>OX456986.1:13799801-14459301 GCA_949752695.1 Melanostoma scalare
AATATGCACAAAGTATGTCGCTTGCAGTAATGCAAAACATTTTGCTCCTGCAAATGAAAGAATGTTGAATATGGAAAGACCCGATGGCTACAACCTTAGAACATCTACTTTCACGATTTTAAGAACAGTCATTCTGCACTTCACTGCTGTTTTATTAATTATTTAAAAATGCAGAGAAATATATCTAAGGAACGAAGCACAATTCATTAAGAGAAGCTCAGTTCATTAAGAGAAACTAGATCACAGTGCACGAAGCCACTGTACAGTGAAATAAGTCTAGGGAACTTGATTTATATTGAGACTAAGTTCCCACTCAGTTGTGAAAAGTTATACAGGTCCCCAAAGCGATGGTAGGTGGCAAATTGGTCTAAAATTGTTTCGGGAACTAGGTCCAACTTCAAACTTTACACATACCTGGACACATTTAATTTGTTTTTACTGACCGTTCGATAACAAAACCCAATAGGAAAAAAGTGCGAAGAAAGTATTTTGCGGTGGAAAAATACGCGTGATTTAAAAGTTAGTTCATTAAAATGACATCCTCATAATGTGCACCATCGTGCTGCAAACACTCTTCTAATCTGAACCAAAGATAGGAGCATTGGTCTCTGAATAATCGGCATTTTTTCTCCGATATTGTTCTTTAACTAGGCAATTGTGGTTGAACTATTGCCGTAAACTCTACTCTTCATGTAGGTATATCCACATAAGAAGTCTGATGTTGTCGGAGTGTCCCCAAGCTTTCTGATTGAAAGCTGAACGAGCAGACTCGAACGTTCTGACCCACGACGCGACGTGCTCACGCTTTCACTGGGACACTGATTTACATAGGTTGTGCGATTCCTTCTCAGAACGGTACAACATCGATTAACATTGCACGATTGGATTTTTTTTTTTGAAACATTTTGTACGCATGTCTCTACACTGAAAAAAATATTTTTCGTAATAGTACGAAATTCGCTTCATACACTGAAAATACGACCAATTTCGTTGGGCTAACGAAAATATGTAATTTTTCGTAGAATGAAAAATGTGTTCCTTTAACGAAACGCTTCATACGCTGTTTTTGCCGGTTTTGAGCTGAAAAAAACGTTTTGATTAAGTGTTTCATCACTTAATGAAGCGTTTTCATAGTTATTTTAACGAAAAACTGCATAAAATTATGTAAATGAGCATAATACGTAAAACGTCTCATTGAATAATGAATTTCTCTCATGACCTGATGAAATTTTTCATTTTTCTTACGAAAATCCTTCATATTACTAAAATAATTAATAGATTTACTAAAATTTTGCTTCGACCTACGAAAAATTACAAAGTCCAATGGAAAGAATTTTTTACTCTATGAAATTTTTTCACTGATATACAAAATATCACTTCATACCTTGACGAAAAATTTAATTCCTTTGCGAATTTTTACATAGAATTTTCGTAATATCAGTTCATCGTATTTGAACGCAAAACTTCATAATTTGTTGAAAAAATTCAATAAAGTATGAACGAAATTCATACCTCAACGAAATTTTTTTCACTGAATAACGAAAAATTAATTTATTATCCTACGAATTTCTACATAAAATTTTTGTAGAATCTGCTCATCGTATTTGAACTCAAAACTTCATAATATGTTGAAAAAATTCAATAAAGTATGAACGAAATTCATACCTCAACGAAATTTTTTTCACTGAATAACGAAAAATTAATTTATTATCCTACGAATTTCTACATAAAATTTTTGTAGAATCTGCTCATCGTATTTGAACTCAAAACTTCATATGTTGAAAAAATTCAATAAAGTATGAACGAAATTCATACCTCAACGAAATTTTTTTCACTGAATAACGAAAAATTAATTTATTATCCTACGAATTTCTACATAAGATTTTCGTAGAATGGGCTCATCGTGTTTGAACTCAAAACTTCATAATATGTTGAAAAAATTCAATAAAGTATGAACGAAATTCATACCTCAACGAAATTTTTTTCACTGAATAACGAAAAATTAATTTATTATCGTACGAATTTCTACATAAAATTTTCGTAGAATCTGATCATCGTATTTGAACTCAAAACTTCATAATTTGTTGAAAAAATTCAATAAAGTATGAACGAAATTCATACCTCAACGATACTTTTTTCATTGAATAACGAAAAATTAATTTATTATCCTACGAATTTCTACATAAGATTTTCGTAGAATGGGCTCATCGTATTTGAACTCAAAACTTCATAATATGTTGAAAAAATTCAATAAAGTATGAACGAAATTCATACCTCAACGATACTTTTTTCATTGAATAACGAAAAATTAATTTATTATCCTACGAATTTCTACATAAGATTTTCGTAGAATGGGCTCATCGTATTTGAACTCAAAACTTCATAATTTGTTGAAAAAATTCAATAAAGTATGAACGAAATTCATACCTCAACGATACTTTTTTCATTGAATAACGAAAAATTAATTTATTATCCTACGAATTTCTACATAAGATTTTCGTAGAATGGGCTCATCGTATTTGAACTCAAAACTTCATAATATGTTGAAAAAATTCAATAAAGTATGAACGAAATTCATACCTCAACGATACTTTTTTCATTGAATAACGAAAAATTAATTTATTATCCTACGAATTCCTACATAAAACTTTCGTAGAATCTGATCATCGTATTTGAACTCAAAACTTCATAATTTGTCGAAAAAATTCAATAAAGTATGAACGAAATTCATACCTCAACGATACTTTTTTCATTGAATAACGAAAAATTAATTTATTATCCTACGAATTTCTACATAAATCTTTCGTAGAATCTAATCATCGTATTTGAACTCAAAACTTCATAATTTGTTGAAAAAATTCAATAAAGTATGAACGAAATTCATACCTCAACGATACTTTTTTCATTGAATAACGAAAAATTAATTTATTATCCTACGAATCTAGTATCGTCGCATCGTATTCGAACGCAAAACTTCATAATTTGTTGAAAAATTTTAATAAAGTATGAACGAAACGCATTGCTCAACGAAATTGGTGTCAGGACGAAGGGTTGCCGTCATAATAAGGAAAAGAAATTTCGTTTGCAAGTAGAGCAAAGAATGTTTAATAAAATTGTAAAATGAATTGCAAATCCTAATACTGATTAAAGTATAACAAAAAGAACACCGAATGAAACACAATAAAAGTAAAAACCAGGGATTGTTTTTATTTCTCCCTCGGATAAAGTTTCAGCGTCCGAGCGTCGCGTTAGTGCCAGAAACAGAAACTTGTTTTCTTTTTCAAGTACTCTCTCCAATCTTTTTTGAGCACATATAGAATTGTGTATATATCTCCCGTATAGAGTCCCAGGTCCAAGAGTCTTAGCGTCAGTGCTAGAAACTTGTTTTCTTTTTCAACTACTCTCTCTAATCATTTTTCATATAGAATTGAAGAAAAAAAAACCAAAAGTACAGAAAACTCAAATCTTGAAACATTTTTTTAACGCCTTTCTCTTTTCTTCGCGAGAAACAGGTTTCGATCACATTTGCTGTGCTATGATTTTGTTTTTGCATGTAAAAGAAATGCACCTACTAATGAATAGCAAAAGAAACAAAGAACAGTAGATATTGAATCATTGCAACTTTCTATGTATATGTGTATTGTATAAGTATATCCATTTCAATCCTTTCTCTATTCAAGCGAAAAAAGTGTAGATCGATGAAAAAACCTGCTCAAAAGAAAACAAAGAACTAGAGACAAAAAAGTGTAAAGCTGGGCTAGTGAAATAACAAATACCACTTTATTTTCGGATCTCAAACTAGTTTTGAAATCCGAAAATAGAGTGGTGTTTGTAAAGTCAGCTTGAGGACTGATGCAATTGTGTGTGTGAGGTTTGCGGCCTTGTTCTTTTATTCTCTATGGTTTTAGCTGTACTTCAAATTCTTTGTGTGCGTTTGCAAAGCAAAATTCATAGGAAAAATCGTAAAATAGACGTTATTTTGAAAAACTTTTGAAAAACACAGTGATCGCAATTAAAATTTTCGAATAAGAAATAACTAGAAAAAATATTGGAAATGTTAAAAATTTTCGGAAGAAAGTTTTTTTTTATGCTTGTTTTAAACTACATATTCAGTTCTGAAAAACCATCAAAATTTGTCAATAAAATGTTTGAGTCTAGCCTTACAGTATGTTCTGTTTCGAAGAATTATGTTGTAAATTGAAAAAGTTACAGCTGTTTCAACACAACTGAAACAATAAAAACAGCGTCAGATTCGACTAACTTTTTTGTATTTAAAAAAAGAAAACTTTCCATCTACTTCCCTCAATCAACTTAATATTTTTCGAAACAGAAAAATTTCTTGAAACAAGATGTGCAAAAACTAATAAATTGTGCTTTGTGTAGTCTGTAAGAACAATTAATTGAATTTTACATTCTTGCACTCTCCTTAATTCATCCTGTTAATTTTTTTGTACATGTTATTAAGCTCTGGAGCTCTCTACCAACTTGGACAAAACAATTAGTAGAAATATGAGAATGCCAGAAAAAAACCGTATTCAGTAATTTTGTCATTGAAATTCTTTTTTAACTTCTTAGTATTTTTATTTCTTTTTTCACTGTTAATATCTAATACGATTTAAGCCGTAATATCAAATTATAATGTGGTATACATATACACCATCTTTGTTATAAATTGGAGTTAAATTCATGCCGAAAATTAAAGGGGAAATTTAAAATGCGTTGTAAATTGAAGACCAAATTTCAATTTCTTACACCCTTAGAGTCACTGTAATATAATCACTCTACAAAAATTAACGACACCTGGTTTTTCATAAAAACGACCTTGTTTTTTATAAAAGTGTATTTGTTTTGGTTTTTCTAATGTAAATCCCAATGTGTCAACATTTCATTAGAAAGATTTATCTTGCTCAAACTTCAAATCGTATAGGTGGTAACCTACCTCACTTGCTTTATAAAAATAATTGCGGTGTGAAATTCTACATTTATTAACGCAATGATGCATCGTTTAATTAAAATAAATACTTGCTTTATTAAACCTTTCATCTATCAACGAAAAACATCATTAGTCTATAAAAAATTTGTCATTGCTTTACGAAACAAGTTAATAAACCATTGACTTTTTCGTAAACCTGTAACGTGAGTTAATGTAGAAAATTCATGTGTGTATGAATTCTTTGCTTCCATTATGAACATTTTTTAAAACTTCATTAAAATTTTTAATCAACCCATAAAAAACTTCGTCATGTTATGAAAAAACCTCATCACATAACCATGTTTTGCATAGACCTACTCTAGTCTACTTACCTCTATTACAATAATTCGTTGTCTAATGAATAATATCCTCAAGCTACGACAATCTACATAACCTTACGAAAAAAAATCGTAGCCATAAGAAAAAATAGCCTCTATTTACCAAAACACTACATACACACTCAAGCGCTTCATTATTTTTCGGCGTCTGTTGTTTTATCATTCTCAGTTCGTTCTTTGGAGGTGCCGGTTGTGCAGACGCAGAGCAGAGTTTTATTTCAATTTCAAGTGTATTGTGCCAGTATTGTTTCAAGTGTAATTAAAAGTAAAAGTGTTGTGTTTTAAAAAATACCAATTTATATTTTAGCAGTCCAGCGTTTTAAAAAAAGGTAAGACCTCACGATATTTATTTAAAAAATTTAATTGCTGCATATCTATTCGTATTAAAATATTTGCATATGAAGACCAGTGTCCGCTTTTTTGAAATCAACTGTGTTAATTTTTGCTTAGTTTATTGATAGTGTCTTAACGTGTAACTCATTCACTGATTATGTTAGTTAATAGAAAAAGTAAAGTCTGTTTTCCTTTTTGAATAGATTTAATTCAAAGTTTATGACAAATCTCGTTTGAAAACATATTTTTCGTATGCGCATACCTACACGGTACAGTTTAGTATTTTTGTTTGGTAAATAGGCTTGTGCACATGCACAGATGCGCTTTTGTGTGTGAGAATTCTCCCTACTTGTACAAGATCTTCTCTGCGCTGCCCACATTTTTACGCAACCTGGGTTGCTTGTGTTTTGTGTGTATTCAAAACTGGCTTTTTTAATCAGTACAGGACACAGGTCCAGTGAGACGATTTTGACTACTTTTGCTGTAGTTTTCATCCCCCATTCCAAGAGAAGAAGAAGCAGATATTGTGTCTTATCCAAGCCCAAACGCTTAATAATTCATTCTATGCCAAATTTTTATCAAAAATTTTTTTCAACGCTGCATTTATACTCGGTTTTTTGAAATTTTTATTCGTTTATAATGTTTCCCTTAACATTGGGCGCGTTCATCACAAGTTAGATTTTCAGATTAACTAACTATTCTCGGCCTCTGATTGGCCAGGGGCCCTACTCTGTATTTCGTTTCGAAAAGGAAGTCTATTCGAACGTGATTTTCAATCCGATTATGAATTCGTACTCTGTATTTCGTTTTCGAATCGAAAAAAAAGGACTTGTTAATATTTTCATTAACGGAATAAATTTGCGGAGTTTTGAAATATATCTCAGAAATCTATCAAATCAAGCAAAAAAATAATATCAAATCAAATTACAACCAAGTTGAAAAATAAATAAATGATATAAAAAAATCGTTTTCGGATTTGCCATTTCGAATTCGAATCCACTTTAGAAATAAAGAGTACAAAATATTCGTTTTCGGAAATTTTTGCTTTCGAATCGAATTACAGAGTAGGGCCCCAGACGTTAAGTTTTTCAGTTGACAACTCATCAGCTGTTAGTTTTTACCGATTCAGTTTTTCAGTCAAGAAAAGCAGTCTGAAAATCTAGATTTAGTTTATTAAGCTGTCAGATGCGATAAATAGCCTACATGACAATTGAACTTTACTTTGTATTTTTCGGTTAGCTTTTTTTGGAAACATTTTTGTAGTGAACTTTTTCATTAAACTGAACTCTAATTTATTTTTTGGCAATTTGTCGTATAATTAAAGGTTATTAATGAAAACCCTTACAAAAGAAATAGATTTTTAAGAAAATTATTTGCTACATTTTCGTTCGAAGTCTATTCAAATTGTAGTTACGCGCATATTTCTAATCACAAATATTGAAAAGAAATGCTTTGGACTATAGTTAGTACTATTTTGAACCGACTACAAGAAATTATTTATTTCTTATCAAATCTTTCCTCGCAGAATTGAAAGGTGAATCCCAATACCATTCAAATCTGACAAAAAATTTAGAAGACCGTTCAACGCAAAACTGAATAAGTTTTTCAGTTAATCTGAAAATCTGAATTGTGATGAACGCGCCTGTTAACTAGTCCAGATCAGCGTTTTAATTGAAGACTACCAAAGTGTTGAGTGAGTTTTTGAGAGTTTTTTTTTAATTTTTCGTTTTTTCTTTGAGATGAAGTATTTGTTTTAAAAATAAAATTCTTGTATCATCCGCAATTCTCAATTTTGCCTAAAAAGGTTATTTCACTAAAGCTAAATTGTGCATTTCGTCGATAATAAATACCCCTATTATGGATGACAACTCAACTGAAATTGGGTTGTCTTCTCATTTATATAACACGGGCACACAACCCAATTTTCAGTTGGGTTGTCATCTGTAATAGGGGTGAAACTTTGAACGCATTTTACTCAAATTTTTGAAAATGTCACTTGGCTACTTCATCTAAACAATTTTCTTTATCACAACTGAAAGTAAAGTTGCAATACATTTGTTTTTAAACAAGATATTTCATTAGGAAAAATATATGAGCAAGAACCGAATACTAATGGCAGTCACAGCTTATACCTAGATCTTTTCAAATTCAAATAATTAATAATATGTACCTTTCTTATTTGTAAATAAGAAAAGTAGTTAATTTCAACTTGATATTAAACGCAAAATTATTTACAGACTTCGTCCCCTTCGCAAATATGACTTGCTATATATGTAAGAATGTTTTTTCTGAAATTGATAGTCTTATTAAACATTTTAAGGAACAACATTTCTTAAATAACAATAGTTTATTCAGATGTGTAGAAAATCCGTGTTATCAGAGTTTCCAAAGTTTGGCAAGTTTCAAAAGACATTTTCTTCGAAAACATAAACTTAGTATTGTGAAGGATCGTGAATGGATAAATATAGTTTCTACTGAAGAAATAAAAGACGGGGTTGAAGCTAAAAAAAAGAAAATTTCCGACGAGTGCATTACGTTGAGTAAGGGTTTAGAACTCAATCAATCTGAAGAAACAGGTACGGAAGAAATCTCAAAAGAAATAAATTACAAGAACTTTGAAAGTTTTTTAAGATCGGCTAGTACATTTTGTTTAAAATTGCATAGCAATAATAATTTCACCAGAAAAGATGTTTGCGAAGTTCAAGATCTCATAAAACTATTTATAACAGATCCACTTTTGGATATGTTTAAAACATTATCAACCGCAAAGTTACAAAATTCTTGCCCAGAGACTCATAATGAAATCCTTAGTTTGGTTGCTGTATGTAGAGATCCATTCCAATTTTCTAAAACTGAATATCGTTTATTTCAATGGCTTCAAGATGAACAATATTTGCAAAACATAGAAGAGTTTACTATCGATCAATCAATAAATGCTGTTCATGAAGGTGGGTTCTTGAGTTATAAAGAGCATACAGTGACGGGTGTTTTAATGCCATTACGTTTTCAATTTAAAAAAACTTTTGAAAGAAAAGGTTTTCTTACTGACGTTCTATCAAATATGAATACTTTGAAATCAGCAAATGTTGTGACAAATTTTGTACAGGGTGAGTTATGGAAACAAAAAGCAGATATGTATCCAAACAAAATTCTAGTTCCATATTTTCTTTATAACGACGACTTTGAAATTAATAACCCGTTAGGCTCTCACAGTGGTCAACACGCAATAAGTAACATATATTATTCGTTTCCTTGCATGCGAGAGAAAGAATCGGTATTGGAAAACATTTATTTAGGAGCAACTGTTAAAGCTAAAGACATTAAATCTTTTGGTAACGAAAAATGCTGGCAAAGCCTAGTTGACGAACTTTCTTTTTTAGAAGTTAATGGACTTGATATTACGACAGAAAAAGGTACCACTCACGTTCACTTTCTTTTGGGTTTAATACTTGGTGATAATCTTGGGCTTAACTCTTTACTGAATTTCAACAGATCGTTTATCAGTAAAAGCTTTTGCAGATTATGTAAAATGTTGAAAAATGACACACAAACAGCAAGTGTTGAAAATGTTTCTCTGATGCGAAATAGAAAAAACTATGAAAATGATATTCATAAAGCAGATTCAACAGAAAGCGGGATTCAGAAAGAATCAATATTTAATAAAATACCTTCATTTCATACAGTTGAAAACTACAGTGTTGACGTAATGCACGATATCTTCGAAGGTGTATGTCACTATAATATGTGTCATATAATAAAATATTTAATTGAAACTGCTCAATATTTTACCTTAGAAACTCTTAATTCAAGAAAAAAGAATTTTGATTATGGGCCTATTGAAATAGATAATGTTTGTGATGAAATAACAGCGATACATTTATCAAAGAAACATTTAAAAATGTCTGCTCGTGAAATGAAAACATTTGTTACTTATTTTCCTTTAATGGTGGGCGACTTAATACATGAAGATGATGAAGTTTGGGCATTTCTTCTAAACTTTCTAGAAATAATCGACATGATCCTTTGCTACGCTATAAACGAAGACTTCATAATACTTTTGAGTGAAAAAATTGCTAGACATAATTCTGAGTACGTTCGCCTTTTTAATGACACACTTAAAGCTAAGTATCATAATATGACTCATTATCCAACAGTATTAAGAAAATCAGGCCCACTCAGATCGTTTTGGAGCTTTCGATTTGAGTCAAAACATAGGCAGTTTAAACTGTACTCTAATACTACAGCATCACGTAAAAATATATGTGTGACTCTAGCAAAAAAGTATCAATTACAGTTCGCATTTTATTTAATAAGTGCTGACTCTAAAAATAAAATTAATTTGAGCAACGAGAACAATGACGATAACAGCATATATAGTAATACTATATCTAAAATGCTTAAAATTGATATGAAATTAATCAAATTTCTTAAAAAATATAAACATGATGGATATTTGTACCAGAATGGATATTATGTTGCAATTTTTACCAATGACATCCAAATATATACGATTTTAAAAATTTTCAACCCAAATAATTTACAAAATTTCCTTTTTTGTCAAAAAATTAACTCTATTCATTACAATCCACATTTTTTGTCTTACGACATAAGACCTGATATTCTGGGAGAATTTTCAATCCTTCGTTTCGGAGATCTCGTCGGCCCACCATTAAATTGTATTCGGACTGCCGAGGGAAGAACAATGATCAGGATTAAGGAGTACTATAGTCTAAATATATAGAAAAAGCAACAATCAACAGCCAAGATGAACCAAGCAAAATCAAATAATTTAACTAATAATGACGATCTGTTCAATGAAATAAGTTTCCATAATTCACCAATGGTAACTTCAAATGAACAACGTCAAATAAATAACAATAGTGACCTTCAATTAATAAATCAAATAATAGATGCTTCAAATGTACAAGACCCAGAACAAATTAATTTCAGTAACATAATCAACTCACAAGCGCTTTCCATTATTGAATACTCAAACTTGCCAAACGACAATTGTAGCGACACTATGACTAATTCTAGCTACATTTTAGAAGGAAACTCCCAAGAAGTTTCAGAAAAGGAAAAGGAGTTAAAAGAACTTCTTGACAGCTGGAAATTAGGCTATTTACTGAGCCAATTCATAGGTAAGAAAATTGAAATCAGTTTTTAAACTTTCCACTATCTTGATTGTTGTTTCTATTTAAAAAGAACAAAACGTATTCGTCGATGTGCTAAAAATAATGGAGAGGAAACACATTCATCTGTATGTTAACAGCATTTCTACCGGAGACAAAATTTTCTTCGAATATAGGTTGAAAAAGTGGAGGGAATCGATCGGAATTCCTTTCGAAAGAGACCAATTGACTGACACATATATTCCACCTATGAATACTCCAACAAGTAACCGGTCAGTTTCGTCACCATTGCCCCACTCTCCTAGTCCAGGTCCGTCGTCAGAGGAGTTTGGAAACTATATTAATCTGGCAATGATCCTGAATACAACTGCAAAAGGACAGTTTTTGACGAACCATTATAATTCCTTTCAGAAGTTTGGAGAGGAACAAAGAAAACTGCTGATAAATACGATAGTATCGTATTTCGAGGAAAAACAGTGTGTTTTCAGCCTCAGGGATAGCCGGAGAATAGAGAAGGAAATTGTGGAAAGATTTCCCACTGAAAATCTTGTAAGATAATATTTTTTTCTCCTTAATCAAAACACTTGAAAAACTATTTCTATTTCTATTATTTCTATTTCTCAACGAATTTTTCCTAATTATTTTTTAGGAATACTACCGAACGTCGTCTAGGGGCCGAATTTATAACAAATTTTCGAACAACAAAAAGTTGTTCCGCCAATCACCCAGGTCAGGTCATACCGAAACCAAAAAGAAAGCAAACTTAGGTAATTTTGTTTAAGACTAATTTTTTTGTACAATACTAAATTATACTTATTTTCACTTAAAGATTCTGAAGCAAATGCAGAGGAAATCGTCCGTACTCTCAAATTTGAGAAGTTGTCAGCAGATGATTTTGATCGGTACTGGCAGGCATGCTCAAAGCACCGTTTAAATGAAATAAAAGCCTGCGAATCTACAACTGAGGCTCTTGAGAAATGGCCGCAGTATAAGAAGCCACTTGGTTTCAGACTGGTAATTTTTATTTATCCATATTTCTTCATTTTCATTTCATTTTATTTTAATAGTTTCTTCAACAAAGCTATAAATAAATTTTATTTCATTGTATTTGTTTAGATTGACATGGATTTTAGCGTCCTTCGTCCCGATGCCAGCTCTCTCCTGGACAATTGGGCGGAGCACCGCACCAAAATCAGTACATTTTTGACCAAAGACCAAAACATTAAAGAAATGCGGTTGGTCCTTCTCCTTGAGAAGTGGGTGAATGAAACACTGGATGAAAGTAGGAGTTATAACAATTTTCTCTAAAATTCTTTAAATAAATTTTTAATTACTCTCCCATTTTAAATGTTATAATTTTTTTTTCTTAGTTTAAGTATTTTGTTTCTTTTTTTTTAATTTTTCAGATTCGAAAGATGCGGTGCTCATGTACATAATGCATGGCTACCTGACACCGACGCAAAGAACTGTCGTCAAAGATAATACAGGGAAAAAATCCACTACCAAATATACAATAAAGGACTCGCAGGAGGCTTTCCTATATGTGTGCAAGTCTCCTCAAGAGATAGAACCTCATCTGGAACACCTAAGAAGCAGGTCAAGCTGCATCCAGCCCTTTTTGATAGCGATTGGTGATTCAATAACAGATTTAAAAGAATTTTACATTTTCTTTGACGGCATTAAATATGCATTCAAATCATTTTTAAGAGGGTTTGATGTTTTGTTCAAACTATTTCATTTGTTCAATTTAGAGTACCCTCTCGCGTGTACAAACTTTTATAATTTCTTTCAAGAATTTTTATACAAAATTAGATGTGAAAAAAAAAAACCAGAAAAATTCCCTTATGGGTATCGCTATTTTACAATAAAATAATTACATTCATTGCACTATTTATATAATGTTTTTTTTATTTACAACAGTTCTTCAATTTGTCGTTAATAGGTCACAGGTCGTGTTTTCTCTTCAAATTGTTTCAACGATTTTCTTTTCCCCAGATTTAGAGAAAGATGAAGGGCCTTTTTACTATTAAAAAGGCCTCAAAGGACAAATATGGGTGAGTAAGAAATCGCTTCACTTTATGAAATTATTCATAAATGAAATGAGGAATTTCGTAAGATACCTACATGAATTTACGAAATTTATTCGTTAGCAGAACGCAAGGTTTCATAAGCGAACGAATATATCTTTCGTAGATTTATGAAAATGTTAATGAATGGTAAGCAAAAATTCATTAGCTAACGAATTTAAAGTACATTAATCTACGAAAAATATTCGTTAATAGAACGAAAAGTTTCGTAAGCCAACGAATATAAATTTCGTAGGAGTATTAAAATTTTCATAAGGGGAACGAAAAAATTCATTAGCTAACGAGTTCAAATTACATTAATCTTCGAAAAATATTCGTTAATAGAACGAAAAGTTTCGTAAGCCAACAAATATATCTTTCGTAGGCGTATTAAAATGTTCATAAGGCGAACGAAAAAATTCATTAGCTAACGAGTTCAAATTACATTAATCTACAAAAAATTTTCGTTAATAGAATGAAAAATTTCGTACGCCAACGAATATATCTTTCGTAGGTATATTAAGAAATTCATCAATGGTACGAAAGAATTCGTTAGCCAGCAATTTCAAATAACATCAATCTACCAAAAAATTCGTTGACAGAACGAAAAGTTTCGTTAGATTACGATTATTTGTTTAGTAGATTTATGAAAATGTTCATGAATGGTGGGAAAAAATTCATAAGTCTACGATACTAATTACGTTAACCCGTAAAAATATTCATGAAATAATGAAACAAATTCGTAGGCTGACGGATGTATCTTTCATAAATTTATTAAAAAAAGGATTAGCGCAACGAAAAGTGTTATAAATTAATAAATACATCTACGTTAACCAATGTAAATCTTAATTAATGGTATGAAAAAAATCATTACTCGATGGAATGTCTTCCATCAATTGACGAAGAAAAATAATGGATTCAACGTTAAAAAATCATAGTTTAATTAATTCTACACGTTAGTTGATAAAGAATTTCGTAGGCCGATGTAGAAAATCATAACCCAATGAAAGTTTCGTCAATTTAAAAGTTTCGTTAAAAGTACGAAAGTTTCGTTGACTGATAAAGCGCTTCATTAGAGTATGAAGGCCACTTCGTTGGGCCAATTAATTTTTACATCGGCTGAAAAGTACGAAAAATTTCATTGGCCCAACGAAGTTTTTCGTTGTATTTACGTAAGGAATTTTTTCAGTGTATGGCAACCAAACTTTTGCGCGCCGAGCTACTAATTCTCACTTCCCGCACCCAGAGATCCCAACCGCAATCCGATACAACGTAATAGTTATTGAAAGATTGTAAGTCTTTATTCCTCACCCTGTTTCAGGTTCGTTGAAATGACCAAATTTTATGTAATACTTATGCAAATTTATTAATCACATATGTACATAATGTTCATCCATTATTTAAAGCTTTTTTAGAAAAGCGTAGACTAGAGGCCACTGACCGATTATCCCAATTTTTTGTGATATTCCTCATTTTGTCTTCCCATTCTCGTAAATGAAAAGACTAGTAATCATTTGTAACAGGTAAAACACTTTTTATGTTTCCTCAAATGCACATTTCGCAAGAGAGAATCTAGTCAACACTTCAAACCACAGTAAAATAAACTACACGTTGCTACTTGCTCTAAGGATACAAACGGTTATAAAATGAAAAAATTCAAGTAGCCATCGTTCGATAAGAATTAGATACTAAAGTTTTATCATTTGGATCAGCATCAACGAAGGAGCAATAAACGTTTGACAATTTAAAATTAAAGAAGAAATCATAAACAGCAAAAAAAATTATTCCTTTTGAAAAGCATAAAAATTTCAAATTAAAAGGCTCGATGAAGAAGATTCCGTCTAATGCCAGGCCAAAACAAAACCAACCCCTATAACACAATGTATCATTCAATATATAAATACCTTCTCCTTATTTGTTCACCCTCCATACCCTACTTGACTTATATTGAATGCCTTTTAACATTCCACACATTCATTCAATGAATTTTAATTGCGCAGCAATCATAAAAACACGTCCTTAGTACGAGTGTACGAGTATTAATACTCCACTGCCTAGGGTTGCGAATATTTTTGCAAAAAAAAGGAAAAAAGTTCATACTCCCTCCCGCCGCCCCTTAGTAGCCAGTCAGAAACATTTTTATTGGAATTTTTTCTTCATTTTTAATTTACCAAAAAATTGGCCCAATTAAAGTCCAAACGTATGAGCTCTGCTTGTAAATACACATCCAGAAACTTACATACGTGTGACTATGAAAGGGCACAACTCCCAGCTAACCCCACAAGTTACCATATTTTTCAAAGGAGATTAAATGTTTTACGGTTGAGAGAAGTTCTCAACGATTCAAGGGGTCGCTTTTATAGACGAGTTACATGGTATAACCCTCATGGAGTTCTCTAGCCTACTGGACATTTGCATAAACTGGATACCTTCATATGAAATTTCATTACACACGTACAGGCCAACATAAAATACCAAAAAAAAAGAAAATAAAACTCAAAATAACTGCCAAGGAGGGAAGTGAAATGTTGCCTTTCTCGCAGCCCAGTTCTGCAGGATATGAATAAAAAAATTCACAAAAATATTTATTCATGAAAACTTTCTAGGAGGATATATAAAATAAAGTGAAAACGAAATAAAAAAAAAAAATAAACGATCCAAGCTAACAGACACGCAAAATGAAGGAAAAAAGCATATCCTTACAAAAATATCCAACAGTGGAGTCCGTTCTCGCCGGAGCGGAGAGAGAGGAGAGAGAGAGGGGTTGGAGCTTGGAGATAAAGGAACTGTAGAAAAAGTGAGCAAAACAACACACAAGGACATAAATAAAATCCTACTTCGCATTATTATCCAATTAACGAAATTTATGCATTGCACAAGTGAATGCGTATACATACGTATACATGTGTCGTATATGAATGTACCTACACGGTTTATCCTTAAAGCTTGGGTGTGTGTGTCTATGATTGTGCGAGAGCCACCCATAATGATATTAGATCCTTTTTGCTTGTGCTGTGAATAAAATAATTTCCGAAACTGGGCGATGGTTGGGGCAAGTAGTAAAAATTCCAATTCCATGGCGGGCCCTCCTCCCACACCATAGCACTACGGGGCCTTTATTCCTACATGATGAAGGGCAGGAGATGGGACAACAGTAAAAATACTGAACAATGCCAATATTGGGATGTTGCTGGATGGTTAATTTGTATTGGGAATTAATAGAATTTGCGTATTGAATTTGTAATTAGTTTTCTTGGGCAATGACGATGCTGTTTTTATTATTTTCTGTTTCTTTTCTTTTCTCTTCCCTGTCTTCTCTCCACCGCACCGGTTGGTGAAGATAATATTCCGAGCAAAATAAGATGAGGGTTTTCTTGGGATAAAAACACGAAAAACTGTACCTTGATTAATCCCAGATTCGCAGGAAATTTAGACTTAATCCTGACAAGAAAGGAATGAAAAAAAAAATTTCAAATTGTGCATCTTTATACAAAAAACTTAACAAGTAAAATATGCTAATTTAGTTTTTTTTCCAATTTTTTTCCTGCTCAAGGATAAGAAATTTTTCTGTTTCTTCATTTAACACGCCATCTTTGCTGAAAAAAAGTTTTTCTGATGATATCCCTGTAGGACATTATTTCCAGATACTAATCCAGTATCTAGATCACCTTTTCTTCTTCTTCTTTCTTTTTTTGTAAGACAATCCCCATGACGACCGCCGCATACCCGAACTTTCATAGATTGTGACATTTTTATTTCTTTTTTTTCCTCCCCATTTTTTTATTAGATTTATTTAACAGAGGGAAGAAAGAACGATTAAGAATTCACCCTTTAGAAAAATAAACGGTGTAATTACAAAAAAATAAAAAAGCCTACATACAGTAAAGTAGAAAAAAGAGTAAGACAATATAATCTCTCACTTCCTCTTCCATCGAAGCAAAGTCTGGCGAGATATTATTGGGTATTTTAAACAAAGAAGAGAAATAATTGTTAAAGAAATTAAAATGTAAGCCATATCCTTTATTTTTTGGTTTCATTTTCTGTTTGAAAATAGAAAATCTCTGTTTGGATGAATTGGCTGCTACTTTTTGGATTTCAATACAAGTCGTACTTTTGATATGGTTGCAAATCACTTATCAACATAAAAGCTAAGGACTCTGTTTTGTCTTTGTCAATCATTTTAATATTCACAAATGCTCTTTTATCTAAAATTTCCAATGCATTCAATTGTTTAGCAACAACACATTCTGCTGTCTTCATATCCATTTTTTAATTCCCGTTGTTTTTATACCGATGTGGAACTTTGACGATCCTTATATTGACAACAGAGTCTAAGGAGAATCCAATACAATCCGGAGTTGAAGCGAAGCCCACCCCCGATGCAGCTCTTCATTAGTGGTACTTGCTTCAGAGAATGTGAACAGCTTTTAGTTCTCAACATGTGCGTTGTGCATCCCTAGTTTTTTTTTTTTTTGCTATTTGAAGGCATCTATCCCCAATGCAGCTCTACATGAGCGGCACTTGCGTCAGAGAATTGTGAGAAGCTCTTAGTATATAACCTGTTTTTCTCAGTTTCGTGACCATATTTTTTTCAAGGGATTCGACATCACATCGCCAAAAACACTGCGAAGTGCTAAAGTCTTATTCAATGGTAAAAGAGATCCTTGTTTGTCTCTTCTTTCCTTAATGCGAGATTAGGTTTCTATCACTTAAATGTTTCACACTAGTGATCTAGCAGTGGGGTACAGCGACGAGTTGACCTCATAGAAAGCGGAAGGAAGCCAACCGGTTTTTGTTTGTTTTATGCTGATATGTCGCTGCATTTGTCTATACCAGGAGTGTTTTGGTACACCTTGCTTTTTCCCTAGCGACGATCGTGTTTAAATTCTAAACGTTCTTTGACATTGCCTCTTTGAGGGAGTCCTCTGGATATCTTCTTTGAACATAAGACTACCAACTGAGTCGGGCGTGCTATAATTTTGGCAAGTTATTTAGACGTGAAATCTATTAGTATTTTAGACGTGAAATCTTCCCTTCATAAGAACCTTTTTTTCAAAGTTCTTTAAATTCTTTGATTTACGGAATCAGTAAGTCTGAATAAACCGATAGATTTCAAACTTAAAAAAAAAAATTAAAAACACAGGCGTATTTGAGTAAGGCATCGGATAAAAAACACTTTGTTTCCGAGTTCATTCTAAGTGGAAAAATGGCCCTGATGATAAGGTGATAAGACTCTGTCATGCTTAATTCTCTTGTTCATATATCTCTTTTTCTCTTAGCAGCGACCCTCGTAATAAAGTCTGTTCAATATCCTTACTTTGGCCAATTCCATAGAAAAACTCACGCACATAGGAATACACAACGTGTCCGTGATCTACGAGCCTACTTTCGGGTACAATGGTAAAGTTTTTAGCCAGAAGGATATGTTTTCACCCCCTTTCTGATGCTCAAAGATTCAAGTCAATGTTCATTACAGTCTGATGATAACCACCTTCTTACTTTCCAAAAGCCCCATCATAGGTTCGTGCAGGTTCGTGTAACACGAACTAGTTTGAGTTGTTTCAGAAGTATAGTGAAATGATAAATATATTTATTTTATCGTAGGCACGGGTCACACATGGCTAATTGCTAGCGGTGAGTCGAGAAGCCGCCACTGCCAGCCGCTGATCAGCTTTGATTCAACACGAAAATCACCAACCACGCTGCCAGCCGATATTTTCACCTCCTTTCTGATGTTCAAAGACTCAAACCAATATTCATTTCAGTCTGATGACAACCACTTTTTTCATTTCCAAAAGTTCCCATCAGAGGTTCGTGCCGGTTCGTGTAGCACTAACTCGTTGGAGGTGTTTACGGACTTTAGTAAAACGAAAAATATAATTCGTTGTAGGCTCGGACCACACATGGCTGATTGCCATAGGTGAGTCGAGTAAGTAGCCGCTACTGCCAGCCGCTACCAGCTTTGATTTAACACGAAAATCATCAAACAACCTGCCAGCCGACGAGTATTTAGCAGCAGCTGTCAAAGTTGAACATGGCTACTAGCTGCTGCTTAATCAAAAAAAAGAGATACAAGTAGTGTTTAGTAGATTTTTGTTTCTAAATTCGTAACTAATATTTTCAATTACTTTAAGAATTAAAAATAAAATTTAAGAGCAAATTTTTAACGCTTTTCTGTAGCTGTTTGCTAAAATATAAAGATAGAAACTGGTAAGTATTAGCCGATGCAGTTATCAAGCTGCCAGTGTTTTTTTGATTCTGCTGCTGCCAGTCGCTGATAAGAAGCATCTGCCAAGATCCGTACTCTACATAAAAACTGGCAATTGGGGGACTCGTCCAGCACGAACGTTGTATAAGAAATTTTCATGTAAAACGAGCAAAGAGCACGTACTACTTCGTACTTCGAGAATGCTATAGTTTTAAAAAGCAAAACGACACAAACACGTTTGATCAACCATGTAGCAGGTTCTATTTAGGTTTAATTTAAATATTTAGATTAGTTATCGAGAACGCGACTGTCTTCTTGACAAATATGCTGTCAAGCTTGGAAAATATCGAAGTCTGCAAAGAAGATGTTTGTTTTATTTCCGAACCGACTGTATTAAATTTAATAGCTTGAAACTAGTGAATAAATATGCAATAACATATAAAGTACACCATTATATGAAAACAGCTGTTCAAAGAAAAATGAAGGAAAAATAGATAAAATAGAGCATCAAAATTGTTTGGTCCGAAGCTCGCTACATGGCCTCTTATAAACCAATAAACAAAACAAAATATCCCATAAAGTTTCATAAGACATTCTGTTCATATAAAATCCCCAAACGAAGAATACCAAAAGAACTCCTTTACTAAAAACAAAAATGGCATCCACTTATCTCTAACAATAATGGCGTCCAGTTGACAAAACTGTCCCCAAACAAAACGCAAAAGATAACACAGACAAGGACCGAAATTCATTTTGGGCATTAATATTTTTGTCATATACAGAACACACAAGTTCTACTTAAGCCCATTGAATCCTCAAAAGCATATCCCATCACATATTACATATGAATGTACTCAAGCTCTTATAGACCCCATCACAAAAAGGGATGCTCCATCTGTACACATATGAACGTTAGATAAATTCTGTATTCTGCGTGCACAGCATTTATGCCAATAACAATAACACATTCGTTGCCACATACTCACTCGCCAAGGCATATCCCCTCAAAAAACGACCACCCCAGCAGCATATCTAGATGACGATTTGTATGTTTTTGTTTCTGCTTTCTGCCATCTCTCTCTAAAGTATTGAGCTGATATTTTTGTGCGCTTTCATATGGAAGAAGAGTGAGGAGGAAATGATGGGACACCCACCACATCAGGTTCGTATGTTGCTAGGATACCAATAATAATGATAATCCCACCATGTCTGTATATTGCCATCAAAATATTCCATTCTGTTTTACCACAAGCTTGACCCTCCACCATTTCCATTCCATAAACATGAGTGTGTCCCTTGGATGAAAATGAAATACAAAACAGTCATATGTGTAGTGTATCCAACCCTTATAGCTTATGGTAACTCCATACATTTGTTTCAAATCGCTCGCAATCGTTTTCTAATGTCCACTCTTTTTGGGGGGTATGGTGATGGTGGTGGTGGTGGCATATAGCCCCCCTCATTCTATGCCGTTTATCTACTCTCCTGCTCCTGCCTATGTATAGATAAAACCCAGCAGATGACCCATGTTATGAGTGTGTGCTTTGGCCTGCAAAAACATCCACACGAAGCTCATAAATATTACTTTTCGGAGCACCATCCATTCGAGGGGGTGTGGGAACGGTTTTGTGAACACTTGTAGACGCACATGGTCGTTGCTCTTTCGATTGCCTTCGCACGTAGAAATCCAGAAAATTTCTCTCCTGCCCTTTCCAACTTTTGGTTTATGGCTAAAATTG
Source organism: Melanostoma scalare (assembly GCA_949752695.1). NCBI lineage: Eukaryota > Metazoa > Arthropoda > Insecta > Diptera > Syrphidae > Melanostoma > Melanostoma scalare. The sequence continues at coordinate 13,820,590 of OX456986.1, forward strand.
CGATTTTGTGTGCTGTACCCTTTTGTTTTTGCTGACACCACACGTGTGTAAGGGTTGTTTCGAGCTTGCGAGTGCGTGGCATTCAGAGATATTGTATGAAAGCCTGATTCTACGAATCGATAGTATTAGCATCAAGACTACAGAAAATTTCATCAATGTCCAATCAATTGCTTTAGAAATATTCGAAAAACAAATAAATGAGAAAAATAGCTTCAAGACATATTTTTGAAAACATATGTTTACTTACATTTTTGGTAGCAAATAATTGTAAGCTTTAAAGATAAAGCCATGAGTTAGAATATTTTACAACGTTGACTTGCGCCGTCTAGTCGTTTGATAGGTAAATGGGATAACAGTTCGAATAAGACTCTCGGATATCCCTTAAATATTTCCATATATTCATACACTGATACTGTTTCAGACTTTAACAGAGCAACCCTTATGAATTAACGTTGTCATATCTAAATTTGGTTTGTTTTCCTTTCGTCTTTATCATCGTTAGCTCAAAGCTTAAAAAAATTCATAAATTGAATATATACAAGTCAAAAAACAGAGTTACACACAGCTACATAGACAGCCCTTGTGTGCTAAATTCCTTGAGTTCTCTGCAGTGCTCTGGCACTATTTCGACAGTTAAGGCCAAAAGGCAGGTCAGCACATCCCAGAAGTGTAGGCATGAAAAATAACAAGAACAAGAACAAGAACAAATAACTAAGAACTAAGAACTTAGAACTAGGAACTAAGAACTAAGAACTAGGAACTAAGAACTAAGAACTAAGAACTAAGAACTAAGAACTAAGAACTAAGAACTAAGAACTAAGAACTATGAACTAAGAACTAAGAACTAAGAACTAAGAACTAAGAACTAAGAACTAAGAACTAAGAACTAAGAACTAAGAACTAAGAACTAAGAACTAAGAACTAAGAACTAAGAAATAAGAACTAAGAACTTAGAACTAAGAACAAGAACAATAGAGTTAGATGGCGAAAATATCTGAAGTCTAGAGAAAACCCAAAATTCACTGATAATTTTTGTAATGTCTAAGGCTCTAAATCTGGCCGCATTAATGCAAAAATTCTATTGAGTTATATGTAGTAAGAAAAAGTATATCATCAAGAACTTTAATAAACAGACGCGAAATCATTGTAACCTTCATAAATTTGGAAAAAGATCATAATAGAGTGGTCAATGAGCAAAGGTTCCTCTCCGTTAATCTAACTGATCTGACCAAAGGAGAGGGAGCAGGAATGACATTGAAAGAGAGCGAAGAAAAGAAGTGGGTCTTATCAGTTAAAAGGATTGAACTTAGAAGGTATAAGTAAAGCGATTGTTAGACACATTGACTCAAAAACTTATTAAATCTCAAACCAACTTAAATGAAAGAGAATGTAATTAATCACTTAAAACTTTGCTCAATAAATCAACTTAAATCAAAGTTTATACAAACAATAAAAATTAAATTAAATCTTAAGTCTCCTTCCGTTGCCCATTCCCAAAAACATTGCCTCCTGGCCAGGCCATAAGCAATAATCCATCAATTTTAAATTCCATAAGGACATAATCATTTATTACTTTAGGTGAAACGAATTAACCTTTCGTCTACATTTTCCACCCTCAAAAGTCCATAGAAACCCTGCAACTCATATCCACAGCTCACCACCCACAGAAGACGAAAATTCTTTAAGCTTCTTCCTGAATATCTAAAACTCTAAAATCCGTCCAACTAAGAACCCCAGCAGGATATCTAATCCATATAGCCGAATTCACCCCCGTGAAGATACGAAGGTGAAACAAAAACAAAAAAAAGAAATCTGTAAATATTCCGAACAATATAATAACTTGTAAGGATAATTTCACACTTAGTTCATTTGACAGATGCCACTTGTTTATATTCGTCACCCCTTCTTCACACTCTTACCCTGCGGCACACAAAACACATATTCGGCCTTTTGCATGCTACTAGTCCCTTTTCTAGTCTTTCCATCAATAATATGCTACGCATGTTAATTCATAAAAAGGAATACACTTACCCCAGCTTAGCTTAGCTCAAGTGTGAATAAAACTGTAGGCCAACACATCACCGTACTGACGGAACGGTGCATATAAAATATTGTTTTAATTCTGACATCACAGAGGGTGGAATACACTCCCGTGCATCAAAATCATATACACATATGAAATATGCACTGACTAAGGGCAAAGAAGTAGGTACAATATTCTTTGACAATTTTGGTTGACATGAATCACTTTTTAAGTGATACAAGCGACAAGGAAAGGATTTTCGCACACACCCTCAAGTCAAATCCACTGCCTGAGGGTGGTTTTTTTTTTACACTCCACATCGAAACAATATGAAAATTCAATTTGATGTCCTCATTTTAATAAAATAATAACCCAACACTGGGAAGGAAGTCGTTTGGGAATTGTTTTAAACTTTTTAAGGGTTGCCTTTCAGACACCATATTCCGCCCCACCCGCAATAAGGGAAACATTTTAAAATTGAATAATTTACATTTGGAAAAATAACGTCAACCATCCATTGTGGTATGCGAAATCATAATAAAAGAATTTTTATTGCCAGCGACACCATACCATACACACAGAGAGGGGCAAATGCTGATTTAATTTTGAGAGAATGTGGAAAGGGTTTGTTCGAAATGGAAAACATGAGACGAGAGTAATTTTCCAATTATTTTAAATATAATTTCAAAATTATGCCGAATGACTGGTTGAAACAGGTTGTCTTCATCGCAGCAACTGCGTGATACGAGGAAGGGTTTCTTTTTTGTTGTTCGGCATCATTGGGGTTGTTGTTTTAAGCGAATTTAAGCATTAGCCATATGGGTTTATTGTGATGGAAAAATGAAATCATATTGGTGTTAATAACGATGACATATGATTCGTGTTGTCACTTTTCCTTTAGTTTGATTTCAATAAGCTGTGTAGATGTGGATGGGGATGTGCATTGGGTTTAGCGAGAGTCCATCTGTTTCGAATTTAATTTTTTGACAAATTGGAAAATTAAGGATATCGTTGACAATTGCTGAGGTACATTACAGGAGGCGTGTTTTGATGTATGAGGAACAGCTTAATAGACAAGTTGAGATGTCGCTACATATGGAGAAGGAATGTGATATTGGAAATACGCTCGTAGATATATATTAACGCGGCTAATCCGAAATCATAAATTTAAAATGTCAATAAACAACCGCGAAAGCCTTAAAAGTTATACGCTCGTAGAGTTAGAATAGAACATTTTAAACAGATGTGCAGTGTTGTGGCCTTTCAATGCAGTTAGCTGAGGTATTTTCTCGAGCAGTGTATAAATGTGCAGAGCTATTCAGCTTTCCGGCAACCAATTTTACCACTTCCGCAGTCCTTGGCTTAGCAACAACAAGTGAATCTTATGAATCTGACACCAAAGTGTCTTCCACATGTCCCCACTCCCTCTCCCCAAGGCCTATAGTGTATAGGTACGCAAGAAATGTTATTTAGCTGCGCCTTTATTAGGTTCGTGTGGAAGGTTTCTGGTTGCAGGCCTAATGTTTGCCAAAGACGTGATGATCGACTGCAAGCGATAGACCAAGAAACGCCTGAATTATTTGTACGAAGCATGTCTTTCAAACCTCTCAAATTTCAACGCTCCTAGACAAGTGGCTGCAAAAGATAACCGCAAATCCATTGATTACTTTCAATTTAATTACATTAGTGAATAGTCAACCTTGGTTCTAATGAAAGTCGCAGATTTTTTGTCTCAGCTGGTAGATGAATGCAAGAAACATGATGTGTTCAAATCCATGATGCTCCATTTCCTGAGTGGGCAATTCTATTGTGTTCTTTTTTCCTTGACCGGATTCGAGTAGGTGGATGTTTTGGGTGGGAGAAGTGGAGTTTATTTAAAGGAAAACGAGGTCCCAACCTTGGCCAACGGCAACCTCCATACCCATGCAGTGGATTGTCCTGCAAAAGTCTGAAGAAACTGATGTCTCCATTATCGGTGGCCGGAAGAGTTTTAACGTCATTGTTTTGAAGGTTTTGTAGTAGTGAAACTTTAGTGCAGAGAGTGCACCAACAGACTTTTGTTGGTGTGATTAGACATAAACAAAACTCATTGAATCACAGACATTGCGATGTGTACCATGCCACGTTAAAGTCAGCTGACCTTATAGCATATGTTCTTGTAATTTTTATTTTTCAAAAGAACTCACAATGAGAAGTTGTACATTCCAAGAAGATGTGTGCATATGTCTCATCTTTCGATGAATTAATATCAACTCTTTCGAAAAATTAAATTCGCTACTATGAACACTTTCACCTCCAAGTTAAATTTTTCAGAGTTTCCTGGAAGCAGGTTAAAAGTGAATATATGTATCCATTGTTATTGAGCTTGGTCTTGAAAGGAAGCTAATGTAATTTAGTTATGGAGTCTTCAACTTGGAGTATGCTTAAGTTTGTAGGGGGAATCAAAATTCAATGGTAGTGCCTGTGGGGTAATGGTTAGCGAGTTATGCTTGTGGTTCGAATCCCAGAAACATCAAGGAAAAAGAAGTTTTTAATGGGTATCACTTTTCGAGAGAAATTGGCAATTTATCCGATAGTAATTTCATGCCATGAAAAGAGCTTTCTCTAGTTCGCAATTGGTCCCTTCCATTTCATCACAAGGTATGGTCAAAGGGCTTCCATTTCTGTTGAGCGAAGTACTGTGATAATTCCTTCAGTAATTTGGTTCTCTTACAATTAAAGTTGACTACCGAACCGAGATGAATCAAGTCCGCATTTTTATGTGTTTTAAATGTTTCTGATCTGTACTTTGTGATTCTGTTAAAAAACCCAGCAACTTTTTGTAACACTTCTTGTTCCATCGATTTTCGTAGTTTTTGTTTGGTTGAAAGTTCGTTTGTTTTCCCGTTTTAGGTTGCGTTTCTCCAAATATGATTTTTGTTTTGCAAAAAGTTACAATTGATTGGAATGCGAAGTTCTGGAAATCAATTTCTTTAAAGAAGAACTTTTCAAAATATGATAACAGCAACTTTCGAGACATAAAAAATATTATTTCGTATTTGAAATCAGATTTTAAAACAAGGTAGCTAGAGAACCAAGGACGATATCTTAAGTCAAATGTAAATAAGTTAAGGAACTCAATAAGTCTGAAAACATTACAAAGTTAAGTTGGATCTCCTCTCGGTCGGATCCGAATGATCCATTGTCTTCCCGGAATAACAGAGCACGAGGAGTTGGGGGAAGAGACATGTGATGAATAGGGGAGAATAAAGTTGATGACAAGGTCATCACTGAACTATTTAGAGACCTGAAAGAACCGGATGCTCTTCATTGCCTAATTCTTCGAACAAGTATTCTCACAAGGCTTTTTTCTTGGTGTGGACTCACAAATCAAGTGAAGTGATCCTTCCTCCTCTTCTTTGTCTTGGGATCCTCTAAAAAGTCGAATGTGCTCAGCCCATTCTCATCATATAGGTACCCAATGAATTGTGACCCTTGCTAATACCAATCAACGGAGAAAGCCGAGGCCTGCTAAACTGAAGTAGAAATTCTGTTTTTTTTCTTGGAAACATCTGACCATCGGTTACTGGAAACCAGGCGAGTTCCTAAGAATGTCCATCTCTCATTGGCGGCTGTTAGATAGATTCTTTTTTATTCTTTTTTTATTTTTAACTGTTTTAGTGGCTTAGATGTTCGTCTCGCTGAATTGATTTTGAGTGATGACACGTTATTGACCAGCTCATCCGCCCGCCGTTTTGTTACCATTTATGTCACTCTGTTCTGGAACCCAAATTGAAGTTACCGTACTCGTTTAGTAATTCGTAACAATTATTTCTACTTTAGACCATTAAAGCGTTTTCGCCGTTTCATTTCAAAATTAAAGCTTCAATCCCAAAAAGGTAAGTTTCGCGTGCCTTTTCGTCTTTACTCTTCGCCTAAAACAATCGCTTAGCCTCTGCTCACGCACTCTACAACCCTTTCATGGATTGAGCATATCATTATAAAATATGCGTTAAGGCTACAAAAGAATATTATAAGTAAGGTGTACCAAAAAATTACGGAAACATATTCAAACATTTTCGAAACAGTTTCTTAAAGCCTCATGGCCTCAATGGTTAGCCCTTGCGCTCCTTTTCAAAATCAAACCTAAAGTTATAAAAGATAAAATAACGAGCTCTTTATAGTTTAGACAATCCCTTATGTCCTTAGAGGAATCTCACCGTATATTTTTAAAAATAAGCAATACTGCTAAACGGATTCAAGTAGAGAGAATAACGAGACCCTCTATAACAATCACTGAACCTTCAATCAAAAAATAAACATTTTGACAAAAAAAAGGTCTGAGTAACTTTTTGGATTATCGTTTTTTTGGTAAATTACTTGAACGGTTGGTATCAAACCAAAATTTAGACTTCATCCAAATTGTAAATTGTTAGTTATCTAAATGGCAGTCTGGTTTTCGTTACAAACATAGCTGTTCTCAAGGTGACCTCATAGTTTCGAGTTGCTATTGACAAAGAGCAGTTGCGTGCCATGGTTTTTTTTAGATTTCTTTAAAGCTTTCGACTGTGTCGATCATCAGTTGCTGGTTTCTAAACTAGCAACAAGTTTCACTTTTCAGAAAAGCATTACAAAATTTAAAAAAAAACAGTAACCACTGACAAAGGTAGTTTTAATCCTTCTATTTTTAATTGGGTACCTCAAGAGATAGTACTAGGTCCACTTCTTTTATCATTATTCATAAAAAATGATCTTCCATATTTTGTTCCTAGCTGTTTCATTCACAAGTATGCAAACGATGTTTTACTTTCTATATGGATGATTGCATCGTCTAAGATCTAAGTAAACGAAGCTCTTATAGATACTCAGAAGTGGGCGCTTAAAAACAAACTACAACTAAAACATTCGAAAGTCTTTAGTATGATATGTTCGAGAAGTGAAGTCAATATTAAAGATTTGCCAAAACCATTTTTAATACTAAATATTTACATCTACATTAACATGAAACCTACTCCACACATAAATCTGCGGAGTAGGGGGGTTGCAGCCGGGCGACAAAGACCATTTGGCTGATACATCACAAGACCAACTACACAAATACTACCTAGAACAAATAACACGTGGGAGTGCAAGACTCCCAGAATCATTAAGAAAAATATGTTTTTCCACGGGTATTGGCTTTTGTGAGGAATTGACATTTTCTCCGATAATACTTTTATGCCATGAGAAGCGATTTCTCGACTAGCCGTTGGGATTCAAGAAAAAAATGTTGGTACCTTCCATTCCCTCACAAGGTGTGGTTGAGAAAAATTGCGCTAAGATCAAAGGCTCTACGCAGTTGCAGAACCATTTTTTAAAAACTAATATTTTGAAAAGGAGTACGTGTTATTCTTATTTCAAATACCACTGAGTTGCACGGAAGATAAGAGGAAATATAGAAGAGAATTTTTTAAGAGAAATAGCTTTTATTCTAAAGATGATTTTTATTCAGCTATGACTTAAAAAAAGGCGTTCAGATGAAGCTGGGAGTCTGTAAAAAAAAACTATATCCACGTAGTGAGCATATATATAATATAGGAATTAACAATAGTTGCAAAAAACCACTCTTTATCGTTACGTTTAAGTTTCACAATAAACGCTGTCATTTATTACAGTTTTTGGAAGTCGTTTCGTTATCGTTCTGACCTTTTCATGGACTCATTCTCAACAGCATGTCTGTCTGTTAAGCGGGAGGTTCGTAGTTTGAACCTCATCAGAAACCAAAAATGTTTTTCTACGGGTATCACTTTTCGCAAGGAATTGGCAAGTGTTTTTATTTATTAAGCATTTTAAAACAGAGTGTAGTATTGGAAATATTTAAAAAGTGAACATTTAAATTTAAATAATTTGTTAAAAAAGAGTTAAAATTATTTAAAAAAAGAGAAAAAACAAAAAAATTTTGTTTTTTAAAAATAAAACTTAGAAATTATGTGTTTAAGAATGAGCTTAAGTTTATTTACACAATTTTATATATTTATATGAAAAAGAGTTATCAAAACTTTTGTAGTTATTTATTTCTCTCAGGTTGGCAGGTAAGGAGTTCAAAAGGCCAACAGCGTTCATAAAGAACTGTTGCTTTGAGATTCTGTATCTAAAAATAAGGAATATGAGAATATTACTTCTTTAAAGCAGCGGAAAGTTAAGCTTTTCGAAAAGATATCCAGGGTATTTGGTATGAAGAAGTTTAAGAAGAATTAAAGTTTGATTATTCATATACTTGTTAAGAGGCATATTAAAAACACTACCTGCCTGTACCGAAACATGATCAAAACGACGTAGACCATAAGCAAAACGAACAGTATTGTTAAATCCAACTTGTAACTTGCGTTTGTTAGCACTATCAGGACAACAAAAAATGGGACTACCGTAAGAAAGGGTTGGTGGGACAAGTGTTTTGGTTATAGTACTTTTTGTGGAAACGGGAAGAAAGCTTCCAGATATGTATAAAACTTGCAGAGCAGAACAAACCCGACCAACAGCGCATGCCAAATGATTTTCCCACGATAATGTTTGATTAAAAAACTAATTTTTTTACTCTTCTAACGTAGTTTAAAGTTTTCCTCTCAAGTTAAATACTTGGCAGATATGACATGTCAATAGTAGTGTTGCTAAAAGCCCTGTTCACACTGTACAATTAGTTGGACAGACTTAGCCTTGAGCGACCAGTGCTTGATAGCGTGAACCCTTCAGACGACCGCTTGTCCAACTTGTGGGATGGTTTTCAAATATTTTTGAAAACTTAGAAGTTGGACGGAGTGGAAGGGTACGTGACATAAAGTTGGACGACAAGCTTGATAAGTGTGAACGCAAAATACATCGACCATCCAACTTCCACCAAAAGAAAACTGTCCAACTAATTGTACAGTGTGAACAGGGCTAATAACAATAGCCTAACATTTATTCAAATTAAGTTTCAATCGATTTTCTCTTGACCACTGTGATAAGGTCTTCGATTATACTGGCTGTTGCATATTCAACCATACCAATTCGATAGCTCAAGTAGATTTGGACATCAACTGCATATACGTATGCATTTTGCAGTGCTTGAGTATAGAAGGAAGGTCGTTGTTGAATAGCGTAAACCAAAAGCGGACTTAGTATCGATCCCTGAGGCACACCACTAGAGGTAGAGAGAAAGTCGGACAGCTTTAAGTTCGCACAAACAGCTTAAGTTCTGTGGCTTAGATATTGTTCAATGAGAGATAAGGCTGAGCTTTCAAAGAAAAAAAATGTTTTGAGTTTGTACAAAAGTATCTCATGCGAAACAGTATCGAACGCCTTAGAGAAATACAGGAAGGCCAGAGTTGTGACATGGTTTTTAATAATTTGCTGCCGTATGTCGTCTATTATTTTAAGAAGCGCAGTTGTGCAACTGTGTTTTCGTCTAAAACCATATTGCACATGGGTAAAATTAATTGATGATTTTTTAAAAACTCTGTAATCTTTCGGCTAACAATCTTTTCGAAAGCTTTTAAGATGAAAGGAAGGATGGATATTGGTCGGTTTTCCTTTTTCTGTCCTTGCGACTTCTTAAGAATTGGTATTATTTTTGAAGCCTTCCATAGTTTAGGATAGCAAGACTTTGTAATAATGGTGTTAAAAATATGCGTCAAGAAAGGACATATAAAAGGAAGGATTTTTTTAAAAAACCTTGGATGCATATTAGTACAGTCATTTGGTAGTTTTGCCTGGAAAGTTTTCCGGGAGTTTTGAAAATTGGCAATTTTATTGATTTTGATGTGCTCTTTCCGAATTTCAACTTTTCCACCTCGTACTTTTGCCGCTCGCGCCGCCATATTAGAAAAATGGCGCCCAAAATTGGATTTTAGGGAATATCTCCCTCCCGACTCATTTTACGATAAAAACATTTATATACAAAATAAAACTAGAAAAAAATTTCCTACAATTTATGTGGTTATATTTTTTTTCATAAAGTCAATAGTTTTGGCGCACGAGCGCCACAAAGTGTACTCCAACACGCGTTTTGGCCAAAAAACTCATTTCCACACCACCTTTAGGTAGAGTAAGCTGCGCGTTTTTTTATTGTGTTATCCCCAATAGGCCTAATCCACATGCAATGGAATTTCCTAAAATCTAGCGCATTCTCTTTCGCTTCGCTGTACTTGATGGACAAGGTGTTGCGAATTCATTGTCTGTAGTACCAATCGAAACGTCACAGTCCGGAATTTCATCCATATCATCCGCGATGGGATTATAAGTTTCTTGTTTCACCATGAAGTTGTCAGCTTCAAATTTTGTCTTCAACATTTCAATAAGACGGTTCTTGTTTGTGTCATTGCCTAGGAATTTATTTTGTGACAGAGTTAGGATCATTGTCTCGTCAAAAAGTATGTCTACTGACGCAGTTTTTCGTGATCGTCGGGATCTCTCCGCATATTTAGTACCACGATTCGTTAAATCTTCCGGATATCCGTCAAATACGATAATGGCATTAGATGTATAGTGCGATCAAACGTAATGGTTGCAAATGGATGAAAATGATGCACCGCGATTCCCAACTACTCGGTGTAATAAGTATCCTCCGTCGATGATATACATCGTATTTTCAAAATTCATATCATCAGAACGTTGCTGAAATGCCTTATACATAGACGATTCGATACACTTGCGCATGACTTCCTCATTGAAAAGGGATAATGGAAATGGAGTAAGTTCGTACGTAAGGAAATTTTCAAGTCCCTTTTGAGATTCTTTTGCAATGCACATCCTTTGGAAAATTAATAAAGGATTAATCGGGACAATGTTACCTTCGATCTGGATGCCTGCATTCATAACACCAAGTGATTTTATACGGTCATTTCGTTTGAATTTTACGGTATAGAAATCGCTGCCAATGATTCTAACTATATTGTCTACCAATTTCTTGAGACATGTGACAATTTATCTTTTCATCTCCGATTACTCCTGTGCTTATTGACATAATTTCCTTTAATTCTGAAAAAGGTGGATGGTTGCACAACCAATCCATCAGTTTTTTTAGGTCACTATTATCACGATTAACTCGCGAGCTTCTTATCTCGACATGCTGCTCGGAACTAGAAAATACAATATTGCAAAACTTTTCAACTTCATCGCAAACATTGTGCAGGAATACTATTCCTAAAGTCCACTTAGTAAGCACGCTTTCCTGAACTCCTCGACCATGAGTAAAACCGCCAAGACATTTCATCGTCCTCATTAACGATTGCTCAATTGTCATATCTGGCCACGTACCACACCAAAATTTGTCGAAACGTCTAATTGTGAAATATCCATTAGTTGTGAAATTTTGTTATTCTTCAGGTGCCATTTTTTCCTACAAATTAAGCATATCTTGCAAATATAAATGGCAAGATTTCGCATAAAGGAAGTGGCCACTGGCATGAAAATAAGGCGTCATTTTCTGTATAGTGTCAAGATGTTAATTCCAGTTACCCATTCTTTCTGCCTCAATGAATTGTTTTACGAGTGTAACCATACGGAAATATTGCACCCATAGCTTCGCTGTAGCACTGATGACTCAGTGTAGTGTACTGATGACTCAGACTTAATATTTCTATTGAGCTCTACCGGCAGATGCTTCGTAGTTTTTAGATTTAAATTAGTTTCTTAATTTACAAATAGAAACAGTTAAAATAAATGCCACGGGTTGGATATATAATGAGTAATGACCAAAACGCGTGTTGGAGTACACTTTGTGGCGCTCGCGCGCCAAAACTATTGACTTTATGAAAAAAAATATCAACACATAAATTGTAGGAAATTTTCTCTAGTTTTATTTTGTATAATGTTTTTATCGTAAAATGAGTCGGGAGGGAGATATTCCCTAAAATCCAATTTTGGGCGCCATTTTTCCAATATGGCGGCGCGAGCGGCAAAAGTACGAGGTGGCAAAGTTGAAATTCGGAAAGAACACATCAAAAGCTATAAAATTGCCAATTTTCAAAACTCGCGGAAAACTTTCCAGGTAACCGCTATTTTTCCTACCAAATGACTGTACTATATTGTCTAATCCAATAGCTTCGTTCGGTTATCATATCACGTATCGTTTATGGCTTTAAATACCTCAACTTTAAAAACTCTTTTATAATTGAAACTGGATAGAAACTCAACACTTCTACCCAGGCTTCTTTCAATCTCAGCATTAACATTAATGTTGGACAAACTTGCGAACTGTTTGTTTAACTCATTCACATCGCAATCATCTACAGCGTTCTTTTGTTTCTTCGTGATACCAAGACATTTGATGATTTGCCACAATTTTTTGGAAGACCCATTGTTGAATTTCGAAGCAAATAATCTCCGCTAAGAACTTCTTATTTCAGTATTTACTGCATTTCTTAATTTTTTATACTGCAGTAGCCCCTACCCTATATATATATTCTCGTAATTCATAATCGGTATGTTGTTGCTTTCATTGGTTTGGGTTTCGATTTTTTGCCTGGAGCTTCGTAGTTCGTAATACGGGCCCAGTGGGGGAAATATACCCACTCGTCTACGTTAGCATTGCCTTCAAACACTAATCCAGTGCATCACTTGTGCCATTTAGATAATTTCAGATAGCTTCGATGGATAAAAGTTGCCGAAAAAGTGCAATAAAGTTTTAATATCCTCATCAAATAATGTTTACAACCGCTTTGAAAGCATTAACTTTTTATTTCATTAAAAATGTCTTCAAAATCATGCAACTTCTTTTCCACTTCATCCATCGAGGTTGATCTGCGTGTGATATGTCATCGATGACTTCAAACTATAGTTGACACGTTTCTCCATTATTTTCAAGTGTCATTAAATCCCCAAGCTTAGCATCTCACCTGCCCCCCTCCAAACGTGAATGCATCTCCGCCAAACCGCATTCATCATCGCCGTGTCAGGCATTAATCATAAACTCACATACTGGACAGACACACAGTTTCCATCGATGATATTGATCTGAATTTTATTGATCACCATTTCGGAACACACTTTGCAATTCTACACACTTAACCAAGCAACCGGTATCTACATCGTCATATTCATTCGATAACTAGGCACTGAATGTGCCGCACCGTACGAAATACGAATCCCCCAGTGAACGAGTATGTAGTTTGGTTACTGTGTCAACCATTCACAGAGTTTATATGGCAGCAACAAATAAAAATGTTGATTGCATAAAAATTTGTTTATTATTATGGAAATTTAACATGAATACTTGTTGCCCGTCATCGTGCATGATTTATATCGTAGCCTGCAATGCACACATTCGATCTTAGCTGCTCGTTCCGTATTTGGTGTCCTCGTGGTGTAGAATATGGATTTATGGCATTAGATGCAAGCAACACTTAATAAGCACTGGGAATACTCGTGCAAAACAAAATTCAATACTATAATTAATTAATGGCGATTTTAGTACTATTAGTGAGCTAATTTGGCTTAAACTGAATAAGCTTACTAGATAAGCAGTGCACTACTGTACGTGTGCCTCACAAATGGAAATTTGAGAAGGTTTTTCTGCGTTTTACATGGGCACTGTATGTCAGAGAATATGGAATGCGTCTGGCGACATTTGTTGGAGAGTTGGAGTGTTCATATTGTTTTGAGTGCAAAATGGTATTTAAATTAACCTAAGGAATCTAGGTTTGGCGCTTAGCTCGATAGCCATGAGAACACGCGTTATAGACATAAACTAAGAATTTGGAGGTGCTTGTTTATGGCCTCATTGTTTGCAATTAAAAGTTTCATAGATTCTATCTGCCACTTGTTCATACTAAGGTACTACATGAGGCGTTCAATATTTACAATGTGTTCGATGTTGAAAAATTGGTGTCGCATTCCGATCACGTTAGTATATCATGATTCACAATATGTGACTCGTTCTCCCAATAAGACCATTCACTAGATAAAAATAGTTTTGCAAACATAAGACATTTGTGTTTACTCTGGCATTGTAACAAAGGGTACCCGTAGTGTGATGGATAGCATGTCCGCCTGTTAATCCAGAGGTTCGAGTTCGAATCCCACCAGAGGCAAAAAAGTTTTTTCTACGGGTATCACTTTTCGCGAGGAATTGGCAAGTCCTCCGTTAGTATTCATTGCCATGAAAAGCGCTTTCTCGATTAGACGTTCAGAACCGGCAGAAAATTGTAGGTCCCCTCCATTCCCTCACAAGGTGATTTCACCTCTCAAGTGGTTTCAAGAGTGCATCAGTGAACTCACCAGCAGTGGTGCCTCAGTGAAGTCACCAGTGAATTCATCAGTGAATTCACGAGTTTCTTCAGTGAAATCACGAGTGAATCCATCAGTGACTTTACCATTGAATTTACCAGTGAACTCACCAGTGAAATTACCAGCGAATTCATTATTGAATTCACCAGTGAATTCATCATTGAATTCACCAGTGAATTCATCATTGAACTCACCACTTAATTTACCAGTGAACTCACTACTGAATTGACCAGTGAATTCATCATTGAACCTATCAGTAAATTCACCAGTGAACTCACCAAGCCCACTGCAGGCCCACTTAGCTGAAGCGAGTTGGTTCAGCACGCATTGTCGTCGTCAAGACATCGCAAAAGGAAATGTATCAGACAAAAGTTCAACAAACATTGGAAACAGCTAAGATATCCAATAACCCGAATGATCCTGACCTTGAATATCATAAAAGGTTTCTGTTAAATAGCCCGCATACATCTCTAGTTTCTGTAATTATTTGTCCTCAGACTGTTCGAGACAAATTAAACTTGCTGGATGATGATTTCTCCCCTGGCCCCGATGGCATTCCAGCTATTTTTCTTAAAAAATGCGCTGCTGCACTCTTCGAACCCCTTACTTCTCTTTTTCAACTTTCGCTCTCCCAAGCTGTTTTTCCCACTCTTTGGAAAGAATCTTTCATTTTCCCGATCTTCAAAAAGGGTGGTAAAAACGAGGTCTCTAATTATCGACCGATAGCTAAGCTTTCTGCTATCCCCAAGCTTTTCGAAAGCATTGTGTACGACACTTTATCTTTTCACTGTAAATCAATTGTTTCCCCACTTCAACACGGTTTCTTAAAGGGAAGGTCTACTACGACCAACCTTACCCAATTCGTTTCAATGACTCTGTTGGCTCTAGAAAAAGGCAATGAGGTTGATGTTATTACTACTGATTTTAGTAAAACATTCGACAAAATCAGTCATCAAATTATCTACCTCAAACTCAAAGCCTTTGGTTTCCCACCACAAGTTATCGAATGGATCAAATCATACCTCGAGAACCGAGTATATAGGGTTGCCTTCAGAAAAGCTTTCTCCGATCCAATATTTGCCTCTTCGGGAGTTCCCCAGGGCAGCCATCTCGGTCCACTTCTGTTTGTGCTTGCCATTAATGACGTCGGCGGTACAGCGTCATTCTCAGACCTCTCTACTTATGCAGACGACATTAAAATAATAAAAGTTATTTCATCTGTTCAGGATTCTCTCCTCCTCCAACAAGACCTAAACACTTTCTTTATTTGGTGTAACAAAAATTTTCTTGAACTAAATATCAAAAAATGCCAAAGCATGACTTTGTCTCGTAAGCGTCTACCCTCCAGTCCCCGAATTTATTACTTCCGCAATATGCCCGTCCCTAAAGTTTCGTCTATTCGCGATCTTGGTATTATTTGTGACAAAGAGCTTAACTTCCACTCTCACATTACCCATATTATTGCGAAAGCAAACTCTTCCTTGGGGTTTATAAAACGCTGGTCTAAAGAGTTTTCCAACCCATACGACACTAAATCTTTATTCACCACCTTTGTCAGGCCTATACTTGAATATGCTAGTCAGGTCTGGTCTCCCTACCAAATAACTGAATCTCGCAGAATTGAAGCTGTTCAACGAAGATTTTTAAGATTCGCTCTTCGTAGCCTACCTTGGTCTGACCCTTTAATTTTACCGCCCTATGAAAACCGATTGCTACTCATTGACATGCCGACCCTCTCTAAACGTCGTCGTATCGCTGACATTGTTTTTGTATATCAGGTTATGACTGGTACCATTGACTCCCCTGCTTTACTTGAGATGATTTATATGAATACTAATCCCCGCAACCTACGTTCCGTCCCCTTTTTCCACCTACCAACTCTTCGTACCAATTACGCCCACTTTAACCCAATTTGCAGGATGATTCGCGTAGCTAATACAGCAGGAATTACCTTCGATTTCTCAAAAAGCTCCTCATCCCTCAGAAAAATTATGTACGCTTCCTCTATCTAACCCTCGAACCTGTTTTGGATCCCCTTCTTTCCCATAAAAATATCTTTCATGGTGGTATCCAACAGATGATTAGCAACATTAGTCAGAAATATTGTATTGGCCAGGTGCAAAGGAACATAAAGTGCCAGCTTTATGAATGCACCAATTAATGGTAAACTCACCTGCCCCCAGGGTTAAGATGTCACGACTGTTCAACCATACTGGAGTTGACCACTCACGATACGAACCCCCGAAATAAAAAAGTGGTAAACTCGTTTCACCAAAGTACTCAAAGTTAACTTTGCAATGTTCATCTGTTTGTTAACAAAGAAAATTCTCTAGGAAGTCCTGTCAGATCTGACAACCTAAGCATTCTTGTCAGCATTCCATCGTTTTACATCAGGGGCCTGTGACACAAAACTACGAGTACTTTTAATATAAGTGAGTTATGACAAGTGTTAAAATTGTCTGTAAATCAAAGCGACATGTGTAATGGACTTAACCCAACAAGTGGCTCTAGACTTGTAGCTTTGTGTTACTAGGCCCAGGAGAGGAACCTTTGGGTGCGGCTTCAATGCTTGTTTCGACCTGTGATGTCCATAAAAAACCACTATGTCCCATAAAATTTGCATTGAAGACTCTTAATGCCAAGTTTCCTTGTGAGAGAATTCTAAAAACGTTGCTTCCATTTGTCATCAATCTCAAAAGCAAAGAATTTCCCATTACACTGCCATATCGGTTGTCTGTCTCATGACAACCCTTGCTGGATATCTACTTTTCTAGCTTCATACATGACACATCAATGCAATATCAAGATAGCAAAAAAATTTATGTGTGAGATTTTCCTAATTTGAATCAATTCAAAATGTTTATTTCAATCATACTAACCCCATTCCATTAAAACGACATTTCAAAGTTTCTTCAAACGATTTTTTTTTAAACTTTATGGTCATACAGGGTTGCTCTTTATACAGATAGGCGCATATTTCATAAAATATTTTTTACACATATTTCTCACGAAAAAAAAGTGTATACATATGCGTGTGATCGACATATGCTCTGCATGATCGATCTATCAATACACAACGTTTTAACAATCTGTCACTATGACTGCTCCACACTCACACACAAGCACATAGTTTTTTCGAATTTATGGTAAAGTCTGGCATTTTTATGATAGACCGTAATCGAGAGGAGATCCCGCTTGGCTGTATCTAGCCCTATATGGTTACATACTCGCAGAAATATTATTACGTAAATCAGAGTTGTAAATACGGCTCCGCTTCGAGAGGATGTGGTATACTCGAGAGATTTATGTGCCACGCATTTATAATTAATTTTAATGGCAAGATAATATGTGTGATTGGTACGAATCATAATAATTATGGTACAGATATTGGCCTGCTTCGCTTCTGTATACGAAACGTGAATGCAGAACACCACTCCAATTGGAAATAACAAGTTGCGACAGTTTTGCCAACAGTATAAGTTTACGAGCATTTGTAAAGTAAGCAAATGGGTTATGGATGGAGTTGTGATACTTCTTGTGAATCATCGACATCAATCATTAAGAAAATAAGAGGAATACTTTGAATTTCTGATCGCATCTGTTGCGTTACAATGTTGAGATGTTTAATGAGTGAGAAAAGTATTCGCACTGTCTATTATGGCATGGTATGTTTCAAGTGCAGTTATTATACACCCAGTGCCTACTTACGTTTCACCTTGCTTTCAAAAAATTATAAGTGCTGAGTTTTTTTTGAAGGATTGTGTGGAAAGCTCTTACTTGATCAGTTGTAGTAATGTCGTTTGGAGTGCAGGGCCCTGAATGCCCTTTCAAGTGATTCTATTTTATACTTACCTTAAAGTTTGTCTTCGTATAGAAACTACTGCAATCTTGGATTATTTCCTCATAAAAGGTCTTCCTTAAGAAAAAAACAATTGATTTCTATATCTAAAGCAATTTCACATTTAAACTTATTTTTACCTACCTTATGACAAAAATCCCCTAAACACTTTCATTTGCGCCAAAAATTTTGCACTTCTAAGTGCTACGTCCGATCGAGCCCACCGGAAGTAAGGATTATGAATTAAATGTCAACTTGAAACCTACATGCTAACAGACGTTTTGTCATGTAAATCGTCTATCGTTACACGAATGTAATGCCTCAGATTAAATGCATAATTTACCTCTTCATCTGCGACAGAGCGTGAATAACAGTCGGCAAAACAAAACAAAACAAAACAAAATAATAAATTGAAAATGATTATTGTATTATTGCACCTATGCAATGCGCTTATAGAGAGCTTAATGCCTCGCTAGTTAGTATATTGACGTGGGATGGGTGCAAAAATAAAAGTGAACATTGAACAATATTATATATATACGAGTATGTAGGTATCCCCCATTCAGAGTAACGTCTACAAAAGAGTTTTCAGTGTGGGTGCGGTCAGGCAAATTAAGTGATTCAATGACTACTTTTGACACGATTTAACAAGGTGAAATTTATATATTTTACAAATGTTTTGATTTGTATTTATTTTGGAGCTAAGCTAAGATTTATTACAAGCTTTTGAGTAATTTGAAAAAAAAAATTATAGGACAAAATAAGAAACTCTATTTGCAGGACTCTATTTGTGGTACCCGTGGTGTGATGGATAGCATGTCCGCCTGTTAATCCAGAGGTTCGAGTTCGAATCCCACCAGAGGCAAAAATGTTTTTTCTACGGGTATCGCCTTTCGCGAGGAATTGGCAAGTCCTCCGTTAGTATTCATTGCCATGAAAAGCGCTTTCTCAATTAGCCGTTCGGAACCGGCAGAAAATTGTAGGTCCCCTCCATTCCCTCACAAGGGATGGTTGTGAGAAATGCGCTAGGCCCAGGGGCTCCTCGCTCTGTGCGCCACCCTATTTATTTATTTATTTATTTGCAGGAAAAAGTTGCAAGGAAAGATCTTTCGGCAAGGATATGTGTAAAAACGCCGTAAAATTGATCGTAATCTTCTTTGAGACTTTGCAAATCGAATTATCTCACCTAGATACTCAGAAACTCTATTTTGAAATATATTGTCAAGCTAAATAATTAATGATCCGGAACAGTGAACATTTATCAAAATTAATTTCCAACAACGAAGTATGCAAGTTCGATGCAGTTTAATGTTATGGAAGCTTACGTTTACAGTAATAGAAAAGGGCATTGCCAGTTGAATGTATGAGAGGGCGTAAGAAGACAATTATCAAGATGTTTTCCGCACAATATATTCGAAGAAGAACTTAGAAAACGAAAACTACTTCAAACGCGTCTTATGGCTTCAGATACAGCATCAAAACAAGTTAGTGTGTAATTAATTTGAAAACCCAAATATAAATATATATATTATATAAACATATTCAATATATTTAGGATTAACAACGGTCTTGTCAACCGAAAAGAGTCGGTTCCCATTAGAACACTGTAATTAAATCGGAATGAGCGCTGTTGACAAGTGACAAGTAGGGGGACCGTCCTGTACTACGGCGTGCTGTAGGGAGACAAGCTAACCATCACACTACGTGCATCGCTTCATTTAATAGAAAACTTTTATTAAAACCAAAAGTCTTTGTTCTATCTAAATAGTTACACGTTTTGGAGCCTCATTCCAAAAACTCAAACTTCCGATTTTAGCCCGATAATATGGCAGCTGGTCTCGATCACTGATGTTGATTGCATAGTGAATTGCTCTGTCAATTAAATTTATGTGTCAAGCAATTTTTGAAATAAAAAGTTTGATTAAAAGCAATGAAAAACGAAAAGAGGTACCATTTTCCCACCCTTCCTCCACAATACGCACTTTGTGATTTGCAGATGAACAAAAAAAATATTATTTCAGAGCTGAGATAGTGAACTATACTATGGGGGTAAGTGGGTTCAAATTAACCATATTTTAACGGACTTCCAAGCGGGTTTTAGGAAAAACTATTGTACTGTGGATCAGATATTTGTTTTAACATCAATTGTCAAGTCATTCCAAGCCAGGAAAAAGAAGGTTTACGCTTTCTTTGTTGATTTTAAGGCAGCCTTTGACCTTGTGAATATTAGAAGTGCTCTTATATATAAACTCTCCCAACTCGGAATCTCAACGAAACTTTTAAAAATGTTAAGGAATATGTATGCTGGTACAGAAGCAGCGGTATGGGATGGATCTACGTTCTCACAATGGTTTGATACTAGCACTGGTGTTAAACAAGGATGTCCACTGAGTGCTTTGCTATTTGCATTGTATATTAACGATTTTGGCACATATCTTCCTGGTGGGATTCGGATGGCGGACACTACAATTGATGTTCTTCTATATGCGGACGATCTAGTGATCCTTTCAGAGTCACCAGAAAACTTGCAGCTCATGATAAATCGGTTGTCAACATACTGCAACACGTGGGGTCTAACAATAAATGCTGTGCTGAAAAATCCAAAGTCATGGTATTCGCAGGTTCTTCTCACAATCTGGTTAGAGAAAGTTTGTTCTTCAATGGAAATCGCTAAAGACTACAACTATTTAGGCGTCAAGTTGAACAAAACGATGGATTTCAAAAATCATCTAACTGAAAAGGCGAAATCTGCACAAAGCTTGCTGAACATGACATGGAGGAATATTTTCTCAAACCAAAATGTATCACTGTCGGCTAAATACAAAATATTTGAATGCGTTGTAAAAACATCTCTTTGCTATGCCGTTTGAAGTCGTAGAAAAGATCCAAAGACATTTTATAAAAAAGCTGTTTAATTTACCAAATGGAACACCTAACTACGCAATTTATTTGGAAACAGGACTTGCAAAACTCTTTACGAACACTCTTAAGCTGCAGGCAGACTACATCTATAAAGTTGCTACACATTCTGATGGTCGTTTGACCAAGAAAATGCTCCTTTATGAAATACGGAATACGGACTGGTGGATTGCAAAGTGGCAAAATATTGGCGATAGCTGTGGAGAAGTTATCCAATTTGATTTGAATAACTTAGTGCAACTGAAAGAGCAGCTTTACAACGTAATTCAAAAACACGAGGACAATGTGCGGGAAAAATTAGTGACAAAAGCTAAGCAGTCTGAGAGCAGAATAATGTACTCACAACTCAATCATAACCTGCTGAAGAATAATTGTTTTCAAGACAAATTCAATTATAAAGAAATATCGCTAATATTCAAATCTAGATGTGAACTCATAACCTTAAATGGCAGTCCATACAACGGAAGTTTCCAGCTCTGTACCTTCTGTAACATCAAAGCAAAAGAAGATTGCTTTCATTTTATAAGCATCCGTCCAGTATTTCAACCTCAAAGACGAAATTTCTTCTTGAATGAAACATTAGACTTATTAAATGGTGAAAATTGGAAATTATTGTACTGTTTTCTAAATTCAATTTATAAATATCGATATCTATTAATGACTGAATTCATTTAAATCAATTTATGTAAATTTAATTATAAAAATGTACAAATGTATAAACTTTGCCAACTGAGCTGACGGCTACGCCAAAGCTTCAAAATTCGTTATGTTTATTCAAACTGTATTGAAATGTTTTTAAATAAATGAATTACTTACTTACTTACTTACTTACTTACTTAGTGATCGCAAAACCATGTTTTTCATTAAGAGATATTTAGGGTTTAACACACAAGCTCAATTGTCGGTAGATACAAATCATAAACAATTATCGCTACGCTATGATCTTGAAGGCTGACTTTTTCGTCAGTTTTATCAACAATTGAATTGCTTGGCTTTTGTAAACTAAAAACAAAATAAGCACAGACCATTCCTTCGGATAAATGGACAAGTCAAGGCTTTGATTGCTCCAACCTTATTCAAAAAAACTACCGCAAGACCCTATTTTACCAGCGATTTATAAAATCCTTTTCTCAATGCCCATAAAACCCATCAAGTCCGACACAATCTAAAAACGAAATCATTTCATATTTGTAAATCAGCAGTAAACGCAATCATAACAAACTCGTTTTCTCCATCTTTATGTCGCCGCGTCGAATGGCACGTTCCAAGTCCAATTCCATTTTCCATTTGGATTTGGTCCAGAATCCAAATTGCTTGCATTTTACTGCATCGAAATAAAAATGCCACTGACCATAAACGTATCATGACACGAAACTACATAACCATTATGAGTGCAAACGACTTCTTCATCTCACACCGCACTCGCTCTCTTCTGCTAATGCTGCTGCATCACCAATTCAAAAACGATTCCACTGTCGCTGTCGTAAAACTTAAATAAATTCAAGCGCGACTATATAGCCATACTCTTTCGAATGCAGCTCAGTTGTAACATGTAACATATTAAATCATCTTGGCCCCATAATTTGGTAGGGAAAATTCAGTTTTTTTCCCTGAAAACGATAAAATTATTATCTATAATGGCTCCAATTGAATCAGGTACTCATATATGTGACATGAGAGATAGTGAACGCGCATACACATCGCGCTCACATAACTAGACACCAAGTCTAATGCCAAATTCCAGGAAATTCACGATTTCAACTCGATATATTAAGAGTCACATATGTCCCAAAACAGTCCCCCCGAAGTGCCGTACATCAGAACGACATACCATCGACTCATTAAAAATATTAACTAGATAGTCGTGCGTTCATAAATATTCATTAGCGGTTCGGTTCCGATGCTGTTCATATGAAAATATTGAAATAAAATATTTTTTTATTAATATGAATTATACGAGGGTTTTGTGTTTTGGTTTTTATAGTCGAGTATATGTGACAGGCAGCATTTTAAGGTGTATAATGGTAGCAGGGGCAGTAAAGCTGGTCAGTCCAGCGTGACACCGACCGGTCGCGTCGATCGGCAGTGGCTCATATCATAAATCGTTGATGTTTGTTTTAGACGTCCGACAGACAGTGGCTAGAGGTCGTTCAATTCTACGCTGAAGAATTTTATAGGCCAAGTTTCGTTTGATAGTTTCTGTTTTGGAAGCACCAATTGATTGGAATAATTTAAATTGATTTTTAATTGGCTCTTGCATTAATGAAGGTATGGAGAAAGCGGTAGGCTTTTGTAATCCGGCGTTTAAGTTATTTAGTTACACTTCTTTGCTTCTGATGAACAGGAACTATGAGTGGATGTACTGACCTTTTTGATTCCAGCTAAGGGGACACAAATTCCTTTTAAGTTCATTTTTTACTTGCCAAAGAAAAAATACGCCATTCATTCATATCCGATCAAGCTTGACACTTCGTCAAAAAGTGGACCATAACACAAAAATTCACTTACCGCCATCAATCAATTTCCACACTACTTTTCGAAATAAAAGTCCTTTAGCTAAAAAATCACTCATATGTAAAAAAAAAAGGTGACATTATGTCCTCCACACATGCAAAACCAAGATCAGTCATGCTAGAGCACTTGGGAGTTGGGACCCTAACACACATTGTTTGTTCATCATTGATGACGATGATGAGGATAATGTGACAGCACATGAGGGGAGGCAATATTATTTTTGCGTTCAACAATTTTCCGTGTTATCTTTTTCTTTTCCTGGTGCTGATTTCTATTCGCATACTTCAACGTCATGTCAAAATCACGGATAAGTGGTACTACATTAGACTAATCCAGACAAAAAAGGATATTCCTGGAAAAAGAAATACCAAACTACAAGAAAGAAAATCTGGAGTTCATCCCCCAGGGATGAATATATTTCAGCTGTGCGTCAAAATATCTTTTTTTAACAAAAAAAACAAAAAAAAAGGAAATGGAAACAGCCAGGCATCAGCCAGCGCCAATGGTGTGGTGTATCTTGGTTACAATTGCGGAAATGAAAATCCTTGAGAGTTCTATTCCATTGATATGGCGGCAATGGGAGCGGGAGCCCGATACATTTTATTATTTTACTCCAGGATTTTCTTGAATTTTCAAGTTTTGGTGTAAAAAAAGGAACCTCTTGCTTCTGATGGAATTGTTAGAGGAAACAAAGATTCATGATACTGAGGTAAGGGTAGAGAATTGTCCTTACCACAAGCAATACCACCAGTGTGTCGCCAAGGATGTTGGTGATTGATCGATGGGCAAGTGTATTAGGTGTGCTTCTTTTTTTTACTTTTTTTTTTTAGAATTTAATTCTGCAGCCATAGTCTCGCGAGTGACTTGGGGGAGTATGAATTATATGACGGCGTATGTCGTCGTCATCATAGTAAGCTAAAACAGGCATTTCGTTCGGATGTGTTGGTATTTATGGGCTGTCAATTGGTGTTATTAGTTATTTATAAGGACAGGCATGGCTGACGCAACACAAGACCACAGGACGATTTTGATGGGTGGCGTGTATAGCCACGGTGACATTGAATAGTAAATCCGAAAAGGATAAAAAGGGTTATGGTTTTTAACGAATTCAATTTGAAATTGGGTTGATGAAACATTAAAAGGGTCAATTCTTGAGTCTGGGGAGTTGATGATGGAGAACACGTGTGTGCGATAAATGATTGATTCTTTTACTTTATACCTACAATCACTTTCAGTTTTGAAAAAGAAAAAGAAAATATAATGTATTCTAGGTAATTTATAAATCCCAGTACACTGTTATTATATGCAGAGGGTTTTACTTTAGAAGGTCGGTGGAAACACTCGTTTACTTCGGTCACATTTTTATAACAGTTTGAGCGGTTGCGAAAATATGATATAAATTTCTTTGATTAAACCAACGGCAAAGTCTAGTTTTTGGAAAAGACGAGGAGCATTTTCTATTTCTTGCAATCGATTTCAAAAGCACATTTTTGACATATGAAGTGATTTGTGTCTCCCAAAAGCTTTGAACGGGTTTTGTATCCCGTACCAGCAGGTAAAAGAAAACGTGCGTTGGAACGAAAAAGTAAAAGAATCTGACTAAAAACTTCAAATTACTTTAAAAACTACGATTCTGCACCTTGAGTAAGGTAGGTGAGGCTTATAAGTTAGACTAATAGTAGTCAAGCCAGTTAAAAACTGTGTGTTTTGACAAAAGGCATATGAAAAGGCAATTAAGGAAGAGTCAAAAATGTGCAATGCTTAGATTTAGTATTGGATAGTTCAAAATTATTGTCTGCCACGGAAAGTAGAGGAATGCAGGGTCCGAACAGTGAGACATCGTACTGTCTCACAGAATGTACGAGGAATTTTTGGAATTTTTTCTTTCACACTTCGATCTGTGTATGCGTCCACTCGTTTAAGTTGGATCACTAAAGACAAAGTCACCTGTTTACAACAGTAAAACTAATTTCGTTTGAATGTTGTCTTTAATTCAATATAAAAGCCCAATGCTTGTTAACACTTCCAAAGCCCTCTCATTTAAAGTTTTTTTTTCAGGATTATTTCGCACTTCTCAATGTCATCTTGTTAAGGTACCCAACTTGTTCACATACTCTAGTTTAAATAGTGAAAAATAAATAGAAGAGCTGGTCTCAAGGAGGTGGTTGATGTTAGTCATGGAAACATCTACATTTCAAATTATCCTTGAATCCTTAATGCCGTCAGCATTAAGCATTAAGCACTGAAGACCAGTGGCAGCAATGCCAAGAAGCCATCAGAACCTCTGCCTCTGAGGCTCTGGGTCTCACTCGGCCACCAAAACGAAAACCATGGGTCGATGAAGAATTCAACTTGGCAAATGCAGCCAAACAAAAAGCACGACAAATGCTGATGCAACAACGAACAAGGGCTGCTTACGATCAGTATAACGAGATCTACAAGGAGAAAAGAAGGGAAGAACACCGACATCTCAAGATCTTGTCTGCTGTAATATGTGAACGTCTGAAACCCCACGTCAACAACTTGATAGGTCCTTATCAATGTGGTTTTAGACCAGAGAGGTCCACAATAGACCAAATTTTCACACTACGTCAGATCTTGGAAAAAAACCCGAGAATATAATATCGATATTCACCATCTCTTTATCGATTTCAAGGCCGCGTATGACAGTATTTACAGAGACGAGCTGTACAGAGCCATGTCTAGTTTCGGCATCCCTGCAAAACTCGTACGACTATGCAGGATGACTTTGGAGAATTCACGCTGTTCCGTCAAGGTCGGTAAAGAACCCACCGAGACCTTTGATGTCGAAAAAGGCTTTAGGCAAGGCGACAAACTGTCATGCGATTTCTTCAACATCATAATTGAAAACATTGTAAGAAACTCAAACGTCAACACCAGGAACAATCTTTCAAAAGTCTGTACAATTACTCGCCTATGCAGACGATATTGACGTAATGGGAAGAAATAAGCGTGATGTCATAGGTGCTTTTGCGAGTATTGAAACAGAAGCGGTAAAAATGGATTTGATGGTTAATGAGGGCAAAACGAAGTATATGTTGTCATCAAACAAGGGCACAGAGCATCGATGAATTGGACAAAACGTCACAATAGACAGACATAACTTCGAGGTAGTACAGGACTTCGTCTACCTAGGATCCGGTGTAGACACGGAAAACAACATCAGTGCGGAGATCAAACGGAGAATAACTCTTGCCAACCGTTGCTTCTTTGGGTTAAGAAGGCAATTGAGAAACAAAACCCTCTCCAGGAAAACCAAGGTAACCTTGTATAAGACCATAATCATCCCAGTCCTGCTGTACGGCGCGGAAGCATGGACCTTATCGAAAGCGGATGAGGAAACTCTTGGTCGTTTCGAAAGAAAAATTCTCCGAATGATCTTTGGTCCCGTATGCGAAGACAAAGTGTGGAGAAGAAGATATAACAACGAGCTGTATGAGCTGTACCGCGACATGGGCATAGCCAGAAGTGTACGCATTGCGAGGCTACGATGGTTGGGCCATGTAGAGCGGATGGACCCAAACGCTCCGGCTCGTCGGGTTTTTGAAAGCACATTGCAGGGAAATCGCGGAATGGGAAGACCTCGTCTTAGGTGGCGCAATCAAGTGGATAAAGACCTCAACCGACTTAGAGTGCAAAACTGGAAAGAGCTCGCCCGAAATCGAAGTCGTTACAGAAGGATGTTGGTTGAGGCCCAGGTTCACCCCGAACTGTAATGCCCACCTAAGTAAGTAAGTAAGCAGAAAAATTTAACGAATTTTGATGAGTCTAAATATTGGCTTCTTCGTCTCACTTTGGCCATAATCCTTGAGTGCTTTGACGGAAACTATTAAATTTTTGTTAATTTACTATTCACTTATTCCTCACTCTCGTTTAGGGTGGAGAGATATTCCAAATTTCGAATACAAGATTACGATTACTTACGAACTTATTTACTTACTTAGGTGGGCACTACTGTTCGGGTTGAACCTGGGCCGCAACCAACATTTTTCGGCAACAATTTTTATTTCTGGCGAGCTTTATTCAGTTTTGCACTTTCAGTGGGTTGAGTTCGTCTTATATTTGATTGCACCACCTAAGACGAAGTCTTCCTCTTCCCCGATTTCCCTACAATACGCACCCGTCATCCGCTCTACATGTTCCAGCCGTCAGCAGTCTCGCGAGTCGCGACTCGTGTACTCTTCTAGCTATACCGTGTTTTGGTAAAAGTTATACAGTTCGTTGTTGAAATTTCTTTTCCATTGTCTACGCACACATGACCAAAGATCATTTCGAAACGACCTAAGGTTTCCTCATTGGCCTCAGATAAGTTCGATGCCTTCGCACAATAAAGCAGTACTGCGATGATCAGGGTCTTATAATAGTGCAGTCAATGAAGCATTTTAGGTCCGAATTTTTTTACTGTGAACCGATTTGCATGAAATTTTGGAATTAGGCTCATCGTACCCTTAAATTCAAAAGTGAAAATGATTTGCAGACCGCCACCACCCTGGGGGTGGTTGCCACCCCTTCTCGGGGGTGAATTTTTTTTTTGAAATAACCTCGGATATCGATAGAAGGCCTAATTTTAAGCAAAAAAACAAATATAAAGTTTTTTGTTAAGTCAAATACTTTTCAAGTTATTGGCAATTGAAAATTCGCAATTTGTTCACGTTTTTCATTTATTTATTGCAAATATCTCCAAAACTATACGTTTTATCGAAAATTTTATAAAGAACAAAACTGTAGCAGCTAAAACAATGAACAATTTGGTTTTTTATAAAGTATTCTAAGAACAATATTAAGCTAGATATAAAAGATCAAAACCATTTTTTATTTTGTCTTAAGTTTAATGGTTGTAGTCAATGCCATTTAGCGGCGAGCAGATGCATTTTATGCATTCTAATACAAGTAAATGTTTTGTAGTGCTTGAAATAAGCTTTAAAATTAGCACTATTAAAAGTCTTTTGCACGTAAAATAAGTGAGCTGTAGTGCAAATAAAGAGAGCATCTAATGTTTTTTTCTTTTAAATCAATGAGTTTTTGGACCATAGCTCCTTAAATTTTTATGTTATCACAATTTGAAAGAAACCATTGTAAAGGTAATTAAAAGAGCTAAATTATCCTTGATTGCAATATATAGTAAACAACTTTTTGCTAAAACGGTGAAGGGTTAAAGGACTTAAGAGAGGCTGTGATTGCACTGCCACGCGCTCTTTAAACAATCATATCTCCGTCAATTTTTGTTTGACAGAAAAAACTAAAAGACCAAATTGTTTGCCAAAAAAATACCAAAATTTTTTATTCTTACACTTTTATACGTATCTGTCGTCATTTTTGAGATATTATGAAAAAAATTGGGGTTTTTAAAAATGAAATTGAAAATTTGTTGTTTTTTTTAATCGTGACTTTTATGAAAAATATGCGTCCAAAAGCAGCCAAACTGACACTATCTATCAAACTCTTCATAACAAACTTAATTTTAGGCGGAATACGATTAAATTTAATTTTGGTGGAAATGGCACTTATGAAAGCCATTGATTTAAAAGAAAAAAATATTAGATGCTCCCCTTATTTGCACTACAGCTCACTTATTTTACGTGCAAAAGACTTTTAATAGTGCTCATGTTAAAGCTTATTTTAAGCACTACAAAACATTTTCTTATATTAGATTAAATAAAATGCATCTGCTCACCGCTAGATGGCATTCAACACAGCGATTAAATTTCAGACAAAATAAAAAATGGTTTTGATCTTTTATATCTAGCTTAATATTGTTCTTAGAATACTTTATAAAAAACCAAATTTTTCATTGTTTTACCTGCTACAATTTTGTTCATTATAAAATTTTCGATAAAACGTATAGTGTTGGAGATATTTGCAATAAATAGATGAAAAACGTGAACAAATTGCGAATTTTCAATTGCCAATAACTCGAAAAGTATTGGACTTAACAAAAAACTTTATATTTGTTTTTTTTTGCTTAAAATTAGGCCTTCTATCGATATCCGAGGTTATTTCAAAAAAAAAAAAAAAATCACCCCCGAGAAGGGGTGGCAACCACCCCCAGGGTGGTGGCGGTGTGCAAATCATTTTCACTTTTGAATTTAAGGGTAAGATGAGCCTAATTCCAAAATTTCATGCAAATCGGTTCACAGTAAAAAAATTCGGAGGTTGGGCCCTATTTTTCGCTTCATTGACTGCACTATAAAGGGTTACCTTAGTTTTTCTAGAGTGGGTTTTCTTTCTCTATTGAATTCTTTACCCAAAGAAGTAGTGATTCTCAAGAGTAATACTCCGTTGGATGACTACACTCATGTTATGGTCCGTAAAGCGGATTCTTGGTAGACATATAGTCCTGTACTTCCTCGAAGTTATGTCTGTCAATTGTGACGATAAGTGCAATTCGTCGATGTTCTCTCTCCTTATTTGATGACTACTTCGTTTCCCCCTCAATAACCATCAAACCCATTTTTGCCGCTTCTGTTTCAATACTCGCAAAAGCACCAATGACATCAAACTTCTCTTCTCCATCACGTCAATATCGTCTACCTAAGCGAGTAATTGTACAGACTTTTGGAAGATTATACCTCTGGTGTTAGCTAACGAGCTAAGCACTGTGATTCATCTAGTAATATTCAAAATATTTATTTATATTGCATAAGACTCATTGCAGTAGTTCAAGTAACCATGTTTGGCAATATGGCCCCTTTTATCATTTCCCTACCAGTAACTATAATCTTTTCCAGGTTTTCATTTTTAAAGCATTCCTTCAAAAACAGTTTTTTCAATTGAAAATAGTATAGCTACAATTGCTAAAAGGACGTTGCAGTTTTAAAATGAAATTGACAGTCGGACAACAACTCCTGTCAAGAAATTCATGAAGGATCAAATAATTAATTCATTTAGTGAAACAATCACAGTAACATATTTTCAAGGTTTTGTTACGTTGTCAATTTAGTCCATTTGAGTCTGATATTGCGGATTGCGGTCAGAAACTCTTTGGGTTAATAAAGAAAACATAATCATTATTGATTGCTACAATAGCATTCAGTTAGTATTCCAAAGGAACAAATGCAAATGATTTATTACTCTCGTAAGAACACTGATTAAAACGAATAAGAGCTGAAAATTAGATAAAATAAAAAGCAATTTATTCTTCTGAATTTATTGCAAAATTAATTAAAAGTTTCTCCTTTGATTTCCTTTCCCCAAGCACATTTGTTCTTGCAATGCCTTTGCTTCACATCTATACTCTCACATTCCTTTACCTCCTCGGTGTATATTTTGGGTGAACTTTTTATTGGAATAATTCCTACCTTTTGTTGTATTCATTTTAAGTAGATGGGTAGGTTCCAGAGCAAAACAATAGAGGAATAAAAAAATTGCAATTTCACCTTAGGCAGGATATTGGCCATTTTTTTCATCCAAACCTTTCATGTGCAATGAAATTAAGCTCAATAAGGTATATGCAGGATAACAAAATCAAAGAAAATAAGAAAACATGTAAGGATGAGCATTTACAACAGCGGAAGAACTCTTATCCTTGCATGATATAAAAAATGGTAGGGTATGATTACCATTTAATCTCACATGCAGACAAGAAAGCGTTTTCTACCAAAATTAGAAGGGATTGGGTGGGTTTCCTACTTTGAGTTTACCACGAAGCAATAACTTTGAAGCAAAAAAACAAAACCTTTTTCAATTGGAGGTACTCTTTCTGAAGCAATTAAATTTCACCAACTTTCATAACCTTTAAAAAATCTAAGTTAAATTTGATAAATGTTTCCTCCTCGACCATTAATTTATCTGCCAGACCACTACTCTGAACACCCACAATACTTTACGGAGGACATTGTTGTTCTTCATATATCTAAAATAGCAACAGTCATTACCTGGACTGTCTTCTCTTCAGGTTGTGTTCAAGGAGAAGAGTCTCACCTCACCTGGCCGCACATCACTACTATACGTACATCAACATCACTAAAGTATAGCAGAAATGGCCTCGTCCAGACCAATGTAATGTGCCATTGAAATACATTAAATAGCTGCCGCCAACGTCGTCGTAGTCTTAACACACGCTCCACCAACAACACCGTTATATCCAAGCAGGGACGAGAAAAAAGGAAAACCAAAAAAAAAAAGAAAAAACTTGAAGCTTATGCGAAACGGCGCAAAATAATTAATCTCCGTAAGCCGTCCTCGTAATTAATTTACGTTTATTGCGCCCCTAAATCATCATGGTGGGGTGGGTGGTTATCATTTGATTAAGTGCAACTCATTATTTATAACGTTCCGTTTTCTTTTGGATTCGACTTTTTTTTTATTCCAATGTTTCCTTTCAAGCCCCCGGTCAAGTGTTCGATTAAGCCCTCCCAGGAGAGTTCTTTTGCTTCTCATTCGTCGTCTTTTCTTTTTTCTCATGTATAAATTGTTTGCATTTTGTTGATATAGTTTATCCACATAGGTTTTATCATTGCTTTTTTTCTTGGGGAGTTTAGATGCTGTCGACACATTGTTGCTAGTAAATTGGTTTTCAGTAGGCAAAATGATACCAAAACGACATATTCACTGACCGAGATCAGCCAAGATAAGCCTGATATTTCATTAGGCGTTGGCGAATTGTATGGAGACAAAGTGTCTTTCTTCAGTAAATGGTTTGAGTTTTGCTTCAGCTTCCTTAACAAAAGCTTTCGCTACAACTCTAAAAATGTGAAATCAGTATTTTGAGGAAGGTGCCATATGGGGGAAGCTGAGTTGTTCCTTTCCTTTAAAGGAATATCAAGGAGTTAAGAGTGTGAGTTACATTATCGTCTGGTTTCTTCAACAAAACAAGCTAACTTAATAGCTAGTGACAAGCTCAAGAAAAAACAAACAACTTAGTTTAAGGAACTGCTAAGGAAGGAGAATTAGGGTACATTACTTCATTTTAAAAAATAAAGCTCAAAAAGTACTTAAAACTTTCTATTAAAACATTTGTATCTACAATCCAACTCTATGATTTTGGCTTAAGAAGTATTAAAATTTTACTGTGGTATGATTATTCGAAGGAACAAGAGTTTTACCAATTTATTAAGTCATGAAGTAATTTAAAATCACATTCGCTTGCCCCCTACCAACGGTGGGACTGTTTCAATTTTTGTTCCGATTCCAGTGCTTTCACAGTTCCATGACTATGCTTTTAGAGAAGTAAGAACAATAGAAAAAGACATTGTTTTTCGAAAGGCTAATAATGCAAGCAATAATATATCGAGTAAATGATGACCTATAAAATCATATTCGCTTGCCCCCTACCCACGGTAGGCAGGCGGTGGGATAGCTCCAAAGTTCTTGTTACAATCTAACTGCTTTTATTATATTATGTCATGACTTTGCTTTAGAAGAAGTATTTGGACTAGGACATGCATTATTTTCACAAAGTACAGTAATGCAACCTGTGTATCTAGAATCTAGTTATGATCTATGATGTAAAATCATATTTGCCTCTACTATCGTTGGGCTGCGCCAAGTTTTTGTTACAATCCGATTGGTTTGACATTTCTATGTCATGACTTTGCTTTAAGAAGTGGAAGCTAGACTCGCTCATTGCAATATTTTTCAAATGAAAAATGAATCAGGTCATAATCACTTGTAAGATTAAGAGCGCTTTTCAGTCTTTGCATTAAGGGAAGAAATTGGAGTTAAGGATGGCATTTTTTTCAAAAAGAAAATAATTTAAAAAATAAATATGTAAATACGTCCTGTAAAATTGCTTTCACTTGCCCCCTACCAACGGTGGGACTGCCACAATCCGTGGCTCCACTCCAAATGCAAAAGCAAAAACTTTTTTACTTTTTTTTTTAATTTTACCCGTTTTGTATTTTTCCAAGTATGTATCATAAAATGTATGGGTTTTTGAGCTAACTTAATGCTGAGTTTTTTCTTTATTATTGTTTTGTTCATCTGTAAAAAATAAAGAAACTCTATGTTTATCAGACATTTTCTGAAAAAAGTGACCTCAAAGTCAAAACTTTGTTTTGGGAAGAAAATTTTAACACCACTTAAATTTGAAAATCTGGCAACCCTAAACCTATTAAAGCTCAACTTAAATACAGTCTTAAAAATTGTTATTTGTACAAAAAATTAAGTTTAAAATTAGGTCTCTATTATTAATATTGACAGAGATATCGAATTTAACAGCGATCAGGGTACACCAAAGTTAGCCTTTTTTTAAATTGTCAAAAAGTGATGTCAAACTTGAGAAACGGACTTTACTGTAGAACTATTTTTTTGTTAGAATATGACCAAGAATCATATCCCAAAGTATGTAAAACGAATTACGGGACACCCTGTATGAAGCTATGATGTGCTGTAATCACGTGCCCCCTACCCAAGGTGGGACATTCCGAGCTCAAAATTATACTTTTTAAACTGCTTTCAGTAAGTAGAGATAAAATAAGGATTCCAAAAACCAACAGAATACTGCGCCTATTTTACTTTTTGAGTTTCTATTCTCACACCTAAGCATAAAACAAAAGCATCGTGCTCGTGTGCTCAGGCCGAGTTTTTTAAATGCCGGTCGCTTCAAACTTTTAAAAGGACCTTTTGACCTTGAAAAAAAATTATGAAAAAGTTTTTCGACCGAAAATATTTTAACGTTGTATTCTGTCTCAGAAAAAAATGTTTGCTGACCGAACTGGAAACCTCTTTTCCTTTTCGAGTTCGATTCAGCAAGCCAGCCTCTACGGCTTCGTTTATTGTCCGCTTTTTCTAAGAAGTTTTTAGCTTAATTAGCGTTGAACAATCAGTTCGCTGAAATTTTGAATTTAATTTATTTAAAAAGAGGGTAGTTTGTCGTTTCTCATTTCCTTTTTGAGATTCCTGTAGAAAAAGTAGGTGCTGGCTGCTCTTCGTTCCTAAACTAAGCTTATGTTAAGCAAGGTCCAACGAACAGCCGGTTTGTGTATAAGCGGAGCACTGAGATCATCACCCTCAGCTGCCCTAAATATACTTCTTATCCTCACACCACTAGATATCCTCAGCAAACAAATGGCCGCCACTGCAGCCACTCGTATGAGAGCTATCTCCCAATGGACCGATAACAACATCGGTCACGCTACAATCCTGAATTTATTCGGATCAATCCCTTGCCACTCCGACTACACCATCCCCCAATTGGTTTTTGATAATAAGTTCCAAGTCTCAATCCCACCGAGAACGACCTGGGACGACGAAGAATTTTTGAGAGATGATTCAATTCATTTCTATACATATGGTTCAAAAACCGAAGAAGGGGTAGGCTGCGGGGTGTACTCAAACCGACTTAACTTAAGTCTCTCGTTCCGCCTTCCAAACCATTGTAGCGTGTTCCAAGCGGAAATTCTGGCGATCAAAGAGGTCCTATCATGGCTTAAAGAAAACGTGCTATCCTCAACGAATATCCGGATTTTCTCAGATAGTCAAGCAGCCATCAAATCACTCGGCGCTGTTTCTACGAACTGAGTAACCGCCCTTAACTGTCGCTTATCTCTTAAGGCGATGGCTGAACAGTTCAATATTCACCTTATTTGGGTGCCGGGGCACAGAGATATCATGGGTAACTGCAAAGCCGATGAACTCGCCAGAGAAGGAACTGTTCTACCGATCTCAACCAGGGTTGAATATTGGTATACCAATCGCTACATGTAAACTTATGCTAAAGCAAGAGGCAATGGATAGAACAAATCATAGGTGGAACAATATCACCACGTGCGTGGCAACAAAACGGATATGGCCAGGACTAGATCCAAAACGCACAAGACATTTGTTATCCATTACCAGATTGCAAGTTAGCTCCGTAATCAATGTCATCACCGGACATTGTCTGATAGGAAGACACGCCATAAGACTTGGCGTTCCCTCAAATGACTTCTGCAGAAGTTGCTTAGATGAGGAAGAGGAGGAGACAATCCCACACCTCCTCTGCTGCTCTGCTCTTTTAAAAGAAAACGGCATCTAGGAAAATATTTTCTTGATGATCCAAGCGATCTGGCGAACACAGATCCCCTGCATCTCCTTCACTTTATTAAAAGCTCCAAATGGTTTTGTTAAGTGAGGTACTCCCTCGCATAATTTCTATGGTATCACAATGGACCTAATATTGGTCTAAGTGTGTCAGTTTGTTTTCCTGACAGCCATTTAAGCCTAACCTAACCTAAGCTAGTGTTTCAATAAGCAATTCGATCTCACAGTGTTCGTTTAAATCTTGAATTGAGTTTACATTAAACGAGGGCAGTGAAACGTCTAATCGTTTAAATATTTAACGTAACCGAAATCAGTTTGTAGCAAAATTGCCGAAATTGCAAGAAAAGCAATGAAAAAATTTGTTTTACAACCAAATACGGACAAAGATCATAAAATAATCCCATCCCATATTCATAATTCGAAATGAAACTACGCTTAGTTGAAATGAGGTTTAATATACACTCGGGTGAGTTAAACTTTACTTTTAAACTAAAGTTAAGCTTAAAATGAACTTCAAGTTAAAATTTTCACTCTGAAATTGGGAATTAAACCTTAACTTTAAACTTAAGTTTAAACTTAAATTAAAAGTCAGTTAAACTCCAGTTTAAATTTCTCTCTAAACTGGGCGCCAGAAATCTACTCATGCAATTCCATCAGTTAGATTTATTCCAGTCAACACCAAAATTTTCAACGATTGCGTTGCCTTACACCTTCTATTACTTTTACAAATAAATAATTATTTTTGACGCTACAAAAGTGAACCTATAGTGCAATTCGTCAAAACATCATTCCTGAATGATGCTTCCAATCGATTGACACCTTCAATATTGACAGGTATACACGTCCGATCTTATATGGGTACAATTACCTTCTATTCTTAACTATTTCCATCCTATATTCATAGGTAACTCCTTGAAAGGCAATCCGCAATTTTCTCTAATGCTCAGTTGTCACTGCCTCTGACAATATTCCTTCCATAACAATACGAACAATGTGTGTCTTGTGTTACTGCAAAACTGCACTCTTGTGATTGTGACTTGCCTTTCTTGCAAGCAGTATAATCGTAATTGTATAAAATGTTGTTCCATACAATACTTTCAAAAATCATTAAAAATAATAAATGAAGCCATTACGACAAATTTATCGACCGACAGATTGGGAAAATGTCGCTTGTGCTTGGTGAACACACAGCACCATCACATCTCAGTGGTGTTGGCAGCTTTTAATGGTCCCCATCCCTGTGACATTTGGTATATGCGTCTCTATGGCATAAACCGTTTCATAATGCATCATAAGACAATGTAACGGAATGTTTTTGCAAAATACGATAAAAGCACGTATACGTAGTTGGCGCCAATTAGAGCATTCACCCTCCTATTGTCTTTACGTAAGTCATAATCGGCGCACCCGGCCGGCGGTGCTTTTTGTTGGGCGTAGTAAAAGTCTCTAAGAATATTCATACATCCTACCACAGGGTACGTTGATTAATTCCACATCGATCATAAAAATATTTATGATCGACATTAATTAATAAATTACTCGTAAGATTTAGATAAATCACTTGGAATCGCGGAGCGAACAATAAAACAGCACAACAACCCAACAACGTCGATGTATGAAAATTTTCAATTTTTATTTGTATGCCGCTGGTAGCTGTGACTGTGTACAGCTATAGCATCAGCATCAGCAGCAGCGGCCGCATGCTGCCAATTATGATCGACTAAATCTGATGAATGCCACATCGCCACGTACCTATGTCGGGGCCGGGATGATGGAGGTGCTCCATGAGGGTTCCCTATACGCTGACTGTGCCGCGCACCGACAACCAACATGGACTGCATATATTTTGGGTTCAAGTTTGCGCACTCGCGTCGCGCGCCCGTTTGTTTGAAATTATATTTCTTTCAATATTTACGATGATCGTAAAGAGGACAACTGCT
Organism: Melanostoma scalare; assembly: GCA_949752695.1. NCBI lineage: Eukaryota > Metazoa > Arthropoda > Insecta > Diptera > Syrphidae > Melanostoma > Melanostoma scalare. Next base: position 13,858,028 of record OX456986.1, read on the forward strand.
TTTCATTCTTTGTGCCATATTTGGCCGATTACAATATATTGTGCGGATTTTTTATAACCCCTCGCTTTGTCTTTCTCTCACTCTGTCTGCTGTTCGAACGGAGCTGCTGATTGATTTACATCGAATCGGTGAGTTTATAATGATGAAATGAAAAATTAATATCAACGGGTGACGAAACCGCTCACTCGGTGCTGCGGTGATGGCGGAGGAGGAGGCTTTAGCTTTAGCCAGCAACAGAAAAAAGTAGCAGACCAGCAAGGTTTATCATCGCATCTTGCGCGGCCTGTTTATGGTGCACATGGAGTGCGATTTATGGCACCTTGCATTGAAAGCCGTACATCAAAATATAATATCTTGGCGAATTCCTGAAGCTTTGTTGATATGTGGTTGCACTGACCTTGATCATGTGATATATTGATATTGGATGCCATTCCGTATCAGAAAAAGTCAAGGCTTGCTTTGTTTTTGGGATTGAGCTACAAATAATGCGCACGAACTTCAAACTACAAACAAGGCTTGTCACGTGCTGAGTTTCTGTTCTTAAAAAGAACAAAATAAGTTGTTTGATAAACACAATGAGACTAGTCGGGAGATTGAAGAAGCTTGAGTTGAATATAAATATGAATTCTAAATTCCGCATTTGAGATCGATAAACGCCATCCCATCGAGAGCCCTCTGTTGGAAACTATTTTTAACCTTCAAAAGAAGGTATGCAGCCGCTTTAGCCAATTACACACAAATCATCGAATTTTCTTCAACGGGATGCTCAATTTTCAACTCAAAAGTATAAAACAAAACAAGAAAAGAAACAAACCCAACCCGAATTTACCCTCAGTCAAGCACTCAAACAAACGACTTACAACACAAAAGTAACCGGCAAAGGCCAAATTAAAGCTAATGAAATACAAGAAATAGCGGTTGCTTGGGGGCTTGTAAGTTATTGGCGATGTTTCTCAACTTCTCATTTCTTGAAGAAACGAAAAACTGACATCCATAATTCATTCCCAGTGGGGTGATGAACATTGAAAAATTCCCTCGCATACAAACTTTGAGTTCAAACTTCGCCACCCTCATCATCCCTTATTCATTTAGAAGACTAAGGGATGCTCTTAGGTACTTTTGCTGCTATGGCACGTTATGATAATGATAATAACGATGATCAAGTAAAACAGCGGTGCTGAATGTTATATCTGTTTATTTACTTTTTTTTCTACTCATTTTTCCTCCCTGGCATATTTCGCAGTCAATGGAATGAAGGAATCCATCCCAGCCCAACTGATGTTCTCCGGGAACTTGATAAATTGGAGCCCCCTCACTGAGAAAGCCAATGAGAAAGCTAATATTGAGTAGAAGCTTTGCTAATCATTATTCAAAAATTATTTACGTATTTCTTTTTTCAGTCAAAGAAATGTGTTTTATGTGGAGAAAGAGAAAAAAATATAAATGTTGCAGGACATAATGGTTGGAGAGGAAACTCATAAATTAATGGAAGGCGAACGAATATTCGACAAATGGAATGACATGCGGAGGTATAGAGACTCTGTTGCCCAGGAAATGTAAGTAAATTAAATTCTGTCGATCGATTGCTCTCGATTTGTTATGCAAATGGAATTAATAAAACACTTTTGAACTTAAGAACACCCAATGCGTTTATAAAAAAAATTGGTAATTTTTTTGTCTTTGTCTTTGTTGTATTGGGAGGGCGAATGATGTTTTTTGTGTGTAAATCAAAAGTATTTGTTGGGTTTAAGACTGTACCTACTTGGTTTTGAAAATTTCGTGTACAAACAAAGGTATGTGACAGGTTTTTATAATTTATAAATTTATTTCATTTTTCAATTCTCCGTTAAAGACTCATGCGAGCCTTAAAAATAGGAAAACCTTGAGTTTTTTTTTTTCGGTAAACTTCTGCCAATATTTTAACAGCTTCCATTCGTTTTTTTTTATATAAATTCTAAAAATGGAGAATAACGACAAATCACTACGATGAAAGCTCCGCGTGGGCTGTTGTTAAATAAAAAGAAGATGTTTCCACTTCGCCAAACCATTCATCATGGTCGATTCAAAACTATACATGCTGCCTAAAACCTGAACTGGAAGACAGCGTAACAGTAAGTCACAACGAAGAAATACTTGCTTAGTCCCCGGGCAACTATTTACATTTTTTAGGGACATAAAATATTTCAGTCCCGTTACAAGGGTGATTTTTTAGCTGGTTTGGTTTTGGCAACACTGGTTTTGACAGCTGACGTTTGTTTAGTACCTTGTGTCACTGTCAAACAGCTTCAGTTTGGTTTGCAATTTAACCATGGATCGTCTTACAAATGAACAACGCTTGCAAATTATTGAATTTTACTATCAAAATTCGTGCTCGGTTTGAAATGTTCATCGCGCGCTGCTTCCATTTTATGGTCGGCATTCTCGACCTTCTGAGCAGTCTGTTCGGAAGACTGTGACCAAATTTCGCACCAAGTTTACTTTGTTGGACATTAAACCACCAACACGTTTACGTACTGTGCGTAGTGAAGAAAATATTGCGGCCGTATCAGCTAGTGTGACAGAAGACCGCGAAATGTCGATTCGGCGCCGTTCCCAGCAGTTAGGCCTTTGTTTGAAGGATTTGGGCGTAAAGCCTTTTAAGAAACAGCTGGTGCAAGAACTACTGAAAAAAAATTGTGTTCAGCGATGAGGCTCATTTTTGGTTGAATGGGTACGTAAATAAGCAAAATTGCCGCATTTGGAGTGAAGATCAGCCAGAAGCATTGCAACAGCTACCAATGCATCCCGAAAAAGTCACTGTTTGGTGCGGTTTATGGGCCGGCGGCATTATTGGGCCATATTTCTTCAAATATGATGCGAATCGCAGCGTTACTGTCAATGGTGAACGCTACCGAGCGATGATAACAAACTTTTTTTTGCCCGAAATGGAAGTTCTTGACTTGCATGATATGTGGTTTCAACAAGACGGTGCCACATGCCACACAGCACGCGAAACAATGGCGCAATTGCGAGGCGAGTTTGGTGAACAGTTAATTTCACGTTTCGGGCCGGTCAATTGGCCGCGTAGATCGTGCGATTTGACACCATTAGACTATTTTTTGTGGGGGTATGTCAAGGCTAATGTCTATAGGGACAAGCCCGCTTCGATTGACGCACTGGAAGCCAACATCCATGCATTCATTCGTGAGATACCGGCCGATATGTGTGAAAGAGTATGCCAAAATTGGACTCAGCGGATGGGCTACCTGAGACGCAGCCGCGGTCAACATTTGCATGAAATTATCTTTAAACATTAAATTGCAAGGTTCAAACTATCGATTCAAATAAATATTTCATTCATTTTTTTCGAATTTTTTGTGTTTTTTTTTTAAAAAAAGTTCTAAACCTCTTAAAAAATCACCCTTTATTATTGGTAATGAAGGTTATCATTCTTTGTAGGCAAAACCAAAAAGCTTACCAGGGCTCACACTATGTTCTGAATAGAAGGGCGGCCGTGGTGCAGTGTTAGAGTGTTCAGTAGATAGGCCGGACGCGTAGGTTCGAATTCCGCTCTGAGCATCTACTTTTCTTCAGCCTCCCAGTTTCATATGGACGCCGCCCTTGAGGTTATAATGTGAAATTACTAACACCTTATTTACAACTACTATACAACACAAAAAAAGGGAAGACTGCTACTCTGGTAGTACAATGGACCGGAAATTAGGTCTGAGTTCTCCAGATTAGCATATAAGCCTCCTGTTTCGAGGAGGTTCTGGTTTGAACCACCTTTGTTCAAAATGAAAACGAATAAAGTTTTAATGCAAAAATTGACAAATGTATTTGACTGTGATCGCGACAGAAGTGAAAGAAATTTAATTACAACTGGTCTTTAAATAGAGAGAAATGAGAAACGTTGAATACATAAATTCTGTTATAGCTTATATAATTTTCAATATGAATGTGAGTGTAGGTGTAATTTAAGAGAGTTTTAAATGAGTGAAAAAATAGTTTGACATCAGATATGTTCAGTGCTGCCGCAACATTCTCCCCCCGTTGGAAGACGAGGGCTTTCAACTTCATGATTTTCAACAGGCAGTACTGCAATTTTTCTAACAGCTCGTTTGATAAGTCCATTTGAGGTACGCACGATAACAACTCGAGGAACCCCATCATTGCCACATATAGTACTGTCCACACGTCCAAGTTGCCACTTCAGTGGTGGTAGATTGTCATCCTTTACGAGCACCATGGATCCAACACATATGGATGAGGTAGATGTTCGCCACTTCTTTCTTTCTTGTAATAGAGATAAATAAGAAGAACTCCATTTTTTCCAAAAAAAGTTGTTGCATGTAAGTGACTCGTTGCCATCGGTCCAAGTGGTTGATGTTAAGATGAGTAACGTCAGGCTCAATGATAGCAGTAAGGGGTGCACCAACCAAAAAATGCGCTGGTGTAAGAACTTCAAGATCTGCTGGATTCTCTGAAATTGGACAAAGGGGACGAGAGTTAATTATTGCAGAAATTTCACACACAAGTGTGCGAAGTTCTTCGAATGAAAGTATTGAGAGGCCAACAGTGCGATAGAAGTGCAGTTTAGCAGCTTTAACAGCTGCCTCCCAAAGGCCACCGAAGTGCGGCGATCGAGGCCGGATGAATTTCCATAAAATGCCATCTTCTAGGCATTGCTTAGATACGGAGAGATTATGAGCTTCACTGCAAAATAGTTGCTTTAATTCAGCTAATTCATTTCTGGCTCCGACGAAGTTGGTGGCATTATCGGACCAGATAGTTTGAGGCCTTCCTCTAGTGCAAATGAAACGCTTAAGTGCAGCTAAAAATGCTGGAGTAGATAGATCCTTAACCAATTCCAAATGAGATGCCTTTGTCGAGAAACACACGAAGATGCAAATGTAGCATTTTATGGGAGGCCGATTGCGAACTTCAGATTTATAGTAAAATGGTCCACAAAAGTCAGTTCCTGTTGTAAGAAACACTCTGTTGGCTTGAACCCTATCTGCTGGTAAGTTTCCCATAATGTGTTCGAAAATTTTAGGTTTGAGACGAAAACACCTGATGCATTTGTTTATTATACTTGCAACTGTTTTTCTACCACCAATTGGCCAGTATTGTTGCCTAATCGACGCGAGCAAACTTTGTGGTCCAGCATGCAAATTTTTTCTGTGAAAGTAGTCTATAATTGCATTTGTAACTGGGTGGTGTTTTGGCAGTAAAATAGGATGTTTAGCTTCGAAGTCCAAGAATGAATTTTGCAGTCGTCCTCCAACACGAAGAATTCCTTCAAGGTCGATAAACGGATTTAATGAGTAAAGTGGATTTGAAGCATTTAATTGTTTCTTGCATCTTAATGTCTGTAACTCAACCGCAAAATGGTTTCCTTGTATGCTTCGAATCAGCATGTGCGTTCCCATTTTTATATTTTTTGGGGTCAAGGGAATGTCACTTCTCGTTTTATACTGGCGAAAATGATATATGTAAGCAAAGACGCGTTGCAGCCTTTCGAAAGAATTGTGAAATTTACAGTTTAGCGATAAGTCTTGTGATGATGAGACAAGAAGTACTTTACGACGACGTTCTGGTAAATCATTTAAAAATTCCATAGTTTCAGGCCAGTTCGAGGGATGTTCTAATAAAAAGGGAGGTCCTTGCTTCCAAAGCTGGGAATGCAATAGTTCATTTGGTGTGCATCCTCTTGAAATTATATCAGCTGGGTTTAAAGAAGTTGGGACGTGATGCCATGTCATGTTATTTGTGAGGTTTTGTATCTGACTAACCCTGTTTGAGACAAATATGTTAAAATTTGATGGCTGTTCGCGAAGCCAAGAGAGCGTTACCATAGAGTCTGACCAGCAATGAACTGTGCGAGGAAGTTGAACACTTTGTAATATAGAGGCTACCAATTCAGCAAGAAGCAAAGCGGCGGACAATTCTAATTTAGGTACAGTCAAGGTTTTCAAGGGCGCTACCTTTGACTTTGCACACAACAATGTTGATTCAATGTATCCTTGGTTCTCAGATCGAACATATACGCAAGCACCAAAGGCTTCCAAACTAGCATCACAAAATGCATGTAACTCCCAGGTAGCTTTTGGTATCAATACAAAGCGAGGAAATTTGAAACTGCTTGCTATAGTGAACTGTGTGCACATATCAATCCAAAGTGTCTGCAATGATTGGGGTAGGCTCTCATCCCAATGTAGCTTTTCTTTCCAAAGCGTTTGAAGAAAGATTTTAGCTTTAGTAATAATTGGTGAAATTAAACCAAGTGGGTCATAACATCGAGCTATTGTGGCAAGAACTGAGCGCTTCGTAATGTGGTCCTTGTTTATAGTTGGTGTGAACGAGAATAAAAAATTGTCTGTGTTAGGATCCCACGCTAGGCCAAGTGTCTTGGTAACATCAGTTCCGTCATGAAACTTGAGGAATTTCTCACGATCAGAATCAGGAACTTCAAGAAGTACATCAGCTTCATTCGAGGACCATTTCCGTATTTGGAAATTTCCGCGTTGAAGAAGATCTTTTACCTGTTGTCTTATTTCCACAACTTCTTCTATGGTTTCTCCACCAGAAATTAGATCATCTACATAAAAATCTCGGCGAACGATGATGGCTCCTAAGGGAAAGTCGTGTCCCTCATCAATGGCTAGCTGGTGCATAGAGCGAATTGCCAAAAAAGCGGCTGGCTTAGTGCCATATGTTACGGTGTCCAACGTATAAATTGTAATATCATCCTTAGGGCTATCACGCCATAAAATGCATTGTAAGTATTCATCAGGGTGGGAGACTTGAACGCATCGATACATTTTGCAGATATCACCGCACAAGGCAACTTTAAAAAATCGAAAACGTAAAAGTATGTTGAATAGTTTCTGTTGTATAGTTGGACCTGCCAAAAGTAAATCATTGAGAGATTTGCCTGAAGTGGTTTTTGCCGAGGCGTCGAAAACGACCCGAAGCTTTGTCGTTGTGCTGTCCAATTTTTGCACACAATGATGTGGCAAAAAATACTTTGGTGTATTCATTTGCGATTTTGCTATTGACATGTGTCCTAGTGATGCATACTCATTCATGAACGAAGTGTATTGCATTTTCAGCTCTAAATTGTTTTTCAGCTTTCTTTCTAAGCTTTTGAATCTACGAAGAGCATTATTAAATGAGTCACCCAGTGCATCTAGATCAATCTTTACAGGCAATTTAACTGAATAAGCTCCAGAAGCAAGACGAGTAAAATTTTGTTGAAAGTGCTGCTCACACCGTAGCTCATCTTCGGATAGCAGACAGGTCGAAGCAAAGCAGTTCTCTACTTCCCAAAATCTTTTGACTAAGTCGTTTAAAGAGCAATCATCAACTTGGTCCTCTACGTTTTTGCTAAACGCTACTAAGGTTGATGATTTGTTGCTAGAGTACGAAACACTTCCAGAAATAACCCAACCAAGACGGGTTTTTTGCAAAATCGGTTGGTTTTTCGCTATATGAATTTGACCAACACACATCAAATCAAAAAATAGGCCAGCACCAATCAAGATGTCAATACGTTGAGGTTTAAAGAATTGTGGGTCTGCCAATTTGATGTTTTCGGGAATGTTCCAATCTGAAGTTTTCAGGTTAAAATTGGGCTGATAGTCTGTTATGTTTGGTGTGACGACAGCTGTGAATGAAGTGGTATATTCGCCATCTTGTGACCTTGCGAAAATGTCTATCGACTTGTTTGCAATAAAATTAGATTCTCCTATTCCAGAGATGGATATTTGGGATTTTTGAGATGGAAGTTGCAACAAGTTAGCTAGTCGAGTGGTAATGAAGTTGATTTGAGATGCTGAATCTAAAATAGCACGGCAAGGAACATAAGAGCCTGAGCCGTTTTTAATGAAAAGTACTGCTGTAGCTAGCAGCACATAATTGTTAGTAGTTGGTTTTGGAGCTGTATTGGAAAGGTTTATTAACGAGGATGATATGAGTGCTGATTTGGGAGCACTCGAGGAGGCACCTATTACTTCATTGTTAGTTTCTGAAGCGCTAAAATTTGATAAAGATGTCGCAGACGAAGAGATAGGACTCATATGTAAAAGTGTGTTGTGCTTCGCAGGGCAGTGACGACAGTGACTCGACTTACAGCGGTGCACGTTATGACCTTTCCGTAGGCAATTAATGCAAAGTTGCAAACGTTTAACTTCTTTGAAACGTAAGTTTGGAGACAAGTTGATAAAGGTTGGACAGCTATTAACGTAATGCTCTTTTGAATTACAAAATACGCACAAAATATGTCCATTTGCGGACGCTACCAAAACATTTCTAGTTGATTTTGCAAAATTTAACTGTTTTCCCACCTGTTTGCTTGGTGTTTGTGTTACCAAAGCACTGTCCAAATTCTCCATCATTCGGCATCTTTTTTCCAAAAACGATGACATGGCAATCCAAGCTGGCAATTTTTGAGTAGGCAAATTCTCTTCCCATTTTTCTTGAGTCCTTTGATCAAGCTTGTGAACGACAAGGTATATAAGTAGTCCATCCGATATTTGTTCAGGCGTTGCCATTGTCTGCAGAGCACGCAGGTGTGAGTTAAATTTATCACTCAGTTCGCGCAAGCTCTTAGCGGAACCCTTTTCAACAACTTTTAATGCAAACATTGACTTTATATGTTCCTGAAAAATTAGCAATTTATTATCAAAACGATCTTTTAACAAAGTTAAAGCCTTATCATAGTTTTCTTCATTGGGCTCAAGTGAAGAAATGGTGTTCAATGCGGCTCCTTGTAAACTAGTGCGCAGATGCTGCAGCTTTTCAACTTTGCTTAAATCGCTGTTATTATCGACGACGCTTTGGAACATAGCAAAAAAATTTGGCCAATCAATATATTCTCCACTAAATTTTGGAATGTTCAACTCCGGGAGACGAGATTTTCGTGGCGATTGTATAACTAATGTGGATTGCGCATCTTCTAATGTGAAACGCCGAGTCGAAGAATGTTGAAAGTTGTCCTTGCGTTGTAGGTAAAGCCCACGAGATAACTTTGCTTTTAGTTCAAAATATACCGAAAAAAAATCTGAACGAGTATTACTATCAAATTCACTTATATCGATTTCTTCAAGCTGTGAGTGAACTTTGTCAAAATCATTATACACGCGGTCGACAAATTCTATTCGAACGGAAAGTTCAGCTTCATCAAGTGCTGTTACCGGCTTATCTATGAGCTGATTATTAAGTTCCGCTAGCTGATTAATTAACGACGAACATTTTCTTTTGTAAAAATCGTTAGGCAAAGGGTTTACCGGTTCGTCTTGATTATTGTCAGCAGGCATTTCGAATAACCGAACAATTACACTTGCGAAATTATTTTGCGAGACAAAATGTATTCAATGAATTACAAATTATAAATTATCCAACTTGATAATAATGTCTTAGAAAAAACTTCACGACGATCACGTCGGGGTCACCAATGTTTCGAGGAGGTTCTGGTTTGAACCACCTTTGTTCAAAATGAAAACGAATAAAGTTTTAATGCAAAAATTGACAAATGTATTTGACTGTGATCGCGACAGAAGTGAAAGAAATTTAATTACAACTGGTCTTTAAATAGAGAGAAATGAGAAACGTTGAATACATAAATTCTGTTATAGCTTATATAATTTTCAATATGAATGTGAGTGTAGGTGTAATTTAAGAGAGTTTTAAATGAGTGAAAAAATAGTTTGACATCAGATATGTTCAGTGCTGCCGCAACACCTCCTCTTTTTAATTAAAAAAAAAAAAAAAAAATACTCTGAATAAAGACTGATAACACGTTGACGTCTTTTGGCTTTTGTAGGTATCCGAAATGTGCGATCGAAGAGAGACCGCGAGAAAGTGCAGATCGTCAAACTGTTATATTCCTTCAATAAGAGAAAGTATACATATCCGATACAAGATGAAAATCTTAGAAATGTGTGAATTGCAATGGTTGGACTCGGGCAAGTATATAAAGGTCATTAATATGTTATACTGTGCTGCTCTTCTCTGGAAATCTTCCTGGCAGGTGGCAGCACAGGAGAACCAGGCGAAAGTTTTTTGTTTGAAAAAACTACTAATTCAAATAAAACGTAGCAGTTCGAGATGTCTGTTTTTAAGGACTCGTATGATTATAAATCTCGAAAAAATCGACCTCAGGAAAAAAAAGGTCTTAGTGGGAATTGAACCTCGATCTACCATGTGAAAGCTCAACGGATCAACCACAAGATCACAAATACATATCACAAGAAAAAAAACACTGGAAAGTTTTTTCCGGGATCTTCATTGCTACGGGGTTAAGAAAACTCTGTTGAGACCAAAGGACTTTCTGTTTCCATCACACTGACTGTCTGCTCAACTTTTTAGAAAAGAGAACAAGAGACTCAAAAGTAGCTAGTTTGTTGACTTTGGACAAAGGCATTGCTTCGTTTTAGGAGGGTTTAGAATATAAGACACACTACCAACTATAAGTTAGGCATCAGCTAAAAGACAAGTACATAACTCTAGCAAAATTGGTCAAACTGCGATTAGTTGAGTTGAGAATGTCTGGACCAGAAAACGGTACAGATGTATATTGCTCGGCACCACCGCTTGATGGGTCGTTACTGCAGTTCAAATACAGAAAAAATAAAGACTTCCTTAAAAAAATCAAAAATAAGTTAGCACAGCAGAGCGGGGAAGCCCAGACCCTAGCGTATTTCTCTCAACCGTACCATGTAAGGGAACTTAAGGAATGATTCCAAACGGCTAATCGAGATAGCATTTTTTTAGGCATGAAATTACTATCGAAGATGTTGCCAGTTCCTTGCAAAATTTGATATCCATAGATAAACATTTTTTTCCTTGATCTTTCCAGAACTCGAACCTGGAAACTCTCTTGTAACAATAAGCACATATGCTAACCATTACGCCACAAGCCCCATCACTTTGTCAACAAATAAAAGAAAACCATTTGCATGACTGAAGAAAAAAGCAGCACAGATTCATAATGGAAAGTATTTTCTAAGCCGGCGGGCGGGCGGTCGGTCACAAAGAGCTTATAGGTTGAGGTAGATGTCGAGAAAACTACCGACACACTTAGACTAATAACAGGTCATTTCTGATCAAACATGAGAGTTTGAGGAATTGGCTCACTTAAAAAATTATACTTCTTCTTCTTTCCATTTCTGGCGTTACGAGTAGTGATCTTGAAGCGATCACAACTCTCCCACTTTTCTGCTTCACACTAGTGATCCGCCTGTGGGGTACGCCGCGTTGACCTCAGAAAGCGTCGGCAAGCCTCCCGGTTTTGGATTGTTCCATGTCTGAGGCCAACCAAATGCTGCTGTTTTTGCATTTGCTTGTACCAGGAGTGTTTTGGCCTGCCTTTTCTTTTTCGTCGCGAATTTGTTGAAACGTTGTACGATATTGCCTTTTGGACGGGGTTCTGCGGATCTCTCCTTTGAACATGACAATACCAACTGAGCCGGTTGTGCTGAATTTTGTCCAAGATGGTACTTTTGACATGAAGGCTTCCACGGATCTTAGTACTTCTAATTCGATCAAGCTTTGTTACTCCTGCTGTCATCCGAAGCATCTTCATTTCGGCTGCCGTCAATTTGCTCTCATACTTTTTGTACATTGTCCAACATTGTGAACCGTATGTCAGAGCTGGACGGACAGCTGCTGTGTAGAGTCTTCCCTTCAGCTTAGGGGGCATTTTTCGATCACAGAAGATAGCGGAGTTTTCTCGCCACTTGATCCACCCTACGCTTACTCGATGATTGATATCGTCATCACAAGTTGCTTCACTATTGATCATAGATCCCAGATATTTAAACTTTTCACACTTGGGAAGCACATTTCCATTCAAATAAATGTCTGGAATAGGCTTGTCTGGATCAGAAAAAGGGCAGCACAGGTATTCAGTCTTTTTAGCGCTAATACGGTACCCATTTCCTTCCAGAACATCAATCCAAACGTCAAGTGCTCGTTGCAGGGATGTAGGATCCTCGCTTATGATGGCTCCATCGTCAGCAAAGAATAATTGTTGTATACTTTATTGTCCGTTACTTTTCCTTCGAGCAAATAATCCAGAACAGCAATAAAGAGCAGTGGACTCAAGACACTTCCCTGATGTACACCTACTGTTATTTGGAATTCTTCGGTGACTCCAGCTGGGCATCTCACTTTTGTAACTGCTCCCTCGTACATGTCCATAATTATTCGCACATAGGCTTCAGGAACTCCTCGGTGTCTGAGGGCCACCCATATCAGATCTCGTGGTTGTCGATCGAATGCTTTTTCGAAGTCAACCAACACAATATGCAAATCCTCTAAGGCATCTCGGTGTTTTTCCATAATGATCCTTATACTTTGGATTGCGTCTGTAGTTGACTTACCCGCGACAAACCCGCATTGGTCATCAGAAAGCCTTATTATTTTCCGCAGTCGGCTATCCAAGACCCGCTCAACGATCTTCATAGTGTGGGACATCAACTTGATCGAACGATAGTTGTCACAGCTTCTGGTATCTCCCTTTCCCTTGTACATTGGAAGGAGAAAACTTTCCCTCCATTGATTAGGCAAACTGTCACCTCTTATAAGTTTGGAGATGAGAATCGTGAGCCATCTCAACCCGATGTCTCCCATATTTTTCCAAAACTCATATGGTACCTCGTCTGGCCCAATCGCTTTGCCTTTTTTAGAGTTCTTAACTGCCTCCCTAACTTCTTCGACTGTGACGTCGGATACTTCCGTAAAGTTAGGTGCAGCTGTTGGAAAGTGGCGCCGAGGAAACTGTTCATTCAAAAGATCATCACAATACTGTCGCCACCTGTGAAGAATTTTGTCGTCATCCACAAGTAGCAGTCCTTGAGCATCATTTATGAACTTTGGCGAACGAATCTCCTGCGCATTTCTCCTTCTCTGAGCGGCTATTTTGAAAATGGTTGCTCCCTTATTCAAGTTGCTTTGTCTTAGCTCTTGGATTGCCTGATTTGCTTCAGCAGCTGGGGCAGAAATCTCTTCCAGCTCTCGATACAGGCCCTCCGTGCTTTTTGCTTGAAGTTGGGCGCACTTTTTCTTCGCTTCTTTTCTGCAGCTCTTGTATTCCATTTTGAGACGCGCTTTTTCATTTGTATTTCTTGAGGGGCACTTCGACCAAGCTTGGAAAGCTGCTTTCTTCTTTCTAATCACTGCTTTAGCTTCATCATCCCACCACCAGGTTTCTTTAGCTTGTTGGTAGTGTCCTTTTGAGACTCCTAGCAGTGATTTGGCTCTCTCTAAGCAGGTTTGTTGTAGGCGATCCCACATATTTTGTGCCGTGATTGCATTTGAAACTGCGTCGATGGTATTACACAGCTGACTTCGCATATACGAAATGAATTGCTGTCCTTTGGTTTTCTCCAGATTGTACCACTTGATTCTCCTAGGAGCCTTTGTTTGTTTGACTTCCTTCACCGCATCCGTAAAAAATTCTGTTAAAAGAAGACGGTGTTGTTGAGCGGCAGCTTCTCCTAGTATCACTTTGCAGTCTTTCACCCGAGATTTCATGTAATTGGTTACCAAATGGTAATCAATCTGGGTTTCATTTCCTCCACTGCTGTAAGTGATAAGGTGTCGGTCTTGTTTGATGAACATGGTATTTAGTACGATTAGACCGTATAACTTGCACATATTTAGAATATCTTCACCAGGAGTGTTCCTGGTGCCGAATCCCAAACCTCCATGGGAGTCTTCATAATCCTCGTTTGTCTTCCCGACATGTCCATTCAAATCTCCTCCAACAAACAAATACTCTTCTTTTGGGATGTTCTTAAGTAGGTTATGAAAATCAAGCCAGAATGCATCTTTTTCCTCCTGCTCACACCCTATTTGGGGAGCATATGCACTGATGATATTCCAGACCTTTCCTTCCATCACCAATTTAAGAGACATCAAACGGTCACTGGACTTCAAAATGGTCAACACGCTGTTATATAAACTTTGGTCAAGGATGATACCGACTCCGTTCCTACCTTGTTCTGTTCCATAGTAGAACATCTTGTAAGCCTTGGTTTTTACATCTAAGAAACGGGCTTTGTTTGCTGTGTTTCGCCATTTCGTTTCCTGAACACACAAGATGTCCACTCGCCTCCTTCTCATCATCTCTTCGAGTTCAAGACTTCTACCAGTCATACTTCCAACGTTCCAACTCGCGACTCTAAATTTTCGTCCAACTCGTTGCATTACTTTGCTAGCCCCCGGAATCCGTATAGCTCTGACCCGAACATTGCTGCTCGGTCCAGGACCAGCTCCATGCATAGCAATGGAACTGCCTGGCGGGGTAGTGCTTCTTATGTTTGCAAGTACTTCCATAATGCTCAAAATTTTTCAAAAATTTTCCTTTCATCCTTTTCGACACATGCATGCTCCATTTAATGAGTTTGATTTCCCTTTTACTACACCGGTAATCTCCAGTCGTGTTAACCCCGGGATCTGCATGCATACTTGGGGAGAGTTTTTAGGTGGTATGTGTGCCGCTAGACTCACTTTGATGTTAGTCGTCTAGATATGATTGCTCCTTTAGTCGCCTTTTACGACAAGCGGGGAGGCGCTGCAGTGCTATTCTAACCCGACACTGCACGGCAAACTTAAAAAATTATAAGTTTTCTAAAAAGCGATAAAGACTATATGGTATGATATCTCTGTTCACAAGATCACTTGGGTTGTTCATTGGAATCTTGAGCCTTGGTAGACCTGCCCTACCTATTAGGTAGTGTCTGGTTATAACACCCATTAGGAAGCTAAAGGGCATTTTGCTAAGAGATAACAATTTTATGATATGTTTCGGACGCAGGTTTGGCGAGATCGTTTTGGTAGGTGATGTTTTTTGTCAACCAAGCGTTTCTCATGTTCATAGTATTTTGCTTTAGCATAAGTTTGCAAGTAGCAATAGGCATGCCAATTTTCATCATGTTGGGGGACACTGGCATGGAAGTTCCTTTTCTGGCGAGTTCATCGCTTTGCATAGCTATCGGTATGTATCTGTGCCCTGTCACCCAAAAAAGGTGAATGTAAAACTATTCTGTCTTGAGACAGATCGCCAGTTGCTGATCAAAAGGAAAAAACAGTGATTTGATGATTTTTTTTATAGAAATTCAGATCAAAATATTGCTTAATGTGATAAAAATGACAGCATGAAGTAGCAAGTTGGTACAAGAAGCTTACAGGTGCATATTGTCAAGCAATACCTGGAGAGAGACGAAAATGGAAGCCAGGGGACTTCAGTAAAAGGCAATTAATTACACGAGGTAGCAAATGAGCAATACAGCACCGAAGTTTCCCCGGAGAAAGCACTATTGGCTTGTGGCTCTTGGAATGAATAGTGAATGAACGTTTGACTAGGTAAAAATTCACAAGTGTTTTAGCGATCGTCATTAACAGCAGTATTATCAAAAGTGATCTTCCGAATTCGTTTCAAATCATAAAAAGATGTGTACATACACACAAGTCTATATTTTGTCATTTGAAGCGAATTGCTTCTCAATTGCTCTTCAATTCAGCAGCCCTCAGCGAGCTATTGCAGCCTCTAAAAGATGAAGCTTGGGTTTCTGATACTCCACTTCACTGAAATGAAACAAAGAACCATTGTCAAATCTTCGGAAAAGAGAAAAAAAATTGATGAGTGATGA
The DNA here is from genome assembly GCA_949752695.1 of Melanostoma scalare. Lineage (NCBI taxonomy): Eukaryota > Metazoa > Arthropoda > Insecta > Diptera > Syrphidae > Melanostoma > Melanostoma scalare. The sequence goes on from OX456986.1 coordinate 13,873,666, forward strand.
GGGTTTTGTTTGCAACATTTTAAAATAAAAGTAAAAGCAGGAAGCCCATACAGGTGGAACGTAAATATCTTGGATGCGTAGGACACTGACACGTGTGCTACCATCAGATGATCTGCACAAAAAACAACAAAGTTATAGAGTTAATTATAGATCTGGGAGTTGAAAACAAATCCAAAAAAACCAAGACTTTAATCTAAATGAAAAAATTAAAGAGGTTGGCGCCTCAGAGCTCAGAGAGCCCCTGGATCTAACGCATTTGTCTAAATCATAGCTTGTGAGGAATGGAAGGGACTTACACATTTTTGCCGATCTAGCTAAGTAGGAAAGCACTTTTCATGGCAGTGTAATTCTTTTCAGATTACATACCAATTCCACCCAAAAAGTCGATAACCTAGGAAAAACGATTGGATGTTTCTGAGATTGAAACTGAAAGAACCGTTTGTAGGACTCGATACTTAAAAATCGAAGCACCAACTAACGTTTATAATGTATTTTCAGATAAGTTTGATATAATAAATCAATTTCTACTGCATTCACTGTCCAATCAGTGCTACAATCGTATCAATTCATTAGTTCATAAGGTATATATGTACATACCTACCTTTCACTCCACACGATTTCGTCTACAGAAACAAACAAACAAAGCTCCTCCATATATTCCGCCCTAAGATATGCCTTCCAAATTATCTCGAGAAAGTGAAATCAAAAAGGGAGGCTTCTTCGTTTTATGCCTTGTAGTACGGACCATTAATGTCCATCTGAACTCATTAATCTAACCGCCCAAAGGGTTGTGGATTTTCTTGTAAACAACTCTTACTTCATATAATTTCCTCTCACTTCCTTCATTTGTGATCTGAATGTTAATCCCTAGCATCGCAAGGTGTTAATCCTTTTCGCCCAATGAACAAAAATGAAAATAATTCAATTTTCAGGACTTTCATCTTGATATACAATACGTATAACTATCTACGTTGATATAATGAAACGCCTTTCGGCATTTTAGCTAACTTTATCTTAATTCTTTTGCATCAATCGATTGGAAAAGTTCTTCCTTTACCACCATTGCGCCACCCTAAACAACAAACCATTCTCTAGACCGCTTCAAAGAAAATTCCATCCTTAGCTCCTGGAAACTTTTTCCTTAAGAGTTTGGGAATTCGTTCTTTTTTTTGTACGAGTACTTCGACGGCTCAAAAAAGATGCTAGCAAAGCACTGCTCCAAGATCTAATATTTTCTAACAAGGGTAGGTGATAAGTGGGTGAAGATGCGGTGTTGGGTATAGGGTTTGTTCTCTACAAGACTGTGGTAAGTCAATATCGGGGTAAAAGATTTTTCAATTATAAATCAATTTTCGATTAAAATTACTTTGGTTGTATTGTCGGTCGGTGGGTGTTCATTGGCTTTTGGGGTTTGCCCACACCCCTCAAACAAAAAAGAAGACTCTGCTGTGCATTGTCTTGATGCGATGAGATTTACGCGGGCTCAACGCGATAGTGTTGTGTTGCGCGCGGTGCCCATCATCATCAGCGAGAAAATCATACAGAAAACTTTGTTTCGAGAGTTTCTTTGAGCACAGTAATGCCAGGTTTGACTATTTTGTGTCAACTTTTACTACGAACAGTAATGTGTAGGCTTGTCATCGTTTAAGTACAGACTATTTCTTTGCGCGTTTCAGGTTTTCATATTTGCTCTAGTCTAATGGGAAGAAGCCTAAAACAATAAAACAATTTCAGACATTCTCCTGCTAACATTGGAATAACATTTTCAAGACTAAAGTTGTTATGGCAATGCTAGTCGAACCTTCAACCCTCTCCTCCTACTCCAGAATACTTTCCTGCAAAGGAAAAAGTTAAATTGTGTGGTGTAGTGTTTGGGCGTCTTAAGAAATTAGTTTTCAAAGAAATTGTCAGGGTGTGGCGAAAATAAACGCAAGACTGCATTCTAAAGAGCTCGTGGTGTGGTTGGAAAAAGGAGTCTTCGCTTTTGTCCTATAAATGCAAAAGGAAATGGAAAGATTTTTTGATGATGAATTCCAATTTGAAATCCAAGCCGCAGTGCAGCAGCAGCGGCAGCTCTTGCGCGAGTTGAGAGAGCATTGTAAATGCCAACGCTGAGGTTGGCTGGGTTTTATTTATTAAGGAGCCCCTTAAGAAGTTGATATTAAAAATCAATTAACTACGATGCGACATCATGATCCGTAAAGACAGGTTGTAATCGTTAAAATCAAGGAAAAAACACAGAGGAAAAAAGAGCCAAACATCAATATCCAGAGGGAGTCCAACGAAGATGTTGAGCAATTAATGATTCCTCAATGTCTCGTATGCGGCTCCATAAAACTTGGTTTATAATTTAATATTGTGCGCATTTTTGTGATGGTGATGTTAAGTTAAAAAGTTATAAAAATTACAAGAGATCCATAGTAAATTGATACTTTATACGCTTGCAGCTTAGAGGGAAACGGAAGGTGATTCAGGTTTTAATTAATAATTTAGAATGCGATGATCTTGCGGGTATGACGATGGAGATGGATGGCCATATCACGTATACCATGTGGAATTTCAGAAATGTTATGTCGGTGTTGTTGGATGAATAATTTAATTGGAAGAAAAACAAAAAACCAATGTTTTACCGTGTTGTTTGTCAATCAAACATAATTGATGGATAATGAAGTTGCGATGGATGAATTTTTATTACTTTGAGGATATGATTTCTGAATTGCTGTATAAAGTTGATTGGCTTTCTGCATTTGGTATCAAGATTTGAGTTAAAATATTAAGGATGCTGTACAACTTTTTGAACCAAGTTCATGTGAGTTGAAGTTTTCAATGTCAATTGGAAACCCTAAAAGCTATCGACAGATAAATCTTCCCAGCAATTTTAGCAACGTTTTTGAACTGAGGGCATTGGGACACTTCGGTTTTTTGGCAACAAGCAATAATAATGTAAATTAACAATACGCTTACATCGATGCCCGCAAATGGGGCATATGACAGGCTGATCCTTCCCCATCTTTACCGCCCTAGGATCAGTTCCCCCCACACGCACTAGTCAATAATTGCTCTGCTCGTTTTGTAATTGTTTACAATTTTTACATAGGGTGACGCAACAGAGTGGGGAGCCCCGTTGCCTAGTTCATTCCTCAAAACTATTCCTTATGAGGGATTGGAGGGCACCTACAATTTTCTGCCGTTCCGAACGGCTAATTGAGAAAGCGCTTTCTATGGCAATGAATGGAGGTGTTGCCATTTACATACGCGAATCTATTGAATTCAAAGTAGTTATAAAATCTGAGCTGTTGTCACAAATTGAATATGTTTTCGTAGAGATTCCAAACAGTACAAATCGCTGCTTACTTGGGGTTGCTTACCGCCCAAACAGATACATCGATTTTCTTGAACTCTATACCGAAATAGAAAGACAGTCCTCTTCATACTCTGAAATCATCATGTGCGGTGACCTTAACTGTAACTTGCTTGAATCTATAAATTCAAAAAACTTTCTTGATAGGCTGGAAACATATGGTCTCTTCCCAGTAAACTGTACAAATCCCACTCACTTTTCAGCAACAAGTTCTACGTCGTTAGATTTATTAATTGTAAGTAATCCCAGCGCCATACTCCTTTATTCTCAACTGGATGCCCCTGCTTTCTCCAAGCATGACCTATTGTTTGCCACCCTTAAAGTCAATCCACCTTTCAAGCCCACAATCTACAAGTATAGAGACTTCAAAATTTTCAAACCTGATGAACTTGTGCGAGACATTCGACAGTTTAACTGGCAAATAATATATGGTCTAGTATCACCTGATGATCAAGTAAAATTTCTTCAAGACTCTATAACTCAACTTTTCGACAAACATATCCCTCTAAAAGTTAAATTACAAAATACCACAATGAATTCATGGTTTACGCCTGAAATTCTAAACCTTATAAGACAACGTGATCAGGCTTATAAACGTTGGAAGCGGTTTCGAGTTCCTGAAATGTTAGCAAAATTTCGATCATTGAGAAACTTGGTGTGCAAAAAGATACGTGATGCCAAGCAAAGAGTGTATTCTGAACGACTTAGCGAAAACCTTTCTTCAAAAACACTATGGAAAAACATTCGAGAACTTGGCGTTGGTAAACAAAAAGAAATTTGTAGCGCGGATATTTGTCCTAATTATCTCAATGAAGAGTTTGCAAAAGTTCAAAGCAATCAAAATATATCTAGCAACAATGGTGCACTTGATGGCTCATTTGAGTTTCCGGTTGTTGACCCGGCTAATGAGAATGAGGGTTATCGGGTTGTTGACCCCGATAATCGTCATTACTTTGGATTTGTAAGAGTTGATGATGCGGATGTTCTAAGCGTAATTCTAAAAATCAAATCATATGCCATGGCTTAGACGGAATCCACCCGCGTTTTATCATGTTAATCTTACCAGAAATACTTCCAGCACTTACACATATTTTCAACACAATCATTATGTCTTCATGTTTTCCCAGTACTTGGAAAATCGCAAAAATTATACCTGTCCTTAAAAAAAGTGAAACACGTTCATCGCCAAAAGAATTCCGACCTATCTCAATATTACCGTTTTTATCGAAGGTATTGGAAAAACTACTGCATAAACAGATAAGTCACTTATTGAATGTAAATAAGCTTTTAACAGACAAACAATCTGGATTTAGACAAGGCCACAGTTGCGTGACGTCTATCTTAAAAGTTTCAGATGATATTCGAAATGCGATCGACAAAGACATGTTAACTTTTTTAGTGCTACTGGATTTCTCCAAAGCATTTGATACTGTTAATCATCAAAAGCTCATTTTGAAACTAAAAAATCAGTTTCGTTTCTCAAATAGTGCTGCTGATCTAATTCTATCGTATCTAAGTGGTCGGAGCCAGGCTGTTGCTATTAACGATAATATTTCGCGCCCTCTCAACCTTTTCTCTGGAGTTCCGCAGGGATCGATTCTTGGCCCGTTGTTATTTTCGATGTTCATAAATGATCTTCCAACGCAAACAAACCACTCGATTGTTGACTTGTATGCGGATGATGCTCAAGTTCAGTTTAGTTGCAAACTTGGAATGATTGAGGATGGGGTTTACAAATTAAATTCCGACCTTAGTAAAATACTACTGTGGTCAAACACTAACTCCTTAAATCTGAATCCAGTAAAATCGAAATGTCTTATAATTTACAAAACATCGCTTAATTACGATTACTTCCCAGCACTGTATCTTGGAAATGATAAACTGGATTACGTAAGTAAAGCCAAGAATTTAGGTATACTTTTTAACTCAACTCTTACTTGGGATGATCATGTACGATCGGTAATCGGGAAAATTTACGGATCATTGCGCAGTTTATCTCAATCGAAACATTTTACTCCACAACATATTAGATTAAGGCTAGCAAAAACTTTGATTTTACCTCTTATCACGTATGGATGTCAAATATTCACAATCCACAGTTCTGTAACGAGAAGAAATCTGTCAGTTGCTTTCAACAATGTAACACGTTATGTCTATAATCTCAAAAGATTTGATCATATCTCTAATTTTTCAAGCAGGATTTTAGGTTGCACTCTATACACATATCTGAAATACTTGTCCTTAAAAACACTCAACAGAATAATAATAAGTAAAACACCTTCATACCTATTTGAAAAAATAAAATTTTCTAGTTCGTCTCGGTCTTTTACCATATTACAACCCATCTTTAGCTGCAGAATTTCAGAAAATCAGTTTTTCGTAGATGTCATAAGGCAATGGAACAATTTACCCATATCTATCAGGAGACAGCGTGGTACCCCTCAGTTTGAGGCAAGCTTGTTTAATTATTTGGCATTAAATTAAATGTTTTAGTACAACCCTTTTTTATTGTTTATTTTATTAAAATTGAAATTAACTGTTACTAAGCTCAATACTCCTTATTAAATTCTTTTCTTGCTCAATACTCAATGTGTCATATTAAGCTTATAATAAGGTAATGTAAATTAATAATGTAAAGAACAATTAACTTAACTTTTACTAATTTAAAGGCTTTGTAGCCCATTGTAAAAGATTCCTGTAATTAATAAAATGAAAAAAAAAATGAATTTACCGTCGGAGGACTTGCCAATTCCACGCGGAAGGCGATACCGGTGGAAAAACATTTTTGTTTTCTGTCGGGACTCGAACCTTCAGGCTAATAAGCAGACATGCTGGCCATTACGCTGCGAGCATCACGAATAATCATTATTATCACCAAAAATGAAAAACAACGGACGTGAATATACACCAAACAAGCCTACACCAACCATTTTTGGGGTAAAAAAAGGTCGTGTAGACTCGTGTTGGTTCGTTCAACACGAATTTTTAAACAATTTGAAACAAAAAAGGCGTACATTTTTTAAACAAGCAACTAAAAACTCGTTTATTTTCAAAATAGCACGAAAAGTGTAGTCAGGCATAACGTTAACCTTTCTGATTGGTGAAAGCGGAAAGCTTTTTTTCTAGTGTTACAATACAACGCTAAATGGTTATAGCAAAATAATGTTCGTAAAGCTACAAAAAGTATTTAGTTCTGTCAAATTTCTTGAGAGATTTTGTTTTAGAGAAACCAACTCGAGCTACACCATATGGTTTGCTACTTAAACGATCACAATAAGTTAATTTTAGATTGATCAATAGGAAACACCACGAGCTTTTTCATCAGAAATAACTGAGTAGTTTCGTTTCAAACGAACCAACACGAATCACACGAACTTTTCCTCACTAAATGCCTCGAATGAGTTTGTGTTACACAACCCTTCAAGGCTCACGCCGTGGCCTGTGTGCATAGAGACACTTAAGAATACTGCAATACACGAGAATACGATAATAACAGGTTTGAACATATTTTTGCACTAAGAAATATTTTAACTCAACAATTTGCTACAATATTGGGTTAAAAGACAGGCTTCCTCCATTTTCAACGTGTTTAAAAGCTGGACGTACAACAACTGTGTAAGGTCTTCCCTTTAGTTTAAAGGACATTTTTCTATAGCAATTCTAGCCACTTCATAGATCTTACGCTCACACGCTGTATGATGACGGGATAGAAAGTTGCTGATCTTTGATCTGACATATTTGAAGCTTTTAATTTTTGAAGAACATTTTGATACACTTTTTTCGCCTGCGCATGGTCAAGTGGTTGTTCCAAGGATAAATGATAATAGCTAATGATGCTCTATCGTCAGCTTTTACACTTTGGTGTTTGAAACTGAACACCTTGGTCATCTGCACCTCCATAAGTTCTCGTTGTCTGAGTCTGATATGATCTCGTGGTAGTCGATTGAATCCTTTTTCGAAGTCAACCTAAAAGAAATCACTATTGTCCATTGAGATTCTTATATTTTTCACGCGATCTTTTTTTGGGATACCCGTAAGCCGTTACAAATGGGTTATTGCATTCGGACAACCAACACCCGCTAAAAAATTTACAAAGTATGGTCATCAGCTTAGTCAAACAATAACTATCACAGAGTCGTGTATCTCCTCGTTCCCTTTGTGCGTAGGAAGAAAGTAACTTTCCCAATAATTTCTTCGTCTTCTCATACTAACCACCTGAACAAATTGATTCGATCAAAAATATCAGCGATCGTCATCCACTACTGTGCACAGCTATGTGAGGAAAGAAAACTCTTCGAACTGTGTTTGTTCCGTTTTACAGGTTTTTTGAAAATGTTCAAATCATTCACCTGGTGAAATATTTAGCTGAAGCTAAATTAAATCCACGTATTTTTATAGGTGAATCATTATAATGTCACTTTTTGAATATCGGTTGAGATTCGTCATGTCGATTTTTGGCTGTCGGTGTGAGCGTGAGATCTATCTGCTTGGCTTTTATTGGTTATATTGGTTACAGCAAAAGCAAAACGCTTTTCGGCTGCAATTGAGCTAATGAAAGCTCAATGGCAGCTTTTTGGCCGTCGGTGAGCATTCATCATGTCCTTTATGGCTATCTATGAGAGTGCAAGATTTTACTGCTCACTTTTCATTAGTTACTGAAAATACAATACGCCTTCTGTCTGCCGATGAAACTGCGCCTTTACTATGTCGTTTTACATCTCGGTGTGCATTCATCATGTCGTTTATTGGCTGTCAGTAAGCCTTCTTCATGTTCCTTTTTAGCTGACGGTGTGAGCGTCAGATTGAGATCTAACTACTTGGTTTTCATTGGTTATACTAATTACTGGAAAAGAAGAACGTTTTTTGGCTGCCATTGAGCTTTCATCATGTCGCTTTTTGGCTGTCGGTGGGCATTCATCATGTCCTTTGTGACTATTGGTGTGAGTGCAAAATTTTACTGCTCGCTTTTCATTAGTTACTGAAAATACAATACGCCTTCTGTCTGCCGATGACACTGCGCCTTTGCTATGTCGTTTTTTAATCTCGGTATGCATTCATCATGTCGATTTTTGGCTGTCGGTGAGCCTTCACCATGTTTCTTTTTAGCTGTCGGTGTGAGCGTGAGATCTAACTACTTTGTTTTCATTGGTACTGATTACTGGAAAAGTAGAACGTTTTTTGGCTGCCAGTGGGCCTTCATCATGTCGCCTTTTGGCTGTCGGTGAGCATCCATCATGTTCTTTATGGCTATCGGAATGAGCGCAAGATTTTACAACTTGCTTTTCATTGGTTATTGAAAATGCAATTCGCTTTCTGTCTACCGATGGTACTGCACCTTTTCTATGACGTTTTTTGATATCGGTGTGCATTCATCCTGTCGTTTTTTTTTTTGGCTGTCAGTGACTCTTCATCATGTCACTTCTTTGATATCGTTGTGAGCACAATATTTTACTTCTTGAATTTTAATCATATTGGTTACTGAAAATGCAAATTGCTTTTTGCATGGATAACAACGCCAAAGCAACATAGCCAAAAACGTTATCATAAGACATTCAATTAAAAACTTATTGATCTATACGATTTTAGAAATGACACCAATGTATATTTTATGAGAAGCCAATTAATTCACTTAACATTCCACAAAAGGATAAAAAACTGGCACAATTTGTCCTACCGGTTGTAGTTTTTTTTTTTCTTTTTCTTCAATTTAAATCCACTGTCTCCATCTGACTGACGCCTGTCTGTCAAAACCCAACCAAACCATCATAAAATCATAATCGAAAACTCGTATAACATTTCGGAAATGGCCCCTCCTCTCTATAGCCCCTATCCTTTCATTCCAAAATAAACAGTGAGTCCCTCAAACATTGACCACCAAGAATCAAAATATATTCCCGTGGACATTTCTAAAACGCGAAATTATGCGACTGAATCCTTTCCATTCTCAAAGGAGAGGCACCAGAAGTTCCTTTCATAAGAAAAATATTATACAACACACAAAAAGTATCTTCTCAGAAATAAATCAATCAATTAACTCGCGCTGCCCGTTTTTGTGAAGTATAAACCTAAACCTACTCGCTGATGCCATCATGAATACCTAACAGAATGATGATGATGATGATGACGTCGTCGCCATCATGCTTGGAGCAGAAAAATGTCATCCAACCTTCTTCCTGGACGCACAGAACAAAAGCTTTTCTAGTTAATCGTGTTTGTTTGGTAATTAAAATTTCAGCTAATATCCATCGGAATGGGGGGATTCTGAATGAGACGGTCGAACATGTGACCACGATGATGGAGCCCTATGGAATTTTGGGAATTCTCTCAAATTGGTTTTCCTTTAGGTTTTTTTTTGTTGTTGTTTTGCTTATTTTTGCAAGAGCAAGAGAGCTCGGACGACAGCGTCAGAGGGGCCATCATATAAAATTGTGATGATGATGATGATGACAACGCGATAAAAACGGGCATAACTTATTATCAATCAACGTGGACACGGAACTGCCATTGAAATGCCACAACAGCAGATTCGGACAGCGCATCATTTTTGTGGACTTGGTTTTCTCATTTGGTGGGCGCCATTCATCTCCATAATAAATTCGTCAAAATGCCTTGAGCCTTTCGGACGAATTCGAAGTGAATATAATACTGGAAATGGACCAGAAAGATTTAGGCTGATGGCCCATAACAGAGTTGACTATGTGGTCCTGATGGCGACAGTTTTTGTCTGATGTTACATTTCTGAATGCTTGGCAATTTCAAATTCTTCATGGCAGATACTAAAAGGAGGAAAGCTAAATGTTCTGGTATTTTTTCGGCATCATATCGGTCGGTACCTAATTTGTTTTTCTTAACAAAAAAAAATGCGTTTCATGTGCATATGTTAGTGGCCTGCTGGTGCACGAGACCGACAGCTTAAATGGGTAGAAATATTGGCAAGAGTTAAGTCTTTTCTGTTGGAAACCATGAAACAAAACCGTAGCCCTAGACCATATACCAAGCGTACGTAACTGTTCAAGCAGAAATACATCTTGATAATCTCATACAAGAAAAGGATCAACGCTCACGAATTCGTGAAAAATAGTATCACATTATGATATTCGTACAAAAGCTTAAGTGTTTTTTATAGAAACTTATCATAAAGCCAAATAAAAATATTGTTACAGTACCGTATTGCTCTTATCGCAGGACTTCAAAGCAGCAAACAATAGGCCATACAAAGCGTTACCTCTGACTACTCCTAACAACGCCTGCTGAAATAAGACTTTTGCTGAGACGTCTTATGCAGCATTATTTCAAAACATTGCTGCATCAATCTGTGTATTCTGTCAAATGTGAAAAGAAGGATATGCAAGGATAACATGATTTTCATTTTATTTATTTTGTTCATACATTTCTACAAAAAAAAAAAGAATGAAAGAAGGATAAGCCTTAATACCTCTCCCAATGTAATGTGAGCTATCAGTCTTTCTATCTCTCTCTGATGAGCATGAGAGTAATCCGTCATACATTTCACTACAAAACAGTCAACGAAGTAATGTTTGTTTTGTCAATCACTCTTACAACCCTTTTTTCGCGAGGTCCCCTTCAATTGCCACAGAAATAAAAACAAAAAAAGGAAGAAAAAGATCTCGCGAGCATATACTTCGATGTTGTAGAGTAATACAATATACGAGTACACAACCCTTTGCTGCGCAGTCAATCGGCCTTCAGGCTGAACTGAATGTGATGCCAGTTAAATTGACAACACCAGCAGTATAAGGTACTCAGTCCCATATGCAGTAAATTAATCAATTTAATCAGTTTAATGCGAAAAAGTTAAATGGCATAAAAAATATGTTCGACAGAGCACATTTCATTTCATTTACCAAAGTTGAGTTCTGTTGTGACGCCCAAAGAGGTTTCGATACGAGTGAGCCCGCATTATGCCATAGAACGCGTTTTTCATTTTGAAAATATTCATTTTCTGTTTTGGTGCATAAAATTATTCCGCATGTTGATAAATTTACTTTGCATGATTAATAAAACTGGTGTCGATGCTTGGCATTTCCCTCTGACTCTTTGACACCTTAGGATGATCATTTTAAGTGCGCGGGAACAAATATGAACAATTCCAATATTTTTCTTTTAAAAACATTTTTAACAAATTCACTTCAAATCTCATTTAGCTTTTCAACGTTTGCTTATGATTGTTGTGTGCCAGGAAGAATACAATAAAATAATTTAAATCATATTTGCTGTACACTGAAAAACACCGCATCCCGACTTTATCCAGCATCTTTACCAACCCGTGATTATGCAGTTAAAAGATTCAATTCCGAGCAATTTTAATTGGCCGCTAATCAAGTTGTTAAAATTATATCAACTACACACCACTAAAACGTTTAGCCATAGCCATTTGGGATTAAAAATTTTAATATTCACCAAGCTTGCATGTACGTAAGTATCCTTTGGTCGTCAGCACGATTCATAAATTCGCGCATATATCTGACTCATTGGATCGGTGCTGACGGGCAATTCTCGAAACGATAAAGATAATAATCCCATAAAAGCGAGTTCCTTAAGTCCTCCTTTTCGTTGTGTTGTGATTATGGTTTACCTACCTACTAGATATTCCTATCAGGATACATGCCTACCTACCTACTTGACGTCATAGTCATAAGAAAACACCTGACTGCCGTTTGCATGCATAATTTGGTTCAATTTATTAATGATATGATTGAGGTGGCCATTGCTGAAGCACCACCAAAGTGGGTCGTTATACGCGTATACTTAAACTGGTAAAGAGAGTTATGCGCACATAACGTCAACGTTTATAGTCAGTCATTAAAAAAAAATATTTTCGTAATTATTTGAATGGTTTTTTTAAGGAGAAATTTTTACTGTTTTTTGACTGCCATATACGAAAACGATTATTATTACTGCTACGTTGTTATAATTCATTTTGTAGGAGTCATAACGTGATGTGGTGATGAATAGTAGGAGAGGGTGAAGTCATTGTTTTGAAAAGCTTTTGGATGCCTACTTTACGCACTCATGTCATTTCGGTCAAGACACGAGAAAGTTAAATCGGGATTTGGAATAGGGAGCTAAGATACAAATTGTGTGCCCAAAAGCCATCATTTTCGACAGTACAGAGAAAACTTTTTAACAAGTTAATAGTTTCGATTAGAGCTCTCGGATTAAAGCCTTGTATTAAACTATTATTATCTTTCCTACTCAAATCACTGGAAAGAGCATTAGGACAGAAAATTGAAGCCTGTCTGATCTCCACAGCACAACACGCTTTCACAAAAGATAAATCAGTGGAAATGGCACTGCATTCGCTGACATGCGCCATTGAATATTCCATACACCATAAAGAGTACACTCTCGTCGCCTTCTGAGACATAAAAGATGCTTTCCACAATGTCAGGAACTCAGCGATCATGAGTGCTCTTCATAAACTTAACATAGAAGACCTGCTGAGAAGCAGAATCGTCAAGTCGAAAATGAGTGACTACGAAACTAGTAGAACAACCAATAGAGGGACTACAAAAGAAGGTGTGCTCTTCCCCTTCTCTGGAACTCATTCGTTAACGAACTTCTAGACGATCTAGAGGACGCAGGTTTCAAGGTTGTTGCCTACGAGGCTGATGTAGCAATTGCTGTGTCAATCAAACACCCCCAAACTCTAGCAGAGCTGTTGCAAACGGCTCTAAAAACTCAACGACTGTTCTGAAGTTCGAGGACTGAAATCAACCCCCTTAAAGCGGAACTTTTCCATTCCAGATTTTACACCTCCTGCCATTAATGGTGTAACTCTCACCTCAGGCTAAATATCTCGGTCATAAGACATATACTAACCTATGGGGTAGCAATATGTTGGGCCGCACTGGTCATACGTAAACTATAACAAACTTATCAAAGTTCAGCAAACAGGAAGTGTGTGCATCAGCGGCGCGCTAACAACAACTCCTTCGGATAACCTAGACATTAGACTGGGCAAAAACTGGGTTTGTTTCAAAAACCATATTGAAAATATTGTTTGGGATAGCTAAAAAAAATTCCAAAAAAGTTACAGCTAAAAAAAAAAAGAATTTAGAGGTCTATCAATCGTGTTCTATATTTCTTAGACCTAACCTCACTTGAGCGTCAAAATTGTTCAATAATTTTGAGCCTAAAAAATTTAACGACAAATATTTTTGTAGAATATTAAATTTCCTTTAAAAAAGGTCTTTTTAAAAAATTTGTTCAGACTAACCGTTTCCGAGTAATCAAGCTATGAAAAATGTTATGTTTTTTGATTTTGCTCTTTTATTTTGGAGTTTCTTTACTCATGTACAAATCAATATGTAAAAAATTGCAAACATTTTTCTTCAAGGAAATTTAATTTTATAAAAAAAAGGTCTTTTTACATTTTTTCACAAAGGGCTTCCTTCAGAAGTTATTCGCGATTAAAGTGGAAAAAAATAAAACTTTCTCGTTTTTTTTCGTTGTTGGTTACTTTTTTTTACTCAATGTAGCAAACTGATAGTCGAGATCTCGAGATCATGGAAAATCATTATTTTATCAATGTCATCACTAAAAATAGAGTATAATAAATGTCTGACGAAAAACGAAGAGCAACTTCAGTTCTTACTATTGGCTATTAGTGAATATAGAAAAAAAAATTCCTAGTTGCAACATGATCTCGACTATCAGTTTACACCCTTAGACATTTTCGGCAAACAGTCAGCAGCGAAATCAGCTACTCGACTAAAAGCCAACTCCCAGACGATCAGTCAATAAAATTGGTCTCACTATTCACTAATATTTTAAACAACCATCCCGAATCATTTAGACTACACCACTCCTATGTTAGTGTTTGATAACAATTTCCAAATAACAATACCCTCAAGAGAAGCTTGGGAGAACGGCACATTCTTGGATAATAAAGCCTTACACTTCTACACAGATGGATCTAAAACCTCTGATGGTGTAGAAAGTGGAATTTTCTCGAAAGGGCTGAATTCAAGCCTTTGCTCCGCCTGACTGACTAATGTAGTGTGTTCCAAGCAGAAATTCTAGCGATAATAGGCACGGTTGCCACTTGCCAAAAAAATATGTGTCCAAAAATGAAAATAAAAATGACCAGACGAAGCTTGAAATGACCAGAACTATGATTGATTCCGATGAAGAAAGAAGGAAGAATACCAAGTTTTCAAAATCAAATGGAAAAAGCAGCATGAGAAGCGCTTGTTTAAGGAAATATACAAATTTCATGAGAGTATGAGCTTCAAAGTTTGCACCAAAAGTTGAAAAATCATGCCAGGGTGGAAAACTAAGGCCCAAGCCCGTAAAGATCACCAAGCAAACATAGCTGTAGAACCGCATTCATCTCTGAGGATCTTGAAAAGTTAATTATGCTCTTATATATGACTCAACTTAGACGATTATCAAGAATGCCATACTCTAGATTAGAAGAAGTTAGGGTTGCAAACTAGTATTTAAGCCTAAATCAAATAAAACTGGATTTCCAGACGGTCTCGACGCCGAAATTTTCAAGGAAAATAGTGATTAGCTTGAAAGGAGAGTGCACCACTGCATTGCACCAATTATAGAGGAATAATCCTTCTTAACGTCAGATGCGATGTCTTGTCTTTGTAAATGTCTGAAAACCTCCCACGTCAACAAATTCGTACAGCACACGGGAGATCTTGGAAAAAACATGTGTATGATAGTATTGACAGAAACAAGCTGTGCAGCATCATGTCTAGTTGCCAAAAACCTTGGTTCGTAAGACAGATTTAATCACGAAGTCACCACACATGCCGGTCATTTGAAGAAAAGCACGTGTCATTTAATATCATTGTTTGCTACCTGAATTCTCCCCAGCCAAACCCTAGTTCTACTTCAGGGCGAGATCAGAACTCAAAAAACACCTAGCTTGGTATTTAAGGTAAACTGAGGTTTTTCAAGAGAACTCATTGCGGCAACCTCAGAGCAATCGTTGGGCTTGAACGAACGAACTTATTGATGCACTTGTTACATAATTCGATAAGAAAACTGCCTTACGTATACATTTCAACTTTAAGGACCTATAAACTGAAGGGTTTCTATTATTTCATTTCGTTGAAAAAATTACCAAATGAAATAAAAAGTGACCATGTGACCAAGTGAAGAAATAATGACCAGATTTGGACATAAATGACCAATCTGGCAACCGTCCTCTGCTGGCTTAGAGAAAACGTTGTATCCTCCACGGATATTCGTATCTTCTCGGCAAGTCAGGCTGCTCTCAAAGCTCTTGCCTCTGTCTCTACAAAATCTACTACGGTCCAAAACTGTTGCACGTCGATAAAGGAGATGTCAGAACAGTTCAACATGCTAACCATCACGCCACGGGTACGACAAATACAAACCTCTGGTATATTAGTTTAAATTTTTTCGATATATTTTGCGATCAGTTGGCAATCCTGTACCACCAAATATATTATGAAGAGCGTGAAACCTTGCACTCAGCTTCAAGACTTTGATATTGTACTTAGAACACAATCGCAAGTTCGCAGGGATGCCGAAACTAGAGATGGCTCTGTGTAGCTCGTCTCTGTAAATACTGTCATACGCGGCCTTGAAATCGATGAAAAGATGGTGTATATCGATTTATATTCGACCCAGTCGTGGCCATTTTTTAAATTAAATGTTGACGTTAGACCTATGCAAATTGGCGTTTTTAAATTGCGTGATAGTTTGTGTGGGTATTTCTAGTTTTGATTCTGCCTCCAAAATAAGAATCAATTTTTCCCCATTTTGAGAATAAAGACGCCATAGAGGAAAATTCAGTATTCCTCTTTAAATATATAGCAAGCCAGTATAACATTGCCTTCTAAATTTACTACACGGTTGGCTACCATTTCTCTAATATGATCCTCAAACCCTTACTATTCCAATGAGGCCATTATCATCTCTGTATGGAAATTCAAGACGGGGAGAGTTAGGTGCCAATCGCTTGAACTTTGAGTGAGTAGAATACACGCACTTCTAAGAAAACAGTATTGGCCAGAAAACGGCTCCTTAAAAATTTTTCTTAGAATTGCGTGTATACCTCAGCTTGGGTTATTATTCAAGACTAAACAAATATTACGAGTATTGAAACAAAAAAATTACTTCTGACCGCATAAAGCAAACCGAAGGTCCCCAAACTTCGACCCATTAACACATCACTTCGGTAGCAATTAAAACCTAATTAAGAAACTCATATAAATCGTACATCGCGATCCAACAAATAATCTCCTACTTCAACCAGTCAATTTACGGCATTCTGGCATAAAATTTATTATTCACTTTACGTATTATTGCTTCTTGATACATTCAATTTTGAGAGAAAAGTCGTGTTCGAAACGATGATGATTGCTGAGCAATTAAGATATCTATAGTTCTTTGGTTCAATATTATCTATTTTTAAGGATAGAGTGAAAGCCTTTTTCCACGAAAATGCGTTAAATTTTTCCAATGGGCTACTCGATTTTGTACGAAAATGTTTTTCAGTTCCCATCTTCTAATTGTTCTTTCTTATTGTGTTTTGTTTTTGTGTGTTTATTACTCCTGCCTTTATTGAATTCCATTAGTGAAGAAATACATTTTCACCCTTTCATCATGAGGCGATATCGGTGATCTCGGATCATCATGGAACAATTTTATTTTATTATATCGAAGTATGTTTTTGAATGCGGGAATCGAGACATCGAACATTAACCCACCGACCAATAACCACTTTTGGCCATTAAAAGTTCACATCAGAGAGCCAATGTATTTATATTGAATTGATCGGTTGGACCGAGTTCTGACGAGAGTGAGATTCATGTAGCAGATCCGTCCGCACATACGCGCACATAATTTAATCGTAGCTCCTCCATTCGTTTGTTAATCTTTACGACTTCATTGGAAAACCGCCACGATCAGAGATTTATTAGAAATGAAATTCAATATTTCCATAGCCGATCGAGCGCTCTGATCGTTGGGTGATCCATCCATGACCCATGATTAGGTTGTGAGTTGGACACCTTGGTGGTTGGTGCACCAACCGTCTCTCGATAAGTAGGTAGACAGACAGGTGGATCGTCGTTCGTCGGTCGATGCATAGATATTCTCAAGCGAACGATGATGTAAAATGTCATCGTTTTCACTCTGCATGCGATCCAGTATTTTATAGCCGAGTTTAATTGGGATAACAGATAGGTACTGGAACCGCTTTCCGTGCGCAGCGCTACCAGTTCGTAGTGTTTTCTTTGTGTAAAGCTGTTTAATGCAATTCTGGGAACTGAGTTTTTATTTCTTTTATTGGTGCGTGTGCTTTTCTAGTTGGGTATAGTATTTGTTTTGGGGTCTTTGTGAAAATACGCAAATGAAAATTTGTTTCCTTTGATTAGGCATTTGGATTGAATGTTCGTTTGCAAACGATGCGATGATGTATACACGTAATACCTGTTTAGTCAGTGTGTGTGTGTGTTTGTTTCTAATCCAATAATAGTGGTGCATCGTTGATTTTATGATTACAATGGGTCAGCAATTTAGTAGCGAAGCGATACATTATGCTCGTTGATTTGGGTTTGGGGGGTTCTCCATTGGAGATTGGGAAACGAGTAAGTGTATACCTACCTGTGTGAATTTATTGATACGAGTATTGTGATACTGATGATGACGATGTTTATTGTGTGTGTACTATGGTTCAAAGTGCATTCGCCAACAACTATATGCATGGCTTTGTAAATTGACACTGAGTGCTCCATGTTAGTTCAAGTGCAGGGTGCAGTGAGCTTTTTTTGAAGGAAGTATGGGAAGCTATTCAGTTGTTTCAAGTATCTGTTGAAATGAGTTAGCTACTTTGTTTAGACTCCTAAGAAAATTCATTAAAAAGGTGTTCAAAAGAGTGTTCAAAATGGGCTCCTCAGTGGTACTCCTTCTTAAAAGCCAGCAAAGGTGCACCGTGCACCTAGGCCAAAAACACAGACCACCAAAATTATTTGTAGATTGATTGGCTTCTCAAGTTAGAAAACTGAGTGTTCTGTATAACCAGAGACAATAACAGAAGAAAAATGGCCACTCTTAAACAATATTTGAATAGCGATTCCCTCATACCACCGACAGTTCTTTCGTAATTGCGACAGAAATGTCGCAGCCACAGTTCTGTCGTTCTCGGAAAAGCTCTGCTGTAGTGTTGACAACACAGTTGCAAAAACCGAAACTCTTTTATAATCACGAAATTTCTGACTTAATCTCGTGAGCTTTGTCGAGGTCTCAATAAGTCCGTCGTAGTTTCAACAATTCCGTCGCAACCTCGAGAATTCTGACTTCATCGCGGCAATTTCGCAGTGCTTGCGACAGTTTCTTCGTAATTGCAACTGTTATTTTGTAGTCGTGAACATTCGTAACTTATCGTCACAGTAATTTATTGTGTGCGAGCCATCACAATCACAAAAGGTTGCCGAAATTGCGTCATTTATGTCGGTAACTCGATAAATAAGTAGAAATTGGACTGGCCGCAAATCACTATTTCTGTTGCGAATTGGGATTTTATCGTAAAACTGTCGATTTTACATATCTGTCGTTATTGTGACAGTTCTGCCGTAATTACGACAGTTCTGTTCGTCGTTTTTGAAACAATTCAGTCGTTATTGCCACAGTTTGTGGTTACTGCGACAGTTTGTCGTTACTGCGACAGTTCTGTCATTATTGCAACGCTCTCTACTTTTACGACAGTTTTGTCGTTATTAAGACACTTCTGCTGTTATTGCGACAGTTCTGTTGCAATTGCAAAAGTTCTGTCCTTATTGCAACGTTTTTGAAGTTGTTGCGATAGCTCTGTCGTAATTGCAACAGTTCTGACGCTATTGCAATAGTTCTGTTGTTATTGTGAAATTTCTGTCGTTATTGCGACAATTCTGTCGTTATAGCGACAGTTCTGTCGTTATTGAGACAGTTCTGTCGTTATTGCAACAGTTCTGTTGCACTTGCAAAAGTTCTGTTGTAATTGCGAAAGAGCAGTTGGAATAATGGAAGTTTTGTTCTGTCAAAGTCGCAACATTTCTGTGGTAATCGCAAAAATTCTCTCGTTATCGTGACAGTGCACCCACAGTTGCGAAAATGCTATAATTATTGCGTACATTTTTCCGCTATTGCTAAAATTCTATGACAATCGTTGAAATACAGTCATAACTGCGCCAGTTTTGTCCTTATTTTGACACAAGATTTGCAACGATTTCGTCGTGTACACGACTGTGCAGTCCAACAACAAAATTCAATCAAATCGCCACAGTTTTTCTTTAGCGGCGACACACCTTATTATAGTGAGTCCCGACAGTTCTGAAGTCATTGCCGATTACTAATGTGACAGCACATAAATCGCTGCAGTCTTATCCAAAAAAGAGACGATGCCATGTCTTAAGGCTCATGCAGACCTTAAGGGATCATCTGTCAAATTTTGGCTGTCGTTATAGTTTTTACTGCTGGTAAGAGATTCAAAATTATAAGTTTTCCACTAGAAATAATAAACTTGTCACCCTGTGCATTTCTAATCAACAATTCCAACTGAAAACTAACACAATCCATCTGGACTTATGTCAGAAATGCCAATATTCGATTATGCTTACCGGTTCAACCCACCGAAAACGCCTCCACTCTCCTTTATATGTACATAGAGATTGGTTGGCCTGTCAATGCGTATCTATGCACATATAGGAACTTCTATCCTGTCGACTGTTGTTTTACCCCCACGCCAATGGACCGAAAAGCGCATTGCATACCTTGTGTCAAAACTGCCTTTATAACCTCCATCTTTATCATGACTGAGAACCATATCCGACATTAGGATCTGTACGCAAATTTTGCATTCGCAATAATCCCCAAATGCTCAGTGGACTAGAGGAGGTATACAGACAGTGTGAAAGGGGATAGAGTCCCTCGTTTTGTGCCGCTGGTATAAAGGATGTATCTCATCCTTGTGGAAAATGCAATCATACCGTTACAAGTTATGCTGCACTAATTTTGCTGTCTCTCTCTCTCTCTCTCTCTCTCTCTCCCTCTTTCTCTTTGTTCTTCGTTGGTCGCTTAGTTGGTATAGCTGATTGAAAGCATAAAAGGGGGATAGTGAGGACAATAATGAATGGCGGAAGGGGGAGATGGCGATTTCGGGGAGATGGAAAATGGAGGGTCATGTTGTGTAGATATTCTAAATTTTGATTGCATGCTCATCACACACACAATGCGAGAGCGTAAATTAGGATTTCAAATGACATTTCGAATATTTACGGCGTCCTGAGTGCAGTTAGATTGCCAAACTGCAAAATGGTATAATGCCACCAGAAAACCAGAGAATGGGGATGTAAATGAATGAAGCCCCTCTGATGCAATTCAAAAGGTGGTCGTGTATATGTTCAGAAAGGGAGTTTTCGACTCTCTGTGCTTTGGGTTAGACCCCAAAAACTGCATTGATTTTGGCCTTTGTATATGGATTTTGTTGAACATTTTGCGTTTGTAGATTAGAGATGTGAGTGATTGTTATGTGGGGACGGGGAACTAGGAGTGTGTGCTGTATTTTTTATCAATCGTGATAGGTGAGAATATAAAGGGACCGAGCTTATATGAGTTTGTTGTCACATCCTGTATACCTCGTTAATAATTCAAAAGTATTTTAGATGGTTTTGTATCAAAATCAAATTGAATATTTACATATTTATTAAGGGCTATCTATATGGCCTGTCCTTTTGCAGCAAAGCGAACTATTTAGCTCGAAATGATAAACAAGTTTGAATATTTAATTATAATTTGGGCAGTGATGTGGAAGATGGCAATTGCAGTAGGGGGCAGTTGTTAGGTGCCTACAAAGTGAAATGGTTTTATTGATTTTGTGCGTTGATGTATTTGCTTGGATGCTAAATGGATTCGTTTGAGCATTTCAGATGCGTTTTCTCATTCCGACAGAGGAAGAGGTAGACGTAAAGGTAGTCAAGTAACAAAGTGAGTCTAAAGGCGAGTTGCAAACGGAAGTTACTACACACGAAGTTGAAAGGAGAGATCCCTATCAAACTATAGCACTGGCAATAAGAGAAAGCCTTTTCTTTTCTGGCTTTTGACGAAGGAAACAAACCGGACAGTGCAGCCAAACAATCAGACGCAAAGTTGAAGGAGAGTTTGAACTATCTTCCATCTTCCATCTTCCATCTTCCATCTTCCATCTTCCATCTTCCATCTTCCATCTTCCATCTTCCATCTTCCATCTTCCATCTTCCATATTTCATCTTCCATATTTCATCTTCCATCTTCCATCTTCCATCTTCCATGTTCCATGTTCCTTCTTCCATGTTCCATGTTCCTTCTTCCATGTTCCATGTCCCATGTTCCATGTTCCAGCTTCCATCTTCCATCTTCCATCTTCCATCTTCCATCTTCCATCTTCCATCTTCCATCTTCCATCTTCCATCTTCCATCTTCCATCTTCCATCTTCCATCTTCCATGTTCCATGTTCCATGTTCCATGTTCCATGTTCCATGTTCCATGTTCCATGTTCCATGTTCCATGTTCCATGTTCCATGTTCCATGTTCCATGTTCCATGTTCCATCTTCCATGTTCCATGTTCCATCTTCCATCTTCCATCTTCCATCTTCCATCTTCCATCTTCCATCTTCCATCTTCCAGCTTCCATCTTCCATATTCCGACTTCTATCTTCCATCTTCCATCTTCCATCTTCCATCTTCCATCTTCCATCTTCCATCTTCCATCTTCCATCTTCCAGCTTCCGTCTTCCATCTTCCATCTTCCATCTTCCATCTTCCATCTTCCATTTTCCATCTTCCATCTTCCATCTTCCATCTTCCATCTTCCATCTTCCAGCTTCCATCAGATGATGTCACATCTTCCTAATGCCAAATAAAACATATAACCAAAGTTTCCGAAGCATGAATTCTGCATAATTTCCCACAATTATTAAACTCTCGCACAAAACTTTACTCACTACACTCCAATTGAAGTTGATTTGCATGAGGTACTTCCCACTTTTAATATCACTGCGAAAGTGCAAATACACAATCCATTCAAGAGCCTCTTACGCATTATTACCTCCTTCCTTCTTGGTGGCCTGCTCTGCTTGCATTGAAAATGTTGCATCTACTCGAAACCATCAAAACCCTCGCCTCACCCCAGCAAAATCCCATCACCAGATGAATGGTGTGAAACTTGTGAGTGCAATTTTTCATGAACAGAACAATAAAACGATGTCAAACTGATTTTCAAGTGCGAATATACTCAAAAATGCAAAAAAAGCGAGTATAGGGAGGTTACTCAACCGTCATCACAGTTCTCGTCAGTGTACAAAATTGCTGCTTGGTCGTGTGCTAACCACGTCCTTCAATTTTTTGGTTAAATAAAATTTGATTTTCTTGTTGGACAATTGCGTAAGGACACTTGATTAATTTACTTTCAAAGTACACTCATTCCACGGTGTTTACTTGGAATCGACTATGCTTATGGTACAGTGAATACCATAAAATGTTGTATCCTGCTGCGGTTCTGGACGCACTTAATTAAACGGAAATTTACTTTTTTTGTGTGCGTCTCGTAGAAGAACCGCAGTAGTGGCCTTCCAACGTGGTTTCGTTGTACCTAACTTCTCTAAGTTTTATTCCAAAAGAATAAATATTTGATTTTTACACACCACCCTCTATAAAATTAGGGATATTTGTTTCATAAGAATTGAAAAAGTTTTTCTTAGAAAAGGAAAAAAGGGGCGATTATTTTTGGTTCGTTTAACATTGACTTTGAAGGAGAAAACAAAAAAAAATATAAAAAGCTGTGTTCTCAGAACTGAAGTACGGAAATGGTTTAAGTAATAAACTGTAGGCATTATGGTTTGAGTAAATTAAAAAAAAAAGGCTACTTGAACGATGTTAGTTTTTTTCCTCAATTCCTTAGTTTTGTTTAATCTAAGCCCATTTGCTTGTAGTGTCCTAAATATTTGGTGCCCGTGGCATTGCGTATAGTGGTTAGCGAGCATGACTCTTAGGTACGTGCTAGTTAGAGGTTTGAATCCTAAGAACGTAAAATTGTTTTTCCACGGATTTCGCAAAAAATTGGCAGGTCCTCCTAGAGTTTTTTATGCCAACGCTGAAAAAACCGTTTTTAACTAATGCCAATGGAGTTAACCCACGCCGCGCCGCTCACAAAAAACCACTGAAGTAATACTTACGTTTGCCACTGACTTCCTGTTGAGTTGCTAATTTAATATCTTTAAAAATTCAGAAACATACCTACTCACACGTCTTCCTTACAAACAGCAAAGGAGAAACCTGGCTTATTGAAAGTATACACATCAAAATAGAGTTACCAGAACTACGTGAGAGGGAGTTCCCACGCCTTTTTCTGTGTTTTATTAGAAAGTGTAAATAATAAATGTTTTTAAAGTTTTGCAAACAAGTGACTCAGCTTATGTACTTAGAAGACTGCAACTTTGGACAGTAGCATTTAAAAAAATGGGTACTGCAAGAAAAACCAAAGCGAAGCTTAATAGTGGTGTCAGAGCATGGTAGTAAAGATGACCTAGCACTATTAGAATATTAAAAAACAGGTTGGTGCAACAGAACAGGGAACCCCAGGGTCAAGCGCACTCATCACAACCATACCTTCTGAGGAATGGAAGGTACCTGCAATTTGTTTCCGATTCTGAAAAGCTATTCGAGAAAGGGCAAGAAAGTACTATTGAAGGACTTGTCAATTATTCGCGAAAAGCGATATCCGATAAAAAAAACAATTGGATATTTCTATGATTCATGCCACGAATTCCGACGTAACAGGCAGACATGTTAACCATTATGCCTCGTGCGACTTAGCACTTATAAACAACATGAAAGTTCATTTCTACTTTTAGCAATTAGGTAATTAGAATAGATCATTCCTTGCCATTGGCTTACACCTGAACAAAGCGCGACCAATGCCAAAACCAATTATCCAAATCCTGGATAATAAACTCAATTGGAAACCACATCAAGACAAAACCATAGCAAAAGCAACAAATGCTTTCTGGGCCTGTTCTAGACTATTTGGTAAAAAGTGGGAACTTAGGCCAAAAATGATTTACTGGACATACCTCACTATTATCACACCCATCATAACCTATGCTTCCTTTCGGGGGTTTTGTTGTTTCCCCTAGAAGGCGCGTCCTCAGGTGGCGGATAGAGGAACGCTCGTCATTAATGTTTATCATTAATGAAGGGTAGGTGGGAAATAAAATACCACCCGCGGACCAAAAAACAACTATGTGAAGAAACACAGAAAATAAATCAAATATGGAGAGAACAATAGAAGGAGAGAATTTTACGGTGCAGGGAGTCGGATCCCCAGTACCGGCGTCTGTCAGGAGTGAGCGCGCGGGCTCCGGGACGTCGAGATACAGCGACTGCAAGGCAAACAAAAACCAATCTTTGGGAGTGGTACACTTGGCTTCCAAAGAATTTACAACTACAAGCAAAAGAAACGAAGACACCGGCGACCCTTTCAAGCGAGGATCGAAAATGCAACGTACACCTCCACCAAGTACGAGATCCTTGAACGAGATAAACACGCCAACTTCAGGAAACGCCATAGCCAGACAAATTGTGTTGGTTCCTGATGAAGAAACTCCGTCAAATAAAATCACGGAGACAGAAGAAGACATAATCTTTCTGGAGATATCGAAGTGCAAGGAGGCTCTCGAAATTATGAAACTTGCATGTGGAAGGCAGAAAAATATAAGCAAGGACTTCAGAATAGGAATTGAAAAGATAGAGGATTCACTGGACAAAATGAAATTCACTCACCAAAGGGAGAAAAAATCCTGCTTGTCCAAGGTAGCCGCGAAACCTCCGAAAGATAAATCGCAGGTGGAAGCGAAAAAGTCTCCAATAATCCACGATGGAAATAGAAATGCACTATCCGTTAAGAGACCTCCTTCCAGTCCACTTAAACAAAAGGAAGACAAACGAACCCGGAAGTCTCCGATTTGCGACGGGAGCCAAGAACGGCAAGAATATAACTCTGAAAAGCAAAATAACTCAGCACAGATGAATTATGCACAATTAGCTAAGACCACAGAGTTACAGCAAAAACATCCGCTAACAAAGAGTAAAACGGCTATTGAGCAAAAAAGAAAGAAACGAAAGCGGAGGCGAAGAGCTGAAGCAATACTCATTCAACCAAATGAGGGTGGAAGCTTTAGTGATATACTCCGAGAGATTAAACAGAAGGTTAATCCTGAACATACGGAAACCACAATAAAAACCGTCAGGAAAACAAAAGCGGGACATGTGCTTTTGGAACTAGGACCAAAAGCCAAAAACCGAACAGCTTTTGAAAAAAGCATTGGAACTATTTTAGAAGGGAGAGCCAAAATTCGGAACCTTGAACAGAAAACAAGTCTGGAAATAAGAGATCTTGACGAACTCACCACTCTTGAAGAGGTTCAGGAAGCCATAAAAAATAAAATGGGCGATGAACTGGCTGACTTCAAAGTCTTTGTGACTGAAAAAAACAGAAGCGCCTTGAAGATGGCAATAATCCATATCAACGAGCGGGCTGCGAGTGAACTCTTGAAACACCCGATATTAAAAATAGGATGGTGCCAATGCAGAATAAGACGCAGAATAGAGGTCACGAAATGCTTCAAGTGTCTCGGGTACGGGCATGTGCAAGCAAACTGCAATGGACCTGATAGAAGAAAGCAAGAAATGTGCTTTAAATGTGGGAGTTCTGATCACAAAAGGAAGGACTGCAATGAGCTTCCAAAGTGCTATCTATGCGCAACCGACGAAAATCAACCATGTCCAACGGATCACATACCTGGATCGGGAAAGTGCAAAGTATTTCGTCAGGCACTTGAAAAGATGAAAACGGCCTCCTCAAAATGACCAGAATACTCCAAGCAAACGTCCACAGGAGCCAAATGGCGGACAACCTCCTGTTTAAGCTTATAAGTGAGCTACAAGCGGACGTCATAATCATAAGTGAGCAATATGCCATCAAAAACAAGCAAACCTGGGTCTCTGACACTCTCGGAACCGCCGCCTTATGGATTCCAAGCCAAGGCATGACCATTGAAAACAAAGGATCAGAAAGAGGCTTCACATGGATAAAAAGCGCAGGAATAACAATAATCAGCGTATACCTTAGCCCTAATGATCGGATGGATGTTTTCCAACAAAAACTAGGGGACTTAGATGATTTCATATGTGAGATCGATGGAGAAATCATAGTCGCCGGAGACTTTAACGCACGAGGACATGAATGGGGAATGCCAACTACGGACTCTCGAGGAAGGCAAATACTTGAAATGGCGGCGAGACGTGGCCTTAGCGTAGTTAATATAGGGAACACTCCAACTTTTAGAAGAGCAGGGCAAACAGGGACCATACCTGACATAACCTTCGCAACAGAGGGTTTGATGTCCAAAATAAGGAACTGGAGGGTCATCGAAGACTACACAGGTAGCGATCACCAATACATCGTTTTCGACCTAGAGGAAAATCGCCAAAGCGCTAACCGAGAGGCAAACCAACCTGGTGGATGGAACGTCAACAGACTCAACGTCGACGTCTTGAGGAACAAAATTGATGATGGAAAGGACATTGTGCTACAATCGCTTGGAACAGCTGAAGAAATAGTTGAATCAACTATGCAACTCACTCGTCTGGCATGCGACGCTTCAATGCCCAGAAAGATATACTCAAATAGAAGAAAGAATCCTGTCTACTGGTGGTCGGAAGAGATAGCCGAACTTCGTAGAAAATGTCTACGCCTTAGACGAAAAGTGACCAGAGGCAGAAGAAGCCAAAATGAAAATAGTGAGAGTGACGTTGAAGAATTCAGGACAGCGCGCCACGAATTGAAGAGAGCCATTAAGCTGAGCAAGAAACGAAAATGGGAAGAGCTGCGACAAGATATCAACAGCAATCCCTGGGGGCTAGGCTACAAGATCGTTATGAAAAAGTTTGTAGCTCAAAAACCCGTTGAAGATTTTAGCCCAGAAAAGATGAATCAAATTGTGGACACACTGTTCCCAACACATCCTATCAGGCAACCCGACACTCCTAGGCTGCAACAAGAAGAAATACCACCGTTCAACGAAGAAGAACTCAGAATTGCATCTAACGCGCTGAAAAACAAAAAAGCTCCCGGGCCAGATGGCATTCCGGTGGAAGCATTGAAGCAAATCGCACAAAGCTGTCCCCAATTACTTTTAAAAATGTACAACAGCTGTCTAGCTGAAGGAATTTTCCCTAAGCGTTGGAAAAAGCAACGTCTTGTACTTATCAGCAAAAATAAGGGAAACCCGGAGTCTCCATCCTCATACAGACCTCTGTGCATGCTAGACACAGCAGGCAAGCTCCTAGAAAAGCTATTGCAACCACGACTCATAGCCGCT
The DNA here is from genome assembly GCA_949752695.1 of Melanostoma scalare. NCBI lineage: Eukaryota > Metazoa > Arthropoda > Insecta > Diptera > Syrphidae > Melanostoma > Melanostoma scalare. Next base: position 13,901,433 of record OX456986.1, read on the forward strand.
ATTCAAAGAATGGGAGACTTGTCTGAAAGACAATATGGCTTTAGGAAAGGACGCTCAACAATAGGGGCAATAGAAGAAGTAGTAAGGGCTGTCGAAAATGCTCAACAAGGCAGCCAAAACACCAAGAAAATTGTGCTGCTGGTAACACTTGATGTACGAAACGCTTTCAATTCAGCCCGATGGTCAAACATGATTGATGAACTTGAAGGAAGATTCCAAACTCCAGAGTATCTCTTACGGATGATAAAAGATTATCTCAAAGAACGAGAACTTATCTACCAAACCAATGAAGGAATGATACGAAAAGATATCACAGCTGGAGCAGCACAGGGATCTATCATTGGACCAGACCTCTGGAACATCTCCTACGATGGCATTCTCTGTATGGAAATGCCCGAAGACTGCTTTTTGGTTGGATATGCTGACGACGTTGCTGCGGTGATAACTGCAAGGGACACCGAAAGTGCACAGAGAAAGTTGAACCAAGTGATGCGAAGGACAAATTCCTGGATGGAGGAACATGGGCTGTCGCTGGCTACTGAAAAGACCGAAGTATTAGTTCTAACGAAAAAACGAATTCCCACGGTCATCGATTTCCACATCGAAACCGAGCTTATAAAAAGCAAAAACGTGATAAAATATTTGGGAATAAAGCTCGACACGAAACTGAGCTTTTGGGACCAGATACGAACGGCAGCTGAACGCGCATCAAAGGTTACAAACCACCTATCTAGGCTGATGGCAAATGTAGGTGGACCATCCGAAAGCAAACGGAGACTTCTCCTGGCAACAACCCATTCAATTCTGCTGTACGGAAGCGAGATTTGGGCTGAAGCACTTAAACATGAAAAGTACCGGAAACAACTAGCATCGGTACAGAGGCGCGGCGCCTTGCGAATAGCGAGCGCGTACCGAACAGTGTCTGAGCCAGCAATTCTTGTAGTTGCAGGTGTCGTACCAATTGACCTCCTCGCAACACAAAGACAATACATACATGAAAAGAAAGCAGAAATCGGCGTGGAAGCGGCGAGCGTGGAAGCGAAAGCAATCACACAGCAGAAGTGGCAAGCACGCTGGGAGTCCGAAAGCAGAGGACGCTGGACTGCTAGGCTGATCGGAGACATAAGCGAATGGAGTAACCGGAAACACGGTGAAGTGAACTACTACGTCACACAGTTCCTCACCGGACACGGGTATTTCAACGCTTTCCTGCACAAAATTGGAAAAAAAAGAAGTCCTTCGTGCCAGTACGGAGACTCGCTGACAGACGACGCTTATCATACAGTGTTCGAATGTAGTAGATGGGAAGCTCCCCGTCAGGAAATAAATAGAGATATCGGAGAGCTCAGCCCGAATAATATCATCCAGGAGATGCTGAGAGACGAGGAGAGTTGGAGGCGAATCAGCCTGTATCTGACGCAGATCCTGAAAACAAAGAAACAAGAAGAGGTAGCTGAGGAACAAGAACCTGCCACCTAGACACGGATCCCCCCTCGAAGAAATGCGCAAGTGGTCCCGAGGGGAAGATCAGCGAGAAACTTTTGGAGTTTTAGTCGGTATGCCAAGTTTACACCTTGGAGAGTCCGACACACGGGGAAGTATGGATACTTCCTTACGGTGCGTAAAGCATTTCTCCAAAAGTAAATAAAAAAAAAAAAAAAAAATCATAACCTATGCTTCGCTGATCTGGTGGCAAAAAACAGAACAAGTTTATGCCCGCAAATCTTTGCAAAAGTTACAAAGACTAACCAGTGTAGGTATCACAGGTGCAATGCGCACCTGCCCAACTTTAGCGTTAGAAAGTTTATTAAATTTTCCTCCGCTACATCAAAGAGTAAAGAAGACTGCTGCACTAAGCGGACTAAAGCTTCATCTCACTAACTACACGAGAAAGGAAAACTTACAAGGACATATGAGTATTCTGCAGGTGCTCCCAATACTGGAATCGCCTGCAGCCCACTCCTCGGACTTTATGCCTAAACGCATATTGTTACACCACCCCTTTGAAGTAATCTTTCCAAACCGCTCAGCATGGAAGAACCCTGTAACTCTTACAAATAACTTCCAATACATCTGGTATACTGACGGTTCAAAAACAAGCAACGGTGTAGGTGCAGGGATTTATGGTCCCAACTTTAAATCATCTACATCCCTTGGTAACACAACTACTATCTTTCAGGCAGAGGTAATGGCTATAGAATTCTGTATTAGGGAATGCATTAGAAGAAATCTCCGAAGATCAAGCATACTAATCTGCTCTGACAGTCAGGCAGCACTAAAGGCTCTGTCCTCGACAAAAATCGAATCCAAACTAGTTTGGAACTGCCTGACATGTTTATTTCAATTAGCTACTCACAATAAAATAACTCTTTCATGGGTGCCTGGTCATGAAGGTGTACCGGGTAACGAAGAGGCTGACCGCCTTGCTAGACTTGGCTCTCAGTCCCAATTCGAAGGCCCTGAACCCTACTGTGGTCTCGCAATCAGTAGCCTTAAAAACGAATTAACTACCTGGGAACGACAGAACATGATCAGCACCTGGAACAACTCAAATGGCCATCGTTAGTCAAAACTATTCATTGACTTATCCCACAAACGTATGAAAGAAATTCTTGACATGAGCAAACGTGACGCAAAGTTACTTACGGACTTCTATACTTGACACTGCTCTCTCAAGTATTATCTTAAAAACATGGGCATCAGCCAAGATGGCACCTGTCGTCTCTGTCTTGAAGACATAAAAACAGCTGAACACATCTTATGCGAATGCCCTGCCTTAGCTAGATACAGGCTTAAAATATTCAATAAAGGGTTCCCCAGTCCCCTTGATATCAGAAACACCTCTTCCTCGAAGATTCTTAGGTTCTTACATGACCTCAGCTTCGAATGAACTAACCCATACACTACGTGTCTTTAAACTAAGGGAACAGCACAAAAGATCTTTCAGGTCGACGTGCTCTCAAAGGTAACATTCACCGCAAAAGAAGAACCTGATTTTTTCAACTGATTGACTTTAACAAGTTCAACCATAAAAAATCAAAAATCCTATCATAGTGAGGTTTACATATTACGTTGGTTTATGTAACGTGGCTCCAATCAATAGCAAAGAGTTGAGACAGGTTGAACTTTTACACGCTTTTACAACTTATAAAAATTTCAAAAACAGAAGAAAAAAACACAAAGCACTCAAAGCGTGTAGACGTAAATAGAGCAAAGCATAAAACAAAGCGTACTAGTTTTAAAAAAATCATAAAAATAAATAAAAAAACCAGAGAGGTGTTAGACAGAAATTAATAATAAGTTGGATTAGATTAAAAACAAAAAAAAACAAGATGGCGTACCAAATCATTGAAAACCTTTGACCTTTGAGCCTAACGCATTTCGAAGGCCTACAATTTTATGCCTTTTCCGAAATTCCGATTTGTTTGGTTTCGATTGTGTAGGTAATGTTGAAAATTGTAAAAGCTCCACTCCTCGAACTCCACTGTTCGAAATTTGAAGACTATTACTGTCCTTTGAATAACAACTTAAAATGGCCAAATATCGAGTCTAAATACTAGTTCTTATTGGCCAAGCGATTGAACCTTTTAACAGGAATATGTAGCAACACCAAAGGTGACTACCAGCTTGCTGGTGGTGTACAACAAGGCCAAAGTAAACGCAAGAACAAGAATGACATCACGAAAAACCAAACTATCGATCTAATCAACCTGAAGCTAGAAGACGCCCAAAAGAACTTCGCATATCTCTTCCAGATGAATGAAGGAGCATAAGGTAGTGTTTTCTATCTGTAATCAAAAATATTTCGATCAAGAGACTGATTAACTGGAGAGCCCAAATAAAAGATGGAAAAACAATTGAAAACAATCATAAAGCAACAATCAACAATCATAAACAACAATCATAAACAAAAACAATTTAGTTTGTAGACTATGCTTGAATATGATTGCTCGGAAATACCCAGCTCGGGGAAACCTGGAACCAAGCGCATTTCTCTTAGCCATATGTGCTGAACTTCTGGTGGAATGGAGGGGATCTACAAATTATTGTCGATTCCGAAAATCTAAGTGAGAAAGTGCTTTTCATGGCAGTGTAATTACTTTCGGTTCACTTTGCTGATGCCTTGTGAAGCTCGATATCTGTAGAAAAACAATTGGATGTTTCTTGAATTCCCGCTTTCAACTCCCTTGTAGACATGCAAGCTATCAAGCGTCAAGGTATCTAGTCGTAAATTGCAGCAAGTAGTCGAATACTTTTAAGCAATTTACTTAGCCAAGCCCAACTTCATGCTCTTATTGAAATGAAAAAAATGTCCGACAGTGCTGGTAGACTACGTCAAACTAATCACACACACATCCGAAAGAAATAAAAGTTGCACAACTTCTACAGAAATGTTTGAGCGCAGCTGGCTTTTGCAGAGTCGAGTTGATTAGAAAAGGAGCAGTCTAAAACAACTGCGCGCTATTCAGCTAACTTGTTCCATGTAATGTCTTTCTTGTAAGCTTGACTCTTTTAGCAGTTGTCACCCATGCTGCTACACAGTTGTTGTAGAGAATTCGCTCAAAGCTTATAGAAATGCTGCAAAGTCAAATTGTGCATGAGTCCGGTTCTTCGATTTGTATATACTGGAACGTAAAATTTGATGGCTAAAGAAAAACGGTCTCTTATCAACCCTTTGAAATCATGTTATTATGTTCGAAGTATTGAATTACATCGAAGAGATTAAAAAATTTGAGGATTCTTAGTCATTAATTGGAAAATAGTCTTCTTGGCCATCGCAAATCAACTATCAATTTTCTCCTCAACTGTCTAAGTTAGAGTTGTAAGAGATATATTTTAATCATTTACGATCTTAGAAATCCCAAGTAATATTCATCTGCCAGTACTCATCTTTACGATCACATGCATGCAAACATAAAAGCTTTTTGCTATTCTGTGTATTAATGCAATCACATTAATGTTTATATGTTTATCGGTAAAACATAACCGAAAGATCGTATGATCAGTTGAGACAGTTTTCTTATCTTATGTAGTAATTTACAGTACTGTAAAGCTTCTTGGCAAGCTCTTCCCAATTTGTAACATTATCGATCAGTCTAATAAAAGCAGTCATACGTTGAAGATCGATGGTCTTGTTTCTTATTTTTGCACGTTATCTTTTGCATGTTTAAGTTGTTTTTGCATGTCAATAATTTAGATTTTGAATCGGGCGCTTACAATCTATCAGAAGTGGGATAGAGTACTCGAGTTTAATATAGTTAATGTTTGATAAATACGGGGTCAAATAACTATTTTTTTAAATGGATGCTAGTGCACGTGCAACACAGTTTTTGCAAACAGCTACCGTGCAAAAACTAAAAGACAAACTGGCTGAAATAGGTTTGGCCACAAACGTTTCTAAGGCTGCTCTTAAGGCTCGATTAAATGAGGCCATAGTTTCATTTGAAGATGTCCAAATTGATGAACTTTTCCCTGAGGACATTGATGAAGGCGATGATGAAAGCTGCGATGATGTCTCTGATGACGAAGAGAGAATTGTTTCACAACGCTTGGAAAAATTGCGAGATATGGTAAGGAAAAAAGAGGAGATTCTTTCCTTAGAGAAGCGCTTGGCTGAGCTAAATTGCCGAGAGTCTAATCCCGCATGTTCGTTCCGAGATATTGAAGACTCATTGCCAAGGTTTACTGGGGACGACAATTATCCTATTAGAAAGTGGATTCAAAATGTGGAAGATGCGAAACTCATTTACCATCTGACCGAGTCCGAGTCTTTCATATATTTTAAGAGGTTGCTCACAGGTACTGCTAGGCTATTTCTGAGGTCGACAACGTGCAGGTCATGGAGTGAGCTTAAGGCTGCTCTTATGACAGAATTTCACCACCACACATCAGCTACAGATGTTCACAATGCGCTGCGGAAGAGAACCAAACGTAAGGACGAAAGTTACCAGCAGTATGTGCTCTTTATGCAGGAGATCGCGTCGTCTGCAGAGATAGAGGAACAAGATGTGGTAGCTTATATAATTAAAGGGATTCCAGACTCGCTGTTTAACAAACAGTTAATGCTTACGGCAAATACCATCGCTGATTTGAAGGCTACCTTAAGGAAGTATGAAAAAATGAAGGCTGATGTTCAACCGTCAATATCAGGTTACAACAGAACGGTTCCACTATCAAATCCTTCTCCACAAGTCACCGCTATCAAGTGCTATAACTGCAGCGAGAACGGCCACATTTCAACAAACTGTACGAAAACACGAAGAGAGAAAGGATCTTGTTTCCGTTGTGGAAAGATGGGTCATTCTGTTAGGGATTGCCCTTTGTCATCATCGGTTCTATTGGTTGATGGTGAGAAGCTGCCGAAAGAACATAAAAACCCTACTTTATGTCACGACTTCCATGAGGTTCTGGATTTTGAATTTGGGAATGTAGAAACTGACGGTGCACGAATATGCATGAATTTGACGACTCTGATCGATACCGGTAGCCCAATAAGCTTCATTCAACAACGGTATGCTCCTACTTTCCTGATTACATCTCTGGAGTCTCAATCTGAATACGTGGGTATCAATAATTCAAAATTGATTACATTGGGAAAATTTATTGGTAAAGTTAAATTTAGTGATGATTATGCTTATGTATGTTTCTATGTTGTTAACGATAATACAATGAAAGATCCAATCGTATTAGGTCGTGATTTTTTGTATAAAACGAATAGTAAGCTTATGATTGGAAAAACGAGTGTGAATTTAGTTGAAAAAAAAGATTTGGAAATTGAAAATTTTGAAGACAGCTCATTCGATAATGAAATTTTGAAAATTGATATATGTGATAAACCAGATGAAAGTTTATGTTATTATGAAAAAGAAAAATTGAAAAGTTTAAGTTATGAAAGTGTTTTATCTAATACTATTGTTTGGAATTGTTGTGATATAAAAATTGTTTTGACTTGGCTAGTTAGTTTTCTGAAAAATAATATCAAATATGGAAAAAGCTTATTTTATGATGTCATACAGAAGCGTTTGGAAAATTGTATGTTTGATCAAGCATTTCAAAAACTACAAAAGCTAATCAAAAAAATAATTGAAGCAAATGTTCAACGTCAAAGACAAAAAATATATATTGTATTCATTTTAATTATTAGTAAATTTTCTATGCTCATTTATTAATAATGTTTTACGTTCATTATAAAACAGCTAGTATGGTTATATTTTAATATGATATTATTACATGTGAAATGATCGTATTTTTAATCAAAAGTTATGAGAAAAAAGTTTGTATAATTTCGCTTTATATAAATAATATTGTTAAAATGTTTCATATCTGTAAATGCATGCCATCGTAAATCGAGGACGATTTACTGTCAGGATGATCGAGTTGTAAGAGATATATTTTAATCATTTACGATCTTAGAAATCCCAAGTAATATTCATCTGCCAGTACTCATCTTTACGATCACATGCATGCAAACATAAAAGCTTTTTGCTATTCTGTGTATTAATGCAATCACATTAATGTTTATATGTTTATCGGTAAAACATAACCGAAAGATCGTATGATCAGTTGAGACAGTTTTCTTATCTTATGTAGTAATTTACAGTACTGTAAAGCTTCTTGGCAAGCTCTTCCCAATTTGTAACATTATCGATCAGTCTAATAAAAGCAGTCATACGTTGAAGATCGATGGTCTTGTTTCTTATTTTTGCACGTTATCTTTTGCATGTTTAAGTTGTTTTTGCATGTCAATAATTTAGATTTTGAATCGGGCGCTTACAGAGTGGATGAGGTGAATATGACTTCCATCATCCTTAATTAGCTTAGAATGAATAAATCAGAATTACACCATCCATCAAAGTCATGTTGTCCTTAAATTCGAAACCTCAAACAACAAAAAACTCAAAAGCCACATTTATGAACTAAAAACAACTCGAAGGGGATCAGTTGGTGACAAATTGTGTATTATGAGTGGCACGTGTCTCTTCATAATTGAAGAAATTTTTCCCTATTTGTGTACAGAGGAAAAAAAAAGCCATAATAACTGTCTATAAAGTGTTCCAAAAATAACACATCCATAATTTAATCATAACCCACAAATGCATATCGAACAAAGTGACACCAAAGCAATTGAAATAGTCGTCTGTTTTGTTTTGTTTTTAAAAATAGGATCCATATCGACACACACACTGTGTTATAGTTTGAGGTGGATGTTTTGAAGATAGTTTTCTTGACCTTGTTGACTGAAGTTCAATTGAGGGAAACGCCATAGCAGAGCACAATGACACCGGTTTGAATTCAATAAATCTAGACACTTGGCAGTGGCATCCTGTGGGGGGATCATGCCTTGAAGGTGAGTGTTGATCGCTACATAAAAGCGGGGAGAAATAATTTAATTTGATTTTTTTCTCTTTCTAGTGTGATTAGTTGATGTCATGTGGAAAGAACAAAAACCGAAATGGGGGAGGTGGAGGCAATTACTTATAAGTGCACGTGTTGGGATATTAATTATTTTACAGAATATGTTCCGGTGGGTTTTTTGGTAAATTGATTTTTCAGTTTGAAAATTTGACATTGGCTAAGGAAATTTTATTATTCTCTCTCTCCAAATGCAGTCAAAAGGAAAAGCATAATTTATTTAGCTTCAGCTTTCACCCTGAAGGCTGAACTAAAATAACCTTAATTCAATTACTTGGGTATATTCACATAAGTATAATGAATGACATGACTCCAGAGCCCCCCGAATATATGTATATGTTTGGATACATATATCGACAGCAGCACGGGGACTGACGACAAGGCCGACGCGACGCCATGCCATACTATACCATTTACCGAACCATCGCACTTTTAATATAAAAAGAAACATGGCACCCATTATGGCTTTTCATATCCTGCGAATTTACATTTAATTCACTCATCTCGTGCGATGGGTTTGCTCCCGATTCCCAACAACAACAAACGAATCCCTGCCATGGTTGGATGACATTGACAAGGATGCGTGTTTGAGGAGTCTCATGATGACGACAATGATGCCGATGGGGGATGGAGTGGAGCTCGCTAGAGCATGGGGGATGAATAAACAATGTGCCATATTAAGCATGATAAATTTACGTTATGGGTTTTTCAGTTTTGTTTTTTTACGTTCTCGATTTTTTTTTTCTTCTTTTTTTTTATTTTTTAAAAAGAGGGTGTCGTTTTTTCCCCTTTGGGATACTTAAAATCTCAGATTGTGTAAACACTACGGTGTACCAGCGCTTCCGTTTGAGTCATAGATAAGCATAGGTATATGTGGAGAAGCATTTGTTTTTGAAGATTTCTTACAAAAATTTTGTTCACATCAAACAGAAAAAAGAAGTTAAAAAAAAGAAATTTATTACACCCTTGGGGAGTTTTAAATTTTACTCCCAATGCTTAGTTAATGTGAAGGGTGCTGCATGTGTTTATTGTGATCTTCTAATTCATTCAGTGATTCTTTTAAATGATATTATTTTGGTTCTTATATTCAATGTAACGACTTTTGGTTTTGCCATTGACTCATACCTAAACATGACTTCTTCAAAATGCTGAATAAAAATTTGCTATGAGGATTCCAAGCTTTTTTTGCTTAAGAATTGGAAATAGAAATATTGGAGAAACATTTTGATTGAAAAGCTAAAGGTAATCAGGATTCAAACTGAAGTCTTTACAATGATTTTCTTACTGATCATAAGCATCATCGATTAAGACTCGATTTAATGCCGCAAGAATCTAAGTGTTTAGGTTAGGGCCATTTCTATCGACTTGAATTATTATTATGCCTTATTATTAGTCGTGAATCCATAGTGGCCCACCTTGAATTATAGAGACGTAAATAAATCATGCGGGCGGTCAAATTAGCAAGCCCTGGTCGAATTACCGCATCAGTGATCGAGTAAGTAAGTACTTTTTTCTTTCAAAATTTGTTCTGTGTTACGCAACATCAGTTTGCTGTTCATTTATCGACGTCAAACTCGCTCAAACACTGATGAAAGAATATCGAATTGTTGTACTTTACTGCTCGACAACGTGAGAACAAATGCCAAAAACACATAATTCAGTCACGTATTACTCGATCACGTGTGCGGTAAATCGCAACGTAGCTTTATTTTGCTTCCTTAGAATAAGCTGAACTGGTGGATAGTCGAAAAAACACGTTTTGATAATTGCTCCTGTCAACAAGTTTTAGGATGAATATCTGTAGGGTTAGTTAGGATAGGGTAGTTGCCAGCTCAGCTGTCACACTTACGGATGTTGTGATTATTGTACTACCGCAAAGCATTTACTTTTGCCTCCTACTAATGAAACGATTTTGAGCTTCTTATGAAGCGGAAGAGAAGCAAGGCGTCAACCTGAGTAAGGACACTAAAATCTTTGAAGAAGTGGAAATCCATGTGCGGAATTTGTCTTTGAGCTTGGAGCGGGAAGATGAGCAATAGTTTCATTTCCGCCTTCACTCAAAGAGTTTCTGCAAAACACGTTTGAAACGACGACCGCGCGGTGTTGGCAGATCTGCCTATAAACCGTAATATAATAAAATAATGGCAAAGCTTGATCGTATTAAAAGTACGACAATAAGTGGAAGCCTCCATGTCGAAAATACAATCTTGGAAAAAATAGAGCACGGCCGGCTCCGTTAGTATCGTCAAGTTTAAAGGAGCGGCCCAAAGAACCACGTCAAAAAGCCAATGTCATACAACGTTCAGACACTCGTGAAGTAACAAAAAGAAAGGCAGGCCAAAAAACTCCTGGTACGGACAAATGCCACGACATCATCTGCATTTGGTTGGCCTTAGACGTGGAAAAATCCAAAAGCAATAAGTTTGCTGACGAATTCTGAAGTCAACGCAGCGTATACCGCTAGATCAGTAACTTGAAGCAGTTGAGTAGGAGATCACGATGCTGATCGTAGCGTCGAAAAGGAAGAAGACGATTTTAATATGAGACACTTTTGGTCTGGGTAAATTGATCATTTTCGAAGATCGAAACGATCAAGCATCGGTTTACTTAATGATCGGATCTCTCCATCCATTTCTTTTGGTTCATGCTAATCTCTGGTTACTCTGATTTCGATCATTTTAGTTTGAATCTTTCCGAATGCGATTTGAATTGCAACAAATGAAATAGATAATCAGTATCATATCGCCATTTCGAATGCAATTGGTTTGCTCCACACTAAGTTAGAGGAGGTAGAAAGATAAGAAGCTCAGTAGATGGGGATAGCTTGGTTATTGTTTTTTCATCAAAAACCTCACAGGCCGTGTTCTGATTATATTGGAAGTCCTCGAAACTCATACGTTTAGCATAGCCCTCAAACAATCAGCAGCTCACAGTGGTCAATCCATGAGTTACTCGGTTTTGTTGGGAAACATTGGTGAGTGTGGACCTTCTAAATGCGACCTTTCTCAGCTCAAATTAAGAAATCACTATTTTTCGTTTTGGTGTTAAGTGAGGTATAACTTGATGTTTTCATCACAACCGATTTGCTTTTCATGACCGACTTGGTTTGAAGGTTTGTACATGACGAGCATGTCTTGTTGTAGATGGAGCTGGCTGTTCAAAACTTTGCGTTTAATTTTTTCCAAGTTCCTTTAAAGCTAACTCAGCTGGCCTTAGAAGGGTCCAGCCTACAAAGTTCGTCCTAAGTTCAACTGTTTGCCATTCAGTGAAGACCGCTGGAGGTTTAGATGCAGTTTGACCGTGTTACATGACAGTTACCTTCTGAATAACTTTGTTTGAATATTTTCCATTACGTGTGCATTTTTCAAATAAAATGTTTCATCTCAAAAAAAATCACCCAACTTTTGTTGTTGAAGAAGACAATAAGGAGCTTATAAATAAATACCATCAAGCGTTCTGAAGATCATAACGTAAAAAAACTCTGTAATATTTTTCAGAGGCATCGGAAGGGGTGTGCATTTGCACCATCTCACGCCCTCGGGTTTCCTGGGGGCCTACCATGTAACTCGATTCTACAATAAAAACGTTCGAACGCCCTTTATAATATAATAACTTTCGAATGATTCGAAAGTAGAATCGAGTTACATAGTGGGGCCCCTGCTTTCAAAATAATCGAGCCATCAAAATAGTTGATATTGGTTGATTGGCCTATCCTTTTCGCTGACTGAGTGAAGTCGAGAGGAAACCTTTCGATGCAATTCTTAATTTTGAATCCCTTATTTTATGCAGAGTGGATATAAACGTGTAACTTTCTTTACAACGTTGCTATTCTCTCTGTTGGCTGAAAAGATGTCAATAGTATAACGATTTTCATTTCATGGGAGCTCTTGCTTATGTCAAAACTACAGCCGATTATTTAGCACATGCCGCGCATAAGAAATGAAAAGAAAAATGGATATTCAGAACTGTTGAGGTCAAGGACACAACAACGATGCAAATAAGGTAGGCTATGATAGTGGCTTAAAAACACGAATATTAAGCAAGTATTAATCCTCGAGTGATCTAAGGCCATCTTGGCTGTCCGAGAAGATATTTGACGTTGACATCAAGTTTTCTCTGGGCCGTGATAGGTCCTCTATGATCGCCAGAATTTCCGCTGGGGACACGATTCAACACTTCAGTGGCTTTTAAGACGGAAAGAGAAACTAATATTTAGTTCGTCTCAGTACACACCGCCGACAAATCTGGGCTCGGTTATCGAGCCATCTGTATTGAATCATTTCGTACGAAATCTTCATCCACTATGGATCTTGGTGAGATGGGGACTTAAAAACTGTTATCAAAAAGCATTTGGGAGCGGTGTAGTCGGACTAACATGGGATTGATTTGAATGAACTCAGAATGATAGAACGTTCATTTCAGTTCTTGATTTATTGAGAGGTAGCTCTGAGACGTATTGCTGTGATATAATGCAGTCCTTTGCAATCTGTTAACATCGAGGGATATGAGATTGAAATATTTAATTTTAAGGCAGCCGAAGGCGTTCAACGAGGAGCTCCGTGAGTCGTTTTATTCAAGGCTGTTTCACCATACTGCCATCTCGTATCTTAGTATCGTCCGAGAAGACTAGTGGGGTTACAAATTCTTGAATACGCATTTTGCTTTAGCGGCGTGCCGCCTCAGTCTGTGGTAGAAATTTGCTGATAGAAAAACGATGTCGAAAAATATGTGAAGAAATGTGAATAGATTTTCGTTCAAAAATAAGATTTTAAGTCCTCCAAAGCATATTCCGAAGCCTTAAGGGTGTACGAGGTGTAACCTACTGGAACACTAGTGTGAAGCAGTGTGATTCCTTCAATATCACGATGCTCGTAACGCCGGAAAATGAAGAAGAATGTACGAGGTGTGTTCAGAAAATATTGGGAACTCTAAAATTTTGCGGATTTGGAAAGTCCAATAGTCAGTAAATTTTTTTCTTATGTTGGCATACATTCCCCTGAAGTATGATAAAATTCAGCTGTATTTTTTACATGAAATGGATGAAATTTGTATCAAATTTTGCGTAAAAAATGAACTAAAGTGTAACAAATTGTGTAAAATGTTAACAGATGCCTGTACGGTGACCATATTTTCCAAAACAAAATAATGAACAGTAAGAAAAAAAAAACAAATTTTAACCAATTCTTTTCTATTAATTAAAAACTTTATAAACAGAAAAAAATAACTCAACTTTAATAAAATGCATTTTGTGCATTGAGGGAATTCAGTCTTACATGGATTTAAAATGAAAAAGAGGTTAATAAAAACAAAAACTTATGAACAAAAAATTAAAAAACTTAACATGAAATTAACACAGTTCATAACAATTTCTTAATTTTTAACATATTTTTCTGAAGAATAAATTAAGCCCACTTTGTCTTTTTCTTTAATTAGTCCCTGAACTCAAGACAGTTCATTTCGTAGTTATATTTAGTTATCAAAATAGATTTAATTGTTTCTACCTTCATTTGATTTTTTTCATTTGTCCAAATATTGTTTAAAATAGAAAATACACGTTCTGTTGGTGCATTTGATCCTGGCAGACATAAAACAAATTCGGCAAGTTTCAAAATGTTTTTGAAACTTATGTTTTTTTCTGTAAAAACATTGAAAATTTCTACCCCTATCAGCTGTTGTCTTCTGAATATCTATCTACCCATTCTCTAATTTTGCTCAGAGTGACATACACAATACGTCATCTACTCTGAAGTCACTTCTCTTTCTCATAATAAACATCAAACTTGCTTCTACTTGCTCCCAAGAAGGTATTGCACGGACCCGCTCCAAAATTTCAACTTCAATGAATGCAGTGTCCCATTGACTTACATAGTCGACGCAACTACTGTTAAAATCTCTTGCATGCTTCTTGATTTTCTCTGAAATAAAATGATCTTCTTGTTCTAAATCCGAAATCATTTTTTTAATTACTATTGGTAAAAAATTTTATCTCCTCTTTGCTTAATTTTACATTTGAGTTCTTTGATGATCAGAGATACTTCCGTCATGCATATTTGCTGAGACTCAATTAGTAAAATGTTGTTATGGAAAAGATTAGCCTGACGATGTGCAAAAAACACCCATATTTCTGAATACGGATCATTAAAAAAGTCATTTAAAACAGTGGGGCACTTTGGATGCAACATAAAGTAAACCTTCAAGGGTCTAAAAAGTTTTATAATTCTTTCTATAGCTGGTTTAAGAGTAAGCCACCTTGTCTCGCTAAAACCCATTAGCTGCTCCACAAATTTCTTTCTATTGCTCTACACGAACTGTGTAAATGTAAAAGAAAGAACATATTTTGACGATAATTACTTCCACATCAATTCTTTGACAATTCTTGACACACTTAATATTTACATTTTGGATTTTTGGAATTGATATGAAATACAGAACAAATAATGAACAACTTTTAAAATACAGAACATTTATGTGTTTTTGTTTCCAGCAAAATTAATAATGAGCATCGTCTTCAAATACAGAACTGTTCATTATTATAATGAACGGATGGTCACCGTACCTATATGGGAAGGTTATTAGTAAAATATGAGTTTACAAGTGGAATAAGCGTTTGCAATACGGCAATCAAGACTTTGAATATGACGAACACCATTCACAGATCAACAACCGAAGTGAAAAAAGTGAAAGCAAAGGCTATGACGAAGTTCACACTGGTCGATTTGTTGAAAAATCGTGATGCGTATTAAGCAACTGTTTTCTGGTTTTCCCTCTCTGTAACACCAATTTATCGAATCGACGCTACAAATTTGTGTAACATAGAAGGAGAACAAGAAATCGGTCGCTTTATTCGCACAAAGTTTCAACCAGTGTGGACTTGGTCTATGAATGATCGTATAAGAATTTTTAAGGATCTTTAAACAACGCATTTTTAGATTTTGATAAAAAAAAACTGTGCCACCTGATGCAAAACTCTCTAGTTTTTGTACTCGTTATGAGATTCATATCATAGGAGGGTTATGTATCCTACTCGAACCTGTACGTTCAAAATGTTGTCGCCTACAGCTTTGGTACTCACTTATACGTGACAGCCAAATATAGAAATAAAAAAGGATATTTTCACAACACAACACTCCATAGTAACCTTTCGAAAGTGTCAAAAACTGGAGTCGTTGTAATAAATTTGTTACCATTAATGTGTCTTTTTCTTACCTACATGGGATCCTTATACGTGCCATACATGAATCGTTTTCCTTTTTTTTTTTTTCTTATGATACACACCCGCAAGAATAATTATATCCTGAGTCTAACAAAATATCCTTTCTAATCGAAAGGATCATCTTTATCAATGAATTTAATTGGCGCCAATGTCCGTTCGGTTGGTTGGCTTGAAACAAAACAAATAAACTAAAAATTGTCCCACGAAATCTGAGGTAAAAAAAACAGTATACCTATAAAAAACAATACCTGACTTTGCGTAAAAATCGATTGTCCAGGTAAGTGACTTTTAAAGGACATATACCCAGAAACATAACGATTGTTTTTTTCTCTACATGGCTTTGCTTATACAACAGGCGCCACAGTATTGATAAAATTTTATTTATGTGTCGGCAATAACTTTTTTTTAATTTATAAAATGAATTTCAAGCACAAGTAACCCTCGATATGACCATATGAATGAAATCCGCTTAGCTACACATCAGCACTAGTTTCTGGACATAGAAAAGGACATACATATTTTTGCAGATGTTTGTTTTGTTGAATTTGGAATTATTTTGATTTCCTTTTGTTGTGCTGCTATAGATTTGTGGATCGATAAAATGGAGGTGAAGTAGCTACGAGTCCTTTTTGTTTAACAGCAAGTGCAATAACATTTTTTGTACCTTTTCCCATATTCAATTCAATATACGCAATGAGATGAACAGGAAGAGGACTTAAAACAGCTATAGGTACCTATTTTTTAGTTCCTGCAATAAAATTGGTAAGTAATTGCTAACGGCTTGTGTCCTTGACATCGTACACCTGATCCGAGAAATGTTGTCAACGTTATGAATTTAAATTGTTTCGTTTTTAATTGTTTTTTAAGTGATTGGTACCTGGACCTTTAAAAATTCTTAGATTGAAAGCGTACTCTGGCTGTCTTTCTTTCTGATTTCATAGATCAAAACGGAGAATGGTCATCGATAAGTCGTGGGCCCAGAATCAGCTCGTTAAAGTAATGAATTTATGCCATTTACAAGGCAAGCGAGGCTGTTACTTCAAAAATGTGGTTTCACTGCATTAAATTGTGTTTTTCAGTTCCTTCTGCCAACACAATCGTACAGAAAAGCAACCAAAGTGGGGCTGACGTTCTTGTCAAACAGTTCTTGAAACCCAAGTTTCTGCGTGGGACATTCTGCGTAGAAAAGACAACAGAGGCGTTGATCCTTTATATTCACCGATTTTCCTAAGGCTGTCATATCAACAGGCTTAACTCTTAACATTGAAATCTAGTTTCAAAAACATTTAGACGAGTCGTTTGGTCGACGACGAAGCAATTTTTCATTCATTGCGAGTAGATCATCTTTGACTGGGACCGACAATTACTTAAAATTTTACATTCATCTGGAGCCAGATAAAGGAGTTAATGGTTAATTTTCATGGACTACAATGGCAAAGAAACTCTAACATGTTTGTGCGAAAAACTATATTCAAATGAGTGCTGTTTTCACATCTCTCAAGGTCAAATATTTATCATTTGAAATATGAGCCCACACTTGGCATGGTCATTTTCGTATTCACTGAAGAAGACCTCGGAAGATAAAATTCTGTAAAACATTCGTATATCCCATTTAAATATTTTGAAGGATAACTCTTTTCACTCAGCAGGACACAGTCCATCAATCAAATGACGACCTTCGAATATTTTGATAAATTATCTTTCACTCAATACATTTGCATGTTAGGATACAATGTCCATTCATATCGAAAGGATTTATTTTTCTTTTCGACGAAAATACCAAGAACTTTGGACAAAGGACTCTCAAAACGTGCTACAGAACAAAAGGGTAAATAGCTCTAAATCTCTAAATCTGCATATTGACATCAAATATGCGATGCCTACTTTCTCTTGCCAGAAACCATTTATCAAGAAGCTATGTAGGTCTCACACAGTGCAAACATATACACTGATCCCAATGAGACATGCCTTGGAAAAATCTTCCTTCAAATCCTTCTTCAAAACGATCGTTCGGTTAATTAGCTCGCAAAATATTTGACTTAATTGCTTTAATATAGTGTCCAGCCTATTGTCTTCGCCCAAAAACCCAACAATCTTCTGGTTCATTTGTCATTTCAACATTCGGACAAAAGGATCTAGGACAATCGGATTTTCTGGTCGCTTGGCTACCTGATCTTTTCAATTGGTCAGTTTGACTTGTAAGAAGATTTGCACAAATTGATGGAAGAAATCCTTTTACTTTGGCGAAACTGCTGCCACTGTGAGGATATATGGATTCAGGTTGTGGTTTCTATGTTAGTTTACCTGGAGACTATGGGTTATTAGCGCGAAAGGAGTTACACCTTCCAAACACCACTCAGGTAGGAGAGTCTGAGGGATGGTTTGTTTGCTTTTCGTAGCATTGTTCTCATTCCTGCTCTCATTTATGATCTAGTTTAGGAAAAATATTTAATTTTATGGTAGGTACTTTTATGGCGGCAAGGATAAAATAATCAAAATTTTATTACAAACGGACGTGAAGAAAAGAATTTGTACGAAACAAATGGCGGCGGTGTGGTACTCCATATTTGTAACAAATTTGTTCGAAACTGACTGCTCTAATTTGGTCAATGGAAGGTCGTATTTAAGTGGCATGTTACTCAAAAGAGTAAAACAAACATCAATAAAAAAGGATGGAGTTTTACGGAAAATATTTTATTGCTTTCTGCTCTGATAAATTTTCGTTGCTAAGTTGGTATTAGTCAGTATGGGTGTGGGTGTACTGAACATAGAAATAAGTGGAGGTTGATTGTGCTCAGACATTGAGTAAATGAATGACGTTGCTCAATCATTATACATTAAACAACCCCTAGCCGAGACAATCACCTAGACTCTATTAGAGGATTACTCATTAATAAATCAAATTTTTCGAATCACATTTCTTCACTTCAAGTTTGGAGTCAACCTTTGTCTTTTAGAAGTAAGAATTTGTCAGTTAGTCCAAAGCTTCTGATTCTTTAAATTCCGAAAATAAATAAATAAATAAAAATAAATAGGTCGGCGCAACAGAGCGAAGAGCCCCTGGGTCTAGCGCATTTCTCACAGCCATGTCTTGTGAGGGAATGGAAAGTGGTACCTGTGGCGTGATGATTAGCATGTCCACCTGCTAACCCAGAGGTTCGAGGTTCGAATCCCAGCAGAGGCAAAAATGTTTTTCCACGGGTATCGCCTTTCGCGAGGAATTGGCAAGTCCTCCGTTAGTAAATTCATTGCCATGAAAAGCGCTTTCTCAATTAGCCGTTCGGAACCGGTGGAAAATTGTAGGTCCCCTTCATTCCCTTTCGAAAATAACAAACGATCAAGAAACTGGAACTTAGACGACCAACTAATACGCTGAGGACGACGTCTGCAGTCGGATACGATCGATACACCTTATACAGCCTATACTGACTCCGTACAATATCTTGAGTTTGTCAGAAATTCTAGGATTACCGTGATATAAAAGAGCATAATAGGAGCGGTTTCACAAAGCCATAAGAATGGTAGCAACAGAAGCTTTAAGTTTCTTACAGGTCATAGCCCTCGAATAAAAGTGTTCGAAGTTGATTGTTGAGTAAAGGAACAGTAAGTGATGCTATCTTAAAAGGTAGAAAGGTGACCACCAACAACGCTAAAGGCGAAAAGCTGAAGAAATTCTTAGCATAGAAGAAGTCTAAGAGTTTCTGTCGAGGACTAAAACAGCCAACATTAAGATTCACGAGCTGTTCTGACCTATGCATGGGAGCACTGTAGTGATAAAATCCAATATTACACAAATGTGTGAGCCATGCCAATCAATCTGGATGACAAACAAGAAAGTTAACCGCCCGAACTGAGTAGAATTCAATTAATAGGTACATAAAAAACATGGCATCTGTTTGTCAAGAGGTAAGAAGCATACAACAACTAATCAGTAAGATATGAACAGGAAAGTTTTTCCGATGTTTAATATATGTCCGTACCATCTAACCTCAACATTTGATCCTGAAGAAACTCCAAGAAACAAACTTCGATGCCCACTATTACTGCCCATCTATACTGACAGTATAGATAGGGAAGAACTTTATGGTATCAAAATTACCAGAAATAAATAAGTACGGTGGCACAGTTGAGCTCGGGTAACCTTGGGGCTTAGAGCGTTTCTCTCTGACCAAAGCTTATGACCGATGGTTGGGACCAGGGGTGTTGCAGATATTCGCATCCGCATCCGCAATCGCGGATTATTCGCATTGATTTCAACATCTGCATCCGCATCCGCATCAATTTATGCGGAGTTTATGCGGATGTGATTCAAAGTTTTTTTTTACTTACTATCTGCACACAGTTAAAAAGCAAAGAGAAACTATTCGGTTTTTTCATTTTTTCCAATGTACGCAATAACGTATTACAGAAATCCATTTAAAAAAAAAAAACATAGCTAGTGAGTGTTGTTTTCATACTAAGAGTCGACAAGAAAATATGGCAAATACCAACACACACTGAAGCGAAATTATTTTTTCTTCTTGTCGATTTCTGTTTCTTGTTTTGTTCTGTTTCTGTTCGGTGTGTTTTGCGCGCGAGTATTTGTCACCTCCACCTGCTAGTGTTCCCAGCGAACAGCTGTTTAGTGGAGCTGGTTTAATCTACGATCCATTAAGAAACAGATTGGAGTCTGAGAAGGCTGCAATATTATTATTTATCAAATATAATTCACCTATTTTTAATTTTAATTATTAAACCATTTTCTTATTCAGTAACACAATGAAGTACAATACATTTTTATTTTTATTTTTAAATAAAAAAAATTTAAAATTGATAAATTTTCATTCATTTATGTATTTAAAATGATATATATTTCGCAAATTCTAAGATCCGCATCCGCATCCGCATCCGCGGATATTAGTTTCCTAAAATCTGCATCCGCATCCGCATCCGCGGATGTCAAAATTTGCACATCCGTAACAACCCTGGTTGGGACCTTCAAGTTCTTGCTGATTCAGGGGCGCTTTTCATGGTAGTGTAAGAACCCTCGGAGGACTTCCAAATTCCGCACGTGGGCGTTGCTCGTGGAAAAATACTTAGATGATTCTGGAAATCGAGCCACGTAACAGACAGACATGCTACAACTAGGGTCACCACAACATGATAACCTTCTCGGCTCAATTTAATTTGAAAGGGATTCTTTAAATATCTGTTTCAATAGCTCTTGTTAACTGGCAACATTGAAAGAGTAGGGCATGGAATCAGCCTCAAACAGAAAGACTAATAAATAAATTAATCAAATTCCACAGTATGATTGGTTAAGAGTGTTTGGTCAGATCTTGGCCACTCTGCTTTAAGTATACTTGGCGAATTTATAAAGCTGGGGCATGTTCTAAAAACAGAAAACAGCTTAGCGCTGTAGCCATGATTAGCCAAGAGTTATTTACATTTATTTCTAATCGAAGTTTCATTGGATTTATCAATCAAATTCATAGGTCTCCTTGCATGGACGAAGGACACATCAACTGGCAGAAAACAACACAACGGGAAGTTGTACTTTCGCGAAACCCCACAGAACTAGTGAGAAAGTAGTAATGACTGATATAGAGTAAACGAACAACGATACTCAAACGTAGTCTCTAGGGCTATATCAGAGAAAAGTAGGCATCAAGAAAGATCTCATTTTCAATTGATCTAACAAAAAGAGGAAGGTCTACGTACGTCTGCTTGGAGTAGGAAATGAGACACGGCAGGCAAGAGATTGTGCCAAATGGAGGGGCACTAACTAAAGAGCCAGGAGTACCACGTTTTGTAGCCCTAAGTAAAGTTAATTAAAGTAAAAAGATAACAAGCTCTGCAGTTTAATATTACAAAAATTATATGGCTTTAGTTTGCCTGAGATTACTATGTATAGTATGTACATGTAAAACATATCTCTGCTCGAAATGGAAAGTGAGAAACTGTACGCTAGAGGTAATTCCAGCTGGAGAGTCACATAATTAAAGAGCCAGGAGCGCTACGGTTTTGTAGCCCAAACGAAAGTTAGTTTAAGAAAAAAGCTCCACAAATCGATTTAAATTAAACTATATAAAGCCTACTATAAATTAATCTTTTTCCGTCCGATTTCTATGCACGTCTGCTTGAAATGGGAAGTAGAAGACGGCAAGCTAGATACCGACAACAAACTCCACAAATAAATATACTAAAACAATTATATTGCTTTGAGTTTGCGTTAGTTTAAACAAATAAGTAGGAAACCGCAGGCTATATATTGTACTAGCTAAAGAGCCGTGGTACTCGGCTTTGTAGTCCCAAAGAAAGTTAGTCAAAGTAAAAAGACAACAAACTCTTCACTTCAATATATTTTTTTTTTTTTTTTTTTTGTCAGGAGTAAATCTTCAAAAGACACTTAGCAGTATTCGATACCAAGTAGTGTGGGATTCTTACCCACTAAAAACTCCTCGTAATCAGAACCAATCTATGAACGATCGACAACAGATTTTTCTTTCTCAATAATATTATCGCTTTAAGGGAAGCTTAAACTTTTAATGCTTCCCATGACTTTTAGGCCATTATCTCGTGTGGCTTGGTTCTTCTTAATCTCCGTACATTGCCTCTCGTATTTAATACGGACTCCATTTCAGAGTTGATATGACTATGCAGTCGCTGATTGTGTGATACAGCATGTTTTCTTACAACTTCTGTAACCGTTTCTATTTGTAGGTCACGATGTAAAATGCTATTTCTTATATACCATGGTGCATTTACTATTCCACGAAGGACTTTGTTTTGGAATTTTTGGATGATTTCAGTATTTGTTTTCTTTGTACAGCCCCATAATTGGATTCCATAGGTCCAAACAGGTCATTATTTTATTTTCGACAGATAAGTCCGAATTTCTACCGAGTAACCAGTACATTTTTCTATATTTCAAGTTGAGCTCTTCCCTTTTCTTTTTGATATGCTCTTTCCATTTTAGCTTTGCATCCAAATTCATCCCAAGGTATATGGCCGTATTGGCGTAAGGTACAGCTTGATTGTTGATGAATATTTGAACGTAGCTTAACTTTTTATTTGTAAAGTTTATATGTGCAGATTTAGCTTCATTGAGCTTGATACGCCATTTTTTGGTCCAATCACTAACGGTGTCGACGGCATTTTGCAATTTCTCAGCAGCCTTGACGACGCACTTACTGGATGCCAAAATTGCGGTATCATCTGCAAAAGTAGCCATAATGGTGTTGTTATCCACTGGAATATCCCTTGTATATAGCAAATACAGGGTAGGTCCTAGGACGCTTCCTTGTGGAACACCGGCTTGTATATTACATAGCTTTGAATATTCTTGATCATACCGTACTCTGAAGAGCCGGTTTGAGATATAAGATTTTAGTATTTCATTGTACTGCCTGGGTAGGTCCCTCTAGCCCCTCATGCCATACCTTGTCGAATGCTTGAGCAACATCTAAAAATATAGCCGAACATACTTGTTTTTCTTCTAATGCTTTTTCAACTGCATCCGTTATTCTATGAACTTGGTCTATCGTGGAATGTTTATATCTAAATCCAAACTGATGATTTGGGATTAGATTTCTTTCTTCTATGACTTTGCTTAGTCTTTTCAGTAGCAATTTTTCAAAGACTTTTGCCATTATTGGTATAAGCGATATTGGTCTGTAAGACGTCACTTCTGTTGGTGGCTTACCTTGCTTTGGTATAACAATTACTTCAGCAATTTTCCAATGATGTGGGACATATTGGGTCTTTAGGCATGCATTTATTATGAATTGGAGTTTTATGAAGGCTTTTGATGGCATTTCTTTCATAACCTGAGCAGTTATTAGATCGTACCCAGGTGATTTTTTGTTTGATAGTTGATTTCGACACATACTTTTTATTTCTTTGAGTGTGACAATTGGTATGTCAACTTCATCGACTTTATCAATAAACTGTAAGCTGTTTTCAGATGTATTTGCTGGGAATGGCTTAAAAACATTCGCAAGATGTTCTGCAAATAGGTTAGCTTTTTCTTTCGGATTTCCGATCCAATTCCCGTTTAGAGATTTTATTGGAGGGTTTTGTAACTGCGGTCTTTTCAGGCGCTTAGCTGCTTTCCAGAGCGAATAATCGGTTGAAGCATCAGTTGTTAAATTTTTCAGGAATCTACTTAATGAATCTTTTTTGAATTCGTAGATTTGTTTTTTCAGTTCGTTGCTTAGCCGGTTAAACGCTGTTTTATTTTGCCATTTTCTTCGAGCTCTTCTCTTCTCCAATATCAACTCTCTTATCTCGGCAGGGTATTTTGTTTCAGTTTGCTTCCTACTCGAGTAAGTTGGTGTACTTTCTTCTGCAGCTTGTTGAACATCGGCAATGAATTGTTCTACTTCAAGGTCTATTTGCTCTTTTGTTTCCATAGGGGATCTGAGATTTATATAGCTTTCAAGCTTTTCTCTGAATTCACTCCAGTTTGTTTTATTATTTACTAGCTTAGGATTACTTTTTTCCATTATCTCCGATTCATTAAGTGATAAAATCACCGGTGTATGATCTGATGATAAGTCATATTTACCTTCGACTCTTATATGGTTTCGTTTGATACCTTTAACTATGAAAAAGTCAACAAGGTCTGGTATTTTACTTGAATCCGATGGCCAGCATGTTGGTGATCTGGATGAATAAAACTCGCAATTGTATTTGAGGCATGCTTTGTAAAGCCTTCTGCCTTTTGTTGTTATAAGTCTGGATCCCCAATGGGTGTGCTTAGCATTAAAGTCACCGCCAACAAGGAAGTTATGTCCTAGTAGTCTTAGCAGTTCTGTATAATCATCTTCAGTCGGGGAACGCCTCGGCGGGCAGTATATTGATGCCAACTTGTAGTCTTTCTTTTTCATACCAATACTAATTATTGTTACTTGCATATTCTCGTTTGAAAACATAACTTCTTCATGGTGTTTTAAGCTCTTTTTTATGAGGATTGCCGATCCACCTCTAGCCTTATCAGCTGGATGAGGAGCGTGGTAGCAAATAAAGTTTGATATTAAATCATCAAGAACCAGTCCACTTGAGAAATGAGTTTCGGACACCAGACAAATATCTATGTGTTCGATGTCTAAGAAGATTTTTAATTCTGATAAATGGTGTAAAAGACCGTTTGCATTCCATGTTCCAATTTTTAGTGTTCTGTCCATCATTGTTTTTTAAGAGCGACTTCTTCACTTAGCCGTTTGATGTTCAAATCCTGATTGTCAATTCTTTTAAGAATAAGTTCAAGAATTTCTTTAATGGAAGTTTCTTCATTCTTCCGCACATTTTTAACAATCTGTGAATAGGATTTATTTTCGTCGCTTTTGCTTTTCAATATATGTATAAAAAAAAATTATATGGCTTAAGTTTGCTTCAGATTTCTATGTACGTCTGAACTGGGATGTAGGAGACGGTAGGCTATAGGTCGTGCCCGCCGGAGGGACACATTACTAAAGGGCCATGAGTTTCAAGGGCTACAAAAGTAGCCCCAACAAAAAATGGTCAACAAGCTCTACAATTCAATATATTAAAAGAATTGTATGGCTTAAATTTGCGTTAGTTAACGCGTGTCATTTTGCGTCACATTTCTATACGCGTTTGCTTGAAGTGGGAAGTTGGAAACAGCAGACAAAAGGCCCACAATAAGGTCTACAAATAAGTATATTGAAAAAATTATATGGCTTTAAGTTTGCGTTAGTTAAAACAGAAAAGTAAGAGACGGCAGCCTAGATGTCGTGCCAGCTTGCTATAAGGTCATAGGAGTACCACGGTTTAGTAGCCCCAAATAAAGTTAATTAAAGTAAAAAGGCAACAAGCTGTACAGTTCAGTATGTATATAAAAATAATTATATGGCTTGAGTTCGCATTGGATTTCTATTTACGTCTCCTTGAAGTGTGAAGTGCGACGGCAGGCTAGAGGTCGTGTCAGGTGGAAGGACACATCACTAAAGGAGCAAGGAGTTATTTGGTGGTTCCAATGAAATACCTTTCTACAATTCAACATGTAAAAAAAAAATTTATGGCTTTATATTTTTTTCTGTCAGATTTTGCCAATTTACGCCGGACATCATCAGAAATTCTGTTTTCTTTTGATTCAACAAGACTCTGTCAGCACACGTCAGATTGTATCACTTTACGTCTCATTCCTAAGCTTATTTATCAGGATAACAAGCAGATATCGTTATATCAGCAGACTGATATTGGATTTATTTTCTTTTACAGTGTTTAGAATTATTGGACAGTGCCTTCCTACAGATAATAACACTTATCTCCTTAACACTTTATGCGAAGTAGACAAATGGGAGAGATGTGGCCTTGTAGTTAGAACCAGCAGCAAGTGAAGTCGAATTGACAAAATCGTGGACATTAAACACAGTTTAAATTGTGAAAAAAGAAACTGAAGCCCCAAAAAAAACACAAGTTATGAACTGAGCTGGTACACGTGGCGTAATGGTTAGCATGTCTGAGTGTGACGAGGGAGCCTTTTAATAAGCAAAGAAACCCCTAGAGGTGTCTCTATCTTGATGTACCACCATTCAAATCCAAAAATCTGTCTCCAAGACGAAATAAATTCAAAATAGAAAACCAACAGAACGGATTTGGAAGAACCCAAATGACACCATAAAACTACCAACAGATTTCGTCATAAAAATTCAAGTCCATCATCGACCCAGCTGATGAATTTTCTTCACCCCAGCTCCGGATATAGTAGCAACATTATTATATCTGAGCTCATACAGGATATGACGAATAAACATTTCGTCATAACAGACAAAATCTTCATATAGTAGAGACGAGCCATAAAACCCAACTCGCCCCTCATCTTACATAATATAGGCAACAGCAACAGGAACAAAGCCATGTCGCCGAGTAATGGGTCCTAAATAGCGACACGTGGCATGTATTTGGCAGAAACACACACGCAAAAGGACCTTTACCCACCAATGAAGTCTGGGCTGACTTCTTGTCATCATCGGTTTCACTATGTCAATTCTACTGCTACTGCTTGCTCTATTCTTCCTACAAAACACAAAGGGGATTTATGGAAAATAATTTCATAATTCGGGGGGTTGATCTTATCCTGTTGCGCGTTTTGCTTCTGTCGTCATTAGAACTCGACTCACTGACAATGTGTTAACATAATAATAGACTTTTTTTTCTTCATGTTTATTGTTTGCTCTCGCCTTTTGTCTGTGTGAGGGGTTGATTTAATTCGTTCGTTTCATATCCTTGGGCCTCACCGAATGATTATCCTAGATGATGGTTATTAATAAAATACAAAAAAAAAAAAAAGGAGAAAGGATACAATATGAGGTCACGTGCCGGAAGGCGTTATGTTTTTATTTGTCACATTCCGTGCTTAATGTAAATATTAGTTGATTGAAAAATTGCTCAAGTTCATATCTACAGCAATGAGGGTGTGGGGGATGCAGTGATTGCGTGCACTAATGCGTACTTAATGGGATGGCGCAATGGCTGAAAAGTACTTTTGCAAATAAGGCGCAGAACATGGGTAGGAGTGATATGGTGATAGCCTCACAGTAGGTATGTCCTTAGGTTGTCGTTTGTAGTCGTCGCGTCGTCAGAAGAAGATTTCCATAATTTTGGGTTTTAATTTATTATTTATGCGACTTGCCGAACGGAGGTGAGCATGGCGAGACGAGACGATGAGTGATATTTGAATAGTTGAGTGGAGATTAACAGAATTGTGTTGCCCGTGGTGGGCTGCGGACTGTGCAGACTCTTGAAGCTATGTTCAAGTGAAAAAGAATAAAGGACATTAATTTAAGATAAATCAAATGACAGAAGAGACAGTCGGTAGGCTAGCGTTGAATATTTTAGGAGTTTTTCTCATGAGTTTCTTTTTGAACAGCGAACTTCAAGAGCTGCTGTTAGACAACAGGATATAAGAGGATGTGTGTAGCGAATTAAACCGAATTGTTTTTTTTAGCAAAAATGACAGCTTCAGTTGAAAATTGCTGTTTAGGTTTGTTCGACGACCTATGCTGGTTTTGAAACCCCATCATGTCCCTCTAAAGAGCACAATTTTTAAAACACTTAAACTTCATGCCTTGTAAGTTTCACTCGTTGGATTGAGTACCCATTCCTTACTTCTGGGATAAAAATCCGACACAGTAGACAGGCTCATTTTCCAAAAAAAAAAAATTGTGTCGAAAACAAAATTTGTAGATACATAGGTACCATCCTACCTAAGCCATTCTGGCTCTATGAATGATTTGAATATTTAAGTAAACAAATAGTTCAACACAAAAAAGACTCTAAGCCAATTCCCACTAATTTCGTACAGAGTTTTTCATTATTTCTCAAGTCAAATCTTGTGGCCTATAATAAAACACCATAAACAAATAAACCAAAAATAATAAAAGAACCAACAAAACGCGTTGTTATCATACAATAACCATCGCCATCATGTTCCCGAAACCGAACCTCCCGTGTATCTTTACAGAAAATATTAAAATTCATCATACACCCCGGGATGGTAGTAAAAAATCATAAAAATCCCATCAAAATATTCAGCGCGTTTGTAGGTAGGTATAGGAGCTATGTTTTGTTTATACAAGATCAGAACCAAAAATTTTGTGTATATTCCACAGTCCACATTTAATTGCCCCGATGTGCGTGTGCGACAGGCGGCATATGGCTGTAAAGCTGTAACTCCCAATGGCAGAGGCATCGCAGGGATGTGCACAGGATCGTAATTAACCCTTTTATATTCCGATTTTTAGTTTGCACTTCCAGGGAAAGTAGCAAAGAATAACAAAACAGTCAATTCAAATTGACCGATTGGATTGGTGTTTAGTTGTAGGTAGTTGTAGGCAGAAGAAATCTCACGAATCAGCGGAAAAATATTAAAAGCATAAATAAATTATAGATGCACGCACATGCACATTTAGTAATAAAAACCAAAGCAATCCTTTGAAGCGGTAGCGCTTTCTTTAAATTACTTACGATCATAAACGTTTCAGGATGGAGGTGCCACAATTGGAATACGTAAAAACTGACTCAGGGGCAATATAATCAATAAAGTGTAATGATAAATTGTTATGCGTTCGGTGCACATCCTTTGGAATAATTGAAGTGTTAGTTGTAGGCGACTCTGTTTAAATGGTTGCAGATGCATGAGGCCCTTTGGGATATGACTGCTGATGTGTCGGCAGCAGTATAGGTAATTATAATTAGGGTTCAGCGCGCACAAGTGAATGGGCATGTGATTTCTTACGAAGATTGGCTATTAAAAGAGGTTGGCTTTTTTAGGAGTAGGTATATCCGGCTGCTTTATAGATGGATAACAACGCTGTAGGTAAATACGAGTATTTAGGTATCTACGTACCTACGTAAAACTTTTTGTTGAGAAGCTAACCGTGAGGAGAGTACCTACCTAATACCTACAGTTAATGAAAATACATTGTCGTTTTATATTTTTCAAATTCATTAGGGAATAGTTTTTTGAAAGCCCCGCTTTAAAAAAAAAAAATAGGAAAACACCAAAACGAATATGTAATGTAGGCAAAGGGCGGCTGAACGAAAGAAAACATTTTGGCCGACATACCTACTGGAGAACACTCCTTTGATTGGAACTTAATAAATTTCAAAGTGAAGTCGAATTGACAAAATCGTCGATACTAAAAACAAACAAAATTGAGAAGAAAGAAGCTAAAGCCCAAAAAACCACATGATATGAAGCTCAGTTACCGTGGCGTAATGGATAGCATGTCTGAGAGTCTGAGTGTGACGCGGTAGACTCGTATTTCGAAACCCAACAGAAAACAAAAATGTTTTTCCACGGGCTATCGCCTTTCGCGCGGAATTGGTAAGTCCTCCTATAATATACCTACTCACTGCCCTGAAAAGCTCTTTCTCGATTAGCAGTTCGGAATTGGCAGAAAATTGTAGGTCTCCTTTCATTTCCTCACAAGGCATGGTTGTGAGAAATGCGCTTGGCCCCGGGGCTTTTCGTCCTGTTTCGCTATCCCATGTAAAGCAGGAACTCTACAGGCATCGGAAGAGGTTAATTAACTCTCTTAACATAATTAAAGTCATTCCATTTTTAACTAGTGTAGGTACAAGTGGCGGAGTACCCCATTGGCGGATCACTTGCTGTGAACTCTTCAAGATCACGATGGTCGAAACGTCGAAAAAGAAAAAGAAGAAGAAGCATTGAATAGTTTTTTTTGCGAAGAAAATACTTACATTGTCATAAAAAATGCTTTCTCACCTAGCCGTTTAGAATCGGAAAGTGTGTATTAGGTCCCCCCAGCCCCCAGTTGCCAAAAAGTATGATTGAGAAAAATTCAATACTCCCCGAGCTCTCTTGTGCCTTCTGCCACGTTATTTATTTTTGTTTATTCATCAGCGTCAAGCGAAGCACAGTAAGAAGGTACATCATTGATGACATTGATAAAGAGCAATGAACCTAGAATTGATTCCTGTGGAACTCCTTCAATAACAGGGCTAGCGTCTAGCAGTTAAATTCTTTCCATCAGAAACAAACTTTCTACAGTTTATCTATAACTTAAGAGCTTCAATGCCCGATCCAATGAAGCGAAAGAGTTATTGCAATTTTTACAACAGAAAGATGCGATTGACTTTGTCAAAAAACCTCAAAGCCCCTTAGACAACCTTAAACCTTCTTAACTTTTGAGGCATTTTGTTTTTTTTTGTTTTTTTACTGAAAATGATCATGAAATGCACCGAAAATCAGTCTAATCCTATTCCAGCACAGCGATATTTCGTAGTTTTGCACAGAAGAGAGTGCTCACGAGAGAGTAAAAAATTTCCCCATCCTGTAAATTTTTGCCACCAAAATTTCTGTGTACAGAAATCGTGCACAGCCAAAACAGGTACAACAACTGTCAAACAGACATTTTTTTAAGCGTTGCTGTGAATGTTTTGTTCAAGACGTTTCATTTTTTTCAGACCATTACCCTGAGAGAATTTCGCCCCACTCCCTAAAATATGACAGATATAAAGAAACAGACACATGGTCTGCTGCCTCCTGCCTACCTCATTTGGTGTAAATGTTTTTAGAAAACAATGACCGGTTAGTTGTCTGCTCCAAGTTTGGAGGTTTTCCTGTTGGTTCAATAGAAGTGTTGATGTTTTTTGAGTGTATTTGGCACTAAAAGTTTTGAACAGTTTTGACAAAAAGAGTTACGACAAGCTTTGTCACATTTTTTCAGTAGGATTGTTCTTGCCATTGTACCTATATAAATTGGTGTTTGCTAAAATCACAGAAAAGTTCAAGACCAGCGAGTTTAGAGGCACATTCTTGCCAAGATGTCTGTCTTTTCGTTACCATCATACATAGCTCTTGTTTGCTGTAATCCAGTGGAAGATAACAGAATTTTCCATTTTTGTTTCAAGGACTACGCCAAAATACGTTCTACTGCCATGTAAGGCTTTAGCCGTCCTGTTTTACTAGGGCGTAATATTTTATGAATTTCAAATCCAAAACCTTTTTGAACTTCGCCAAACTTAGTTTGTCTATTCTTGTCCTTATTTTGAAATGAGATTTCGATTACAAAATAAAAGTAACAAAAGACGGAACATGAGAAAAGTGAAGAAGATCTGCTAAGTTATGAAAATACCTACTAACAGATTTTGAAAAGCAGAATTTTTTTGGATGAAGACATAATCGAAACCAGAATTTCGACCGGTTATCTGCTTGTAACTCATAAATTTTAGGTCAAAAATGGTGATTTCAAATTCATTATTCTTCATCCAATGAATAGAAATATTATTAAATGATTGGATTACTCACAACAGTAGCAGAAAAATTCTTTTTCTCAGTCCTGCATAGTGGACTTAGTTCCCGTGGACTTATTTCCCTGCACCAGCACTTTCATGGGCATTTGTTTTGGAATGGGAAGCACTGTAGCTATCAAATTAAGCAAATCTACACTACCTGTTTATACCAAAAAAATCTCATTTTAAAAAAATTATCTTCAGAAAATGTTTATCGTACAGCTAAGTTCAGAGGCGCAGTGAAAATTCTCTTAAGTGGACAGTCTGAGGACTGTCACATTCGGCACAAAAGGAATAGTAAAAAAAACAGATTTGACATTTAAGTTCACACAATTAGGTATATGTACCCGTGTTCTACGTATTGATATGTGCTTCAAAGAAGCTCAATAAAAATGGAAGTCAAGTGAAAGGAAGAAAAACAAGAACATTATACCTATTCTTATTTGAATAACTGATAGCTTTCATCCAAGGACATATAGTAGATTCTATTATATAATCTTAAAAGGAACATACTATCTTTGTGTCCTCTCAATATCGGCCAGCCATCACACTGCATCCTGTCCGCTTAAGGGAGCACTCATATGATTGGTATCATTTTTAAGTATAGGTAGGTCCGTCCCGGGCGGCAGTGTTTAGGGGGCGGCAAAATTTAACAATAAGTAATAAAAATATTTTGCAAATAGGGTAAACGCACTAGTAGCCGGACAGTGTTAGTACCCGGACACATTGACCTTTTTTTGCGATTAATAGATAAATCACACAAAAAAATTCACAAATGTCAATAAACATGGGTCCTTCAATGTGTCCTATACATGCATGCAAAGTTTCAGGTACTCGAAATGCGTACTTTAAGAACTACGCGTCATTTTATTGCTTAAGGTTTGAAGGTGCGGTCTCGTTGTCGATTTAGGTAAAAAAAAAATAGTAGGAACAGTTTTTATTAGTAAGCAATTAGACAAGTAATAGTTAATTTATTGTAATGGAAAGTTATTGATTTCGTTGGAAATATGATTAACTAAAACAATTTGCAAAAAAAAACCCAATTTAATCAAATCTTTGCCATTATCTGTGGTGTCCGGGCACTAAAACCAAAATTGAATACGTTTTTCAGTACCCAAACATGTTGTCCGGGTACTAACACAGTGCGATTATCATTCATGTTCAGTACCCGGACAGGGGTTGTTTCTTAAAATTATTGTGTCTGGATACAAAAACAAAAGCGTTCGGATTCGGATACGAGATCAGTCATTTTAAGAGATCAATCATTGAGAGATTTAATAATTTAAAGAGACAAGCCCTGTATGGATACAAAAAATGTGCGCTTATCTTATATTTTCAGTATGCAGAGAGGGCTTGTCTCTCAAAATGATTGTGTACGGGTACTAAAACAAAGGCATCCGGGTACTAGATTTTGCTGTCCGGGTACTAACGCAAACGGCACTTTTCTGAGTTGTTATTTTATTAATTTTAACAATGTAAATAAATATCTATGTATATTCTTAAAATCAATAAAAGATTCCGCGGTAGAATTTATGGTTACAAAATCGTTTGAAGTCAAAGTTGAGAAAAAAGTTAAGTGTCCGGGTACTAGTGCGTTTACCCTACTTGAACTATTTTATATTTTTATCGCAACTACAAATTCGGACCGATTGAAAAGAGCACGGCACGGAGTTTTCAATTACTTATTTTGTAACGAATTCGACACACAATTGTTGCCTCAACATTATTAGCGTTCGGCTACAGCAACTACAGACAAAAGCTTAAAAAGGGTTCAAGACACGCGGTGGAGTGCAAGAGCCGATGCTGTAAATGTGACATGGCATCATTACAAAGATATTCTCGTCGCTTTGGAAAAACTGACAGAGGCAGGTGAAAGTTTAAACAGCAGATGCAGGTGCTTTAATAGTTTTGATGCAGTCATTTTCCTTCCTTTGTTTTTTGGGCCTGTGGTGCACAAAAATATTTACAAACAAAAGGACTTGACATAAAATTGTGCGCTCAGAAAATAAATGCTTTCCAGATGATATTGACAGAGAAAAGAGAGGAATGGGCAAATGGTGCAGTAGGTTATGCAAAAAATATGTGTGAAGAACTTGGATATTCCATAAAACCACGGAGGCGCATAACAAGAAAGCATATTTTCGATGACGGAACTAGAGATGCTAACTTGTCTGGTGAAAATGAGTTGAGACGAAAGCTGTTTTCTTCGTTAGATAGAGTGATTGTAGAAATTCGTGAGCGTTTTCAACAGCTAAAGAATTTTACGGATAAGTTTGCATATCTAACGCCAGCTATATTATTAGATCCAGACAACACTGAATGCAATTTAAACTACGCATCTGACGAAATTGACGAGCAGGATTTCAAGCTGGAAAGACTTTGACTGCGGACTTTCGTTGCTGCTACAGGTAACGAAAATAAATTGATTAATGCAGACTCACTTGAGTTATTTAAATTTATTGTTAAATCCAAGCTGGAAGATACTCTGCCCAATATTTTAATAATGTTCCGAATATTTTTTACAGTTGCTATAAGCAATGCCAGCTGTGAGAGAAGTTTTTCAGAATTGAAATTGATTAAAAATTATTTAAGATCGACAATGAGTTGTCTAAGACTAACTAACTTGGCTATTTTGTGTATTGAGCAAGCGGTGTGTGATGCGATAGACATTGACCAGGCAATAAAAGACTTTGCTCTTAAAAAAAAATAGACGTGTAAATTTTTAATTTAATAAATTTTAATTCAATTCTAACAAATACTCATATTATTTTTCAGTAAAAATAAGAATATAACACTTTAGTATACTTCTTGTTCTAATCAAAAAATGATTTCATTTAATCTTGTCGATCCGATTTACCTAAGTTTTAAGTTATATCAATTAGTGGTTAAAGTAAAAGAACTTTGAATTAATAAGCGTGATTGTAAAACTTAGATAAACTTTTTTATTTAAAATCTAATCTGTATACAGCGCTCCTGCGAAAAGTATTTCTTAGGTTTTGCTATCTTTTATGTGCAATTAACCGGGAAAGTTAGTTATTGAAACCCGGTTACGTGCCTGATAAAAGGACCCGCTTTAATACCTTAAAAGCGTTCGTAACCGAGGAAGTATGTAGTATTGTTTGTGTTTTTGTTGGACATTGATGACATTTCAATTGCTGGTGAAGTCAGTTGTGCTCCTGTGCTGATTTTGAAACAAAACAAGGAAAATTTTATTTTTATTTTGTGTAAGTAAGGTATCTGAAAAAAATGCGTACTTATTAGATAAACGTGTTGATAAATAGAGGGCGTTAAGCGGGTAGGGTAAATATCCAATAGGTATTTAACAGGGTTAATTTGTGAGCAATATCAAACAAAATAACAAGCGTAGAAGAAGATTGCTTACATAAACGGGTTGTGCATCAAAGCGGGGAGGTAAATAAACGGGAACTACTGTAATGCAAAATAATGATGACTGCTCTCACCGAAAAGTTCTCTATAATTAATGTATGTAATGTATAGTATACATTTAATTAAAATACCTAAATAAAAGGGCGGCAAAATTGTCTTCCGCCCCGGGCGGCAGACACTCACGCTACGCCACTGCCTCCATTCCCTCACAAGCCATGGTTGTGAGAAATGCGATAGGCCCAGGGGCTCCTCGCTCTGTTGCGCCACCCTATTTATTTATTTTTTATTTCTCTGCCATTATGTTAGTTGTAAAAGGTATAAGAAGTTTCCTTAAATATGTTATGCTGCATTTACACTTACATTTACTAAGCTCGCTAGGTAGACACCCAGCTAGATAAGCTACCTGCCTACATCCTTACCTGACAGTCAAAAGTTCACCATTCGTTATTTTTTCACACCAATTCAGAGAGTTCTATCAACAAACAAACAGAAGAGAAGAAGAAAAAAACCAAAAGCAATTATCCACTCTTTCCTATCATCACACTTGATAACAATCATCTTAGCCTGCTATCTTAGCAAACAGAATAAGAAAATTCGCTGCTCCACCTAAGGCGCTCTTATGGCAGCCACCCAACTAACCCAGGCTAAAGCACCTACCTAACTTCCTACCTACCTAATGCTTAACTTTTAGCTAGGAACAGAGTGTGTCCTCGATGGACCTCACTCTTAACTCGGCCAATGTCTCATCTGTGAGGTCGAAACATTTTCTTTTCCTCTTCCTCATACATTTTCCAACTTGAGAGTTTTCTTATTCTCATTTATCAAGAAAATATTCTATATAAAGTAGGTGGGTTGGTGTAGGTAGATATGTAGGTACCTACGAGCTATACGAGAGCCAAAACGAAGCATAAGACGAAGAAAAAAAAACCTAACCAGATAAATAAAAATTTATGACCACGCCCAGAAAATAAAAATTTCACCTTTCGCTCCACAATACAACAGCAAAATATTTTTCTTTCATTCACCCCCTTCCACCACCTGCCTGGCAATGAACCACACATAAAGGATATTCTTCACATAATGCGAGCTGGAAAAATCCCTACCCCTACTACCAGTCCCAGGCAGAGCTCATCCAAGGAAAACAACAAAAAGAAATAAAAATCTAAGGGTGACTTTTGCCCAACCACCTCCTGCCACTGCCACCCTACGTTACCTACACATACTCGCTACCACCGACCGACGTCGTCATCGTCGTCGACCGAGCCACAATACAATATTATGCGTTCTTCTCCTTATTTACCGTCAAATCGTGAGAAAGAGCGAATCAACAGCAGCACATCAGACCTAGAAAAAAACTGTCTAGAAAGAATAACAACAACTGCATGGCAAAATTATTAATACAACAATCAGGCACCGTTAACCCACCCCCAGCAGCGAGAAGGAACATTTTCATAATCTCGTTGCATTTGCAAGAAACATAATAACTGCAAAGCAGAATCAGACAAGGAAAGGGCATAAATTGAGTTACTTCAACAAACGAGTGCAAGAGGGAAAAATTATTATCAGAATATTTTTCTTTTCTCACCCAACAAGGAGAATAAATAAACAATAACAAAAAATAATACACTGCACCAACAACACAGGAGTAGCTAGTAGCACAAGCACAACATGAACATCCTTCGATAAAGAGTAGAGAGCAACGGATAAAAGCCATGCACCCCTAAAAAAAGAGTCGAATAAAAGAAAAAATATATATTTTCCAGTAAGAAAGGTAAACTAAAAGAAATAATTCCTTGAATGGAGCTGGGGAAAGAGGTAGGAAAAAAAAACAAATAACAAAAATTAAGGAGAACCCTCTGTTGCATGGATAAGCAAAGGCGTTGTGAGAGAGTGTGCGAAGAACCTGGTTATTATATCGCTCCGCCTAACCTTGTCATAACCTTATAAAATTTCATCTTTTCATATTATCTGTTATGACCAGAAAGAGAGAAAAGATCCCATGCGAGACTGAAAGAGAAGGAGCACTTTAATGGTGTGTGATAAAATCGCTTGCGCATTTCGTTTGAGTCCATTCAGACCTTTGAGTTGAGTGGAATGAATAGTTGAGTGGAAGACTATTCGAATTTCGAAATTAATTGATAAATTGAGAATGGTTGAATGGTTGAGAGGGGTACGAGTGCATTTGTCTAGTCTAAGAAAGTTGATTTGGGGTTGGGGCAATGGTGAACGAGGCTATGGTTTCGTATGAATGGTTTGGTTTGACTTCTCCCGTCTAATTTCTTGTTGTTGTTCAAAATCATCTGTGAACTGTGATCGTTTGAACTTTGTTTGATAAAAAAAGACACCAGTGGCAAGTGGGTAGGTATAAAACATTCAGAGTTCTTCAAAGAAAGATTGTAGGTAGGTAGGTAGGTGCAGCATATGAGGTGTTAGAAGTGTAAATCCCGACGGCATTTGAATTTTACTTGGTTAAATAGGCACCTATCTTGGAGCTGGCCTTTCAATCTACCTAATTATCTATTTTTAGCTTGCTCAAGTGCAAATAAAACACAAGTCATGGATAAGTAAGTAGGAATAGGTAGTGATTGGGAAAGATGGTTAGAAATTTTATAGGTATGTTTTTTTTCACGAGGGCGATGGCATAGTGGTTCTCTTGCCAGCTTATGCGGTGGTATTCGAAATTTGAATCTCAGAAACACCCCATGTTTTCCGCATGTAGGTATTACGCTTCGTGAAGAATTGGCAGGTCCTCCGAGAGGTGGTACATCACACTGCCAAGAAAACAGACTTCTCACTTAGCCGGTTGGAGTCGGCAATCAAAATTTAATGCTTCGAAATGTGTAAGAGCTTTGTGGTAAATCCTATCTTATCTCAACGTCATCGATTGCGATAATGAAAAGCAAAGGCCCAAGGTGACTGCCTTGTGGTACATCCGACCGAGCATTGAAAGGATTTGATAAACGTGAAGAAAATTTGGTTTTGTAGGTACGTTCTATTTTCGAGATAGGAGTAAATCCATACAAAAAAATAAATTAGGAAAACCAAAAGCCTATAACATCATGAAAGAACTGACCGAAGGCTTTGGAAAAATCAGTGTAAATGCAGTCGAGTTTAAACCCATTTTCAAGAGAATTGTAACATTTGTGATGAAAGGAAAGAAGGTTTGTTACTGTTGATCTACTTTGTAAAAATCCATGATTCGAGCTGCAAATAATATTTTTTGTAAAAAATGAGAGGCTGTCACAAACAATTTCCTCAAAGAGTTTAGGGATGCAAGAGAGTTTGGATATAGGTCTGTAGTTTTTAATTTCAATCTTTTCACCCTTTTTATAAACCGGAGTGATGGAAGACTCTTTCCAAAGACCTGGGAATAGGCACACCTGATTTGATTGAAAGCTGAAAAAGATATTAAAGTAGTGATAATATTACGGAACGGTTATTTGATATATGAGTATTATTTCCTTAGCTGCAATCAACATCTTTAGATTGTTAATACCTACTGTCTCATCTTGATGAAAAGAAAACATCTTTTCATGGAGTGTTTGAGACCGCGATAATATAGTATACTGCCTTACACAATTAGAACTTCTATACAAATAGGTATCTCTCTAGTGACAAGATTTTGGGGCTCCTCGCTGTGTTGCGCCACCCTATTTATAGGTTATTTTGACGCCGACGCCAGAAATCTGGACAGAAAAAGTCTATATCATATATCCGCCGAACGAAGTGTGTTGTTTTACGATTGGTAAACGCTGGGAAACATTGGAATCTTATTTCCAAAGTCATTGTTATGTAGCGCGCAAGCTGCGTTTTTGAAAAAAAAATTTTGGACGAAATGCAGCACCTACCGCCACTTTTACCTTTTTTATGAGTGAACTGTTAAGGACTGTTGTTGCAATCCGAATACGATTAAATCATTTTAGCCCAATATCATTCAAAAAATCCGTGACCTAAGAGCTAAGGCCCGAAACCATCAACAAGGTCTAAGAAAACTTGATGAACAGAAAGCGCTACTGCGAACGCAACGAAGGCAGCTCCTTGAAGGACGTTGTATGTTCCACTAATAAATTGGAATGTTTGTTCCTACTTATACCCCAAAATAGATGTTATGAATTAAAAAGAAAACAGTATTTTGGCAACCCTTTACTCTTGAAAATATGATGTTTGAAGGAAAGTCATTGTTTCCATAGTGTCTGTAAAATAGCATCAGTAAACATTTGATAAATGGGGAGTTCTTCTAAGCTAATGGTTCCGTTCCAGATTAAGTAATAGCTTATAAAGAGTGGTTAAATTCTTTTTATTATGATAATATTGGTATGGTTCAATTATGCATGGAACAAAATATCGTCCAAATGGCCACCGCGACCTCGGCGGCACAACTCCATCCGACGATCCAAATTTTCGATGACGCTGAGGCATAATTGAGGTTCTATGGCGTTAATGTCCCGAATTATCTCATCTTTTAGCTCTTGAATTGGTGCTGGCTTATCGACGTACACCTTTTCTTTCAAATTACCTCAAAGAAAGAAGTCCAACGGTATCAAATCAAATATGATCTTAGCGGCCGATTGTTATCGCCACCAGATGAGATAAAACGGCCATTGAATTTGTCGCGCAAAAGAGACATTGCTTTAGCTGTGTGGCAAATGGCACCGTTGTCCTGTTGAAACTACATTTCGTCCACATCAATACCTTCCGATTCGGACCATAAAAAGTTTGTTATCATCTCACGATAGCGAACACCATTCACAGTAACTGCCTGGCCGGCTTCATTTTGGAAAAAAACCGCTCGATTATGCCGCCAGCCCATAAACCGCACCAAACAGTCACTCTTTGTTGTTGCATTGGTTTTTCCATAATCCCTCTTATCATTCGCCTAAATGCGACAATTCTGCTTATTGACGAATCCACTGAGGTAAAAATGTTCCTCATCACTGAAGATGATTTTATTTGACAATTGATAATTTTTTGTTGCCATTTCTTGCCACCATTCTAACCATTGACTACGCTTGAAATGGTCAAGAGGCTTTAGTTCCTCCCAAAGCATTTTTCGTTGAAGAAAAGTAAAACTCCTACGTTAAGGCTTGATGTTAAGACCTCATGCAAATTTGTTTTGATAAAAGATGTTATTACCTTTACGAATGTATTTTGAGTGATTTCATTAAAAAAATATCGGTCCTACGATTTTCCCTTGAGGAGCAGCAGAAGTTAATGCATGGCGTGGCTAATGCATGCTACAAGCTACAACTTCCTCGAAGATCAGTTGAGAGAACTTAAAATTTTATTAATAGCCAGGTTTTCCAAGCGGCCAAGTAAGAAATCGCTTCTCATTACAGTGTAAGTAGGTATACATTCAGAGAATACCTATGCCAATTATCTACTTGAGAAAGGCTTCAGTCATAGAAAAACAGTTCGATTCTCAAACTCCCATGCGATAGGCACATATGCTAACGATTACCCCATCGGTATGACCATAGGTTCTTATGTTGTTGTAATTGCTTAATAATATTCTGGGATCTGTTAAATGTAAATACACTATCCACAATATCAATTAATATAGGATTTTTGTGAAAGTTCGTGACCATTCACCATTCCCAATTTCTAGCACATGCCAAATTTTGCTGAAGCCATGACGATATGGCAAATGGCAGCCTTAAAACAGAATTCGAGATTGACATTCATGGTTTGAATCCACTAAAGCTCATCAATGTTGAGCTATAAGAATATTTTTTTTAAGTTGAATACCTATAATTTTTTTGGAGGACAGACGACAGAGCAATGTTGGGTATTTCAATCTTTCTCTTTTACGATCCGAAAACTCAGAAGATTTTGAGAGACAATATTTTGAATAAATCTTAATGGGAAATTGAAAAATGTGCTATAATGACATTTTTAGAATCTATGTGCTTCCACCCATCTCATCTATTGAACCACCTCTACTATCGTAAGAGGTTTGGGTCTACCGTAACCTTATTAAACTAATTTCTTCATTTGAACTCATATACATTTGAACTCATATACTCATATTTGCTTTTTTCACCAACAGAGCTCTAGTGAAGTAGCCAGTTGCAATCCTCCCCTGAAACAATTTAGCCGCAATACCCGCCTCGCTAGGAATGCTCATCAGTTTTACCTTGAGCCCAACTTCGGACGTACAGTCAAGTATAGAGATTCGTATTTCAGTCGCACCACCCGAATGTGGAATGCTTTACCTGGCTCTGTATTTTCCCTGCATTACGATTCACAAATTTCAATAAAATATTTTCCTAAATGCTCGCACTGTGTTCTATAACATTATAAGGGTAGTCATAAAATCCCTTGTTAATTATAAAAAAAAAAAAAAAAAATATACGAATTATAAATACCTATACCCAACTTAATTTTAATTTTTATGGAACGAAAATGGGTACCTACCAGTGGCGTGGCGTCCATATAACACGATTCCTATCGTCTTACCTTTTAAAATTTGTCCCTTGTTCATAGAAAAAACCAGCAACATAAGTCTACAACTAAGCAGTCAACTAGTCAACAGCCTATCTTTGCCCATACACACAATGTTCTCCAAGCACTTTTAAATTTGCGAGATACACACACAATACACAAAGCATACCTACCTACACAAAACACAAAGCATTGAAAATCGCCGCGCAGAACATATTCTGTGTTTGTCCCTGTCTTTCCTACGATATGCTTCCACCCCGGTGCCTCCCTTTTCAATACACGTTCTCTTATTGAAAAAAGTAAGACGATAATTTTCGTCTTACTGCAATTTCTGCTTGGAAAAAATAATACAGTTTTCGCCTTAGAGTAATGTACGGCGAATTCGGTTTTATTGTACTGTTTTTTTTTTGTTCTACTGATCATTGTTTTGAAATATTTGCAAGTTTAAAGTGAATTTGAACCTAAATGACTTAAGGTATAGAAAAATGGGCTTCGATTAATCCACGTTTGAAATTTAAGGTACCTTCTATTTATTCCTTATTAATTTGTGTAGGAGCCATTCCATATGAAAATGGTCAATCCGAAATGTTGCTATACCTCCGATTTTGCTCAAACTTTGTAGGTAGAAATGTTTCTTTGCTATCGAAGTACGAAATAGTCAAAGGATTTTTTTTTTTTTGTAATTTTCCTCTCCCCTCTTTAAAATGACACCTTAATCGTTCTAATCGCTTGAGTACAGACAATTTAAG
The DNA here is from genome assembly GCA_949752695.1 of Melanostoma scalare. Classification (NCBI taxonomy): domain Eukaryota; kingdom Metazoa; phylum Arthropoda; class Insecta; order Diptera; family Syrphidae; genus Melanostoma; species Melanostoma scalare. Next base: position 13,943,403 of record OX456986.1, read on the forward strand.
AGTGCAAAGTCTGAAGCCCATAAAATCACTATGTTCGATTCTTTGAGTAAGGCTGGAGGGGAGAGGAAAATTACAAAAAAAAAAAATCCTTCGACTATTTCGTATTTCGATAGCAAAGAAACATTTCTACCTACAAAGTTTGAGCAAAATCGGAGGTATAGCAACATTTCGGATTGACCATTTTCATATGGAATGGCTCGTAGGTGATTCATTTTTTTCGACTTACCATTTGAAAATATCCACGCCACGCCACTGGTACCTACTCATCTACCTCATTCCTGAAAAACTACGTAGGTAAGACTTCGGTTTATATCCATCGACCATGTTAATTTAATTCTTTAGAGCATTGATGCGTGACCCCCAGACCAATCAAAACTGTTGCCTAGCTTAGTTAGAAGACGTCCAACTCGTGCCGCTCTCTATATTGAATATACGTAGCGTGAGGCCCGCCGCCTCTTGACATAAGTTGAAGCTATAAATAGAGCCTACTAGAAAAAGATTTTGTAGAATTTTTTTTTTTTTTTTTCATCTTCAGATATGCTTATATATATATATATTTACATTAAATAAACTTAAAAATATCAAAATAAGAAGTTATAAATACAAGTAATATTTTTTTTAAAAATTTTCAAGTTTAATATTAATTAAAAAGTGCTTAGAAGCAAAAGTTCTGAAGTATGAAAGATGCACTCTGTTGTCTATGACAAGTATCGAATGCAACTTGGTTAAATAATAAGAGGAAAAAAAAATAAATAACTTATACAATTTGAAAAAAATATAAAAAGTAAATAAATGTTGTAGGGTACATAATTTATCGAGATTAACAATTTTTATTTCTAATTATTTTATTTTTTCAAACTAAAATTCTAATTATGTTATTTATTTCATTTAAGTCGAAGCTAAAAAGCCATTGCTTTACTTTGATAAAGAAAAGGATTTCTGAGCCAAGGGAACGAATGTCTAGAGGTAGTGCATTATATAGTCTAGGCGCTAGTGATGCGTAAAATTTAAAAAAAAAAGTTGAGTATTATGACGTGGAATAAAAGCAAGATATCTCTCATTACTGCGTAAAGATGAATTACGGTTCAAAAGATAGCCACTTCTTAAATAAAAAACCTTTAAGACTTTGTAAAAGTAAAGATGCTTTAAAGGTAAAATCTTCGAGCTCAAAAATAACTCGAAGCTATGCTCAGTACGTCTTTTTTCCAAATAGTTCTTAAAATATGCTTTTGAGAAATAATTAAAGGTTGTAGGTAAGTTTTAAACGTTCCACCCCAGCAAACTATGCCATATTGTAACTTTGATTGAACCAAACCAAAATAAATTGTTTCCAATAGCTTTTTTCAGCAAGTATTTTTAAGATGATACATAATGTATGTTGCAGATTTCAAATAATTTTTTAGAGACAAAGTATGAGCTTTCCAATTCATGTTACAATCAATGGTTAATGCAAGGTACTTGAATTCAGTTACAATGTCAATTGAAAAACATTTAGATGAGCAGTTTACATCAGACTTATAAGTTAAATTATTGTTAGATAATGAACAAGTAGGTACTTAAAGGACTATTTTTGCAGTTGTAACTATGGTAAATAAGATGGGGAGGATTTTGCTCAAACACAGGCAATTAGAAAAACATTAGTTTTGTTTTCTCACTTATGACTAGTTTATGAACTACAAACCAATGCCTTATTACATCTAATTCATAATTGACGTCAGCAATCAAATCTAAAACTGAAGAACTGGAATCAACCATCAGAGCTATATCATCAGCAAAACCAGTAGCCTTTCCTTTTAAATTCAAACTAAAGATCGAGTTTATATAGATCAAAAACAATATAGGTCCAAGAACAGAGCCTTGAGGTACACCAATATTGATATCTAAGCTAAAAGTTTCGCCAATTTGAACATACTGATTTCTACACTTTGGAAATGACGCAAACCATTCCAAAATAAAACCCCTGAAACCAATATGCCTGAATGTGGCCTTTTTCAAAAAGCATGACAACATTTGCCCTTTGAAAAATTGTCACTTTTAATCAATTTCCTGAAACTTTTGAATTTGGAACTTACTTTAAGTTAGAGAAAAAAAGGAAATAGTCTAAGCGAATTGCAAGAAACTTAACAGCAAGCGATATGCTTATTGGTTTCAGGTTTCAGTTTATTACCTTTTTTCGCTGTTATATTTATCATTTGTTTATAAATTGAAAGCAAAGTACGAGCGCCATTCATTTATTTTTTTTTTATAATTAATGTGCACATCAAGGGGTTATGACTATACCCTTATATTGTTGTAGGACACAGTGCGATTATTTAGGAAAACAGGAGAGGATTTGAAAGGAGGCATCGATACACGTTGCTTTTGAACTTTTGTGAATCGTAATGAAGGGGAAAAACAGGGCCAGGTAGAGCATTCCACATTCGGGTGGTGCGACTAAAATATGAATCTCTATACTTGACTGTACGCCCGAAGTTGGGCTCAAGGTAAAACTGATGAGCATTCCTAGCGAGGCGGAATGTAAGAATCAAAGCCGACTATTGCATACTGAAGTACATAGCTCATTTCTGGAGTTCAGAAGGCAGACATCTCCCAAATAAGGACCGCTTTCTGTGGAAAATTTCATTTAAGGTAGACAAAAAGGAATTGAGTTTCCTAATTAACATGTTCCAATTGTCCAACAAAGCTGTATGATGCCTATTTGATGATAGTTAAACAAAGGTTTTTTGATAAAAATTCCAACACAGAAGTTGAGGTTTAAGGGCCTCTGACCTCTAGAAGCCATCTTTCTTTTTCTTCTCACATTTCCTGCGTTATAAGCATCGTAAACTTGAAGGCTTTTATATCCCTGCCAACACTCCGTATGCGAATCGCATTAACTGTTTTCCTAAGGTTGAACTAGAAAAACATAATGAAGTTGACTGCACTCAACTGGGATCGTAACGATAGCTAGGTATTCCCATCCAGCTTAAGTCTTGTTACAATGTCTATGTTATAAGAACTAGAACAACCAAAAATATGCATATAGGGTAAACGCACTAGTAGCCGGACAGTGTTAGTAGCCGGACACATTGACCTTTTTTTGCGATTAATAGATACATCACTCAAAAAAATCCACAAACAACAACATACATGGGTCCTTCAATGTGTCTTATACATGCAAGTTAACACGGCACTTGCCATTAACCCCAAACGTGTTGCGTTGCGGTCATTTTGTATCGCAACAGTAAGCACATTACCATTTCCCAACCTAATACCCAATCCCATTGAATTGCGAAATCATAAGAATTAAGAATATTGTAATTTGTAATTATTGTTGGATAAGCATATCCAACAATAACCTAGTTTACTTTGTAGCAACCATTTTCCAGGAATTTGATATATTGTGTAAGCAATAAGTAATTTATAAAAAGAATGTTGATGGAAAATAAAGTTCAGTTTTTTGGTAGCAATTAAATCGACAAGTGTTTTTTTCTTTTCACCTCTCGCGAAGTGAACCGATAACTGGCGCCCGAGCAGCTTTGCAAAGAAGAAACATAAGAACTCTTCTGCAAAAAAAAAAAAAAAAAGAAGAAACATAAGAACTCTTCTGTAACAAAAAAAAAGAAGAATACATAAGAACTCTTCTTCTATCAAGAACATTGAAAAACTCAAACGAATTTTATTTGTCGTTTTGATTTGAATTGCGCCGCGAACTCAGTCAATGTGACTTAAAAACAAATAATCGGGAATCTTACCAGCGTAATTAAAATAGAGAGCGTAAGAACTTCTCTAGTAATCGCAGTTGTGTGGAATAAAAGCTAAAATCATTCAAGTGATTTATGAAAGACAATCATTCAAGTGACTTGTGAAAGACAATCATTCAAGTGACTTGTGAAAGACAATCATTCAAGTGACTTGTGAAAGACAATCATTCAAGTGACTTGTGAAAGACAATCATTCAAGTGATTTGTGAAAGACTTTTTACCCAAAAGAAGTGAGTTCCTGATTTGCATCAAACCGTGGAATCATCCGTACCTGAGTAGTGGACAGCAAAAAGGAGAACGCGGAACCCCAACGATGCAGAAAATTATCCTGTAAGCTTTATTATTCAATAATGTTATTATTATCATTTTTATAAGAACTAGTGAAGTTACACTTTATCTTCTATTTAAAGAAAAATTAATTTCAAATTGAAAATATTACAAAATCCCAAAAATAAAAAGTTGTAATTAAAAAGAGAAAGGTATAAAATCTCAAACTAAACCTTAAAAATTAAGAAATATTGCATTTAAACATTAGATATTTTAACAGAGAAAAAATTAAGCCAATTCATTCTCCTCCATCCTCCAATTATCTCTAAATTATATCCTTTCCTTTCTAAAACATGGCCTCAAACGAAGAATTGTCGGAAGCCATAAGGCAGTTAACAGGAGCAGTAAACGCTCAAATCGAACAGATTAAATTAATAAATAACCGGTTATTACAACTGGAAAGTAGGACCATTCCACCCCAAGTGAATCCTCAAACCCTACAAGCCCCAAGGTCAGAGCAAGACTTAGCCGATATCAGGAAGCTACCTGATGGAGTTAGGGATCTCCAAGTATTTGACGGGAATGAAGCACAGTATATTTCATGGGTTCACAATGTAGAGTCAATACTTAATGACTATGAAATCGTGAAAGGCAAACCCATCTATAGGGCCATTTTGCAACATATTCGGCAAAAGGTAAGAGGTCCTGCAGACGCAGCCCTCATTTCCTACAACATTTTTGATAGTGACTGGGCAGCCATAAAAAAATGTTTATCTCTGCACTACGCAGACAAACGGGATGCTCGAACATTGGAGCACGAACTAAATAGAATGAGCCAGGGAAATAGAACTATAGACGAATTTTACGCTAGGGTTAACCATCAACTGTCCTTGCTAATAAATAAAATTAAAACCGAAGATTACTCACAGGAAACAGTTTTCGCTCTTACAGAAAGTCATAGGAACAGAGCTTTGGACATTTTCATAAGGGGTCTCAATGGAGACATTTCTAAAATGCTGGTAATCCAGAAACCACAAACACTTCCAGAAGCCTACACTTCTTGCTTAGAATTCCAAAATCTAAATTTCAGAAATTTTTCGATACATAAAAAGAATGTTAGTAATGCTGTTACGTCCCCTATTAATCAAATGTTTCCTTCCAAATATCAACCAAAACAAACAATTCCTCAATTAGCACCGAATGAGGGAATACAGTTGTATAATAGTCAACGTTATCTCAACCCAAGACCCACTCCCACTTGGAACAGCCCAGTACCTCCAAGACCGACTAACCCTAAACCACCACAACCGATGGAAATCGATAAATCGGTACAAACCCGACAAATTAATTACATGAATCGACCGGCAAATAATAACTATGAAAAGAGATTCAATAGTTCCGAAAACCTTCCCAGGAAACAACAACGCCTCTTTGCAACTGATATCATCACAGAACAGGAAAACGAGTTAGAAGAAGAACTTAATGAAAACTATTTCCGCGCCTACTTGGAAGAAGATTGCGAAGAAGGAAACGGAGAAGACTGCACTGAGGTAAATTTTATGACACAAGCCTCTCTAGCGTACCATACTTAGAGTATGTTACTAGAGATGGAAAAGTACTAAAATTCTTAATAGACACTGGGGCCAACAAGAATTTCATATCCGAAAAAATCGCTGAAAATAGCATTCCGGTTGCCTCTCCATTTAAAATTCAGTCTGCCACCGGTCAGTTAGAAATAACTAGGAAAGTTAGTGGTTCATTTTTTAAATCCGTAAGTAACAATGCCCTTATTGACTTCTTTGTTCTCCCAGGATTGACATCCTTTGATGGTATCATAGGCGATGATACTCTCAAAAAGCTAGAAGCCATTATAGACAGGAAAAATAATATTCTTACCATATCCCCAAACATTAAAATCAATCTAAAAGAAAAAGAATCAAAACAGGTAAACAGCATTCAGACTAATCCTGATTACGAGAATATTGAAAACCTGTTGAATAAGTATGATAAACTATTCGGACCAATTTCAGACAGTGGTATCATAGATACAAGTGTCCGTGCAGAAATTAAAACTACATCTTCAGAACCTATATATACAAAATCCTACCCATACCCCGCCAACTTAAGATTGGAAGTCGAGTCCCAAATTAATAAAATGCTAGTCGATGGTGTCATAAGGCCATCTAAAAGCCCTTACAATTCGCCACTTTGGATAGTCCCCAAAAAAGCGAATGCAGCTGGTGAAAGACAATATAGATTAGTTATCGACTTCAAACGGCTTAACGCAATAACAATCCCAGATGCTTACCCCATCCCTGATATTACAAACACATTGGCAAGCTTAGGAGAATGCAAATTCTTCACAACGCTTGATCTGACGTCTGGATTTCATCAAATAAAGATGAAAGATAACGATATTCCAAAAACAGCATTTTCTACAGCAAATGGCAAATACGAATTTACTCGTCTGCCGTTCGGGCTTAAAAACGCGCCGGCCATTTTTCAAAGAATGATCAATGACGTTTTAAAGCCCTTGATTGGAAAAACATGCTATGTCTACATAGACGACATTATAATTTTTGGAAAAGACAAAGCAGATCATTTGAAGAACTTAGACGAAGTACTATCATATCTAGAGAAAGCTAACTTAAAAGTAAACCTAGAAAAATCAAAATTTCTTAAAACACAGGTAAATTTTTTGGGATACATAATTACCCAAGAAGGTATACTGGCTGATCCCGAGAAAATCTCAGCGATTCAAAGAATTCCACCACCCCAAAATCTCAAAGAATTAAAAAGTTTTTTAGGGCTAGCATCATATTACCGGAAATTCATCAAAGATTTCGCAAAAATTGCAAAACCTTTGACAAGCTTGACGCGAGGTCAGAATGCTCAAATCAAAGCAAACCAATCAAAGAAAATAGAAGTTCATCTTGATCAGCAAGCACTAAAAGCTTTCAAGGATCTGAAAGAAATGCTCATGTCTTCAGACATTCTGATATTCCCAAATTTCGAAAAACCATTCATTTTGACAACCGATGCTTCCAACTATGCCATCGGAGCCGTCCTGTCTCAAGGTGAAATAGGCAGGGATAAACCTGTCACGTTCATATCAAGATCACTCAACAAGACTGAAGAGGGGTTTTCAACTATTGAAAAAGAAATGTTAGCAATAGTATGGTCTCTCGATAAGCTTAGGACATATCTTTACGGGGCTAAAAACATAAAAATTTTCACGGATCATCAACCGTTAACGTTTGCCTTGAGCAACCGAAACAACAACGCAAAGTTGAAAAGATGGAAGGCTAGAATGGAAGAGTTTAACTACACTCTTATTTACAAGCCAGGAAGGTCAAATGTTGTTGCAGACGCCCTTTCGCGACTTCCAGTGCTTAATGTCCTAACATCATCTTCAGGAACACAACACAGTGCCGAAGAAGATAGCAGTGATCTTATCCCACACTGTGAGGTACCTCTGAATGTCTTCAGGAATCAACTAATTTTTTCCGAAGGTAATGACATGACTTGTTATGAAGAACCTCACCCAAAATATTGTAGACACTATATCAAAATGAAAGATTTTAATAATAGCTCCCTAACAGACATCCTGAAAGAAAAACTTAATCCCAATATATTAAACGGAATTAAAATTCCAGAGAAATATATTCCTCTACTGCAAGAAACTTACAAGAATTCATTCGCCAATTACAAAATAAGAATAACCCAAAGAATCGTAACAGATATAAGCAATGAAGAAAATAAATTTAAAATTATTCAAGACGAACACAGGCGTGCTCATAGGAATTATATAGAAAATAAAAACCAAATTTTAGAAAAATATTACTTTCCTCAAATGACAAAAGCAGTAAAAAAATTAGTGAATTCTTGCGAAGTTTGTAACCGCAACAAATACGACCGCCACCCTCCGAAGCCCGAGTTACAACCTACCCCTATTCCATCTTATCCAACTGAAATTTTACACATGGACATCATAGAAATAAAAAAGGAAAAATTTATAACATGCATTGATAAATTTACCAAGTATACTAAATTCTTTCATATCAAAAATAAATCGGCATTGCATATTCGGGATAAGATAATTAAACTTTTACATTTTTTCACGATTCCTAAAATACTGGTAACAGACAATGAAAGTAGCTTCATAAGTCCCATAGTGCTTAACTATATAGAAAGACTTGGAGTAAACGTGTATTTAGCGCCACCACAAAAAAGCGAAGTAAATGGTGCAGTAGAGAGAGTGCACTCGACCATCATAGAGATCATTAGATGTCTTCAACAAGAATACCCAGACTATACGTTAAAAGAAATTATAAACATTGCAACGGATAGATATAACAACACTATCCATTCAGTAACGAAGCAAAAACCGGCCGATGTTTTCTTTGGAAGAACACAAAGAATCAATTACCAAAACTTAATTGGCTTCAAAGATATAGTTAGCACAGATTTAAAAAACCAAATCATTCGCAACCAAAAAAATCAATTAAGTAGACATAACAAAAATAGATCAGTACCTAAACCTTATAGTCCAGGTAAAACCGTATTTAAAAAAGATAAGCAAATTAAGGGGAAAGATAAACCGTTATACCACAAAGAAACAATAGGACTAGACAATAATGTAACAATAACCACAACGAACGGAAAGCGAATCCATAAATCACATTTAAAAAATACACCTTCTATTACAGATTAAGCACCATCCTGTGCGTACAAGCCACCGTCAACATTTACGAATACCAAAGTCCATTAATTGCCATCAAACAAGGAAATGGTAGGGTCATCAATGGAAACTACAAGGTCATACATATAATAGACCTAACTGCCTACGACAAATTATTAAACAACATCAAAACAGAGATAAAACGCTCCATACCTAAAACAAGCGCCTATCGACCCCAGCTAGATCTTCAACTATCAAAGATAGAAAGCCTGCTAGAGCAACTTCAGGATAGGCACCAGCAAAGAGGAAAACGCTCAATAAACTGGATAGGATCCGCTTGGAAGTGGATCGCAGGTAATCCTGATGCAACGGATTGGGATAACATCGTCATCCAAAATAACAAACTTATTAAAAACAACAATAGACAGTATCATATAAATAGACGCCTGAGTAATGTGACCGACATCCTAATCGAAAAATACAATAATATAATTGAAGGGATTGATACAAATTTAACTGAGAAATATGAGCAAATTATCTTTAACAAACTAAGTCTTCTAAAGGAAGAAGTAGGAGAAATAGTTCTTGCAGGGCAACTTGCTAAAAAAGGAATTGTAAACTCAAATTTACTTAACAAGGCTGAGATTGCGGATATCCTTTCAAAAATAGAAACACTTCCCTTTAGAAACGAACTTCAGGCTATCGAATATGCTGAACCTATGATGCTTGTTAAAAATTCCACTCTGCTTTACGTTATTTGTTTACCCCAAGCAGATGACACAGCTTTTAATAACATTATAGTTAGATCAACAATAAGAAATAACAAAAGAATTCACCTTAGCTTTTCAAATCTATTCTTTTCAAAATTTATAAGTTATGGCATCATTGGTAAATGTATAGAAATCGAAGAAACCACGCTTTGCAGGAAATCTGAGCTCCTAAAACTTAACATTAAAGACTGCGCACTCCAGCTTTTGAATGGTGAACAAGTAAAATGCGACTTTAACTATGAAAACAGACCGATAGTAGAACTTATCAACGAAAGTACATTATTTCTAACGAATTATGTTGGTAATATAACATACGGTAGTCATTTTCAGAACCTTAACGGCACATTTTTGATTAATTTCTATAATGAATCTATTGAAATCGATAAAACCAAATATACTAATTGGGAAACCAAAACATATCACATACTTCCTCCCTTATTGCAAAATAATCTCACCGAAGGGGAAATCAAACTTGATCTCCAGTACCTACACAAACTACATTTGGACAACGTAGAAAAGCTCTCCTATATGTCCTCGAACACGGGGTTATTTTTAGGCTCAGACATAGGCATTCTGCTCATTGGTATAGCGATTAATTTAATTTTGTTCTTCTTTCTAAAAAAACAAACAAAAAATAAGAAAAAACTACATATTCCTTCACTTCAACCAATAAAACTCCATATCCCTTCATTTGATCCAATTACTTCCCAAATACCTCCACTAGAACCAATCAACCTAGAAATTTAATCAGCGAGACGCTGATGCTTAAGAAGGGGGGAGTTAACACGGCACTTGCCATTAACCCCAAACGTGTTGCGTTGCGGTCATTTTGTATCGCAACAGTAAGCACATTACCATTTCCCAACCTAATACCCAATCCCATTGAATTGCGAAATCATAAGAATTAAGAATATTGTAATTTGTAATTATTGTTGGATAAGCATATCCAACAATAACCTAGTTTACTTTGTAGCAACCATTTTCCAGGAATTTGATATATTGTGTAAGCAATAAGTAATTTATAAAAAGAATGTTGATGGAAAATAAAGTTCAGTTTTTTGGTAGCAATTAAATCGACAAGTGTTTTTTTCTTTTCACCTCTCGCGAAGTGAACCGATAACTTGCATGCAAAGTTTCAGGTACTCGAAATGCGTACTTTAGGAACTACGCATCATTTTATTGTTTAAGGTTTGAAGGTGCGGTCTCGTTGTCGATTTGTTTAAGAAAAAAATAGTGCGAACACTTTTTAGTAGAAAGCAATTGAACAAGTAATAATTAATTTATTGTCATGGAAAGACATTGGTTTCGTTGGAAATATGATTAACTAAAACAATTTGCAAAAAAAAACATAATTTAATTAAATCTTTGCCATTATTTGTGGTGTCCGGGAACTAACACCAAAATTGAATATGTTTTTCAGTACCCAGACATGCTGTCCGGGTACTAACACAGTGCGATTATCATGCATATTCAGTACCCGGACAGGGGTTGTTTCTTGAAATAATTGTGTATGGATACTGAAACAAAAGCGTTCGGAATTCGGATACTAGATCAGTCATTTTAAGAGACTTAATCATTGAGAGATTTGATCATTTTAAGAGACAAGCCCTGTATGGATACAAAAAATGTGCGCTCGTCTTATATTTTCAGTACGCAGACATGGCTTGTCTCTTAAAATGATTGTGTACGGGTACTGAAACAAAGGCATCCGGGTACTAGATTTTGCTGTACGGGTACTAACGCAAATGGAACTTTTCTGAATTGTTATTTTATTAATTTTAACAATGATCTCTTTGCAATTTACTTGAACGCCATATTATTGAGAAATGTCTATATTCTTACAATCAATAAAAGTTTCCGTGGTAGCATTTATGGTTACAAAATGGTTTGAAGTCAAAGTTGAGAAAAAAGTTAAGTGTCCGGGTACTAGTGCGTTTACCCTAACTACCTAATACATATACCTACGTAGGTACCTATCTGGGCACATATTCATAGGTACCTACCTACCTTTTAACCAATCTATTAAAGTCATAAGTCAAAACCTTGTGAATTTAAAATTTTCTCATAACTGCAAAAGTTTTTTTTTATGTTTTTCCCAAATTCACTCAAAGGATAACATATTGTGTTTACTCCATTTTTTTAATCTAACATTAGAATAAAACAGAAACAAAAAAGGATTCCACTATACCCACCACTTCAACTATCAACATCAACTTCTTCTTCACCACGCGGCCATTATTTTAAACCACACTCTCTTCCGTTTCATTCATCTACTGGTATAAGAGTTTCGATAAAAAGACACAAAATTCACCATTCTCTCTTCCAACCATCCACACTATGCTTGTGAGACAAGAAAAAAAGGCACAAAACAGCACCCAATTAACTGAACAATCCAATTGGAAGCTAGAGTGGGACGAGAACAACTTCGAAACCAGTTCTACTCAAAACAAAAGAAAAAAAATTTACCTTCAATGGTGGAAAGAGGAAGGTGAAAAAACCAACAACACTCCGCAGTTTTTGGAGAGGAAATATAGAAATAACAGAGTTATGATGAAAATCATATATGGGTTTTTTGTTTCATCTTTATATTGTTCGGTGGTGTGTTTTTGTGTTTGATGGTGGTAGCGCGGTTAATATGCATATGACAGGTTTTCTATCTCTCTCTCTTCATTCAGATATTCTTTATTTTTTCTTTTTATATTGTGCAAGCAATTTTGTGTGAGAGTGTGTGTAGGAGAATTATGAATTTTATTTGTTTTTTGGTTGGCAAAAGAAAAGTAGAGGGGATAAATATGGGTTTGCCTTTTCTTTCGTTTGTGTTTTTTTTTTCTTTCCTGTTTTTTTTTTATTTAATAACTCCGTCGGGTGAAATGATTTGAGTTGGGTGGTAAGTTGGGTGAGGAGTTATTGAGACCTGTCAACTCGACTGTCAGGGTCATAAGTCACTAAAAACGAGATGACAAGATTTCATATATTCAAGATGGAGTCCAGCATGTAAGGTGAGAAGCAATCATAATTTAATTTTTTTTCTTTTGTAAAAATATGAGCCACCTCACTCCCTCTTTCATTCACAAAGAGACACAAATGAACACATCCATCCACAGTTGGTCTTCGCTGGTTCGTCGTTCGTTCATAATTCTCACACAAGTGCAAGGGAGAACGTTAAACAAGTGTGAAAGAAAGAAGCACAATTGGACAGCGACTGTGTGAAAGAGAAGAAACAAAGCAAAGAAACTTGTAGAGGCCCCTCTGTTAGAATGAAAGAGAATAACCATCATTTGAGACAAATAAAAAAGAAACGAAAATTGAGTGATTTTTCCTGTTGTCGCACTGTTGTTGTGTCAGTGCTATTTTGACGCGCGTTCCGAACATATCCATATCACGGAAAGCAACGCGGTCGCTCACATCGCAATCCCAACTATAGAATATTCGTAAAAAAAGAGTTATACCTACGTGTTATCCGGATATTCAGATACAATACCGTTTTGTTCTTTTTGTTTTTGGAAGAAAAGTTTTTGTGTTTTCTTTTTTCTTGTGTGTTCCTCTGTCTAATATATGATATTACCTTCTGTCCGGTTAGCTTGAGACCGACCATAACGTGGCGTTTATCCCAATAACTCAAAATACAAAATACACATACCTACACACGAAAACGTCGACAATAAGAGTTACGTTTACGACCGACGACGTTGTACAACGTAACCGGGGGAGGGAGGCGCAGACTGTGATGGATGAGTGAAGTATATGCCTATGTAATGTACGCATATACATATGTGTTTCAATTATTATGACGATGATGATGAGCACCTAGAGTTATTATTCGTTTATTCGAAAATAATGATGACAGTTGATGACGGCAACGTGCAGTGTAAACACACACCACACACATCCGATACAATTGTTACTAAAATTAAAAAAAAATATTCATAATCGGGCTTTCGTGTTTAAAAAATAAATAAATAAAATAATCTTTTTTTTGAAAACTCATGCAACCGGTCGCGTATTTTCCTCTAACAACAAGAAAGGATATTTAAGTGAAAATTTTTAATAAGAAAAATTAAAAATTTACTAAACATGAAGTGAAAATATTTACACCAAGTGCAATCCAATCGAGGAAAAGAAAAAATTATGAAACGTGGATTCAAATTCCAGATATCGAGATGATACTTCGAATGAATTAGCGGACGGACGGACATTAGTAGAACGCAACAGAAGTGCGCGGTTTATTTTAAGAGGTTTTCGATTGATTTTTTTTTAGTCTTGAATCAAGTGAAGTGTCCGCAGTCAGATTTTTAATTTTTTTTATATTTTGTTCCTCTTTAACGCTGTTATTGTTTTTAAATGAAAAATAATTTCATATCTTTGTTGTGTGAAATGCGAAGTGATTTTAAAGATAATACAGATACTATCAATAAAATGATACAATTTGGAACTGTTAAATATGGAATTGTTAAGCAGCTTAAGGATCGAACGAGATCAGAACGAGGTGAGTGATTAAATTGAGAAATAGATTAAAACAACCATCAGTAAACACTAACTATAAAAAGAAAAGGTGTCTATAAGTCCCGAGCGCTTCAGTTAGAATTTTAAAAACTGCCGAAAGGCTTCCAAGTGTATTCTAATTGTAGGTACCTAGATGTCCTTAGTTAGCTTTGTGTTTAAGCAAATTTTTGGATCACTTCTGTGGCAGTAAATGGAATTGATTTTGGTGAACCAAGTTTAGAGAGAACTTGCTGCAAGTTTATCTGTCAAAACTACCTACGAAGTGTCAATGTTGCGTTTGCCTTGGGAAAGTTGATAGCAAACAACTGTGATACCTACGAGCTTAAGTCGTGCTTCTCTTAGCTAAAAAAAATCGCCTCCGTTTTACTGAAGTTTGTTTGCTTATACAAACGAAGTCGTTCAATTTATTGTCGTTTTGTGAAACATTTTTTGTTCTTTTTTCGTCCACTTTGGGAATTTGCTTGCGAAATTGACAAATTTGGAGTGATTGCGTTTGTATTGGAAGGGTTGCTAGGTTTCTTATTTTACCCAGATTTTAAAACAATTCACAATTCACTTGAATAAAAATAATTTTGTGGTTTGCCAAAGCGGACTTGTTGAATTGATGAGTGACTTGAAGAGTTAGGGTGTCAAATCTTTCACTGATCTCCCCAATTCACTGATGCAAATTTACACCTTTTAAAACAATTTATGAAGTTAAAAACAATGAAATGCTATGAATGAACGTAGGCAGTTAGAATTGTTTAAAGCCTTTAAAGATTCTGGTTCGGTTACCTCACGACCGGATCACTAGTCACTAGAGTGAAAGAGTTAAGTGTTAGAGCTGTGATCTCTTCAAGATAACGATGCTCGTAACGACGGTAAAGGAAGAAAAAGAAGCCCTCAATATTCTGGTTAACAGAGAACTTTGCTAATAAGTTGTTCCAAATGACCACCAATTACTCGTTTGTTTAATTGTGAAAGTCAGTAATGAAGGGAAGGTCCTTACTAAGTAGGTATACATAGAGAGCAGAGAAAGGAATAATTTTTAGAATGAAGTATTAAAGTTGTAGGTACTTAGCTAATTTTATCATAGGATGACCAGGTACCTTTCTACACCTACATATCGGCAAATGTCACTAAACCTTAACCAGCTAATTACTGACTTTTTATTTTGTGCCCTTAGATTCACTTTGTGGTGACAGACATTACGGCTCATATAAATAAGAACTTTGAATTTAGTTCACCCAAAGAAAAGTTCCTCACTTTACAAAATGTAAGATAACAGTTTTATTTTTCAATTCAATTTTGCGGGTGAATGGAAGTCGAAGTAAAAAAATCTCCAAAAATCCAAACAGTCTTGTTTATCGTGATTGTTTCTTCGTTAAAATAGAATTTTTTGCGAGCAATAATCAAAGGTGTTAACTGTATGAGCTGCGTTACATAGCGAAACTTAAAAATACCTTCGTAACCACCTACAAAACACCAAAACTTATTTTAATAAAAATTCCTGCAATCACTTGTGTTGGTTTACCTATACAACAATCAACAAATACAAGAAAGTTGCTAATCAGCTCATTAAAGACATAGCTGATCCATTGCAAGGTCAGTCTGAAAATCTTATCGTAGTTTATTTGCAATTAGGTCTTTCAATACACAGGGTTACCGACACACAATCGAAATATGAAAGTTAAGAGATTGGGGGTTGAGTTAACGAAGAAAATTATGATAAAAACCTGTCCAAATCTTTCCAATTTTGAAAAATACTTCAGTTCATCAATTCTTTGAAATGCTTACTTGAAAACTAAGAATTTTAATCTCTCACAATTCACAAACAATATTCTAATATTCTTCTATATTCTAAGCCCCTAGTATCGGTGTCATCTTGACGTATGGGTACTTATGGGATAAAGTGACCTATTCCTAATCCGATTGAATAATATTCCAAAGAATCTTAATAAAACAGCTGAGCTATAGATAATCAAGCAAGAAATCAGTGATAATCTCTTAAATAGATACCTAAGAGTGGTAGATTACAATAAGTTTTTTTCTATTCAAAAACATTTTCTCGAAAGATCTAAATAAGTGAGAAGGTAGGTACACCTAATATTCTTAGGTAGGAACAGGTACCGCTAAAAAAAACTCAATAATATCCTTAAAACTATGGCGCCCGATTCTTTTTTGTCTTTTTTCTCTTCAATCAAAATAAGTAACGACATTCCCCAAGCCCAGGGACCCTACTCTGTAATTCGTTTCGAAAGCAAAAATTTCCGAAAACGAATATTTTGTACTCTTTATTTCTAAAGCGGATTCGAATCTGCCACTTTCGGAACGGCAAATCCAAAAACGATTTTTTTATTTCATTTATTTATATTTTTACTTGTTTGTAATTTGCTTTGATATTATTTTTTTGCTTGATTTGACAGATATCTTGAGAAATGTTTCAAGACTTCGCAAATCTATTCCGTTAATGAACGAAACGAAATACAGAGTACGAATTAATCGGATCGAAAATCACTTTCGAATAGACTTACGATTCGAAACGAAATACAGAGTAGGGCCCCAGATCACTAAGCTGATGAGCTGTGATTTCTTCGAGATCGCGATGTTAGTGATCCCTTCGAGATCGCGATGATCGTGATAACACCGAAGAGGAGAAAGAATAAGAAGAAACAAATGAAATAAAGTTTGACGAAGAAACGCTTAAAAAAACAATTAGTGCAGAACTTGCCCAACTTTCAATAATCTTGGGGCTATGGTCCTTATACAAAGGATAAATTAGAAGAAAGTACAGCACTTGACATCTTAAACGGTGAACGTAAATGGGATGTTCTATAAAGATACACACACACAGTAGTTGCAATAAGATATAAAAACAGATTTTTAGAAGGAGATTTTAAGAAAAAAGTATTTTTGGGTTCTAAAAAACAATCACAGGATAAGTTGATAAATTGTCAACCTGGTAGACGGACTAAGGCTCATCCATTTTATTCTTGCTAAACATTCTATAGTCAATGCGCCTTCTTTCATCCTACATCTTCTCGAACATTCACACAAAGGCTTCTTTCTGTAGGTCTTTGTTTTCTGAGGCAACGAGATTCTTTTCGAGTAGTTTTTGAAAGTAGGACTTTTCATCGCAGAAATTCCTAGATTTCCGTTTGTTATTCACTTGAATTTCATTGGCCCTTCGTTTGAAATGAGGGAGAATTGAAAGAGCAACGAAGTTCCCACATATTTTTGGATTGAAAGTCCTCCTCCCAAAAGAATTTCTCTGCAGTTTTGATTTAGAATTGGTCTGAATTTACGAAAAAATATACTGAAACCTAACAAAAGTGAAGGAATAGCTTATTTTGGCAAAGTTGAAGTATAGACCAAATACGAAAATACAGTGGTGATCCAGTATAACGAACGATGTAATGTCCAGAGTCAATTCGTTATATCGAAAATTCGTTGTATCGAAACCTTTTGTCATACAAATCTTTAGGTAAATAGACTCAATTTGTACTCAAATTTAAGAAAAGAATCGTTAATATGCATTTGTTTTCTCGGGGGTTGAATGTTATTGTTGAATGCCTTTTCCCGTAAACTTTTTAGAACTAAGACTTCAGAGTTTTCAGTGCCATTTTGTCTGAAATTCGTTATTTGTTCGTTATATAGAATACCTAATGGACTTGAAAAAAGTGTTTGTAATATCGGCTTTCGTTATACTGGACCACCACTAGTGCTTTTCTTTTACTATAAACTCTTAATCCACATCTAGCCCTGAATGAATTCGATTCGCATATATTTTTCGTTAGCATTAATATCATACCAGTCTTATAAGCGGTGTTTTATTGGGAATTTATATTCACTTCAGCAAAACATCGCTCATGGAAAAACAACAACTCTAAAGTAAATAGCGTAAGTGGACAAAAATAACTCACTTGCCGAAGTGAACAACAGGGATGGCTGGTAAATGGCGTTTATGGGAAAGTGAACTTGGTAAGTGAATATAGCCAAAAAAGCGTTTTATTGAGATTCGCAAGTGAAGTGAATATAGAAATTCCCAATAAAACACGGCTATAGTCGACACAAATAAACTCTTCTTCTTTAACGGTGACATGAGTATCCTGATCTCTACGGAATCACAACTTTCCCAACTTATCTTCTTTAGAATATAACACCGCAACAGAATTACTAACCAAAGCATTTATAGTTTTCGTATTTGAATAATTTTATGTAACTGACAAAATGTGACCATATAAAAAAAAAAAAAATTAAAAAAACATAACTTCTTCAAAGTTAAAAATTAGTTTCGTGTTGTCTTGTTGTCTAAGATCAAATTGCTCCGTGTCCGTATACAGCCTTGGCCAAAAGTATCAGGCATGGGCACCCCGCAAAATTGACCTTAACTGAGTGAATGAAATCTGAGTCTGAATCTGAATCTGAATCTGAATCTGAGCCTAAACCAACACCTTTCGATTACGACACTAATGTCGCTTTCCACTGGTTTCATTCGGGGAAGCACTCATTTTAAAAACCAATGGAACACCCAGCATTTTTTCTATTCAGTTTAACGTAATTGCCTTCGTGTGAGTGAAACACCTATGGCTCTTAAAAAATATTCCTTGAAGAAAATTTGAATAACATGTGTTAGTGCTTCTTGAGTCGATTCTCACTTCAAATCGAAAAGCGTCTGTCGCTCCTCAGAATCATGAAAAGCGATCTTTTTGCACCAATGAAACGGTTTAAGAATGCTCCTGGATGCTCCTTTTCGTCCAATGGAAAGTGACATAAGTTTCTAAGACGAGGTCTTTCCCATCCGCGATTTCCCCGCAATGTGTTTTCTAAAAACAGTCGAGCAGGAGCGTTGATGTCCATCCGCCCTACATGGCCCCAGCCATCGTAGACTCGCGATGCGTAAGATTGACCAGTGTCAAAAAAAGAAGCAGGAATCCTACAAATGTGCAGGAACGTTTGAATATTTTATTTTTATAAAAAAAAAATTAATATTCAGTGTTGCCATACCTTAAGTCAATGATCTTCCCAGCTGAATTTTACAGTTTGAATTAAGCTAGAATGTGGTTGAAAATTCCTCAAAAATAGACTGATTTTATTAAAGAGATTAGAACTGAAAGTAAGACACTGCCATGAAAATCGTTTTCTAACTTAGCTTCTCGAAATCGACATAAAATTGCAGGTCCAATGCTCTAGGGTATGTTACCCCGAGCTTATAGTTGCGCCACCCTATTTATTTATTTTATCTATGACGACCTTGTGTTTCCCTTGAAATATTAAATTTTCTAAATAACTACCTAACCTACCTGTACAAAAATTAGAATTGTTTTTTATATTTCGGTGCCTAATTCTTGACTATGGAGTTCTCTTATGCAGTTTTTAGTGACAATGAGTCTATGAGTTATTATATTTGACAGACTTTTTGTTTGACAGAATGTTTATTTGTTTCTCCTAAACCGACACAAAACATTAGTGGCATGAAAAGAGCTTTCTCACAGAGTCACAAAGTTTAAAATTTTAAACTTTCACTGTAAAAAATATTAAGAACTAAATATTTATGATAAATCTACTTTTGGTATAAGCTCCAAGTTCAATAATCAATTCGGTTTCACGGTTTCGTTTAAACCTCGAACTAAGTTTATTTTAACCGTCGTTTAAACTTCAGTTCAGTGGTTGTAGCATTTATCGTAGACCATGTTTTTTGACACAAACTTGGTGCAAAATTGAAAAGGCTTCCAAATCTATGAAGTGACCAAATCCCTTCAACAACAAAATTCGTACAATGATTCGCTCACAAACAACACGTAGTTGAAATTTGTTTAGTTAAACTGCAGTTGACCTTAAACTTCGATACCGGACGAGTTTCACTTCACATTTTAACTTAAGTTCTTTGAAAGTTGAACTTCAGTTCAAATTTAACTGTGAAACCGGTCAAATGTTAAACAGAACGAATAAAAAATGAAATTGGATACTGGGCTTCTTTAGTTTGTCTTTATTAAAAACGGCCTTAATCACTGACAAAATTTTGCAATCATTTTCGAGAAGGTTTAAGTAGGTACCGAACCTAAATAACTAGCCTACATTTTGACTGTTTTTGTTGACCGCAGTAACTACAGTAGATTTGAATGTTGCGGTAATGCAAGATCTGAGTCTTAAAGTGTTCTATAGTTTTTCTTCAAAAATTCTACCAGCAAACCAGACACATATTCAATCGTGCTTTCACGATGCACTGCTAATCATTCATACCTCATTGAGATGGATGTCGAGTAAAAAAAGTTCGTGGCAACCTAGTTTTGTACCAAAAGAGTTACATTGAGTTATTGTCTTAAAAAAGGCACTCGAACAGAAATAAATCGTTTCTTATAAAAGCATTAAACATCTCCGTTTCGGTATTACGTCATCATTTCGGTATTGATCATGGCTATCGTTTTTTTCTGATCGATTTCGAAAGAATTTCAGTACAGAAAACAACTTCAAATGATATTCTGCCAACTCAGTCTTTTTCCCTAAACAAAATAACAAAATTTAGATCTCATATCCCAAAGTAACAAACATAATTTTAGTACTCATATATCCCGATAGAAACATTGTAAACTTTTTTAATCTTTAAATTTTAAAAGACTGCCATAGTTGAAAATATCAATTGATAAAAGCTTAACTATTTTTATACGAATCTTAGAAGCTTACTTTGTTGAAACCATCGGATTTCACCCGAATTCGTTTAAAAAAAATGGAGAACAGCAATAGATGTGCATTTTTGTGCATTATTTTCATTGGCCTTTGAATTTGGTACGTGAAATATGTGAAATAAGCTTACCAGAGCTGTACAAGAGGCTCTGTTCTAAATCTATTTATTGTAAAGTTGTCACCAATGTTGGCAGCTAACAAAACTATGATAACAGGCCCCATGTCCATCAGAACCAAGTCATTGCCTTCTCACATAAAGACAATCAAATGCTTACCTCGTTTCAAAGAAAAAGAGTCAAAGAATCAAATTTCTCTCATCCACATGTCCCCATTCACCATTGCAACACTCACAACAGCAAAAACAAAATAAATATCTACTCTCCATTCTTTCAAAAAGATACCGACGGCATTTCATTAAAATCCCGCAGCATGTCATCAATTTCGTTGTCAAAATATTTAAATAATTGCCACTTAAGCCAAGAATTCATTCAAAAATGTCCATCCTGAAAATCATTCAAATCCTTCCTATCACATCCTTTCCATCTGACTTAATCGCTTCGATTAGTTAACACAGTTTTTTTTTTTTAATAAGAAACTTCTTCCTATGCCAATTAAGCGTATGTTGGTAGCTCTCTTTTTTGAAGAAAAATATTCCATGACTCCTGATAAAAATCCTTCCCATTCCGATTAATCGGCTAATTAAACTTGTTCCAGAAGACCAAAGACCAAAGACTCACTCGAATGACAAACAAAAATTCATATCTACAAAGGAAACAATAATAAAATAATAAGGCACCGCCATTAAATACCATTTCCTTCGTTACATAGCTTCTTTGCATTTCAAAAGAAAAAGAGAACCAATATGGCTAACTCCGGTGGCTTAATTAGTATCGAGATGCGGTCGGTCACTTTGCGCTATCAAATCTTCACCATCTTTTTTTCTCAGATTTTTTTTTTTTTTCTTCTGTTCTGTGTTAGATAATCTTCTCCATCTAGTTGAATAAAATTAACAAGAAGAAGAAGGGGACGGGGCATATAAGACATTTATTTAATATTAATAATTAATATTCCATTTTATACCACACATTTTTGGAGTCCCAAGTGACCCGCACACAAGACTTGAAGGCTAAACCAAGAACAAGAACTAATGACAATCGAAAATGCTTTCACAGTGATAAAGTAGGGAAATTAAGCCCACGACTAAGAAAAAAGAAAGAAAAAAAAAACAAAAACGTGGTAAGACAAAGGGAATCACAAAAATCAAGTATGTCTGACAGAAAACGTTCAGAAGAAATATTTTTCACATGTTCGTATCTCGAGAATGAGAGGTAAAAAGGTATGAATGTACCTAATTATGAATAAATTAATCCGAATGCGCAAAGGTCTAGGGCGTTTTTGTGTCTCCGAATCCGAATATTGAATTTTTCTAGTAAGAGATACGCCACTCTAGTCTTAGCACTTCACTTATACAATCGCTCAAGTCGAAAAAAGGGTTATACCCTTGTAACTATCATCTGTGTGTGAGAGAGTTCACCAATGACGTGGATGCTTCGATGATGACAGTAGCCAAGATGAGATACATTCGCCGTTGGAGGCAATTTACATTTAAATGAATCAATAAATAATTTTGTTTTATTTCGTTACTATATTTATTTATTTATTTTTGTTCTTTTTTCTTCTCCTTTGGTTGAATTTCATGTCTCATCATAACGTTTTCGCGGCAGGGCACATCTGGTGGAAGGGAGGGGAATTTTTGAATCTTTGATTGCTGAGACACATTTTTGTGAAAGAAATATTATAATGGATGCTGTTTGGCTGGCTGACTGGCTGATGTGGTGCGGTTTCGTCGGTTTTGTTATTGAGGTTTTCATAATTGGTGGAACTTCTTGTTTTTTTTTTTTGAAAATGAAAATATATGTTCAGTCATTAAGGGTCACTTAAGCGATAGGCAAATGAGTGCAGAACAGATCGACGAAATATTACCTGAACAGAAATATATCGTGTTGACAGAAGAGAAGACAAACAACAGAAATAAGAAAAAGAAGAAAAAAAAATTAAAAAAACTAAAATACAAATGTGAAATCACTCACAACCTGAAGTTGATAAATTAGAAACACGATAGTGATGAGTTTGGCTTGTTTGGGTGGCTTTTCGTTGCTTGTGTAGAGATTTTTGACTGTGAGTCAAATATTGAATTTGAAAAACGAAAAGCGAATTTGAAAATAATCTGATGAAGTGATTTAGAAAAAGGAAACGGGATTTGATGAACCCGACCTCACAGTGAGTGAGGCATGAAAATTTAAAAGACAAAAGTCGTTTCAACCCATTTAGGTTTGAATATAGTATCTTGAGTCTTGTAATGCAACTTTAAGTACTACAATAATATTTAAAGACGAAATTTCATTCAGGTTCTTCAAATCCAACCTTTCTTGGGTCTGAACTTCTTCACACGAAAATTGCATCTATTAAGTGAATGCTTTTTGAGAATATCGTCTCATATCAATGAATATCTTTATTCATATCCTTGTGAAAAAGATTTATTCCTAAAACGTACAACACTAGTGCTGGTTTTGACACAATTAATTCCGTCCGTAGTCCTAGTGCATTTTTCGCAACAATGAGTTGGCAGGGAATGGGGTACCTAATTGTCTGCTGGTTCCGAACGGCTAATCGAGAGAGCGCTTTCCATGGCGATTTATTTATGAGCCTTTATGAGGTAAGTGGTAAAGGTGTGACTCCTTAGAGATCACAGTTTTCGTGTTGCGTAAAGGGAGAAGAAAAAAAGCAGAATAAAAAGTCGATCTCTGCAGCTACTTATTCATAACTTTACTGCACAGTTTTGTGAGGCTTTATAAAGGCCCATACAACTTTTTATAATCAACAGTCTTGCAAGACCTCAAAATGATTGCATATATTTTTTATTTCAACTTCGCAATGAATATTGTTCCAAAGCGTTATACAAAGCAAATACCAGCCTTATACCAGCCTTATACAAGCCTTATGCAAGCCGTGTACAAGCCTTATGCGAGCGTTATACCAGCCTTATGCGAACCTTGTACAAGCTTAATACAAGCCTTATACAAGCCTTGCACAAGCCTCTTACACAAGCCTTATACAAGCCTTGCACAAGCCTCTTATACAAGCCTTATACAAGCCTTGCACAAGCCTCTTATACAAGCCTTATACAAGCCTTGCACAAGCCTCTTATACAAGCCTTATACAAGCCTTGATGCACAATCCTTATACAAGCCTTCCACAAGCTGTAAACAAGCCTTATACCAGTCTTATACAACTCAGTTTAGAAAAGCTTGAGTGGAGCTTGTAAAACTCACTTTCAAAAGCGTTTTAAAAACTGCGATTGATTTTTTGGAAATTTTGTTTTGAGAATTAAGTAAACTGAAGGCTAAGGCATGTGAAAATATAATAAAATATTGGAAAGCTTGGAGTAGGGAGTCTAAAAGGAGCTATTTTTTCACACTTTCAATGAACAATAATTTTCAAGGCTTTATACCGGCTTCCTACAAGAAAACTGTAAGAGCCTTGTATAAAGCACATTTTCGAAACCACTGAAAAGTCAAAAATTGAGGTTAATTTGTCACTTTGTAAAACAAGGGCTCATGATCTCCCAATTTAATAAGAAATGTAGTTGAGATTTTTGCTGAATTAAATCTTTTAACTCAGCTTGTTGATGAGCCCACTCGGGTTCCGGATATTTCTGGCCATTCGGCCAACACATTAGATTTGTTTCTCACTTCTCATCCTGAAAAATATAGGGTCAAAGTGTCATCACCTCTAGGCACGTCGGACCATTGTGTCATATCGGTAGATTTTCCGGTTTCCGTCACAGTAAAAAGAGAAAAAGTCCCAAAAAGAACTGTATGGCAATATGAGAAAGCTAATTGGGACGGCCTGAATAATTTCTTTCGAAATTTCAACTGGTCTTTGTGCTTTCTCGACGGTAACGTGGATGCATCAGCTGATATGATATCTAACGTAATTCTCAACGGCATGACTAACTTTGTTCCGCATAGATCAAAGAGCATCATCCCCAAAGAAAATTCGTGGTTCGATTCGGGCTGTAAAGAGATGATTAGGGAAAGAGAAAAATGTTTTCGGATTTTTAAAAATGACCCTACCGAAGAAAACAGAAATAAGTTTAAGTGCGCCAGGAACGCCTGCAATACTCATATACAGAAGACCAAGTTTTTATATGACCAAAAGGTAAGGCAAAAAATACTATTGTGTCCAAAAGGAAGTAAAAACTTTTGGTCTTTTGTTAAGAATATTAAGAACTCGACCACATCATCGGTCCCAACGCTCGTCTTAAATGACTCTCCGTATGTCAGCTCCATCGACAAAGCCAATTTGCTGGCAGCTCAATTTGCTGCCAACTCGACACTTCCTTATAGCATTTTGGCTCCACCTGAGCTCGAGTCTGCAAATTCTTTGATGAAGCAGATATTTTTTCGAACTCGCTCGGTTGCGAGAGTCCTTAAGGATCTCAACATACATAAATCCGCTGGTCCAGATGGTATCCCCGCCGTTATTCTGAAGAGGTGTTCTTCTACGCTGGCAAAACCACTGCGTAAACTTTTCCATCTTTCCTATTCTGCTGGGATTTTTCCGAGCAGATGGAAAACTGCATTTGTCCAGCCGGTCCCTAAAAAAGGCGAATCTTCCTCCCCCTCCAATTACCGTCCAATTGCACTTACGTCCCTTCTTTCCAAGGTCATGGAAACGTTGATAAACCGTCAACTTATGAAATATCTTGAAGAACGAAAGCTTCTTAATGACCGTCAGTACGGCTTTCGTAGCAAACGGTCCACTGGTGATTTGATGGCTTATCTCACCGAAAAGTGGAACCAATCTTTACATTGTTTTGGAGAAAGTAAGATTATTGCGCTTGATATTTCAAAAGCATTTGATAGAGTTTGGCATCAGGCTCTTTTATCGAAAATGCGTGCTTTTGGTATCGATGAGTCTCTTCTTCGTTGGATTAGAAATTACCTTTCCGACCGTTCAATACAAGTTGTGTTGGATGGCTTCAAGTCTGATACCCACATCATAAATGCTGGTGTGCCCCAGGGCTCCGTTTTGTCTCCGACTCTCTTCCTCATTTTCATTAATGATCTCTTGTCTGAAACTTCTAATCCGCTTAACTGTTTTGCTGACGACTCGACCCTCAGCTTTTCATATTCGTTTCCAAATTCACGTCCCTGCTCTTCGGATGTGGAACTGGAACGGTTGCGTATGATAAGCTCATTGAATTCTGA
Organism: Melanostoma scalare; assembly: GCA_949752695.1. NCBI lineage: Eukaryota > Metazoa > Arthropoda > Insecta > Diptera > Syrphidae > Melanostoma > Melanostoma scalare. The sequence goes on from OX456986.1 coordinate 13,969,303, forward strand.
CCTTGACAGCATTGTTTCATGGGGTCTTATGAACCGAGTAGAATTCAATGCTTCGAAAACTCAATGCTGTCTCTTGTCGTTGAAGCTTAACATTCCCCCATTGCCATTATCCATGAATGGTACCTGCATCGAAGAAACCGAAAAGCTGTCAGTACTTGGTATGTGTGTCAACGATGATCTTCGTTGGAATGACCACATATTTGAGGTCGCCAAAAATGCTGCAAAGTGCTTAGGTTTCCTAAAGCGATGCAGAAAATTTTTCACCCCCTCTGATCTGGCTATAATCTATAAGGCATACATCCGCCCAAAACTAGAGTATAATTCCCATATCTGGTCAGGTGCTTCTCAAACATCTTTGCACCTTCTTGATAGGATACAAAACAGAGCGTTGAGATTGATAGGTGATAGTTCAATTGTAGAATCGATTGATTCTCTTGAACATCGTCGAAATGTAACTTGCCTAACTCTTTTTTATCGCTTCTTTTACAAACAGTGCTCTAGTGAAATAGCCAGTTGCATTCCTCCCCTGAAACAATTTAACCGCAATACCCGCCTCGCAAGGAATGCTCATCAGTTCTCCCTTCAGCCCAACTTCGGGCGTACAGTCAAGTATAGAGATTCATATTTTAGCCGCTCAACCCGAATGTGGAATGCTTTACCCAACTCAATTTTCCCCACGCAATATAATGTACAGAAGTTCAAGAGTGATGTGCATCGGCATCTCCTTTCTTATCCTTTCCTAATTTCCTAACACCCGCACTGTGTTCTATAACATTATAAGGGTAGTCACAACCCCTTGAAGTGCGCGTAAATTATAAAAAAAAAAAAAAAAAAAAAGTCCCGAGAGCAATAAAAACTCAGTTTTCAAATTATGTTTCTTAGCAAATTATGAATGAAAGTGTTGAGTGTGTAAAGCAACCGACGCGACGTGACAAAAACGATAAAACGTTTTCCTACATTCGTAATTGCCGAGGCGACAAAAATGCTGGCAATAGGATTAATGTCGCTGTCGCAACTACAAATTAATTTCGGGTTGGGAGAGCCTTAAGCTAGTAGTAGGAAACCTCGTGAGAGTTTTTATCCACACTTGCAAAGGATAATAACTTAAGGCCTTATACGGGCCTAATGCAACTTAATTCTATATAAAGCTTTTGTAAGGCTTGTATAACAAATTTCTAATAGCTCTTTTGAAGTTGTTATTGAAAATGTGGCCGAAAGAGTATCCAATTTGCACAGGGTCTGGATTCCGTAACGTTTTAGACCAACTATCGTCTACGGTACTAAAAAACCATGAAAAAATCACCGAAATTTGGAAGACGATAGCAAAGAAGCAATCCTTTAATCGCTGAAAACGAAGACAAATAAAACAATCCTTTGACTATTTTATTTTTATTTTTTAAAAAAAGAGGAGGCTTATGCTATTCTGGAGCACTCAGACTTAATTGCCAGTCCATTGTACTACTAGCGTATCAGCCTTCCCTTTTTTGTGGTGCAGTAGATTGAAATAAGGTGGATGTTATTTTATATGTAACCTCAAGGACGGCGTCCAGATGAAACTGGGAGGCTGAAAGAAAAGTAGATGCCCAGAGCGGGACGATACATTTGACAATAGACAATCGAATGACAATCGTCTAAAAAGTTACGGTATTTGGGCCCAGGTTAGCAACCACAGAATGTTAGAGTAAAAAGTGGGACCTAAATTATTGGTCTAGATAAAAAGAAACGCACTCGAATACAGATACAGAGGGCCAAAAAGTAGACGCGATGGGAAGCCTATAGGTCTTAAATATGTTGTCAAATAAAATTAAAAAGGAAAATCTTCTTTATTCTAAATCCTCATTCTCGTTTTGAGTATTCAAATAGATTTACACATCTTTTGATTTCGTTTAGAAGAAAAAATTTATAAAAAAAAAATGATGAAAGCCAAAGTGGCTCACGAAAGTGGCTCACAACCAAACCAAAGATGTTTAAATTCTGAAGAAGCCACTTTGAGCCATCCACTCCACCAATAATTTCGACAAGACCCTCATCATTTCTTTATACAAACAAGACGTCGCGTCGGCGGAAAGTCGTACGTCTACCTACTTGGCCTTCAATGAAAACTACTCGCAAATCACCTCCTCCATTTTAAGCTTTCATTAGCTACACATTTCCATTTATTTTAAATCTGTTCCCACTTGTAAGTGTAACCCAGCTAAGTCATCCCTTCTCTCATGATTGGGCCCAAGAAAATAACTGTCCATTAACGGCCTAAGCTCCTTTCTAGACGCTTCCTACATCTGAGTCACCATAAACCGCTTTTCAATGTTGCAAAACCGAAGATCATAAGTATCTGATGGCAAATAGTCCGAAAACAGTCTCAACTTTTAGAAATTGTGCGGTAGGCTTTTTTCTTATCTATAAAGAAATTTAGGGTTTCGTTTCTCGCTAGAAATTTTATCACATCCGAGAACAAAACTGCACGTTATTGGACTGATATTCTTTCTATAGAGGTTTGTTACATCTAAGTCTCAATACACCGTTTCCAATGTGTCGGAACGGAAATACCTGTGGCAAATAGTCCAGCAAAAGTCACAGTTTTTATAAATTTTGATTCGTACTTTTTCATTGGCAAACGAAACTGTTTTTTGGAATCATCGTTTTTGACGAACTATCGGGGTTTCCCGCCTTGATTTTCAAAACTATGGGGGTTGGGTTTTTTGATATTCGAACACTGGGCTATGCTAGGGTCCCTATATTTATCCCATAGATCGTGTATGATAAATCATACCATTCGTTGTTTAAAAATGCTTTAAAAACCATCTCAAAATATACAAAACAACCTATAAAAGAACTCCTCACATGCACAGGAAAACACACTGTTTTCGATTAAATACTCTAAAAACATAAACTCTCCATGCACCACATTATGATTAATCCTCTCATTCCCATAATTCATAGCCATGTAGTAAAAGAATTCTCAACAACGTTCAAAATAAATAATAAATCATTACCGAAACTTAATTAAAAAATTAAACTCAAAAACATCCGTTTCCAACCCACACGTCAGATGATTATAAATTTTAAAAAATTGAATTATACTTTGCTATAAGCAGAGCTGATGCCTTTTAATAATTCATTTCATAATTCACACCATTTTTACCGGCGAAAATATATTTTTATGTGCTTTTTTCATAAACACCATAAAAAAATATAAATACAAACCATTCATAGTCCAAACAGAGAGATGAACGGATTTAGATCACATGGAAACGCTTTTAATATCTATCATTATTTTCCACAATGGGAACGGGAAGGTGTACAGAGCATTCCGCATTCACAAAAAAATGCTCATCCGCTTTTTGCTATTGGTTCACATTCATTCGTTTGCAATGTCTGCATGGTGGTAAAATTAATTGTGTATCTCGTGTGAATTATGGAAAATCTAAATAAAATACGATTTATATCTGACAGTCCAAAATACAGAGACTCAACCGACACAGAAGCACAACATTATATTTTGTGAGTTTGGAAAAAACTAAATCCAAAAAAAGACAAAAATGTGCATAAAATCCGAATTGATATCGGGGCTTGTAAATAGATTTGAAATTGGATATACAACCTTCGGCGCCTATCAGGACCAGCAAGCCTATCCTAAACACCGAAAACTAAATGTGTGTTACGAGGAAGTTGAGTTACGAACTCTGCGCGCCAACACACACCGCCGCACACAACCGGAGGTCAACGTTGGAATGATTTAACCTACAATATGTGCAATAGACTTGTATAAATATCTATAAGGAATACAATACATTACAAAAAAAACATTCCTACAGCATATGAAAATGTGAATATAGTATAAAGGGTGACATTGCCACTCTTTGTGTATCACACACGATATTTGCAATTCGAATTTAAAGTTCATTTGGTTTTTTTTTCGTTTTTTTTTCACTCGTTTTGATTTGATTGTACATTAAACGAAATAATAAATAAAAAAATGGGTTTTTTGTGTTTAAAAAAGGAACACAGTGAGCGTATTTTCTTCATATTCGTTCGTTCTTGTTGTGCGCGTCGGCCCGCCTGCTCGTGATAATGACTTTTTGTATGAATTTTATCACTTTGTGCTCGTATGTGGTGTGCCCATGAATTTTTAAATCCAAGTAATGTACATACCATAACGTATCTAGTTTTTTTTTGTATGTTTGCTATCGACACACGGGTATAAAAAGAAGCAGTGTGAGAATTTGCATTTCAACAAGACATTTATCGGAGAAAATTTCCTGAATACTTATCATGTTATTAATAATTTATTATTTTTTTCCTTAATTTGGAGCAAATTGAAAACAATTTACAATTAAATGTGACAGTCTTTGTTTTTATTGCAAAGGTCACAAGAATTTAATTGGTAGGTGACATGCATTTGTTTGTGATTTTGTTACACAGAATTGCAATTGGAGAAGGGTGTTGGACAGAGAGATCAGTGTCGGGAGGAGTTTAAGAATGCACGTTTGTTGTGAATGCACGTTGTTGGAACCAGAATCAATTTTCCAAAGATTTAATGTCAATAGTCTACAAACTATCTGCTTCCAGTAGAATATCTGCAGCTCCCCAAAATGACTCTGTAATACCTGGACTGACTAACGAACATGTCGAAAATGAAAATTCTTATTGAATCGACTTCTGCAAGGAAAAATTTTGCCATCAAACGAGAATGTCTGAAGCCCAAGCCGTGATTGTTACAAGTTTGAAGAGCGCTCAAAATGGCTTCGAACTGCAAATTCTATTTTCAGATGGGGATTGTTTTGGTGAATAGGAGTTTTGGGCGTCAGGTGCTATCCTGAAAGTAAATTTTCAGTGTTTTATCAGATAAACTAGAATTTTGGCAGCAAGCGCTAACAAGGAAGTGATTTCTTAACTTGTTTTTGTCGCGCAATCATGTTTCGACGACTGTCTATAGCTTTGTCTAACTTTGAAAACGACTATCGTTTAGACGGCCATCTTTTAAATGGTGTAATGTTTACTACTCGACTTTCTTTGAAATGTTTACTTTGACGAAGTTCACATTGGTCGATTTGTTGAAGCTTCGTGCGAAGAAATGCGATTGTTTTTTTGTTCTCCTTTTCTGTTACACCAATTTATCGGTATTGACTTGCGGTCGATTCGTTGAACATTGTAATCGTTCATAGCCTTTCAAATCATAGTAAAGTATATAAGATAGGTTTCGTCATGAACTGAACTCCAAGAATTTACAATGCTTTTCCAGTTTTGTGCAGATGAAATATCGTAACCAATGAGGTTCTACCGAGTTTTGATCATTGCTACCTCAATACTTTCGTTCGAGATGAGTTGAAAAGTCCTCCGTGTTAGTAAATTCATTGCGATGGAAATAGCTTTCTCGATTAGCCATTCGGAACCGGCAGAAAATAAAGGTTCCCTCTATTCCCTCACAACTCACAAGGCATGGTTGTGAGAAATTTGCCTGGCTTTGGGGGTCCTCGCGCTCCTATTTATTATTTAATTTACCTCAATGATTTTCCAAGATTGCAAGCTTGTAAAACGACAGCTTTTTTTTAATTTGAGCTTGAATCATTCTGCAAAACGACAAACGCTGTTAACTTTGGGTTGCACCACGTAAAGTGATAGTTGACAGTAGTTTCGTTTTTGTTAAGGGAGATTTATATGCGGTTTGTAAAGCGATAATCGTTTGCCTTTCGTTAGAAACAAACAGGTGTCATTTCCGTCCTTTTAGCGTCAAAACTATGTGATTAATCCCGCAAATCTATTGTGTCGTCTCTGTATCGATCCATGTTGTTCATGTGAAGTAAGAAGTAAACATTTTTAACTATAACCTCATGCAAATCTACCTCTGCACAGTAAAACAAACGATAGACAACACCGGAATTGATCGAGTTTCAGCGCTTCCGAGCACCATAAAAATAAATATGGACGACGCGACGCGACGAAGCAATTTACTGACTATAACATTCTCGTTTATAATGTTGACGATAATAATTTATTAAGCGTCCCTTCCAAGTTCGAAAGAAGGTTTTTATCAGCTGGAGCTTTCTTAAGTAAAATAATGAAAGAAACGACTTAGATAAGTAAAGAAAGTTAGCACATGAATCCGAGGTTAGAAGTTTTGAATATTAGAAATTTCTTATGTCGATGAAACTTGCCAACCCTGTTTGAAAATTTTAAATAAAATATTACAAGATGGGAAGTTCTCTCCGAAAGTCTTAACCAATTAAATGAGGAAATCAGTTGATGGAAGCAAGTAACAAAGTCTTACTGCCTTACTTTATGGCGGTCTTGAAATTTGTTTGCCTTTTTATTATATAATTAGATACAGTCGCTTTGGTAGTGACAAGTGTATTGTCACTTTTCCGGCTCGAAAGACCAATGCAAAAAGTAAGTTTCGTCAAAGGCTCTTTCACTGGAGTTTCTAACCATTTTACCTCTTCGGCAGTGATAAAAATGTGGAGTCTGAAAGCACCTGCTTAAATTATTATCAGTTCTTCGACTGACCTTGTATCGGTTTACTAAGGGACATTGATTTCTTGCGGCTGAATTGCAAGAAGACATAAAAAAGAAAGCCTTTTTCTAGGCTCATGGCTGACTCGATTAGATTATGAAGCTGAAACTAAAAGAAACTAAAAGAACTTGCAACGCTCAACGTAACAACCTAGCCTACATCTACTACTGCACTAGTGCCAATAACATCGTCACAAGATAACGGGTCTCGCTCCCATCTCGCTATCAGCAAACTTAGAAAAAAAAGTCCATTAAAGGTTGGGATATGAACTTCATTTCTAAGCTTTCAAAAAATGATTTAAAGAAAGATATCAATAAAGAATAAAATGCCGTGTACTATCGTAACTTCTTTTAACATTTATTGAATCTAGCCTGATTATCCTTCCTTAAATATAAATAAAGGCTTCTACTGTATTCCTACTGTATGCTCGATTAAAGAACGTAGCCACACTTGAGAGTGTGACATTAAAAGGCCGCTTAGTCGGTGTGCTCCGTTCTATAACGTGTCTGTTTCCACTTGGAGGATAAAATATAATTTGGCTCGAGGGACCAATTTATGAAATAAGTGCTGCCAATTTATTAATTGGAAGTTCCTTAAAAGTTTGTATCTTCTGATGTATATTTGAAACAAACTAAGGTTTCTAGAAGGTGATTAGAGAGTTCATGAAATGATTTCGAAACAGAACTGACTTAACCGCCCTTTTGTGCATTAATTGCCTCTTCCCTAAGCATCCCCACAATTAGTTGTCAACATCGCTTTCCAATAAAATGTTCCACATTAACTTTTCAGTTTTCAAAATCCCCATTTCCTCCTATGACAATCATTTTTCATTAGTTGACTTATCTCGAACCACTTAAAAAGAAAAAAGAAAAACAATAAAACAATTATCAATAATTTAAAAAAGGAACATCAATTCAAAATGTTCTATTGGATGGAAATTAATGAGGGGGAAACCATAAAATTATTAATGTCAAAAGAGTGGGCTTCCTATTTCCCCCTTCTCTTTTTTTTTTTGTTTGTTTATTGGTTTTTATTTATTTGGGGGCGTTGTGGGAGAGTTGTTTAATGATTTTTAATTTAATTGGAACAACAAAATTGAATGAAAGAAAGAAAATACCCAAACGATGTTAAATAATGTTTTGGTTTTATTAAATAAGAAGAAAATGCTGATGGAGTATAATTCTTCCATTGATTTCGACGAAAAAATGGTGTTTCGATTCGACATTTCGAGGAGACAATTTTATAAAGCGTCTTACATACCAGGTCAGTTAATAAACTGTCTTAAAAAATTACCGACAATAATGTCCCACCAAACCAGACAAATGTAAATCACTTAAGCGATCATCCGGGCAGGCCAGTCAACACAACACAATGCAGATGCGATATGCCTACAAAACGTACAATTCATCGAATTGCCATTAAATCTCTTTTTTTCACATTTCATTGAAGACGGTCGTCGGTCGGTGAGAAAGAGAAATATAGCACATATCACAGCATATAAAAAATAAAAATATATCGCATATAAGAAAATTCGAATTCTCAACAATTTAATATGCACCCACACAGAAAGATGAGAACATGAATATCGGAGGAAAAAAAAAAACAACACTCGATGACAGCCTGAAGTTGTTGATTCTCAAAAAAATAGTAAGAAAAAAAAGAAAAACGAAACTTATGTATGTATTTATATCTTGGAGAGTGTGCGCTTGTCGTTTGGTTAATCAATTTTTATGAGGTGAGGTTCCTTATTTTTCCGTGTATCCATCGCTCATTTAGCTTTCGTTGAATGGCGGCTACGTCAACCGACCGACGCTTATATTCCGATGCACAATGGCGGAGGAGGAACCGATGGAGGGATATCTACTTCTCTCTACACACATCCATATGCTATCATTAAAGTTGATTTAAGAACCACAGAGATGAATTTTTTTTGTTTGAGTGTTTTGCGTTAATAATAATAAATGGACGAACAAAAAATCACAACACACAACAACAAAAAGAAGAAAACTGAATGAAAAAAGTGTATTTTATTGAATAGGCTTTTCTTTGTGGTTATTCGCTTCAGAATTGGCTTTGTATACAAATTAGAAGGAAATTAATACCGCTTGTTTGTTTTAATTGGAAGAAGATTTATGGAATCATAAATTTTCAACACTTTGGACGGATGGAGAACTAAATATATATATGTAGTCCTAAACAGGTACACTCGTTTAGTTTATCGGGGCATTGGACACATATGTTGAATATAACGATTCATAAAGTACGGGCTTTCTCCTGGAATATTTACTTTTTCGAATAAACTTTTCAGTTCGATTTCTTTCCCAAGCTACACGCTCTTGTTTTTGTTTTAGTGACTCCATTTCAGTGCCAATTTAAATATAGAATTTATTTATTTTTATTTTATGAATTTTATATCAATAAAACAGACACAAGCTAATGTGTTTGTCAAATAAAATTGGTATAAACCTTAAAAAGTCACAATCTCAATACCAAATAAACGAAATGGTTTAATGATCTTTGTCCTCGGGGCTCCATCATAAGACACAAAACGCACGTGTTTGTGTCGAGTGAATAAACACACACAGTTCAGTTTCAATCGCTGCTGTCTCCCAATTTGAAACTCTTTTCAAATAAATTATATTATATTAAACAATAAAGATAATAAAATTAAACAAATTTTCTGTGTTGGCCTTTGTCTATATCAGATAGACGCATACATACTTTGTTTCGTCTATCTCCAAACATGGTTCGAAACAAAACAAGAAAAATTGTATTTTTATGATTTTTTGATGATCGGCATTTGGGTGATTGTGTGGAAAGATTACCCCCCTATGAAGAATAAAAACAAAAAAACAAAAAAGTTTTGAGATAAGCGAAATAAAAGAATAAAGTTATAATTAATTCAATTGATTTATATTAACACTTTTGTGTATACGTATAATGCGCATAATGAAGATTAATCTTTGGTATTTTGGGCTTCCTTTCTTTTTGTTGTTGTTGTTTTTTTTTTTCTTGTTTGTATTCGTCTAATTTTGAGTTCATTAAATATTTTATCACCTTGTGGGCATTGGATTGTTAAATGCAAATGTGAGAGACATAACTATTTTTTAGGGTTTCGTTGGAAAATGATCCAGTTTAGATCGGATTTCTATAATGAATCTCGTTTGTCATCATTGGCGGTGAAACTGACTAAGCAGTGAAAGAGAATGGTGAATGTTTTCAAACTGGAAAGTAGATAGTTCATGGAGAAAAAGCAAACAAAGAAACTTATCATTTCGAAAATTCCGTCAAAGTAGAAAAAGAATTTTTTATCAAAAAAAGGCGCCCAACGTGAGCATACGTGAGGAAATTCTGATCTTTAACCCTCTGCGACTGACGTGACTTTTTTGTTACAATTCCACTGACGTGGTAGTCCACCAGACACCATTTGGAAAGCTTGTATTTCAAAAACTAGACTTCTGATTATATTTTTAATCATTCCATATTGAAGCTTAGAGTATTCTTTACTAAATTAAATAGCTCATATTATGTTAAGTAAAAAAGCACATGTAAGGTAATAATTTTTATTTATAACATAAATATCTCTTCAGAACGTACCGCTTTTATAAAAAAAAGTTTAAAATATCAAAATAAATATTTTTTTCATTCAAATTATTAAATTCTCAAAGTTAAAACTCATAAAAATAATAATAATAAAATAAAATTTGAATCCATCGGTTGAAAAAAATAAAAATTAAAAATAAAAATCACAAATTTTTTTGGCAGTTTTCACAAATTGGCTTCGAGCATTGAACATAGATAAGCTTCAAACAATCATAGCAATCATTTTTAAACATTGCGACTCATTATTGATATTTAAGTGAGCCATTTAAAAAGAAAACACATGAATTATACTCTACCAATCAGTTTTACTGACGTGTGGTCTGGGAGACACTATGAAAATAAACAATAATTTTGAGGTGGTGGTCTCACAGACACTATGAAAATAAAACAATAACACTGAGGTGGTGGTCTCACAGACACCTACCTTAATGCTGACGTGGTGGTCTCGTAGACACCCTATCTTATAAAATACACCATGAGCACGCAAAGACAGCTGACTTTACACTTACGCATGCTCGAACATACAATTGTAAGGTACTGAGAATGCACCGGTCAAATTTCAAAAATTAAGGGCGATATAACAGATTTTACATTTTGTGGTGTCTGTCAGACCTCCACGTCAGTCGCAGAGGGTTAAAAACATGAATGAATTGTTAAAAAAAAAACTAATTTAAACGAGGCCTTAAATTTAAATATTTCTTAACGTCTATATTATTCTGAGAATTTCTAAAGCCCGCAAGCTTAAAACCTAAGCAACTCTGGCTACTCTGTCAGAATAAAATTATGAAGACGATGACCCGTGTGCAAGGAACATCTTACATTGAAAGTGGAAGCCTTACTCGTTTTGAAACTACTTTAAAATAAATAAAAAAAAAGGTGGCGCATCTGAGGCGCATTTCTCACAACCATACCATACTGCGAGGAACGGAGGCGACCTCTAAATTTTTGTGGACTTTGAACGTCTAACCAAGATATCACTTTTCATGGGAATGAAATGACTATCGGAGGACTTGCCACATTTCTCGAGAATGGTGTAAAAAACCGCGGTGTAAGAACTTTTCTTGTTTTCTGTTTTGAGATTTGAACCTCAAATCTCCCACGTAACAGGCAATAAATCTTTTCAAAATAGCGTATTCTACCTTGTTTTGTTACATGTTCTGAAAACCGCATCAACTTTCTGTACTAGGTTTGTCGAAATAAAGACAGCTTGTAAGCATACTGCAATAGAGTATTTCATTTAAAGCCAAGCGGCAGTAACAGTAATCTTCTACTTCGTTTTCGGCGTAGCGAGGATTGTGATCTCGAAGGGATCTCCCTTTGGAAGCAGATTAACAATCCATCCGTGGAGAACGCCGCAATAACAGTCTCAATCTGTGCCATGTTATCTGATGTTGCAAAGAACTTAGGCATATAGCACACAATAAGGCTTTGCTGGGATCCCAATCCCCTTCAAAGCTGATGCCTAAAAAAAGGCTGATGAATTGTCAAGAAATGCAGTCTCATTACATCTAAGTCAGGCTTATGTAAGGTAAAAAGCACTTTTAACCTCAGAGTATTTGAAAAGAAATGTCCTCAGCCCAAATTGACTGACCAATATGGCCACGGTTTAACAAACGAAAGACTAAGCGTATCAATAAGTTGAACAAAAAGACGCAGCACAAGCATATAAATATCACAATGAGAAAGCAAAACTCAACAAAAAGAACTCCCACACATTTTCTATTATTATTCAACACTTTCAGCACCTAACTCGGAGTATGCTACGAGGACATTTTGTTGAGGATGTAGGCATCAAGACTTTATCAAATCGGTAAGCATCCGGCATTGAATTTGCACAAATTTGATTCAATGTCCGTAGTGTAAGTCGTAAAACTGTAGCAGTAGACCAATAAACACCATGGTAAAACTAAACAAGGTAGCCCCGCAGCATTTTTGTTTGCCCTACCTTCTTTATTAGTATCATGGACCAACAGTGATCAAAGTGTGCCTAAAACAAGAAGTTTCAGCCTATTTGGCTCCTTTTACTCTTCAACCTGGGCTGTTACAAACAAAGAATTCGGATGTAATATTTTACCGAAATAAAAACCTTTGAAAGACCACACTCTTTATTCAAAGAGCTCTGTTGCACTAGTTGGCGCCCAACGTGTGTCTAGATAATCTTTTTCTTTAAAACTGTTGTCGATATATGCCATTAAAAATGCTATGTTCCAGCGGATATGATTTTTTGAGCGGTTACTATTAATATTCTATAGCACTGAATCCAACTTGCAGCATCTCACTAAACACTTTTTATTTGGAATGTTCTATGAATAAGTTTATAGTAAAAATGAGGTCAATAATGGTTCACTTAGATAGAAATGTATTGTTTTACAATATAGAAATATTAGAAAATCAACTTGAGACATAGCAAACTTATACAAGTATCCAAATAATGTGAGCTATCGTCTTTGAAACATATCAATCATATCAGGATAGGTAGTCGGTTTGACTACATCGATGTCGTTTCTTTAAGAGCATCCTTACGACAAAAATATCCAAACGTTTTTAAACTGTTTACATCATCTTTAAATTTAATTTTTGCATAGAATTGAGGATTTAGTGGTTCAATGTAGTTTAAAAAGCTTGCGTTGGGCGCCATTTATTTCACTACTCTTTTAACTTGGATTCCATAACATTTTCCTACTCCCGCAATTCGTTAATATACCTATTTCGCCAATCATTTGTATGGAAAGAATAATAATTTTCCTTAAGATAAGTAGAATGGAAAAGCGCCCTCGTTGGGCGCCAACTGTTACATTTAATATTTCGGCTTTGGTTTAGTATGCTTTTCAATAAAAGCGCTCACATAAAAGACTTATTACAAGCTCAAGTCAAGAATTTTCTGTACAATCAATTGAACAGCACTCAATAATAGTTAGTTCTAAGACAACTTCAAGTGTCTTAATTACAAAGCATAATTGAACAAGACAAAAACATTAATCCGTTTCAATTTCTATGTTTAACATCTCAAGTCAGCATTTGAGTACTTCAATTGCAATCAGTTGTCTGCTCATCACACGATCTGTCTTGGAGTGTCGCGAGGGTGTGTTCTTTCTCAAACACGACATATAAATTAGCAGAAACATGCATGACCTGGCCACAAAACGACATTTTATCCCATAAACATATTTCTTTTTTCCATCTATTTCTTCGTAACATGTTAATCGTTAAGCCGTCATCGTTTTTAAAAGGTTTTCCACTTCCAATCAAAGTTTACACAACTGAATGCTGGGTGGGAAAAACTAAACACTCTAACGCCTTTTTGCATCTGATATCTAATACAAGAGATTGAAATCATTTCTGTGTGTGTGGTGTTAGAATGCGAGTATATTTCACTTATATGCCTTTTTTTTGTTTATTTAGCAAAAGATACACTGATATGTACACAAATGTAGTTCAAACCTTGGGTGTAAATATTTTCATCTCATTGTAAATAATAAAATCTCCGATTAAGACATCTCGCAAAAAAAAAAAAACAGAGCCAATATAGAAAACAGATACACAGATACGACTATAAAGCGAAAAAATGCATATGCATAATGTTTTGTTCCACAATTGCATTGCGAACAGATGAATGTATTTTATGTGATGAAGAATAAACGCATGGTTTATTGTTGTGCATTTTTCATTACAATTTTTCTTTTCGTATTTTATGTCCCGAGGGAGAAGAAGTGGGGAACCAGAGGCTAAAACACAACAGTCTAAGATACACCGGGCGAATGAGTATAGAGTAAATTGCACATTGCTGTTGAAATCCGAACCGAGCAACAGCAACAAACAGCAATAATAGATTTTAATGGTGCGATCAAAATTTTTAATGAACTTCCATTTTTTTTTTTTTGTCTTACATCGGTCGTCGTCCGTCCTCGTGCTGCCTCCTCTTCTCCGCAAACACATCATATGTGTATATTTTGCTTAAGCTAAGACTATGGGCTTGTAGCAAAACGATATAGCTTCTGCTGCACCATGTGCACTGGCCGCAAGTCTCGGTTTGTCTGTGTGGAAAGTGCATTGTGTATGCTAGTTTCCGATCTACTGACCAAGAAATAGTAATAGATACAGATTTTTGTGTTTTTTTTGCTATAGAGAGTAAATATCTACACACATGCCGACAGACGCGGTGGTCGGGGCAACAGGTATTCACCAGCCGCATGCACACAAGTCATAGAGAGATGAGATTATTTTGTTTTTTGTGTTGTCGATGAGGGGCGTGGTAGGGTGTTTGTTAGTTGTGTTGTGATGACAGCGGGATGCGTGTGTGGTTCGAGGAAAACACGTGCCATCGTGTCCCATTGTTGTTAAGGAATGAGTGAGCAAGCAACTAGCCGTGGGAGAGTAAAAAAGTAGTAATAATCTAAAGAAATAATAATAAGTGATCTTTGCCTAAAGAAGGCATTGATTGGTTTGCTTGTAGAGCTGAGTTGGTAGTCTGGAATATGGAGAATGTTTGGATTCCATATTTGCAGAACGAAATATGTGTGTTGCTTGGTTTTGAAACTGAAAGTTGCAATGATCCAAGAAGATGTGGTCGTGTGCTACATTGTTTCGTTTTCATCGCTCAATTATAACTTTGTATTGGACAAACAAGTCGAGGTTTTCACTCAAGGAATAGTGGTATGTTTAAGTTCATTTTTCTGGCTGCTAACCATAAAGAGAGTTGTTAATTCAAAAGCCTTTGAGTGGACAAACCGGTAAACCAAAGAACCCCACGTTGGGCGCCAATCGTCAAAACAAATTTTCTACTCACTGATTGATATTTCCTACCTAGGAAATCAGCTTTTTTGACAATTCCCATAAACGCGAAAAATTAGCTTTAACTAAGAATAACCTACTCTAACCAACTAACGGTTATACTAAAGCAAACACTTTTTCCATTTCAGATCTAACCAGTGACCAAGAAGATATTGGCTCGTGTTCCCCTAGTTGCAAGTCAAATAGTCCTGACATTCAAATGCAATCGCAACACTCTCCAACAGCTGATGCTGAAGAAATCGATGCAACCACAACAACTTCTGGTGCTAGTGTTGCCTTTAGTTTAACCGATACACGAACAATGTTAGATAATCACCATCACATGCATCACCTCAATCATTTTAGTCATTTAAGTAATCATAGTGTAAATCATTTAGAAGACCACAATCACAACAAAGGCCTAATGTCACCGCTCCAAGACAATGAAGCCCATATGCCTCATCAGCAATCAGAGGTTATGGGTGGCTTGAAAGGCGAACAGCATACATATCTGCAAGAGATTGAGAGAATAAATAGTAAGTTACCTTCACCAACACCACCAGATCTGGAGATCAATAACCAACCCTTGGACAGGAGATCACCAGAGGTGGTCATAGGGGGAGAAACTTTGAAGGAACAGCAGCGAGACAGTGAGAAGACTGAAGCCGAAGAGTCGATCCATGCCAGAAGGGATAGTGAAAAGAGTGCTTCAATGTCAATAGTAGAACCTGAACAGAATGTCCTTACACCAACTGATGGTGATAAACCCAACGAAGAAGACTGTGCAGAGGAAGACAATCGTCAGATCTCGTCACCGATTGCGAATAGTCCGCCTCTGCAAATGCCACAATTCCCAGCACCTGGTCCAGTAACCCTTGAAGCGATACAAAACATGCAGATGGCTATCGCACAGTTTGCTGCGAAGACAATAGCTAATGGAAATGCTGGGGCAGATAACGAGGCTGCCATGAAGCAATTAGCATTTCTGCAGCAGACTCTATTCAATCTCCAACAGCAGCAGCTTTTCCAGATCCAGCTCATTCAGCAGCTTCAGTCACAGTTGGCTATGAATCAAGGAGGAAAGAGTGAAAATGAAGGTGAGGAAGAAAATGATGAGAATGAGCAAGAGCAGGAACAAGACCAGGAGCAGGAAGAGGAACTGGATATTGAAAGAGAAAGGGATCAAGAACACGATCAGGATCTAGAACCAGGTGAGCTTCGGGTGAAGCGTGAGAGAGTGGATGACGATATCCGCTGCCAAGACGAAGAAATGCAGGAATCAAACCACCATAGTGAGTCGAACAACAATGACTCAATCAAGCGAAAGCGTGAAGAATTCGCAGAGTTCAATAGGAACAACTCCCTTCAGATGCTAGCAAATATGAAACAAGACGAAAATATGCCCCTGCCGTTCGGCTCTGATTTAGCGTCCAGCATAATCACCAATCATGATGCCCTTCCATCGCTGGACGAGCCTAATTCTTTGGAAATGCTGCAACGAAGAGCTCAAGAAGTTCTTGATTCCGCTTCGCAAGGAATCTTGGCAAACAACCTTGCTGATGAATATGCCTTTGGTAAGGATGGCAAGACAGCTGATGGCAAGAGTCGTAACGAACCGTTCTTTAAACACCGCTGTAGATACTGCGGGAAGGTTTTCGGTTCGGACTCAGCTTTACAAATTCACATCCGCTCCCACACCGGGGAGCGACCATTCAAGTGCAATGTTTGTGGAAGTCGCTTTACCACAAAAGGTAACCTCAAAGTTCACTTCCAACGACACGCTCATAAGTTCCCCCATATTCCTATGAATGCGACACCCATTCCCGAGCATCTTGACAAATTTCACCCACCATTGCTGGAGCAGATGTCGCCGGATAGTTCACCGACTCATCAACCGCAAATGCCACAACAAATGCCTCCTGTTTCATTGCCTCTACCATTCCCACCGAGTGCTGGTTATCCTGGACTTCCTGGTCTGTATCGTCCACCGCTGGATATCCTCAAGTCTCTTGGACCTTATCCAAATCCGTTTTTCCCATCTCTGCCTCATTTGCCGCCAGCCATGGCAGCAGCCTTGAAACGCGATCAAGAGTTGCCTACTGACCTCCGCAAACCGTCGGCTCCAAACTCGCCAGAGCAGGTGAAGGATTCAGAGCCGGATGAGGAAAGAATTCACACAAGAAGTGTTACCCCAACAGCCGAAGAGCCATTGAGCTTAAAAATCAAACTGGAAGCAGTGCAAGAAGAGAATGAACATTCTCCAGACAGCGATCGAATGACTTCGCCACCACCAGCTCCAACTTCCATACCAATCCCACCCCCACCTATAACACAACCAATACCAACTCCGATTATCTCAGTGCGACCGTTGGCACCACCAACACCACCTACACCAACGAAATCATCTTTGCCCCCCGTTGTTCAACCTCAACAGCCAGCGATACATCCCCAAGCATCGCCAGGACACATACCTCCACAGAACGTAGAACTTCTACCCACTCCTGGTCAACTACCTCCATCATTTCACCGCGATGACTTCTTTGCAGATCGGTTTCCACTAAACTTCACAAAGACTTCGCCCGACCGCCGATCACCGATTCGCAGTCCAGCGAGCATCCCCAGGTCACCGTTCTTTGGAGCTGCTATGAAACATGAAATGGCCTTACTCCCTCGACCCCATAGCAATGACAATTCGTGGGAAAATTTCATTGAGGTGTCCAATACATCGGAAACACTAAAGCTCAAGGAAATGATGAAGAACAAGAAGCTGACCGATCCCAATCAATGTGTGGTGTGTGACCGGGTTTTGTCATGTAAGAGTGCATTGCAGATGCATTACAGAA
Source organism: Melanostoma scalare (assembly GCA_949752695.1). Lineage (NCBI taxonomy): Eukaryota > Metazoa > Arthropoda > Insecta > Diptera > Syrphidae > Melanostoma > Melanostoma scalare. The sequence goes on from OX456986.1 coordinate 13,987,030, forward strand.
CGCATACTGGCGAACGACCTTTCAAATGTCGAATATGTGGTAGGGCTTTTACAACGAAAGGCAATCTGAAGACCCACATGGCCGTTCACAAGATTCGTCCACCAATGAGAAACTTCCACCAGTGCCCTGTGTGTCACAAGAAATACTCAAATGCTTTGGTGTTGCAGCAACATATTCGCCTTCACACCGGAGAGCCCACCGATCTGACGCCCGAACAGATTCAAGCCGCAGAGATACGAGACCCTCCACCTTCAATGATGCCAGGTGCGTTTTTAAACCCATTCGCCTTTCATTTTGGTGCGATGGGACCTGGTGGACCACATAATGGCACCATGGGCTCCGAGTCGTCTCAAGGTGACATGGACGACAACATGGATTGCAGCGATGACTTTGACGACGACGTTTCCTCTGAACATATGTCTTCGATTCATGATGATTCTGTGGATCGTCCAAAGTCCGGTGATGACATGAAGGGCATGTTATTCGAACAAAAGTTAAAAATTGAGACAAACACAACCTCCGCGCCAACAAGTCCGCTGGAAAACACACCAGCCATCAACAAACCACCGGCTTCACCTGGCGACAGTTCTGTGCAACAAGGTGCTTTAGATCTCACTCCGCGATCTCAACAAAGCCAACACCAAACAGCCCCACCACCAACTAAAATACCCACACCCCCAACACCACCGCAGTCGAATCCAACACCACCCTCACAGCAAGTACCGCATCCACAACCGCAACAACACAGCCCAGTTGCCCCAAGTCATCCCAACATGTTTCTCCACCATCAGCAGCATCTGCACCAGCAATTACATCATCATCACCAACAGCAACAACATCAACAGCATCTTCACCATCAACGACAGCAACAAGAAGCTCAGCATCAAGCCCAACACCAACAGCAGCAGCATCATGCACTTCAACCACCGCCACCTCCGCAACCAAATCCAGCAATGGTCGCCGCTCGTCCGCCATTCGGCATGTTTCCCAACATCCCACTATTCCCGCCGGCAACGACACAAAACATGTGCACAGCCATGAACTCGATCGCTCAATCGGTGATGCCAGCGGCACCTTTCAATCCACTAGCACTCTCGGGTGAGTTGTGAGTTTCCAACTTTTTTTTTGTTTTTTTACAAATTACAAAATAACATAAAAAATAAATAAAAAAAAAACTAACTCAAATTTCACTAAACTTGCGTCTCTGAATTTTGGAAAATTGTTTTATTTATTTTTGTGTGTTTAAATTCGATGGGGAGTTGTTTCTAATGAATGTGTTTTTTTTTTTTGTCTCATTAAAGGCGTCAGAGGGAGCACAACTTGCGGTATTTGCTTCAAAACATTCCCATGCCATTCGGCTTTAGAAATCCACTATAGGAGTCATACCAAAGAGCGACCCTTTAAGTGCTCGATTTGTGATCGAGGTTTCACAACAAAGGTAAGTAAATAATGAAAAATGAAAAAAGAAATATTTTATGATAAAATGAAAAAAAACTATTGAATAATCTGCACAACAAACAACTGTCATTCTAATGGTTCATCTTTTTTATTTACAGGGTAATCTAAAGCAACACATGTTAACGCATAAAATTCGGGATATGGAACAAGAGACCTTCAGAAACCGAGCTGTCAAGTATGTAAGTTTCAATATCGTGGAGTTAGTTTTTTTTTATTTTAACATTTTTGTTGATGTTTGTTTCTATTGCATTGTTTTAGTTTAACTCAATTCTGTTCTAATTCTTCAATTTGATATTAAATGACTTGTAGCGCTTTTGAATGGATTTATTTTACTATTGGCTACTTTGCAGTGCATGAAAATTATGTTGTGCACTTCCTTACGATAATACCTTTATAATGGAATAACATTCATTAGAATGTGATACTTTTTGGACGAGCTAAAGGGTTTCACGTGCCTTTTTTTCTATCGCGTGGATGAATTCCCATTCCCATTTGTTGCTTAACTATACATGAAATTTATGTTGTGCACTTTCTAACGATAATACCTTTCCAATGGAATAACATTCATTAGAATGTGATACTTTTTGGACGAGCTAAAGGGTTTCACGTTTTTTTTAAACCCTTACAATTTAACGGTTTTTTATTTACTTCTCTGTTGGTTTCTTTTTCTTTTTCTTACTTTGGCTACTTGTTTTCTCTATTTGTTTCCTAGTGTTCGATCAAATGGTCGATTACAATGTGATAATTTTTTACTAACTCTTCAACTACTTTTATCTTTTCCATTCCAGATGAGCGGCTGGAAAGAAGAATACGAGTAAGTCCAGCATTACTCACTCCGTGATCCTACAAAAAAGGGATTCACTTTTAAACGTTCCCTATTCTCGCACGTGATTATCTCAGAAGTTGCTGTCGCCCCAAAATGATCTCATCAGTCATCACTAGATTGTACCCAAATCCACTCAAAACTACTCCAAAAGACAGGGAGTAGTACTAGTTGCCGGTAAGCTTTCTTCTATAATCAAAAATAAAACCTCAAGAATTGTTGGATGTATCCCAGAAAAGAAAAGTAAAAGTCGTTTCAAATCAAAATAAAACAATTAATTCCTCATAAACTACAAATAAAAAAATTCATTGCTACTGGTTTCATAAAAACAATCCCCGATTAAAAACTAAAATACGAAAACAAACACACACGGGCAGTGCAAAATAATAATTCCTTTTTATTGCTTTGCTATAATTTTCGTTTTCAAATTTAGTCTTTGCACTGCAGAACAATAAAAAATGAAAATAAAATAAAGAAAAATATTTATATTCTCCTCGATAATCTGGTTTATGAGTGAATTATTTGATTTGTTTTCTCTTTGAATTGTTTAAATCTGAGCGATAGGAAATTTTAGAAAGAAAATAGACAAAACAAAACTATTAAATGAAACGTATCCAAAGATGCATGCAATGTGTGATTCAAGACAAAATTTAGAAAAAAAACAAAATACTAGAGCGCCAGACAAGAGACTGATTTCGTTTCATTTAACATTAGAAGAAGAAAAAGTAAAACGCAGACAACAAAATCATATAAAAAATAAACATAAAATTTCTTGCAACATTTGAAAAAAAAAAAAAATCAAAAATCGAATTTAATAAAAGCAAAATTCTCGGCCACCGCGTCGCCACCGCCCGCCACCGCTGGCAGCTTGAAATGAAATTATTTTCAAAATCTAAGAAAAATTAAAGTGCAATAAATATAAATATACAATTATATGAGTTATGAAGTAATTTCGACGGTCTTTCAAGCACTGTACAAATGTAAAAACTAAAATAAATAAATAATCTTCACCTCCTCTCTCTCTTATTGAATAGAAATTCCCTAAATGTTGCTTTTGTAAATACCTAAACCCGGTCGATGTAGAAAATGAAATAAAAAACAAACAAAAAAAATATATAAGACACTATAAGCACGAATGAAACGAGAAGTAACTATAAGCTTAACAATTAATATAAATGAAAAACAAATTTTGTGATACTATCCATTATACATATTATAAATGTTAGATAAAAAAATAAATCCCGTATGTATATAATGTATAAAAATAAATAAACTAAAATAAATTAATTTATTTATAACATCTATTTACTTTTAACCTAGACATGCATAAAATTACAACGTTTGCACGGTTTTGAAAATAGAAAAACAAAAATCAGTTAAGGATAAGTAGTAATTCTAAGAAGAAATGTAAAATCAAATCAAATATAAAAAAGTTTTTATATTAGTTAAATAAAATAAGAAAATCTAAAGTAAAATTATAATTTGTGATGTTGAAAGTTTATTTAAAAAAAAACAATCCCATTCTTTGGTTTATTTTTTGTTTTTCGTTTTGAAATGATGTAAATATTTATTTTTTCTTTTTAATTAAGTAAAACAAAAATCAATTAGTGTGTAAGAGAATTACAAGAGTTTTATGATTATTTAATAGATGTTAGTGTATGGATATGTTTCAAACTATTTGTCAAAAAACAAAAGAGAAAAACTGAAGCTTGAATTAGTAAGTAAAATAGTAATATACAAAATTATTAAAAAAGTGAAATCAATGTAATAAGTTATTACAAACCAAAAAATATATAAAAAAAAAACAAACAAAATAAAACAATTAAATGGAATTGAAAACGATTTTGGTTTTTATTTTGGAGAAAAACTGGCATAAGATATCCACTCAGAAATGTTGAATGAAAAACAAGGTTTTTTGAGGTAAGTAAGGGACTTCTCTAATTGTTGCTACATGACGTAAAGAAGTTTTCACTGAAGACTATGGTACTCAGCTATTCTGATATGATAATCAAGGCATTCAAGTAAACAGGTAAGCACAAGGCGTCAAGGAGTGAATCTGCTCATCGTTACCGATTGAAGAAAATTATTCTACGTAGAGTTTTCATTTCGTTCCCGGTTCCAATGCTTTAGACAGCTGACAGCTTTGGTTGACAAAATTTTAAACAAAATTAAGTTCCCATTGCTTTCTTTTTCAAAGCAGAACCCAGCAATGTCTGTTCCAATTATGCAATAATTTCATAAATGAGAGTGGGCTCATCTTTGTCAAACATATGGTGCGACAAAGTTTCCTATTCCTCTTCCTTTTTCTGACGTTACGAGCATATCGAAGGGATTACAGGGCTCGTACTACGAATTCCGAAACTCGAGAAAAACCCATAGCAACGATAGCCACAACAAAGACTGATTATAAATTACGAGATATAAAACAAGTAGTCAGAATGATAACAAAAAGACCAACAGATACTGTCGTAAAAGGTATTGACAATCGTGAAACATAAGAACGTGTCTATATGCACCCTAGGTGTAGTTGGTGTAGATGGTGTTACACCGCATATTTAAGAAATCTCTCAAAGTCTTTTCAGTTTAAAATCTCGCAATTGCTCGATTCACGCGAGTTTGAACATGTTCATCGGCTCTATCGAGGTAACCGTCGGAGCGGAGTTTTCTCCGCAACTCATCTTTTTTCGGAGATTCAATTTTGCTTCGAAGTAGTTGGCGTCGTAAGAAATTTTTCACATATGCGGCAATGCATTGCATTCCCAAAACTAAAATCTCTGCAACAAAAACTTATCGGAAAACGCCGGATCGTCCGATCGGAGAACTACCACGAAGCAAAATTTCTCCGATCGGAGAGAATTCCGCTCCGACGGTTACCTTGATAAGACCGATTAGTTTCGTCATTGAAATGCAAAGTTAACACCAACCTACACCACATACACCGCATTTTTTTCACTCAAATTAATCAAAATGCGGTATAGAGCTACAAAAAAGCATTTGGTTCTCTCTGAGAAATTATTTCAAAAATGCGTTCTAACACCACCTGGGTGCATATAGACACATCCAAAACATAATCGCAATGTAACGATGACAAGGGCTTTTTCGGGAGTGTCGTTATTGGTAATATGGGTCGGGGTCCAGCTCTCTCCATTTAACTGCTTCGTACTTGTGATTCGCTAGTTGGTTTCTTCTCGGAAAAGTTTTCGATTATTCTTCGAGATTATTCATCAGAGCAATCATAAAATCCGATCGAAGTCTTGACATATCTTTTTGAGAGCTGTACATGTACACTCAACCTCAATCGGTTTATTTTTTCGAAACATGTCGGGTAAGAAAAGCTTGTTTACACATGAGCACAAAGACATATAACAGTGCTGTTCCCACAGCAATCGGAGAACATACTCCGTGGAGAAGTGCCCGGGTTGTTTTGAAATGCTCGAGAAGATTAAGGATCTTGGTACACGAATAGTAACTTAAATAGTGTCTAAATATCTCACTGCTAAAATTAGTGTCCAGTGCTACCTCACTGTTGAATTAAGTGTGTGTCCACTGTCCAGTGCTACCTCACCGTTGAAAATAAAGAAAATGGCTTCCTTCAACCGCAGCAAGTAAACATCAGATGAGAACTAAAATTTCACAAAATAAACCGAAAAAGGTAACTTCCAACGAGAACTTAGAAAGTAGAACAGAACACATACATAAGTACATGAGAATTCGAATTAAAACTCTCTGAGAACGGTATTTCGAAAACAAGCCCGACTCTAAATTCAGTTACAGAAGAAAGCACTAAAGTCGTGGTAGGTCACGTAAACGTAATGAGTCACAAAGCGGTCCCAGCAAAATCCGACTTTAAGGCAGTTGAGGGCAAACACAGTGCACAAAAAATACGCATTTTGACATTTAAGGCGAGTTGAGGCTTACCAACAACACGCTATGTGGCGACCACAGGGCAAACACAGGGCTTCAACGATCAAAGCGTGGCCTGCGATTGCGATATCATGTTTTGGACAGTGGCAGACTACTAATTTGGTCATGTGTAAAGCCACGCGAAGAAACCAGAGCTACCTGCGATTGCTATCTGATCGCTTTAAAAATGAAGTCACTTTTTCTGTGTTACTGGCATGGAAAGGTATGGCCAAGTTTTGCGGGAAGATTCCTACCAAATTTCGTTGTATTATTCCTACCTCATTTTTTACGCCCTGTTCTGAAGTGGTTTTCGTTCACTATGCAGCAGCAGAAGTATCGTCTTCTACTAGGGTTTTGGACCTCTGGTTGGCATCAGTGCCTTTGAATGCTGAAATCTAATTTACTACAACATAGATTTTCATTGCAAGTTCACTGCCTCTTGGAATAGTTTGTATCTTATGACACGAGAGCTGAATGAACTAACCACAGCTGTTCCGTCTAAGAGCCTTAAGATTGTTATATTTCGTGTTCGAGAGATGTGCAGCCCCTGCATATTGATTTATAGCAAAGCTCTTGGCCTGGAATATAGAAGAGTCACTACCAAGACTTTCTAAAAAGCTAACTTGAGATAAATCAATACCTAAAATTAGGAAGCCAGTGTCTGTTTTTCAGTCGCCAGTTGAAAAGATGAAGGTTTGAAAATAGTTTTTGTAGTTTTTAAAGAGTTTCCGATTGAAATTACGAAACCATTGTCCGTCTTTCAATCGCCAGTTGGATGAAGGTTTGAAAATGGTTTTTGTAAGTTTTAGAGAGTTTCCAGTTAAAATTACGACGCCAGTGTCCGTCTTTCAATCGCAAGTTGAAAAAATTAAGGTTTGAAAATGGTTTTTGTAGTTTTTAGAGAGTTTCCAGTTAAAATTACGAAGCCAGTGACCGTCTTTCAGTCACCAGCTGAAAAGATGAAGTTTTGAAAATAACTTGGTAGTTTTCAAACAGTTTCCAGTTAAAATTACGACGCCAGTGTCCGTCTTTCAGTCGCAAGTTGAAAAAATTAGGGTTTGAAAATAGTTTTTGTAGTTTTCAGAGAGTTTCCAGTTAAAAATACGACGCCAGTGTCCGTCTTTCAGTCGCAAGTTGAAAAAATTAAGGTTTCAAAATAGTTTTTGTAGTTTATAGAGAGCTTCCTAGGTGTTGATTGGGGAAGTTGGGCCTAAAGCTAAACATGGGAAAACAAGCATCCCAAACAACAACGAAAACTTCTAGAAGTCTAAAGCTTCTCGCAGGTAGAAGCTTCTAGAGGTTTGTTTTTTTATTGGTAAATTAGACGGTGAAGGACAAGTCTTGACCTAATTATTTCTCTAAGCATTTGAACTGGAGGTAGTTTTTAAATAACTTTTAATGCAAACATAAATACATGTTTTATATACATGTACAGCTGATGACATGCCCATCAGCTGTACATGTTATGTTGTTGCTTGTCTTCGAAATTCGTGTGACTTTAGCAATAAGAATAATTCTTCCACCAAAATACTTCCTTTCGTGATTCCACTAATAAAGAAAGTACCATATAAAATGCCTCAGGATTGCAGTATGTACAACTTCTTTACTCATGATGGTATTCTTCAGCAAAATTGAAACAATGTCAATCATTTAGAAACATCGATAAGATTTCTATTCTACTATAGATGACATACTAAATATAATATAAGTCGAACGAATATACGCCTTGATGAAAGTCGAGAGCTATATGCAGCCAATCATATGATGAAATTTCTTTTTTCATCATATGATTGGCTGCTTATAGAGCTACAAAAAAATATTTGAAAATAGTTTTTGTAGTTTTTAAAGAGTTTCCGATTGAAATTACGAAACCATTGTCCGTCTTTCAGTCGCCAGTTGGATGAAGGTTTGAAAATGGTTTTTGTAAGTTTTAGAGAGTTTCCAGTTAAAATTACGACGCCAGTGTCCGTCTTTCAATCGCAAGTTGAAAAAATTAAGGTTTGAAAATGGTTTTTGTAGTTTTTAGAGAGTTTCCAGTTAAAATTACGAAGCCAGTGACCGTCTTTCAGTCACCAGCTGAAAAGATGAAGTTTTGAAAATAACTTGGTAGTTTTCAAACAGTTTCCAGCTAAAATTACGACGCCAGTGTCCGTCTTTCAGTCGCAAGTTGAAAAAATTAGGGTTTGAAAATAGTTTTTGTAGTTTTCAGAGAGTTTCCAGTTAAAAATACGACGCCAGTGTCCGTTTTTCAGTCGCAAGTTGAAAAAATTAAGGTTTCAAAATAGTTTTTGTAGTTTATAGAGAGCTTCCTAGGTGTTGATTGGCTGGGGAAGTTGGGCCTAAAGCTAAACATGGGAAAACAAGCATCCCAAACAACAACGAAAACTTCTAGAAGTCTAAAGCTTCTCGCAGGTAGAAGCTTCTAGAGGTTTGTTTTTTTATTGGTAAATTAGACGGTGAAGGACAAGTCTTGACCTAATTATTTCTCTAAGCATTTGAACTGGAGGTAGTTTTTAAATAACTTTTAATGCAAACATAAATACATGTTTTATATACATGTTATGTTGTTGCTTGTCTTCGAAATTCGTGTGACTTTAGCAATAAGAATAATTTTTCCACCAAAATACTTCCTTTCGTGATTCCACTAATAAAGAAAGTACCCTATAAAATGCCTCAGGATTGCAGTATGTACAACTTCTTTACTCATGATGTTATTCTTCAGCTAAATTGAAACAATGTCAATCATTTAGAAACATCGATAAGATTTCTATTCTACTATAGATGACATACTAAATATAATATAAGTCGAACGAATATACGCCTTGATGAAAGTCGAGAGCTATATGCAGCCAATCATATGATGAAATTTCTTTTATAATAAACACCTTCTTTCTTTTTTCTCCGAGATATGATACACGATACATGCCTTTAGCCATTAATTCGAGTTCCTCTTCCAACTGTGCTATCATCAAAAAATGACAAATGATCATACCTCTGACATGCTGACTTATACGCTATCCAACACTTCTCTAACCAAACGGAAGCAATTAGCCGGGTATGACGTGCAGTCGTCAGAAATGTCATCGTTTAAGGATAACCGATAGCGGTTGTTGAAAAACACCGTTCCACACTTCCTCCGTTTTGGGGGTGACAAATTATAATTTTATTATATGAAGGGTTTGTAGGTATTCCGTTTTTTCCTTTTGACATGTTAAAAATATGCCTTTTCACCGCGTCAACGAAGAAGGGTGCAGTAGGCTGATCTTTCTCGTTGGTATTTGAATTTTTTTTTGTATTTTTTCTACGGCTGTTATGATGGCTAACTGACAGAAGGCGCTTTATGCACGTGACTTTGCAAAGGGGACACTCTTGCTGGCTGGCTGGCTGCCTTTGTGCACTTTGAAGCATCGTGTAACGTAACATGTTAAACGTCACACAATATTTCATGTTGTTTTTTTTTTTTGTATTCTCCCGTTTATCAATTTGACGTGAATTGGGTTGTTGAAATGGTTAAAAAGTAAGAATGTGTGTTGTTGTGTATGGTAGTGTCATCCTCCCTTAAATTGAATAATTCTTCTTTCGAAAAAATAGTGTTTACTCATTCAAGAATGTTAATTGTGTGCATAGCGATGACATAAGGACGAGGGTAATTTGTATAAACTCCAAAGGATGAAAGGATACAATTTTTTGATTTATGAAGGAAGTGTAAGGTGCACTTAACGTAAACATTTTGGGTTTTTATTGACATGTGTTGTAAGTGCAACTCAGTTGACTAGGATTTCAATTGAGGATCATTTTTAGTGTACCTGAATATCAAATTTTCTGAGAATGGTTTGTGACTGCGCGTGGTGTGTTGTGTTGTGTGTGGAGCAAAGATCACGCTTGCGCTGTGTTTGACGAGCCTCGTCTGACAGAAACATAGTCTAGCCTCAGTCGTCAATGGACACAAAATTCCACAAATAACACGAGAGCCATTCAACAGAACCTACCTAACTTTCGTAGAAAAACGCCACTGATATCACAAAACTTGGTAACAAAGTTGGTGCCTATAGCAAAAAATATGAAATTAAAATCTCTTCCAACAACTTTTCCATCAGAAAAATCACACCGAGCGTAAAGTGTAATTTATGTACTCAAATAGAAAGTCATTTAAAGTTAGACAGACAGTCAAAGGTAAGCTTCGGATAAAAAAAAGAAACATCCCCAAATTTGTGGTTGAGTAGACACCACCTTATCCCTAACTGAAATCAAATGTTGTGTCTGTCTATGGCGACCCCACAACACCCGCTCTTCCTAACAGCCCCGCCAATGTTTTCATTTCTATTCCCTAAAAAAAAGGATACTTTGCGTGCGCTTTGGTCATGGCAATTACATTGTGACCACAATCGACTCACTCTAATAACCACACATCCCAGTGTGAAACATTATTGTCCTCCTCCGCAGTTTATTTTACATGCGGGGTAACACACAAACACCTGTTCCATAATGTATGCGCTATAATGTAGTTCTTTTAACCATTTTTAGCGGATGTTTAATGTCCGCCTTCGATTATTTGCACTGCCGATGCCGGCGCACTCGCTTATACCTACATGTGCACGATCACACGTCAACTTCAAATCAACTGTATCGCTTCGTTCGTCGGTCGTAGTCGTTTACGTCGTCATTGCCGTCGTCGTCGTCCAGGTGCAGCAACTTTTAACGGGGCCATATAAACGAGGGGCGGCAGTTAGGTGGCCTTACCTGCTTGCGCGCCTCATGGGTGGGTGGTTTGGATGGATGATAATTGGCGAATTATTGTATCTGAACGACTGAAATTGCCTCAGACATGCGATTCGATTTTTTGATTGGTTTTTTCCTTCGAATACAGATTTCAAATGAATTGGAGGTGTTTTTTTTTTTTTTGTTCTTATTTTTTCATTATTTTGACAACAATGTTAGTGTTCGCTTAAGATTTGGATTTTTATAACTTCTTTTTGTGTAGCGCTGTTTATGGGCGACAACATTTGCTGGCACTGTGGCTGTGTGGCACTCATGTGCAACAGCAGAGTGTCATTTGAGTGAATTGTGTAATCAAAGAGTTTGTATCGGCTTTGGCCATCGGGTTCGGGACACTCCATTGATGATGGAAGAAACCAGCTGAAAATAATTTGATTATGTATTTTATTTGTAGGTAGGTACAAGTACATGGCTCTGATAGAGAGTTGTATTTGATGTTTGGTGTTAAACAGAAACACCACTCCTCTTATGTTTGGGGAAGGTTAGTTAAGTGGTTTCTTTTAAATGAACTTCCTAGTTTCGCACGGTTTGGTACTGGGTAGTAAATTGTGTTTTAGAAAAATAAAAAAATATAATAAAAACTGTTTCAGTCAACATTGCTATAATGCAGAATGGGCGAGAGAGTGAGAACTGCTATGTGACTTTAAACGCAACACTTTTCTTCCCTTTCAAAGTTACTATACTTTCATTTACTTTCAGATGTTGGAATCGGGAGCAGTAAAATAATTCGGTGGGGTGAGTTGAACCGAGTTGAAGGTTTGAAATTTTCATTACAATTTTCGGGCTAGCCCATGTCCATTGAGCCCTGTTTAGCTACGCTCATGGTTATAATAAGGATCTAAACAGTACGAACCGAAAATCACTCGTTATAAAAATACGCCGAGTGACACTTGGAATCATTTGAATCACTAGATTCCAATCACTTGAAGGCTATGATAAGTATAGAACAAAATGATATTAAAGCTCCGAATCGACGAGCTTATAACAACATGCAAGAGACATCTGATAGTCGGCAGGGACTTATCCTCTAGAGCAGAATATCGCACCAATGTTGATTTTGAAATCGGTACATGGGTCCCACAAGTATGGGAAAAAATTACACTGTAGTGATGGGGTTTGCGTCAAGGCTACCAATTTGAAAAATGAGTTGTGATGTGATAAATATCTCAACCCTACGAGAAATATAACTAAACCGCTTTTAGACCTTTTGGAACCCTTTCATTTCATGCCAATAAATTTTTGAAGATATTTCCGTTTAGAATTTACAGCGATGAAAAGTCTGTCTCTTTTTATAACATTTGGCATTTAATTTTGTTTCAGATTTCAAATTTGGACAAAACTGAAAGCCATGCAAATATCTCAAAAGATTGTAAGGACAGCAAAAGACAAAAGAAAGTGCAAAGACTGCCCAGAAATGTTAAAAATTAAAAAATGCAAAGCACAAAAGAATGTAGAGATTGCCTAAGATTTCAATGATTGCCTATTGAATGCAATGAATGGCTATGAATGCAAAGATTGACAGGGGATGCAAATGCTGAGGCCTATGCAAGGACCTTTGCAAGGACCGCAAAAGTCAGCAAGACTTCAAAAGAATGCGCAGAGTGCAAAAGAATGTAAGTAGTTCAAACCAAATTCATGATTTGAATCAGTTTACTAATGTTTTAATGGTCATTTTTTCATGTGTCGTCACTAGCGTCACATTTTAAAAGTTATCAATAAACAATCAGAAGTCCTTTATTTTCCTTTATTGTTGTTTTAAGTGAACTGGTTCTGTCATTTAATTCCAAATTTTTTCGGTACAAGGAATGTATTGTAAGAATAATATTTTTAAGGCTGTTTCTGGTATTTGTCATTTCAAAGGCCCTCAATATATGAGATTACATTATACCATCTAAAAGTCTTTTATTTTTAAAAGAATTGCTTTTGCTTAAAACGAACCTCATCTCCATTTTTTTTTTTTTTTCAAAATAGATGTTTCTAAGAGAAATTGTCATGGTAAAATTATGAACAAAAGTCCATCTACACAAAATAATAACCAAAAATAATACCACTTGAAGTTTTAAAAATAAGCCTCGCTCTGGACGGCCCCGGAAATTTACTCAATAGGAATGCCATATTATTCGTCGAGTGCTCCACCAATCCCATTATCACGGTCGGAACATTATAAAGAAACCTTTCATAAGCAAAGTACAATCGCCAAAATCGTCATCTAAAAAAAAATTCTTATGAATTCAAAGAAACTGATTTTTGGAACACCGTAATTTTTTCCGATGAAAGTAAGTTCAAAATCATCTCTGACGGACGTGAAAAGATTTGGCAAAAAAACACACAGCTTGCTTGATACAACGAACATGTCAGGAATCGTAAAGCACGGAGGTGGCAACGTCATGGTGTGGGATCGTTGGTAGTTTAGTGTTCATAGATTATTTGAGGAATAGTTTCGACTATTTAAATATCTTCATGAAAATACCAGGAAATTGGATATGGGTAAGTCATTATTCTTTCACCAAGACAATGATCCTTGACATACTGCAACTGTTGTCAAAAAGTGGTTGCTTTATAATGTTCGAAACCAGCTTAAATCACCACCTCAGTCTCCCAATTTGAATGCCATAGAGCATTTTTATGAGAACATCTCGACTGCAGGTTGGAAAACACGAGATTACGGCAAAAGATAATCCTAAAAGGGTTCTTCAAGGTGGAATGGTCTAAAATTGGTCAGCTCGTCACTCGAAATTTGGTAAACTCAATATTTACACGTATGAAATCCAAGTGGTAGGTACCCAACTAAGTAATAAACGGATGTAAACGTTGGAACATAGTTTTTGAATTCAACCTTTTTTTTAGCTGCTTATTTACATTTGTGATATGAATTTGTTATTTTTTGTAGTTTGAGAAGAATATTTAGTAAAAATTAAGTAATTTTTTTATTTCGAATGCAACTTTTTTGTTCGAATTACATAAATAAACTATCAAAAAATATCTTTTCTCATTTTGAAAAAAATTTGTTGAATGCAATAATCTTTAAATATAAAGCTGTTTACTTACTTTTGTGATTCACTGTACATGAAAAATCACACAAGATTGCTAACAAGAATTTACTTCAAATTTTAATGGTTTTTTCGGCATTTGTCATTAGCGTCACATTCAAAAAGCCCGTTGTATGTGAAAATATCGATATTCACCATCTCTTTATCGATTTCAAGTCCGCGTATGGCAGTATTTACAGAGGCGAGCTGTACAGAGCCATGTCTAGTTTCGGCATCCCTGCAAAACTCGTACGACTATGCAGGATGACTTTGGAGAATTCACGCTGTTCCGTCAAGGTCGGTAAAGAACTCACCGAGACTAGGCAAGGCGACAAACTGTCATGCGATTTCTTCAACATCATACTTGAAAAGATTGTAAGAAACTCCAACGTCAACACCAGAGGAACAATCTTTCAAAAGTCTGTACAATTACTCGTCTACACAGATGATATTGACGTAATGGGAAGAAAAAAATGTGATGTCATAGGTGCTTTTGCGAGTATTGAAACAGAAGCTGCAAAAATGGGTTTGATGGTTAATGAGGGCAAAACGAAGTATATGCTGTCATCAAACAAGGACACAGAACATCGACGAATTGGACAAAACGTCACAATAGACAGACATAACTTCGAGGTAGTACAGGACTTCGTCTACCTAGGATCCGCTGTAGACACGGAAAACAACATCAGTGCGGAGATCAAACGGAGAATAACTCTTGCCAACCGTTGCTTCTTTGGGTTAAGAAGGCAATTGAGAAACAGAAAAACCAAGGTAACCTTGTATAAGTCCTTGATCATCCCAGTCCTGCTTTACGGCGCGGAATCATGGACCTTATCGAAAGCGGATGAGGAAACTCTTGGTCGTTTCGAAAGAGAAATTCTCCGAATAATCTTTGGTCCCGTATGCGAAGGCAAAGTGTGGAGAAGAAGATACAACAACCAGCTGTATGAGCTGTACCGCGACATGGGCATACCAGAAGAGTACGCATCGCGAGGCTACGATGGTTGGGCCATGTAGAGCGGATGGACCCAAACGCTCCGGCTCGACGGGTGGGGAAGACCTAGTCTAAGGTGGCGCAATCAAGTGGATGAAGACTTCATTCGACTTAGAGTGCAAAGCTGGAGAGAGCTCCCCTGAAATCGAAGTCGTTACAGAAGGATGTTGGTTGAGGCCCAGGTTCACCCCGAACTGTAATGCCCATACTTAAGTAAGTAAGTGATTGTGAGACTGGGTACTAAAAATCTTCTGTTTTCCGATATATAATTTTATGTTCAGTAATTGTGTTTAAAAAGAACGTGACCCTTAGTTTTTTCATTTTGAAATAATTGTTCAAAGGATGAAGCTGCAATTTTTGCCATTTCGGAACATTTCTTTTTGTTTTTCTCTTAAATAGATTAGGTTTTTTAGCTTTATTTACTTTTGATCACTTTTATAAACTATTTATAATACAATATTTAATAGTATTTTTTATAAGCAATAGTCTTAAGGTTTGGAAAAGGGCCGTCTACCAGATTGACATGTTTTGATATAAGATAAATGTATATAACAATTATTAATGGAAATGGTTCTCAAAAGTTGCATTCTCGTATACGGTTCCTGTATTCAATTGCACTTACAGAATTTCTATATACCATATTCCAACCAAGGTCACCATTAAAAATCGCCATCAGGTCTTTTTTGCTTTGTGTTGAGAAGATTGAGCTTCAGTCACATAGCTGTTGTAAAGGAATGGAACCGGTTTTCATTATTTCTTTAAATTTTCTTCGCATCTCTCCTAAATACGTCAGCGTAATCTGTTAACTGTGAACATTTTAGTACAATTCGAGAAAATTAGTTCTAGAAATGTTTTATTATCACCTGTCATTAGCGTCACATTTCAAAAGTCATGAATAGATGAGATACTGTTGGTAAGATACTGAAAGCCTATTGTTTATACATTAACTGATTCTGACCAATGTCAACGTGTTTCTGGAATGTTGTTTTTTGGCAATAAATCTCATTTTCGTCACTTTCTTTTAGCTTTGTCAGTTAATGTTTTCATACATTTCTAAAAACTATGTTTCATAATACCCAGTAAACAAAAAAAAACATTTTCTAACAATTTAAGAATTTAGATTTTAAAAAACCTCATCTCTCTTGGTTGAACTAATACAACCGTCATAATCCCTCTAAGTTTTCGTATATTTCGTGTCCATTACTTCCTTATACAGAAAAATAACGCCCCTGCATCATTCACACAATCTTTATGATATATCTCTCGATTTGCAAACGTTCGTATTGTCACAATATTTTGATAGTCTCAATTGTGCGGCTAATTTAAGCAATATGTACGTAATAACGGATGCACGTGCCATCGGACATGATAACAAATCCACCAGCAGCTATTCGCCAACGCCTTTAATCCCGATCAACCACTTTCATAAGGAAACATTCAAAGAAACCGCATATAAAAACAATAGACAAAAATAGCTGAGCGTATGCCTTTATAATCCCAAGGACACACCCAAGCTTAAGAAATAAGTGTGAACAAGGAATATACAAACATATTCTCCCCAAAGGCAATACTACGAAAAAGATTTTGGCCAAAATTAACTTTGCCGATCCTGAAAGGATAAAACTAACAACACACCCCCACACGAGTAGTGAGCAAAGAGAGAGAACGAAAAAATAATATAATCACGCATAAATGGCAATTCATAAACATAAAATAAAAATTAAACACTATTTTCGAAGGATTCATGTTAAAGAGTGCAAGGGATGAGTCGAGATTACAACATGTTCAATTGCATGACTCCCTGGATGTAGATTGTAGATACGTCCGCTTGGGTCGTTGCTGTTGCACACAGAGCTATAGGACGATTGTTCCAAAGGACGAACGAAGCTACCGTGTGCTGTGTGCATGCATGGCGTGTGCAACAGGATTGATGGAGAAATTATGCAAAAATCCTTCCATGTTTAGGTGTGTAACAATTTATTATGAGGTGTCAGCTCCTAAATTGCAGATTAGGATAAGTTATGGAAAATTGATTGCAGCGCAAGGATTTTTGCAGTAAATTTTTAAGGGTGCAGTCATGCTATTGCAGGAAATTAAAATCCACAAGCTCCCCACAAAAGCAGTCAAACTTAGAAAAAAAAGTCTGTGGTGACAGCGAAATTCAGTTGGTATAAAAATACATTTTCTGCATAACTTAGGTATACATTGAAGCCGACCGCTCTGCTTTGACTTAATTTGTTTGTGTCTGTCTATAATTGTATTATTAACCATTCGTTATAATAAATATTTGCATAATGAACTCGATATGTTGTTTCGTATACTCTTCTGTTGATGGAACCCTCGTAAAGCACACGTGCTTTTTGGTTTGCTTGTCTTTCCTGCTTAATGGTATACTTGTAAGATAAAACATTTCGACACAATGACAATAATTGTGTCAAAAATTAAGCATTCAAGTTTGTTTTTTGGTGAAAGATTTAAACATAAATTAATTGATAAGCTAAAGCGAAATATGATATTATTATACAAATTACTAACTTTTAATTCATTTCAATGTTCTTTTGGCGTTTTAGTTATTGGCGATTTATTCAAATTTTTGTTTTTTAGATGATGGAAACTAGGGTATACTCACTGTGGCCATTAGGCATATGAATATTTTAGCAATAACTGCTTTTAATTTATTATTTTGTCAGATATCCGAAAGGTAAATGTTGTTTTTCCTTTGTTTTTCGTTTTTATGGTTAGATGTTATATTTTAATAATAAATAAAAATGGCTTTGGTTTTCTCTCATTGAAATATTCAAATCCATTTGTGTGCATAAAATCGTTTTTGGATTTAAATTTATTTCCTCATAAGATTTTATTTGTTCGAAAATAAATACATACGATGACTTTGTGAATGATTCACTGAGAAAAAATGCTTCAAATGTTCACTAAGGTGTCCTTTTTTTGTGAGATTTTTGCATCTCAGAGAAAAAGTTGCTATGAGTTTGTTGATGACTTGCTTATTTATGATCTTCATCATGTTTTAAAGTTCAGTTTTAAACTATTTTTATAAAACAAACAAAGAGGTAGGATAGTGAAACAGATCGGGGAGCAAAAGCTGAATACGACCCTCGTGTTAGATTAAAAGGATCTTTCCAGGGAAAAATCTGTGTTTTATTGACAGAGAGGAGATTAATGAATGCATTCTAGGTTTATATTGAAGCTACGAGAGCGGGTCAATATAAGTCCGTGACTTTTTGAATTTCCCGCCTCTTAATTAAAATCGCAGCACTGTTCCCGTCAACATTCATCTGTCAGTTGACTCTTGTCAAGAATTGAACCAGCTACGACATTTTGTTTGTTTTGAAAATGGAAAAAAGTTAATTTCGTGTGCCCATTTAAAATAATTTTTTGCGGAAAAAATACTCACAATCGGCCACAAACGCAATCGTGTGACAATTTCGCAGGAATGTTTGGCATTGGTCAATCGCAATATGATCGAGTTTTTGCGCCGTTTCGTAGCCGTGGACGAAACGTGGATTCACCACAACACACCGTAGACCAAACAGCAGTAAAAACAGTGGGTTTTTCGGGTTGAATTGGCGCCAAAGAAGGCAAAGGTGGGCTTGTCAGCCAATGAAGTCATGGCCCATGGTGATTGTTTTTTGATGAACGCGCTATTATCCACATTGAATACCTTCAAAAAGGAAAAAAAATCAATGGTGAATATTACAGCAACTTATTGGGTCAATTCGACGAGGCATTGAAAAAAAGGGACCGCACTTGGCCAAGAAAAAAGTCCATTTCCATGAATTGGGCTACGAATTGCTCCCTCATCCGGCCTATTCACCCGATCTAGCCCCGTGTGACTATTTCTTGTTCTTAAACTTGAAGAAATGGCTGGGGGGAAAGAGATTTTGCTCCAATGACGAAGTCATCACACAAAACAAATGCCTATTTTGAAGACCTCGACAAATCATATTTTTCGGAAATGATAAAAAAAAAAAACTGGAGAAACGTTGGGCTAAGTGTTTAGAGCTCAAAGCAGACTACGTTGAAAAATAAAACAACTTATTATCTAAAAACCTGTGTTTCATTCAAAAAGAAAGAATACTTATTGACTCACCGTCGTAATATGAAGGCCACGAGAAAATGAGTAAACTACCAAACACCGAATACCCAACTTCCTTTCTTTTCAAAAGGTCATAGGTTGGCAATAGTGGGGGTTGAGACCAAAACCAATCCTATAACTCAACTTAACAAAACTTTGGAAGTTTTGGTGATGTAAGCATTCGCAATAGAATTGAAAATATTCACGTCGTCTCGAAAACTTTCGACAATTATTGCAGCAGTAAAAAGCAAAGGTCTAAAGTGACTGCCCTGTAGAACACCCGACAAAGCAATCGGAAAGCTCCAACTGCAGCCAATTAGGCGTTATTTTGGTGGGCCAATCGCAAGTACAGTCACCACGCAGCCAAAATTGTGGTCGATCAGCTGCAATTAGCACGCTGTCGTTGAAACGCAATTGCGGAGAACGGACCGCAATTTTTGCCGACACACCGCAATCGCTTTTCAGCGACCGAAGTAGCGACTGATCGACAGAAAATTAGGCTTATGGATCGCAATTGCGGCTAACCTGTGTATTAGCAGCGATTGTTGTCGATCCGCTACTATTGCGGTTGATTAGCTGCGGTTGCACTCGGTCAGTCGCAATATCGTTAAATTCGTCGCGGTCGACCAGCCGTCGGTTGGTCAGACATGACATAGCTTTTTAATCTTAGCAAAGGTCCGAATTTTTCAAGTTGGCCACTCGGAATGTTCGGACATGCGAAACTCTGTAAAGGGGTCCTGGGTCGATTTGAAACCAGTCAGGCTTAATTATTGGAGAATTTGTGGTGCTGCGTTGTGTTGGGTTCAAAGCCGTACTAAGTTCAAATCTCCAAGGTAGGTTTCATGTTATGTCAAAGAATTGGTTTATGGTTGTTATTGCTGCAAGAAACAATCGGAAAACAATGTTCAAAACTATGTTGTTTTCTTCCTCTTCTGAGGAATTCTGGGCGAAATGTTATGAGGTGCCGGTTGGTGTGGTTAACGATTTGTTCTATAAGTCAGACTCAAAAAATTTGAATCCAAATTAGGATAGTTTTTGCCATCTAGTTTTTTATTTCCTTTTAACCTGGCGTATTTCTAGGCCCACAATTAATTCTGGCGTGTAGCAGCAATTGTCAAGAGTTTTCGAAAATTATTTGGCTTCAAACGGTTTTCTAAGAGTTTTGGAATATAGAAGTGTCGTAAACGTTTCTGCTTTTGATGTAATTTTCCCGTTTTCGATGTAAGATCCTTCAGTCAAGTGTGCAAAATGTTGAAAATTATTTCCGTGACCCGAAGGACGGAATATTAAAATTCAGTTCTCTTTTAAGTAAAGAAATTTACTAATAAACGATAATTGCAAGTTCTGGTCGAGAGAACTCAATTTTGAGTATTTCAATAGTTTCTACAGATAAAGTTTTCGTTCGCTCGAATATTCTGTTACTCAGAGCAAAGTAAAATTTCAAAACCGGAAGGTGCATACTCCACGGGTGGATCACAAGCAGATCATTGGGAGAGGTGCGATCCCTCCAAGATCGATTGATCGAAGAAAGAATCTCAATCTAGCTAGCAATTCTGATCTGAGATCATTCCAAGCCATTTGAGCGAGAGCTTACTTTCAAGTTTCCTACATCAATACAGGCACAGTTTCTTTCTTGGTCTAGATAATCGGAAAATAATATAATTCCCGCCAACGGCTTCATTAATGAGTTGCCTCACCCCATATCGAATTCAAATGAATGATTAAGCCCACCATTTGACTCACTGAATAAACATTTCCAACTAAACCATCATCATCCTTATCTTCCTCCGAAGATCTTTACAATCCGAAATTCTTCAGCTAACCACACCACACACAAAAGAACTGTTTATCGATACTAAATAATAAATAAACACAAAAAACAAACAAACACACTACCTACTAAAGTATCTATAAAAATATTATGAAAAATTAAAAATAAAAACCCATCACAGTCACATATTCACACATGGAAGGCAAATGGCACCCCCCATTGAGACAATCGCTCGATTAAAATCAATATCAGGTCCAGAAAAGCAGATTATGAAAATACACTGACGAAGCAAAACAATGGCCCGGCTAACCATTCGGTGAAAGATACAGCAGCTACCGAAGCTGGGAAGAGCATCATTTGTTTTGGTGCACAGGTGAGGTCTTTTAAGAGGAACTCGCGCGATGAGTTTTTATTTTTTGTTAGTTTTTTTTTCTTCGTCTTCTTTTCTTTAACTTGGGTAAATGCTACCGCCTTACGATCGATTCTGTTGCGTGTGATGGTGCCATGCTGATACCGATGATGCTGCTGCTGCTGCTGATGTTGCTGATGGCTTTTTACCATACATTTTGGATGGACCAGGGGAAAGATATGACATCATGTCATCATGGAATTTGATTTATGGCTTATTCGATATTAATTTATATGCAAGAGATCTTAGCTGATAGCTTCGATAGTCAAGGCAGCTAGGAATATAGTCTTGGAATTAACGTTTTTATTTTGTTTGCTCAAAATATCTATAAAATATTTTATTTGTTTTTGATTTGTGTTTTATGGCTTCCCTCACAAGCAGGCTGTGTGGAGGTTGGTTTTTTCTTCTTGTGGATTTCTTGAAATATAATAGATACTCGGGGATCTGGTGTAGTTCGTAGAAAGGGTTTAATGATGCGTTTGGACGGATAGTAAATCTTCTCCCTGATGAAAGTTAACAACCTTTTGACGAAAAGAATTAATTCTTTGAATTTAAATGTCTAGCTGCGGTGCATTTGATTCAAAGATCAGTTGGCGTCGAATGATATCCGTGATGGACCGATAAGACGGTTGTGCGAATTTCAGTTTGGAATGACAACTAGCTCTAGCATCACGTTAATGTCTGTCTATTGGCCTTCTGAAAGCTTAATTGAAACTGATTGTCAAGGGTCATCTCAAAGTAAACATTAGAAGCGAAACAGCAGGTTGATACGCGTGCCAATAGAAAATAAGAAATGCGTTTTCACTCCGTGTGGTCATTCGCGTCACGCAAATATTTTTTTTTTTTTTAAATGAATTTTCTCATATATTTACATCTCAAGACGAATAGGAATAGGAATAAGGGAATATGGCTTATTTGTTTGTTTCGTTTAGTCATTCGCGTCACGTTTGTTGTTGCTAAAATGCTGGTTTATCACTAAGTTTATACTGCAAAGGATAATCTCACCTATTCAAACCTTAGAACGGGAATACAGTTTGGCAATAGAGATTATGTGTTCGCTAGACTAAGTCATTAGCGTCACGCAAATTGTTTTTTGTACGAAACGTTCTGTTCGTGTTGTTAACATATTTAGTTTGCTATGTACGAGTTGCTAGCAAAAAAATTTTACCAGAAAGTTCATATATCGGGTGTTTTTATAGAGATTGGTTTTCAAATAGAGATACAACTGTCATCTTGTGGTCAAATCGGCCAACTCTAATGTCATTTATGTTCAATTTGGTTTGCCATTTTATCATGATCAGGTTCACAAAAGCACAATGCAAGCTCATCATCCATCAGAGATCAGAGAAATAAATTCGGTTTACAATGGACCGTTTTCGCTTTACGCTTACTTTATGTGATAAAACGCCGCCTCCGCAGAGACGTCGAACAGTGCGCACCGAAGAAAAAATTGCCGCTGTAGAGCAAAGTGTTGAAGAGGACCTGAATGAATCGATTCGCCATCGTGCACAGTAATTGGAGCTTTGTCCATCAACTTTACGGAAGATTTTGAGCAAAGATCTTGGATTACGACCTTAAAAGATCCAGCTTGTGCAACTATTAAGGTCGCGAGACCATGCAATGCGTCGTGACTTTGGTGTATGGGCCGAAAATATGATTGATCTCGATGCTGATTTTCAATTCAAAATTTTGTTCAGTGTGATGAGGCTCATTTTTGGTTGAATGGTTACCTCAATGGTCCCGTATGCGAAGACAATATGTGGAGAAGAAGATACAACAAAAAGCTGTATGAGCTGTACCGCGAAATGGGCATAACCAGAAGAGTACGCATCGCGAGGCTACGATGGTTGGGCCATGTAGAGCGGATGGACCCAAACGCTCCGGCTCGACGGGTTTTCGAAAGAACATTGCAGGGAAATCGCGTAAGGGGAAGACCTCGTCTTAGGTGGCGCAATCAAGTGGATGAAGACCTCAAGCGACTTAGAGTGCAAAACTGGAGAGAGCTCGCCCGAAATCGAAGTCGTTACAGAAGGATGTTGGTTGAGGCCCAGGT
The DNA here is from genome assembly GCA_949752695.1 of Melanostoma scalare. NCBI lineage: Eukaryota > Metazoa > Arthropoda > Insecta > Diptera > Syrphidae > Melanostoma > Melanostoma scalare. The sequence goes on from OX456986.1 coordinate 14,010,339, forward strand.
TCACCCCGAACTGTAATACCCACCTTAGTAAGTAAGTAAGTAAGGTTACGTCAACAAGCAAAATTATCGCATTGGGAGTGAAGAGAATCCACATGAGAACCTTGAGACGCCATTATATCCACATAAACTGAGAACTGACTGTTTGGTGTGCTCTATGAGCTGTGGAGTCATTGGGCCATACTTCTTCCGAAATGATGCTGGCGAGCCAGTTACCGTTAATGAAGACCGGGATAGAGCCATGATAACCGACTATTTTGTTCCCAAATTAGATTGTGGATGAGATGTGATTCCAAAAAGACGGCGCTACATGCCACACAGCGGACGTCACAATCGATTTATTGAAGGAAGCATTCGATGAGCACATAATTTCGAGGAATGAACCTGTCAATTGGCCACCAAGATCGTGTGATTTGACACCTTGGACATTCAAACGATTTTCTTGTATTTTATTTCAATTCGAAGTTCTATACCTCTAAAAAAACACCCTTTACAAGAGATTCAATCAACCGTAAACAAGTTTTTTGACATTTTCCTATTTGGAATTTTTTAAAGCCATGATGTAAAAGAAGGTACCTTTTTTCGCTATTGCAATGAGTTTCAAAGACAAATTTCTTCACAACAGTAGAAAAAAAAAAGTAGAAAACAGTGCCTATAGGCGTTCCAAAAACGCCCTGACACAAGAACTTCTCAAGGGACTCAAATGCGGTCGAGGAATGAAAATACAGACACTATCTTGACTATCTCTCAGACCTAAACTGTTTCGGCACTTAATGTTCTTTCGTCAAACTTGAATTAAGTTGGACACAACACAAACTTCGTTGTGACAATCGATGGCAACCCCTCCAAGCTGACTATAAACATAGTGTTTCTAGTTGACAGAAAACAGTCCTCACTATGGGAATTTGTTTTTGGTTTTCGACTGCGAAATCCAAACAGCACAACAGAGGCCAAAAAATGTTTATAATAATTGGAGCAATATCATGACGATACACTGGTACAGTACGACCATCGACCACCCAAAAAGGGGGTATAACTAACCAACCACCCACAGTGACTTGTACAATTGCTGCGTCAGGCTCGGACATCCATCCATCCATCTGATCGCCCGTTCTGCCCATTTGTGGAGCACTGAATAATTGCTGAGAAGAAACGGTTTCAGCAAATCACCGCGGAGTACGAGTAATTTTCAAAAATCGCTTCACCATCAAATTAGTCCTCTTCACCCACAAGGAGTCGTCGTCGTCGTCGTAGTCGTCGTCGTCGTATCTCGTCTATGTCCATTGCAAACACCAAAAAAAAAGATAGATTTAGACAACAAATCGAGGGAGGTATCCCCCTCCCCCAATAAAGTATATTGTACGAAAGAGCCGAACACAACGTTTTTCACGTTTATACGAGATAATTGCTAGAGTATGCACACGGGTTGATGGGGAGTGATTACCTCTCCGCTTGCAGCTCTGTCGCCTTGTCCCTGGATAGCAATTTAATGAACGTTCCCCCACCCGAAAGGATCTCCGATAATTCCGCATCATGGCAAATCAGCAAATCCCACAACATATCGCAAGCGGCGGCAGTGGTGGAAGCGCAATTGAAGCATACTCACCGCCATTCGGTATGTAACGTCATCAGAATCTCTTTCTCCCAGCTCCATTCAACTATCCATCTTCATTCGCAGCGCCTGTTCATCCCACTATACATCGCATTCATCTCCCATGTTTGCCTAGCGTTCGTTATGTTCCTATACGAATACGTGTATGGGTTAACTCCAATATGTCCTCAAAGCGAGATGTTTCGCCGCGCGCGCGAGAATATTCGGCTGCGCGGCAACTTACTACACAGGCGAAGAACTAAACAACAAAAGCAAAAACAAAAAAAGACTAGATCCGCGCGAAGGATAATTTCGCGGAGGTGATATGGTGATGTGCAACTTTGACGGATGGTCAGACAGGTTCTGATTGACTGACTTTCGGAATTGTTTGTTGTTGATATGAGATGGAAAATTAACTAGAATGCCCCAGCATCGTCGAGAGTCGCAACGTGGTTAGGTACTCGTATACATACATAGTCCTTGTTAGTTTCCACATTCGTGGACTAACTCCAGTCGCTGTTATTACACCCCAGATTGCACCATGAAGAGATACAGAAAAAGACCGTTTCTTCTTCGCGGCAAAATGATTTGCCGGAACTATACTAGAAATTATGTAGCTTCAGGTGAAGTGACTGGACAATGGGCCATTAGAATGACTGCCACAACCAACTGGTTGGTTGTTTGGTCGGGTTCATGGGCTTTGCATATTCCAATTCGTATATGTGCCATCACCGCATGATGGACATATTTATAATCGAAAAAAAGAAAGCAAAATCGAACATTGTTTTCCATATGCAAAGAGAGGAGCGCGTAAATGAGGCTCAGAGGTTTTGTTGTGATTTTGAAAATGTGTCGAACAATGTAGCGGCACCAACAATGAGTTCAGATTATGATTCGAAATCAATATTTTACAGAACTTATGATGTTAATCGTTCATCAGTAGTTGGTATATTTGTGGAACGTGTGTAGAAAAATGTACCAACAAAATGGTTGAGGACAACGGAATACTTATGAAAACTTAACCAAGGATAGTACTGAGTAAGGAGTATGAGTAAATTACCTTATAATGAAATAAGGCGTAGTTATATGAGGAAACCTTTGGGCGTTTCGGCATAAAAATGCAACGAATGATCTCTGGCCCCGCATATGTGAAGACAGTGTGTCGATGTGGAGAAGAAGATGCAACAACGAGGTGTTTAAGCTGTACAGCAACATGGGTTTAGAAGAGTACGCGTCGGCTCGACAGAATTTCGAAAGCCCATACCAGGGAAATCGCTGACGATGAGGCCCTTGTCTTAAGTTGGGCAATCAAGTGCAAAAAAACCTCAACCGACTTAGAGTCCAAAGCTGGAGAGAGCTCGATATCAAAGTCGTTTTTGAACGATGTTGGTTGAGGCCCAGGTTCACCCCGAACTGTAACGCCCACATAAGTAAGTAAGTAAATGTATGTAGGTAGATATGCATTCTAGTGACCTGCTCTTCTGGAAGAGCACTAAAGCCAGTTCGGGCTTAGCAAGCTATTGAGCTAGATTTTCAAAGTGCCTATTGGAATATTGTTTGTTAGTGGTTTTCATATAATTTGCCTCTAGCTTTGAGTTGCACTCCAGGAAACAAAAACGGCTAAAACTACGCAAAGAAGATCTTGCGATTCTCAAATTAATATATCAGCTCGATAATTTGACTCAGTAGATTTGGTGAAACAGGGCCTTATGCCATTCTATCGATCATTTTTGTGAGAAAGGACTTCCAACTTTCTATCATCTTCAAACAGTTAGAGAATAAGCACTTCTTCACGCCGATGAACTTGCTAGGCAGGGATCTCAGACAGCTTTCTCAGGACCTGAACCGTCGCGTCGCTAGGTCTGCCAGCGTCCTCAGTGAGGGCTTCAATCAACTTTTGGATCTGTGAAGAGCACAACCACAGATGGCATGCCTCCATTGGATGCAGACCAACCAAGCGTATGCTCCCCAACGTTAGTAAGAAGACTGCAACATTTTTGCTAGCCCGTAGCAGAAAAGACTGCTTATTGGCGTTGCCAGCGGGCACTTCTCTTTTGCCAAGCATGTGGCTTAAGTGATACCACACTCTGTGAATCTTGTGGAGAAGATAAGGACACTGCAAGGCACTTCCTCTGTGAATGTCCTGCTTTTTCTCGCATGAGGTTACAGATACTCGGCGCAGACATGATGAGAGCTGGTAGCTTAGGCTCGTTATCATGGCAGCGTCTTTTGGCTTTTCTCCGAACATCTGGGACGCTATAACAAATAGACGGTTGCTATCTGGTAGTACAACGGACCGGTATTTAGGTCTGAGTGCTCCAGCTGGTATTTTAAAAACCTCCAACAAAAAAAAAGCACTTCTCATTACAATTTTCCTTGTGATTAGCGTAGCCCGCAGAAAGCATTTAGGAATGGATCTCTCTCTCGCTAAATTGTCCAACTTTCATACTGTTGCACCCAAAATGCCTCTTGTTAGTTTCATTGAGCTGGAAAGAGCCCCGAAATCGAAAACTTTGTCGTATAATGTTGGTTGAGGCCTTGGTACACCACAAACTGTTATGCTCATCTAAGTAAATATGTAAGAGCTTAAGACTTCTGAATTTAGCGAGCGAATGGACAGAAAACTTCGTCACGGCAAAAGCTCAAAATTTGATACACAGTTTTTTGACTGAATTGGCAGACCATGCCCCCAAAGGGAAATGGTCTGTGCTCACAAATAACTCATAAGAGGCTATAGAGTTTGTTTTGAGATAGCCAAGAAGCTCTTTAATTCTTTAACTATAAACACCAGTCCTCTAGGCCAGGTATTTTCAACGGCGATGCAGATGTGGAGTTAACGAATCAGTTGTTGAGAAGTAATTATCAATTGGGATAAGGGAAAATCGAAGAAGTTAAGTTAAGTCTGCAACAATAAGAACCAGTGGGGATCGAAGTTGAGCTATAAATACAGCAAAGTATAGAAAGGCAATAGGCAGTGTCTTCAAACAGTGACTGTAAAAGATTCAAGTTAGAGTGAAGAAACTTTCATAAACTACAAGTTATAAGATCACCGCATATAGACGCAGTGAAAAGCGAATCGACTTTGGTCTACTCTACGGAAAAAGCTATTTGACTTTTTTCATTAGTTTTGGTGTCTGTGGAATGGCAAAAAAATGGAAAATGGTAAATCAAGGAAAGTGCTACTCTTTAAAATTTTTGTAAAAGATTAAACTCTTTTTAGTTTAAACTCTGCACAAAATTTCACTTGTTGCTCTACTTTGTGCCAAAGACTAAAGAATCCCCATCCTGAAACAAAAAAAAGCTATCGTCGATCAACTTATTTTGGGAAAATCTATTGGAAATGGAATACTTCTTCTTTTACTCCTTCCCTTTTCTTGGAGGCGAATTACCGCATACGTGATCGAGTAATACCGTGACTGAATTATGTGTTTTTGGAAATACTTCTCGCGCTATCGAGCACTTTAATGCCAAAATTTGAAAAGCATTTGAACGAATTGAAGTCGATAAAGCAACAGCAGATTTATGTTGTGTCATATTGAGAGAATTTTGAGGCAAAAATAGTTTTCACTCACTCGATCACTGATGCGGTAATTCGACCCCTGCATCACCACTCACCAGCATCGTATATGGATCAAAGGTCTCCCACTTAATTGAGCCTGGATTTCGCAAGTTTTTATACGACGATCGTCGAATCGTCTGACATCGATGGCATAGCTAAAAGATTGTACCTAGAATCTAGATAAATCCAAGAACTGTTTCACCTTACCTGATGGTGGGATACGCCACATAGGCATGGGATAGTCTTTCCCAAAAAAAGAAGAAAACAACACGGGTAATAAAAGAACAAGCAATTGAAAGAAATACAGAAACAAATCCTTAAAAGCTCTGAAAAAATGACTTTTTATTTATTGATATTTACTTCCCAAACAGAATTTTGCATTTCAAGACGGAGGAAAATTTGGGTGAAATTTTATTGAGGCAGGTTTTACAAATAAAGGGAAGTGTATTACATCTGGGGCCGAATCCCGGCATTAGTGATCGAATGAGTGACATTTTTGATTTAAAATTTGCTCTAAATTACACAATTTCAGTTGTTAGTTCATCTATCCAATCAAATTCTATTCAATTACCGATGAGAGAATGTCAAATTATGTTACCAAACTGCCCAATAACGTCAGTGATAGCGTCATACTAACGTAATTCAGGCACGTATCACTCGATAACATGTGCGGCAATTCGACCCCTAAGTTCTATACGACTCCTGTTTCCTGTACTTTTGCTTTTGTTGCATCTGCAACTTTGAATTTAGCTGGTAAGAGCATTGAAATTTAGAAATATCAAGAAATAAAATACTTAAGAAATTGAGCAGAATGACACACTTACCGCTGTTCTTGCTTTTCATGGAAGAAGAATTCTCTTGAAGGAATCATTAATTGAAGGCACTGCAGACTGCACTGAATAGATTTTTGAATAATTTTTGTAGGATTGTCCCTGCACTGAATGAACTCTTTAATAACTTTCAAAGGATTGGAGAAAAACAAAAGCAGATTTAAGCTAAGATTTTAACATTGAACAAGGAATTGAAATGGAAAGCACAAGATTTTTACATTATACGATTGAACAAGGAATTGAAATGGAAAGCACAATTTTATGACTAAACACTTTGATTCTTTTGGGACTGAACATTTTCCAAAACGGAAATGCATTTTTGACTTCTAACAACAAAATTAAGCACTGAAAGAAACATTTGGACATTTGCGGTAACATCCACAACTGAAAACTTTGACTAAAAAGATCGAAGACTACTCTTTACCAAAAACAAATCACATTTTTTTGCACCATCACTTTTCAAAATACGATATTTATTTTGTCGCAAGAGACGAAAGCACAAATTGATAACAAAAAATATAAAGACACGACTCTCGCACCGACGATTTATTAAAATGCGGGATAAGCAAAAACCAATGAAATAAATATGTAAACGAAGACGACGAAACTGACCACCATCCGACGAAGAAACATTCGCGCAATGTAAAATTTAAGTAACTCGACATTAATTTCTTTTTTAACTATTTGGAAATCTCTAAATTTATCAAAATAACATTTGCAAACATCACTTTACACAAAAATATGAAGAAATATCTCGACAAGACACGACACGCAAAAAAATTATTTCTCATCTGCAAGCAACCGGTAGCCGTAGCCGCTAGCCGGCACAGACCACAGAGTTTACATCAATTGTCAGAATTAAAGCTCAGTTCAATGAACCCAGCAGCAAATGGCTGCGTTCAATGTGGACACTGCGTTTAGTGCGGGAGGATCTTATCTGTTGCTTTCAAATTGGCTGATTACACGAGTGCAAAAAAAAGTCAAACGACGAAAGAGAACGGATGACTTTTCGAAAAAGGAAAATAATAGAAAATGACGAGAAGTTTAGTAATCTTCATCGCTTTCAGATAGGTATGCGTTTTGGGTGAAAAGTTATAATTCTTCTTTTTATGTAAAAGAGTGAAAGTAGAAGGGGGTTGCAAAGAGATAATTCAAAACAATTTATGTTCTGTGTTTATCTACGAAAGTGATTACTTTTCCACACGTTTCGCCAGCGTCAATGTACAAATATCATTTAGCAAAATTCAATATGACAGATTGTGATTTTCTGTGAACAAAGCAACTCCAACACAGATGTATTAGAGAACCGAACAAGAAAGAAACGGCGCGATGTTTACAAAAAAGCGTTTTTTTAGGTACCGCAACAAAAAATGCACTTGATTTGGGAGAGCATTAAAATATGATGGAACCAGTGCCCCCGTTTCTGTAACTATCGCAGTGAGTACAGGAACGAAATCCTACTAAATTCATACCGCCGTATTAATAAACGCGGAATAGCTGGGCTAAGCCTTATTCCATGGATTAAGTGGAAAATGGTATAATGGTGGCTTTAATTAAATGGAAAATGGTATAATGGTAACTTAATCCATGGAATAAGTATTTCCCAGTTATTCCGCGTTTATTAATACGGCGGATAGAATTTAGTTGCATTCTCCACCATTTACCGCCGCGCCGACTTTTATCGAGGCGATAGTTTCAGAACATGGGCACAAACCTGCCTTCAATCCCATCGCTGTCAAAAAGAAACAAATAATTTTCTGCAATGGCACAAATCTATGCTTTTTGCGATACATAATTTTATCATTCAGCTTTCACACAAATTTTATTCCTCCAAAACAAATAAATAGATCGCTCTGTTTGAACCTCATTTACCCCGTTTTCACAAGCGGACCGGTTAATCGAAATGAGGTAGGATCGGAATTCGATCCTTACACATACCGCGGTTTTACTAAGGAATCGACAAATCGAATCGCAACACACCCGAATTAAATTTAAGTTCAGGCTTCTTCTGCACCGAATTGAGTGATCTGTTCAGAAACTTTCTGTTACCCCGTTCTCACTACCGGATCGAATCGAATTGAAACGAATTGGAATGACCGAGTAATCGGAGCTTAATAAGTTTTAATTTGATCGAGCTTCCATAGACGAATCGAATCGGGTATCTAATCGAAAAATCGCCTTCTAATTCGATCTGGGTATACAATGACATGAATTAGACTTGAAGTTTGATTCAATCCTCATTGAAAACTGTGTATTCCAAGGACAACAAGAAAAATTCAGATTGGTCGTGGCCGTTAACCCCATTTTCGTAGTGTGAACTTACACGAGATGAAAATCGTGTGCACACAAGAAATTACGTTTCATTTTTGATGGTGAGAGAGGATTCTGAAAGAAAACGTTTATCGTTGAATGAATTTCGAAATTCTCTTTTGTGTTTCTCACTATTCGTACCTAGCGTATTTGTCAGTTATTTGTTAGTAGTGGAGAGAAGCACAACATGTGACAAAATATCGATGTATGTGTGCGCAGAATTTTTAGTTTGTACGATTTTGAATTACAAAGTTTATCAGATGTATACACTACCCGCCGTATTAATAAACGCGTAATAGCTGGGCTAAGCCTTATTCCATGTATTAAGTGGAAAATGGTATAATGGTGGCTTTAATTAAATGGAAAATGGTATAATGGTAACTTAATCCATGGAATAAGTATTTCCCAGTTATTCCGCGTTTATTAATACGGCGGTACGTGTTGTACTAGTGGAAGCAGGGCTATAAAGTAATGCCTGGTTTCCACGGACTACAAAGGATCAATATTTCTGCCAGTTTTGAATGAAGTCTGCCAAAATTATGTAAATGCTCACCAATTATTTTTGTTTGTTCAAGAGTTCAAGGTTGACAGAGACCTTTAAATAAAATGCTACTAGTTTAACCATAGCTTCACATCAATAGTTTGTTGACAACTGCTGACACAATTTGACAAATATTGACATACTCTAAAATGTTACATTACACTAGAAATGAATGATTGCCAGAAATGTGTCATGTAGCCAACATTTCCACTGGAGGCCTTTTATTTATATAAATTTTTGGGCCTCTACTGGAAATATTAGTTACATGACACATTTCTTGAAATCAATTATTTCTAGTGAATGTCCAGGGTAAATAAAATATTTTTTTTGCAGGCGGTAAATATTTATTGACATACATTTTTTTGCAGTGTCTTGATGTAATGTAGCTGGTTCTGTAAAATTGTTCATAATCTGTAGTGTTATGTTGGCAAATATTGTCAACCGTGTGAACCAGGCTTAACAATCATAAGAGTGAGGGTCTCTATTTTTCTTGTATACCACAATTGTCTATAGTTTACACTTTGGTATCAAAAAGTTCATCTTTGGATACAAAATTTTGTGTTTTAGGCATATTAAAGCACACTTTTTCAAAACTTTTTACAAAACATCGAAATAAAAAAATGTCGAAAGGCCACATGCAGAAGACAATTCACTCTGCTTTATCTACTAGCTTACTTTTATCACAACAGAACATTTAACGCAGCAGAGAAAACTGTCAATTGTATGTATTTTTTCATTATTTTGTTGATTTTTTGATCTATACAATATTGTGTTATAAAAGTATACCATAAAATGCCCCCAAATCAAATTTTGCAGATGTTCTGCTTTCTTGCAAAACTGTCATATTCGTGCTTTCTGCTATAAACTTGAAGCAAGAGGAGAGAGGAGACACAGCTTGTAATCACTTTCTGAAACGATGCCGTTTTCTGTGAACAGTTTTCTCTCTTGCTTTATCTTTTCAATGGTTCGATCGTTGCAAGAGATGAAATTGCTCCAGAAGCTGAGAACCATGTATGTAAATCTAAACATAAGGTTGTGTTTGTTTGTCGAACCAACAAAATTTCACTAGCACAACTTTATAGACATTCAGCTTTGCACTTTTACACACACACATATGTTACAATGGTGTTCCAACAATTTCCCAATTGGAACTCCAATTCGCGGGGCAAGAGAAGTGAGAGCTTTGTCGATCTCATTATTATTTCTTTATGGTTTACAAATTACAGCTGACGTTTAGAACTAAAATGTTAATGGAAATATTTCTTTTAAAATCGTCGTGTTCCAGTGTTTTTTTTTCATAGCGGTAAATATTAAAAATAATGACAAAAAGTTTTCATTTTATGTCGTAGAAAATCTTAAATTGTGCGAAGGTAAATTTTGTTCTTCCGCTCTCTGTCTCTGGGGTCGGTACCTACGCGAATTGTGAATCGTCGGCCGGGTGGTGTTTTATTGCAAAATATTAATTTGTGTTTTTGTCAAAAAGTACGCAGTGTGTAATTATTATTTATCTATGGCCAGAGAAAAATTATTTTCAGTGTTTATTATACGTGGGCTTTCTTTATTTGCAAGCGGCCATTTGCTTTTAGTGCGCGAGGTTCGATATATCGCTGTTCGATTTAGTGTTTTTCTTTTAGTGCAAAATTAAAGTGTTTCGATTTTCTGTTTGTGATCTAAGAACCGAACTGTTTAGTAAGTGAATTGTGTTTTTCAACAAAAAATAGTTTCCTACTTCCTTTGCAAAACGAGATCCACACAAAAATATTCCAGAACTAAAATGGGTAAGTTTTCTTTTTTTTTTACAATCATTTTTTATTGTTTTTCTTGAAAAATTGTTGTCTTAGCTGAAAAGGACCCCAAAAACACATATTTTCTTGGTAGTATCACTCTGAACGAGACTCCTTTCTTCTTCATTGATTTCTTTTGAGATAAGTGGGCCTACAAAAATACGTTTTCTTAGTTGAGTGAAGGTAGAAACTTCCCTAAAGTTGTAAGGCAAACAAAAAGAATACCCAGTTACTGTCATATTTGCCTAATTAACTTTCAATCTAAATTTCATTTACTAAACACAAACCATAATTCAAAGGTCACGTTAATGTTATTACCGTCGTCATCTACATAATCAAACGCACAATAAATTCTCGTCTAACTCATATTTAAGTGGCTGGCTTGACTCAAGGCATGACGCCCTACCACTCGACCGCTTTTAAAGATAAATAACCACAAAGGGACGCGTTATGAAAATAATTACAAAATTAGTTTAGTGCGTAATATTTGTCCAAAGACACAGTAAAAGTGTTTACAGGTAGACACTTTTTGTGGTTGGAAAACGATTGCCATAAAAACTAGAAGATATCTGGTGCATAAGTGCGTTGAAAGTAGATCCGCTTTGTTTATGTTGTGCCATAAAAACAAAAACAATTAAAAAACTAATAACAAATCTGTACAATTTTTATCTTACGCACGCGCCACTTTCCCCCATCGTCACAGATTATGGCAACGATATTGAGAAGTGTTTTTTTTCCAAGCCTACTTAGACGCGATAGGTTAAAATGATTTTTTTTACAGGGTGTTTCATGTTATATGTGATTGCTTGGAAAATTACTTACATATAAATATGAAGTCGATTCAAAAAGCAAACTTTGTTCCATCAGATTGACAGAAAAATTAAATTTAAGGCCCCACATAAATCACCAACTTCGTGCTCAGTAACAAAATAACGCAATCGTTCAACATTTTTATACTTTTTAGGTAAAAATCACAAGCAGTAAGTGTCCCCGTCCCCTTCCCCATATCCCTCGTACCTGTTTTATCCACACTGACTGACTGGTGATGGTTTTTATACATAAACGATGCAAATTTGGTTATACGATTTTAGTGCCTGTTTTTGTAGTTTTTTGTTTTTATTTTGCGCACAGCGAGTGTCGTCAATAGCCCAATTTAATGGCATCAAAATAAATTTTATGAAAATCACGATTTCGGTCTGCCACACAGCGATATACCGCTACGAAAAGCGAAAAACTCCGTCGAAAACAAGAGACGTTATAACTTTAATGTGATCTAAATAAATATCGTCTTCCTGGGCCGCATAATGAGAAAGTGTGGCGCATGTGCGCATGAATTCGCGCAAAATTTTCATCAGTCGCGCACCAAGTGATGGCTAGAGTCTTATATTGTTTCTGTATCTGATGAGACGTTGTGAGATGTTTTGATGAGCGTGCATCACAATCACTTTTTTCTCATTCATTTCAACTGCGGATATGATGAAGAGTGTGGTTTGAAATTGGAATGCACGCTGTGATGTCCCATCATCTTTGACCAACTCATACCCACAACTTTAACAAGTTTCACTGCAAAAATTTAATTGTATCAATTTATTTATTTGGCATTTGGCATTATAATGATTTGCAAAATCAATTGCCAATGGAGAGAAGGAGGTGCGAATTAAAATGCGAATATAGCCCATAAAGTCATTCGTTAAGCGATAATTCATTCGAGTCGAAATCAACTTTTTAAGGTCTTTGCTTTTGTTATTTATGATCGTAACTCGTGATCGAATTTTTAGATTTATTTTTAAAGAACATGTTATAAGAAAATGTTAAAGGAGAGCACCACTGAAAATGAAGACATGCGTCTCAAACGCACCACATGATGTTATTCAAAATAAGTAAATAGGGTGGCACAACAGAGGGGCAGCCTCAGATCTAAAGCATTTCTCGCAACTATACCTTGTGAGGAATGGCAGCCCTACATTTTTTCCCCGATTCTGAAAAGCTTATAGCGAAAGCGCTTTTCATGGCAAATTACTATCGGAGGACTTGCCGATCCTTCGCGAAAGGCGTTGTTTGTGGAAAACAAGTTCTGTTGTAATTTGAAACTCAAACCTCTCACGTAACAGGATAAAACAGGAAGATCTTCCTACCATTACGCCACGAGCATCCCATTCATTTCATTTCGTCTTGTGAGAAGACCTTGGCAGAATTGAGAATGTTGAGAAAAATGGGTTTGAAATTGACTGAGAGCAGCTACAAAACAAATCGGTACATATTACTCACGACCAAAGCCTAATCTAATGTTAGGAGAAGCAATTGTTTAAAATCCTTTTTTTTCTGACCAATTTAAGAAAATGTACTGAGAAGAGAGATCCCATTTTATTCACCAGTACTTTTAAAGACTCTTTCTACAAAAACGTCAGTACTTGAGATCTTATCGCTTTGCTGTTTCTCTTTCTTTTAATCCAAGCTGTTTTGGTCCATCCTAGCAAATCAGACCAAACGGTACCTATACCAACTAGGTACTAGAATTTTTGCAGTTGATCCCTTCTTCACTAAAAACGTCTCATTTGGTGAGCATCAGTTAATTCAGGTGTCAGCCAGGGAGGCATTCAGGACCTCTTCTATTTTTAATTTTGAAAGAATGATCAGAATCTCTTCAATTGATGTACATCAGTTTCTTCACGTGTCCCCCAGACATCTTATGATGTTTTGAATTTCGAAAGAGTTACCAGAATCGTCTCATCAGATGTATTTCAGGTGTGCCCCAGGGAAGCCATTTAAGACCTCTTCTGTTTTGAATTTCGAAAGAATGACCAAAATTGCCTTATTTGATGTAAATCAGTTACTTCAGATGTCCGCTATTTAAGACCTAATTTTTTAAATACATATTGAAAGAATGACCAGACTCATTTGATTTGCATCAGTTACTTTAAATGTCCCCCAGGGAAGCCATTCAGACCATTTATATTTTTCATTTTGAAAGAATGACCAGAATCGCCTCTTTGGACGCACATAAGTTACTTCAGGTGTCTCTCAGGGAAGACACTTAGGACCAGTTCTATTTTGAATTCCAAAATAATAATAAGAATCGCCTCATCTCATACATCAGTTGCTTTAGGTGTATTCGAGGGAAGCCATTTCAGACTCATTCTATTTTGAATTTCATAATAATGATAAAAATCGCCTCATATCATGTACAGCAGTTGCTTCAGGTGTCTCCGAGTGAAGCCATTTGGGGTTACCTTTTTTGAATTTTGAAAGATTGACCAGAATCGCTTCATCTGACGTACATCGGTTACTTCAGGTGTATCCCAAGGCAGCCATGTAAGACCTTTTCTATTTTGAATTTCGAAAAAATTACCAGAATCGCCTCATCAAATGTACGTCAGGTGTCCCCCAGGAAAACCAATTAGGACTTCCTCTTCTATTTTGAATTTCGAAAGAATGACCGGAATTGCCTTATATGATGTGAATCAGTTACTTCAGATGTCCCCCATTTAGGACCTCTTTTTTGAATATTGAAAGAATGACCAGACTAGAATTGCCTCCTTTGATTTACATCAGTTACTTCAGGTATTCCACAGGAAATCCATTTAGGACCTCTTCTATTTTGAATTTTCTTTTTAGTTAACTTAGCGTAGATTGCTTGGTGTGAGCCTTATTTTTCCAGTCTGTAATGCAATTTCACAAATTTTTTAAAGGAAGATAGTCAAATAAAATTTTTTAAAGGAAGATAATCAAATATAGGCATATATTCACTTCTCACTTCTGTCTTTCAAAAAACTACAAAAATGTACATCCTCAACTCCAACAACCATCAGTTCAATTAAAGAAGCCTTTGCAATTGATCCAATCTAGTTTTTCTGCTATCCTCTTCCATATTTCCATCCATTTCGACATTGAAATATTCACGCATGGGTCTGTGAAAACACATCACTCCCATGTTAACCTTCATAATGGCCTCATAAACCACTTAAAAACAGATTGGCACTTTGTGTCGCTACCACTCCCAAACGTAAACATATTCTTGCTGTTTTTTACTCTACAACATCTTCAACAAACTTGAAGCTTACAACTGATAGCACATACATTGCGCTGCCAAACTCAAGTAAGGCTGGTGAGTGAGTGGTGAGTGTTGCGCGGTGCGGCGTAAAAAGTAGATCTAGCAAATTAGCCCAAAAGAACATCTTCAGGACAGGAGCCTCCAATCTTTTTGGTGTGCGTGTGATCCACCACATAATCAGTGGGTTTTGTAATTTGGTTCTGGTTCTTCTGCGTGCACCTCTCGCACTACTCACCATCCAGTCTACCGAAAGGTCAACGTGTTAAATACAAGGAAGCGATTTCAAATCCTTCATCGACATCGTAAATTTGTTCATCCCATCTACATGTAGTGAGTTGGTTGCGGTTAAACTGAAAAGAGGTACCGGGGGAACGATGTCGAATGGTCAGAGCCTACGACAAACACGACCGTTAAGAGCGACTCAAAGCGAATCTGTGTGTTATTTCGCTTATCAATAAGTTATTGGAATCGAAGTGCACTTCAATGCAGCGATCTTGAGAGGGATCCTTTGGTTGGAGCGGCTATGGGCAACAGAACAAAAAGCAAGGCCGACATGTAAATGTAAATGATTGAGAAGCAAATGCGAGTATTTTGAAGGATGAAATCGAAGGTTTGTAAAAGACTCCAATCACTGCGCCTGAAAGTTAGCGACAATCCTAAGGCAAAAAGGGAAATGAATGCGGGCCTGATGTTGTCATCACTGATTTAAGTTGGAAAAATTTCACCTAAGTTCGATTTGGGAATTATTACCTTGCTTTTGGTTTCTGAAAGCCGCAAACTAAGTAGCCCCTTTTTACAGTGTTGCTTTTAAGTAACAGAAATACGCTTGAGGTAGTCATGTGAATAGCCTCGTTTTTTGTTGTTGAATATGATTCAATTCCATTCCCGATGGTGATAATGACAGGCATATATCAAGCATAACGAATCCCATAACCGAAATCGTTTGCAAGTAAATTGTGACATTTTATTAAAATTGCAACAATGACACTTCCTGCCTGTGTTTTTTTCGTTTTCGTTTTGTGTTGACACATTCTCTCCCATTAATCCCAAAACATGGCCGAATTGATGGTCTTAATAAAGAAAAAAGAGAAGACCTATAGACACACACACACATCCAAAAGCCATTCAGAAAGAGTCCCGCATTTTTTGTCATTTTTAATTCATTCCCGGAGGATGAAAGTGGCGTTGGGTGGATGATGGTGTAGAATGTAGACGAACTGATTCCATACATAGTCATAACTGGTGGAGCCTTTGTGTGCATTTTTTGGCAAAGGGACATTCGCAGAAAACAAATCAAAAAAATGAAAAGGAGCAAAAAAGTCAAAAAAAGACAAACAGAGCCCAGAGAAATTGGCAAAAATCCATTCAGCAGCTTTTGACAGGAACTTCATGTGAAAAAGCGATTGCAATCGACGAAATGAAATGATGCAAAATGGATTCCAAAGGACATTCATATATGAATTTTTGGACATATATCGAGATGCACGTTGTGTGTCGGTCGATTGGAATTCCAGCTTCATTTATGGAGAACCAGGGTTATTGGAAAAAATCAAGTATGAGGGAGTCATGCATTCATAAAGGTTCGCTGGACGTTTGGAGATGCAATTATTTGAAGAATTATGTGCGACGTTATGTTGGGGGTTTCGGAATTGAATTTATGAGGTTTTCAGCCCCAATTGATTGGGATTTTGTGATGAATTCTGTGAAGATGAGTTGTGGACTTTGGTGTCGGATATCGCATGAAGGGGACAAATTGCAGTAGGGACGTTGAAAATTCATAAATGAATGAAAGTCTATGTGACGCCTTTAATTCCAGTAGGAAAATTGATCAATGGGTGGTACCTAAGAGTCCGTATGAAGGTTCAGATGAAAGTGAAGATTGAAGCTGGGCTTTTAAGTCTTCAATTTTTGAAGTAAACTTAGAAAGATTTTTAAGCAGGAATCAGAACCATGAATAGACTTTTAGAATAATCGCTGGCGGCCTGAGAAACTGGAGTTCGATACATTGCTCTCTCAACCATTCCTGTGAGGAAACTTTTTTTTAGAATCTGATGAAGATGCATGGTGCTGACACCGTGCAAGCTAGGGACTCACCACGGAAGTGCGTTTTAGTTCTGCTCTAAAAATCTCTGAATCTTTTACAAAAGATGGCTATGCTTCGTAGGCGTTGTGAGCATAGTGATCTCTTAAGAGTCATAGGGCTCCGACCTTACAGCTTTTCACTAGTGATCGACGACCCTTAAGTACGGGCCGTATTGGCCGTAGATAGCAATGTCGATGGCGTTTCATTTGATTATACCAGGAGTGTTTTGGTCTGCCATTTTCGTTTTTTGTGTCGCTGCAATGTAGCTTTTGTTTTTGTCTATTCGATTAGAGTCTCTAGACCGCTTCTTTCACTGGTCTTCTTACTCCATCGAACTTGCTTCACCTGCTTTTATACGAAGCAGAAAGCACATTTGAGCTGCCGTCAACTTGCTTAACTATTTTTTACATTTCGTTCATTGTCTTGTAGTATGTTGTATGTATGAAAACCAGCAATGTAGAGTCTTCTGTAAGTTTTTGGGAAATTTTTCGATCATTGTAAACCATCAGCTGGTTATCTGATGATTGAATTCATCTCCACAATTTGCTTTACATTCATCATATATCCCTGGTATTTTAAATTTTCTTTTTTATTCAAATGAGTGTCTGGAAAAACTATGTCTGTATCAGAAAAGGAGCAACATAATTCTGTTTTTTTTTTTTTTATTAAAACGGTACCCAATAACTTTCTAAGTACTCATTGCAGATGTGAAAGATCCCCGATTATGATGCCTAAATTGTCGTTAAAGAAGAACAGTTGTTTTTTGTAGTTTATAACCTTACATTCGAGCAGGTTTTTGAGACCTGCTATAAAAAGCAGCGGCCCCAAGCCGCTTCCTTGTGGTACCCTTTTATGATTGGGAATTCTTAGTTTATTCTACTGTCATCATTGGTCCTCTTTCATATCCTGTTTCATCCACACAAAAGCTTGAATAAATCTTGGTTTTTTGAGTCACCGACATTATTTTGTAAGTTAGCCAACACAATATGGAAATCTTTCAAGGAATCGTGATGTTTTTCGGATTGCACCTATTTTTGTCAGACAGCTTAATAATTTTCTGTATTCTGATACCCAAAGAACCATTGACAATCTTCACGGTGTGAGACATAGGCTTTGTCGTAGGGTAATTCCTTTAAGGTTACTTTCCCTGTTTCCTCCGTTGCTCGGGCAGACTTCTTCCTTTTTCTGGCGTTTCGAGAATCGTGATCTTGAGGGGATCACAGCCCTTCCATTTCGCTCGGGCAGACTATAACTTATAAAAGTTGTCATCTGGCACCTGATTTGGCTCAATTGCCTTGCCTTTTGCGGAATTATTAAACCTCTCCTTAATTTCTTCAACTGTGATGTCGGCTTCTTCCGTAAATTGAGGTTCACCTTTCGGAAAATGCAGTCGAAGAAACTGTCCTTCTTTCTTGTTACTGCTTTATTTTCATCATTCCAAAACCAGATTCGGCTTGTTGGTAGTGTCTAGTGTACTTTAGAAGCTTCTAGCAGTGATTTGGGAAAGAGTCGTTGTGCTTTAAGCTGCTTCAGCAACATTTTTAACAATCTTACACAGACAACTTTTTTTCTAAATGCATTGTAAGCCTCCGCTTCTATCTAGACCACGCCACTTTATACTTCAGTGTTTCTTTGTTAAAAAGTAAAAAAAATATGATAAAAGCAGCTAAGTGAAGCCTTTCTCGCTTACTTACTTAGTGAGCAACAACTAGCAGCTCTGTCAAAATTCCGAATCAAACCATGCACTATACAAATTTCTAACGAAGTTTAAAAAGTCCTTAAATATTTGAATTTATTTTCCGCACCCTACCGACAAACACCCTTCTCCAAATATGAAAGTTTACCCCAACCCTTAAAATTTGCAACGTTCTTCAATCCCACCATGCAAAATCACCCCATACTCCATCACAATCACGTCGTTAATAAATAACCTCATACGAACTTCAGTTACTTTCAAAAAGTAACTCCTTAAGCATACACAATGTAGAACATCGTATAAGAATACATGGAATACGAGTAAGTTGAGTATACCTTAACATTACACACCCGTGCACTTTAATGGCTACTCTATCTGCACATCGATATGCAATCGAAAACACATAGAAGATCGTAGGTATAAAGCTTTGTCAGTAGTAAAAAGAAGAAGAAGAAGAAGAAGAAAAAAAAAGACTCAACTGCGGGGGATGGATTTTCGTGCAAAGTATTAAACATCCTTTATGTAGTGAAAGAACCCCTTCTGCAGGTTGTTCCACAATTTTGTATGCTTGCAAAAGTCAGCCATAAATTTATGTTGAAGATCTGTGATTTATATGCAAGAGAAAACTTTTATTTCAAGCTTTAATTTATGGAATTTTAGTTGAGCCCGTTTGTAATACATTATATCAAATGCATTTGCTTTACAGTCGTTATCCTTGCTATCCCTTTCTATGGTTTGCTATATCTTTTACGACTAATCTATCTGCTTTTAATTCATAAAGCAAAGGTGCCGTCTATGTCATTCAAATTCGAATGACATAGACGGCACCTTGTTATCAATGATTTGTAGCTGTTTTAGACAAACTGGAGTAAAGCACTCTGGTTTCAAAGTTTAGAGTCCCCGATAGGGCGCCATTTTGTAAAGATAACGTAAATAGTGGGGGTTAGACTAGGGTCACTCGTTGAGTGGTAAATTGGCAAAATTAGAACAGAATTGAAATCGAAGCAACATCTCCTCGACATTTAGATATTAATTTTGTTCTAATTACGGCACAGACCCCACTGGGTGTGCCCTTGGACTCATAAAAATGAAGCTTTACTGCCTTACAGTTCTGAAAATGTTCACTAAAAAAGGTGAAAGCTCCACGTCCTGCTTTTAAACTGTTGTCTAAATAGAAAGATGTATAAACCGAAGCTTTTTTCTTACATCCGCCATTAACCTTTTCTATAGGAAGTGGCTTTCATCGGGGTTACGCAGTTGTTTTCGTTTCAAAAGATCAAGCAACAGACCTCCAAATTTATGCCTTCGTCTATGGAAACGACAGATTTTTTTTTCGAAATAAGTAATGCAAGTTCCTTTTATGGGAGAAAAGAGCTTAATCGGAACCTACCTTCAGTCTTCATTATCAATCTTCCTAGCCACACCCATATGGAGAACTTTCGCAGGGTCTTATTGAAGAAACATTCTCAAGGCCTAAAAATCTTCCCTTTATAAGACCACTAACAGGACAACCACAACATCAAGCTGTGTGGTGAATAAAATCAACTTTGTGAGGAAGTTCCACCAACTAAGACCAACTGACTTGCAAAGCAAAGGTTCAGGGTTAAAGTGGATGCCCAGTTTCGTTCATTCAAAAGAGTTGAGGATGATCAAATTTGTCTTAGGCAGCTCAGGATACATTAACGTATTAAAATTCTCTGTTTAATTTTTCCACCCACTCAAAATTTGAGACAAAAATAAATAAACACTGAAATAAGTCGCCAAGTTCCACGTCCAAAGGCTCCCATTGTAAAACAAAGGCCTGCCACACCTCAAGTTGATTTCAATTATACTTTTTAAGTAGTCCATATACCGGTGCCATTGCTGAGAGCTCAATGAATGCGAATATATTTTTCGTATACTTCAGCCGTAATAAATCTCTTCTCATGGTGCCATGCCATCTGTCTTCGGTATGACGTCCAAATAGACCGACCAGCATTTCGGTCTTTTAAAATTTTTTTTTTCTGAATTTGATTACTGCAAGTCATAACTCATGAAAAAAACTAACCTCACCTAGAGAGGGAGGAAGGCTATATGTGAACGTCTAAGCTGCAAAAAAATATAACCAATTCATTCATATACGACATACAAAACTCTCGTTGAAGCGGAGATATATGAGAAAATCTTTTTTAGAATTAATCCCAAAGGCTCCACCAAACGAAGTGGTTCCTTTTTGGCGCACAGCAGCAGCCGAGACAAACATCTATGAGCCTGTGCATCGGATCCGTAGATACATAATTAATTACAGCGTTTTAATTTCTGTAATTAGTCACGATTTTGCATTTTGCTAGCACTTTGGTGTGTAGTACCTATAGGTAGTTGGCGGTTGCGGTGGTGGCGGTGGCAGCTGGCGGCGACGTTTCTTGCTCGACATCTATTTGATCCAATGTGCACATTTGGATGTATCTTGTATCCTGGAGCCAGAGCCACACAGAGCAGCGCCAGTACTAGCAGTGGGAGTAACCATGACTGGCTCCTGAGTACACAGTACACACAGCACTTCTATATCTCGCCGTATATGTAAATTGAGAAGGCGCTTAAATTCTGCTCCGCCTCCGCTTTACGAGTTCGAGTGTCAAAGAGTCAAGATTCGTAAATGCAATTATTTTATGCATAACATCCATTCTGGTCAGCGCGCAGCAGTAGCTGGTAATTCGTTTTTTTCTTTTCTTTTCTGTCTTTTTTTTTTTTTTGAGGATTTTCCAGGTTTTTCTAACTGTGACCGCAAGAATAAAATCTAATTCATAAGATTCCAAAAGTCAGGCTCTGAGGTGCACTATAGGTAGTGATGCGGATCGTTGCTGTTTAAAAATGTTTCCTCTATTGAGACTCGAGATTGGCATCTAATTGGTAAGTGGGAGCTGCATTGAGTTATATGTAAAAATCACTCATTAACAAGAAATTTGTATCTATGCAAATTGGAGCTGCGAGGAGCTTGAGAAAGCATTCTTAATGACGGAATTTGTTGGGAAGTGTTATCTCGCACAAGGCGCATATTTGCACTAATTAGTGCTGATCTCTAAAGTTCACTACAAAGTAATGATCAACAAATAGACTCTGGGAAATTTTTTTATGTTGTATGGTGCTAAGGATGTCCAATCTATAAGGGCAGGATTTTTAATCTTTAAGTTTTGAAAAGAGCTTCTTTAAAAGTGTTGTCACATCAAAGTTGCACTTCCTTCTGGGTATGATACAAGAAAGTGCTCACTCAGAGCGGTTTCTTGCGCAAACTTTAAAGAGTCGCAGTTGAAAGTACAAACTCATTTGTGACTTTTCTTTTAAGCTGGTTTCGGTACCCATTTTTGAAAACGACTTCAACTTTTCACTATATCATTGCTTAGAATTTATATCGGGAGCTTTTTGAACGTAGTTTTTTTCCATGATCGTCATTGCGCAAAGTTCCTCCACAATTTGTGTAATTTTCTTTGAGCAGAGAACCATTTTCATAACCTCATATAAGAAGATCACTAAAGTTGGAAATTTTCAAGTTAAAGAGCTGGAAAAATTATCACTTAAAGGATGTTGACCTGGGTCTCAACCAAACAGCTTCTACCGCAACTTCAGTTTCTTGATAGCTGTCTCTAGTTTCACACTGTAAGATGGTTGAGGTCTCCTTCTACTTGTATTCATCAACTGAATTTCTCTACTTGTTGTTTGTAGGTTGACTCGAAAAATTAATATGTCAAAGAAAACAGAGTCAGATAAAACACTCCACATTCGTCTTGCGCTTCTGAAATATTCCTAAACTGTACAGCGCGTCCGAGGTGAGGCTAAAAGTCGAATAAGTAATCGTTCCTAGATGTGGCTGATGCTTGATTCTGTTCGAAGGAGAAGAAGGCTATGCCGCCAGTGGATAAGTGGATATGTTCAATCGATATGAAGCATTGAAGACGATAAATCAGACTTGAAACTAATGACGTTGGGGGAATTTAAGATATTTTTTGTGTTGAAAGGAGGAGGAATTGGGGTTTGATCGACTCTATGTTACACATTCTCCAGCCTTAAAGATGGGTACTGTGACCTCGAAGGAACCACAACTCTCCCACTTGTCTGTTTCGCACTTGTGATCCGGTCATGAAGTACGCCGTATTGGCTTTAGAGAGAGTCAACAAGCCTCCCGCGAAGCACATTACTATTCAAATATTTGTAGAATACGCATGTCTAGAACAAAAAACAGACAGGACAAGTACTAAGTAATTTTTGGACAAATATGGTACTAAAATGTTGTATCCGTACGTTAAGTGCTTGCCGCGGGGACTTAAATTCCTCGCTTTAATGATTTCATCGTGAGCAGCGAGTTGTTGATGTATTTTGTTTTTCTGTTCCTAATTTCTCAGCAGGTATAGACAATAACTGCAATAAAGAGTAGAGGACTCAAGACGCTCTCTTGGTGTACACCTTCTGTGACATGGAATGCTTCTGTGACTCCAACTGAACATTATATCTTCGTAATGGCTCTTTCGAACACATCCTCGACAATCTAATTGTTCAATTTTCCGTCGTTGCCTTAGAGCTTAGAGCTACCCGTTGTCGGAGGGCCACCCGTTGTCAGAGGGCTACCCAATTTAAATTTCGTCGTTGTAAATCGAATGCTTTTTCGATGTCAAGCATCACAACATCCAGCAAATCCTCGATGGGATCAAAATATTTTTTCATTCATTGTACCCGCATTAATCAACTGACGGCCAATTTCTTTTTTTTTTTCAAAATCTGCTATCATATACCCATTCAACGGTCTTCAAAGTGTGGGACAGACATCAGCTTGATGTGAACGTAATTATCACAGCTTTTTGTATCCTTCCCATTCTTTTCTCTTTGAATATAAGAAGAAAGCAACTTGGCCTCCATAGATGAGGCAGACAAGTACCTATAGGCTGGAGATGAGGACCGTGAGACTTAAATGCACGATTCCTTCAACCTTTGTCCAAAACAGTTGTGAAATCTGTCACAATTCTTTTGTGGAGTCTTAACTGCCGTGATGTCGGTTACGTCCTCTTTTTTCTCTTCTCCAGGGAAGGTGTTTTTGGAGAAGCTATTTGCTCAGAAAGCCACCACAGAGACAGAACTATTGCTATCCGTTCAAAATTTTGTCGTCATTCACGAGAAGATGTCTTTCGGTATCAGTAAATTAATTCGACAAACGAATCTTTTAACCATTTCTATAACATCTTTGAGTGACTATTTGAAGTTGACTCCTTTATTTAAGTTCTTGGTCGCGTATTTCTTGAACTGTTTGGCTTGCATCAGCATTTGAGTAGTAGTTTCTTGCAGCTCCCTGAATATAGCCTCCGTGACCATTGCTTGGAGTTAAGTGCACTTCATCTACGCTTTTTTGTTTAAGTTTCTGTGTTCCTTTCTTTCCATTCAAGTTCATTTCTTTAATGACTTTGACTTCTACTGAAAGATAAACAAGAAGCTTCAAAAATCACTTCAGAAGAAGGAGAAGAAAGTGGCCTAAAATTACAACCCTGCAGTACACCAGAGCTTCTATGAAAAAAGAAATGAAACCTACGCTTTGAAATTTAACCCGATAAAAGCAAGAAAAAACCCAATCGGTGTCAAGAACTGGAAAGGCTGAGGTATTTAGTGTGAAAAAATAATAAATCACAAGCGAAGTTTAATCAAAGAACATAAAAAAATCGATACAGAGAATGTGAAGAATTATAGAACTTATGTAACAGGTTGCTGCTCCCTGCTGTACCACCAACCAATTTTAGAGCATAATGCGTCCTATCTTGAACTCAAATTAAAAAGTCGTCTGGTATTATTTTTCCAAATGCAAAGCTTCATCAAAAAAAAACAAAAATTATTTCGTGAATAAATCACTGCTTCATCAGCCCTCAACAGTAAAGTATAATAATCCAGTTTTACCACCAAACAGACTTTCAAATCCATATTCAGTTAGGTCGTATTCCATCAACGGGAACCAAACAAAAAAAAATCCACAAATTTTCACTTCAATTACACCACACCATGTTTACACATATGTCGAATCTCATATTTGTCATTGAATCCTTTATGCTCTACTTCAACTATACCACCGCGCACATACAACCAACCCCTTATATCATTTTTTGTCCTCGAAGAAAATTTGTCAGTAGCGAAACGTGACAAACAAAGACACCAGCGCAATTCATGACTAAAATCCTCCTCTCAGCCTTATTCCCAAGCAATTCAATTAATTTCAGAAAAGAACGAGAGAACACAAAAAAAAGTATACCTACACATATATCCTTTCCAAAAAAAAGGATATTGTAAATACATATGACAGGCATTCTATAATTTCTTTTATCTGTCTCTCGACACAAATCCTCAATCGAACCCCTCGCGCGATGGTGCTTCATAAATGCTTCAATGTTGTATACTCCTCGTACATCATGTGTATACCGTTCCATCCCTAACGGAAGGACTATTTATTTATTATCTTGTCACTTTGTTGAAGTCGCTCTGATTTTACGAAAACTCTTCATATAGCCATTCTACCGTCCTCACTACCACCTCCTTTTCGATTTTTCACAATTTAATTTTTGTCAAGGATATTTTTTACACCAGTCATTCGAGTGTCTCATTTTTTTTGTTTAAATTTTTTGTATTTTAGTTTTATTCATTTCGATTTTCCCTGCCTGTCAACAAGTCCTTGTACAGCATTAATAGAAGAGAGTGTACAGTAAATAGCATTTTTTTTATCATCCTATTTTGTCGAGTGTTGTCTTCTTCAATATTTGACCAGATGCGATTTTTCACGACCACGAGAATTATCCTGTGACGCATATGACTGACATCGTGAGAGGGGTTGGATACACGAGTATATGTGGAGGAAGAGATGGGATTTACTTGATTATTAATGGCCAAATGCGGTGGGAGTATAGAAAGAGGATATGTGTCATATTGAGGAATTGCTTTGGTTTGGTTTGTGCACTACACATAACTAAATAGTATCTAGGTACGGCGGCACACACCTTTAATATAAGTAGCACGAGCAATCATCTATACCACCATACTTTACCTACCACCCATGGAAACCACTTAATGAGCATCGTCTCAATTAGGACGATGGAAAGAAAATGCCTAATAGCCATTAAGAAAATTGGGTTATGTGCCGGTGAATGCTAGGCTTCCCTATCCACTGCCGTTAGCAGCATGCTCATTAGGGCAACAAATTTGATGAAGGATTTTCTTTACGTCTTCGATGTACAACTTGTAGGTACATTAATTACCCGCAAACAAAAGACTTCAGAAATCGAAGGATTGTTTGTGGGAGAAGTCCAAAAACGAAGGGAGCTTTAAGCAGTTGCAATCAATTTCATATAAGCAGTCCTATGGGAGTGGTTCGGTGGGAAGAGGAACTATCGGTAAATCATTTCGTTTTGAAAAATTACTGAAAATAACTAAGAATTCTGGAATACAATAATAAGCTCTATGAATTCTTTGGGCCGGGAAAGAGAAATACCTAAAAGTGTCGGTGACATGGCTGGAATCTTAGTATGAGGATTTGACAGTTGCTTAACGATACGATACGACTAGTATCGCAACATACGCAAAAAAGGGATGCGGCTGTGGAATATTTTAACGCAAGTTATAAAAAGAAGTGTTTATACCCACGCATTGTTTCGTGCCAGTTTGTGTAACACGACCTAAATTGAGTCATTTGAAAGAAATATCAAATCGTGTAACTTCTGTTGGTTCGCTTAAAACAAAATCACTAACTTCTGATGGTTTCCTATTCGTCAATCTTAAATGAGCTTGTTGCATTCGTTTGAGTTGAAAATTTAATAGGAAGCCTCCTGCTTCAGAAATGAGTGATTTCTTTTTAAGCGATCGAACACGATGGTTTTTCGTATCAAACGACTGCAGTGAGTCCATTTTAAATTTACCAATAGAAAACGCAATATATTTTTTCATTGCAAATGACTGAGTACATTCGTATTAAACGAACCGACACGAATAGCACGATGTTTTTTTTTTCATCTCAAACTGCTCTAAAGATTTAATTGAACGAACGAAAACGAACTGAACCATCCTTTATAAGCCCTCAAATGACTCGTGTAAGTTCGTGTTGCGTGCATATAGACACCTTCAAAAAAACAGTTTTTTACATTTTCAATTCTTTTCTTAAAAAGCCAATCACCCCTACCACAAGGTATGTCGTTAGAATTTCGGTTTGTAAAAGTTGAGACCTAATTCAGGGTCGTAATTTACGCAGCCCTTCGTTTCAAATCGCAAATCCTTGTGGCTGAATACCACCATGTGGTTGAATGTGAGTAAGAAATAGCTCTAGTTTGTTGGTCTGAGTCAATCAGACTTGGTGCTTCACGCTAGGTATACGGGAATTGCGATTCGAAAAGAAGGAATGAAGCTACAAACCTGAGCTGAGTCTTAGTTTTTACAGGACTACAAACGCCAATTGGAAAGGAATAAAAACTTCTTCAAGGGCATCAGT
The DNA here is from genome assembly GCA_949752695.1 of Melanostoma scalare. NCBI lineage: Eukaryota > Metazoa > Arthropoda > Insecta > Diptera > Syrphidae > Melanostoma > Melanostoma scalare. The sequence goes on from OX456986.1 coordinate 14,037,260, forward strand.
GACGCTTCTTTTTTTGGCATTTGTAGTCCTAAATTGTATCGACCGGCCTTGTGATAGGGGCCAATACCTTCAGCGTGCTTAGGAATTAGCTCTATATTCGCATTAGACGAACTTTGGCAAGTACAGACTGCTAGGTGAAAGCTTGGTCCATTCGACTTAAACCTAACCCAGGAACGAATTTCGTTTTAAGTTCCACATACGATTGTCTCAAGTAGAAGTTTCTACTGCACTTATCGACCTCCAAACTAAAGTATATTTGATAAGATTGGCCTCGTGATAATTAATACAGGACGCCCTCCAACATCCCTTGTACCCGAACTTCCTGATCTCTGAAGTCTAAAGGTGCGTACACACTATGCCGAGCGGCATCAATCGGTACATGCCGATCGGCAATACCGACTTAATGTGGACGTCCCGATCGGCCTTCCTCCTTACCGAAAGCCGAACCGAATTCGAACCGAATGAAATGGATTCGTATGCCGGACAGTTTAACTTCTGACATCCTCTAGATGAGAATGTGTTTGTGTCTGCTGTGACACTCACGTTCGCTTATGGTTCTGCTTAAGCCTATTACTACTTCGAAAATGATTCAGTAACGCTCCAAATGTCAGAAGACTAATTGAGTTTTATTTGGTTTCCAGGCCATAATGGCATGACTAGGAATGAAATCGCTATTGTACTCGTCAGGAAAGACTCTCAGAAAGCGTTTGAGGACCTGAATCAGCATTTTGTCTTCCAGGCTATCAGTGAGGGCTTCCATCAAAGATGTCATCTGTAAAGGAGCCCAAACAAAGATGACATATAATTATCATAATTATCCTTTGTCAGAAAGTATTCTGGTGCCTCTGGCGTAATGGCTAGCGTGTCAGCCTGTTAAGTGAGAGGTTCGAGTTTCGAATCCCAAAAAACACTAGTGGAAAAAAATTGTTCTTACACGGGTATCACCTTTCGCTATTAATTGGTAATTTAGCCGATGGTATAATATCATCCGATGGAAAGCGCTTTCTCAATTAGACGTTCGATATCGGCGAATAATTGTAGGTCCTTTCGATTCCCTCACAAGCACAAGGTTTGGTTGAGAGAAATGTGCTAGTTCCTGAGGCTCTCCAGTCATTGTGCTAAACTACCCTATTTCATTATTTAATGGAAGGGACTGCAGAAAACTTGTGCTGCCACGGTAAACATGTCGTTAATCAAGTGCTAAGCTTAAGCGATACTACTCCCTGTAGGATTCACAGGGGGAGAGTGATACCATCGCGAAAAGGTTTATTTGATGCTATTGTCTTTTTTTCGAATAAGGCTGTAGACACTAAACATAACACAGGCATGGTAAGAGCTAATAAGTTGGGATCCTTATCATGGCAACGTCTTCTGGCATTTCTACGAACATCTGGAAGACTATATCAAGAGAAAGTTCCTTTTTGGTAGCACACTGGGCCAGTTTAAGAGTGCTTTTCAAGCTACGTCTTTTACTTTTGGAGAATTCGGTGTTCGTCCCTCCTTTTCCCAATGCAACAAATTTCGTTGTAAAGCAGCCACTGTTCTCTTTTGCTTTAACTATGGTCGTGCTTTTTATTCGGCGGCATTTGCCTATCTTCGTCCTTCATCTAAAAAAAGGTATCGTCTTGGAGACCGAGTGAACCACAAAACATCAGAGGCTGCAATCACAACCTACTTAAATCCTTCTATGAACATTCATCGACCTTTTAGTTATATGTGCGATAGAAATATTGGACTTCTAGACTAGGTTTTGTCACCGTTCCGAAGAGTTAATAATTTTACTTCAGAATTGATGCGACTACAGCCTAGATGAAACCTATTCAAATAATTTTATGAATATATTCCTCGACCATTTAATTATGTTTTAAATGGAAAACTTGTATCCCAGACCACCGTCACCGTTAGATTGTTTATCTACTTTTATTAAGAAAAGACAGAGAGTCAATAACAACTCCAGAATTAGCTGAAATCATCGTTTGTGTGTCTTCAATTATTATACTTGACCACTCAGCTTCTCTAGCTCTTTGCCTGATGTTGAAACTACCTACTTTCAAAGCAATAACACGACTTCGCATCACTAATATCATATTATTGAATTATTCATAACTGAGAGTGCCCTCAAATTCGCTCATAAAAATCTACATATACGCTCAGCCTCGTGTATATCGTGTTCATCATCATTCCCATACAGGAAATACCAGCCGTAATCAGATCGGTTATAATACTTGTAGTTGTAGTCTTTCTCCTCGTTCGCCAAATTCCACAACGCGGTCATAATTCAAAACAAAAGCACGCTCATTGTTCGTTTCGCATTCAAATGATCGCGCAGCATTTCTCAATTCAACTTATGATCCGCGGCTAACCGGGGCTACTATAATATGAAAGCGATATCAGCCATCACCGATCACTGGTTGGTTGGTTATATGCAAACAAGCTATAAATACTCCAAGCCCTCTATTATTAGGTCGCGCTGTCAAAAATAACATAGTTTATTTGACGTGCGAATCGATGGATGTCTTGTAGTTTGGGCCATGCGAAAGTCATGCTGATGATGTATCTATGAAATTATATACGCTGACCATCGGTCACTGTTTGGATACGTGCCCACAACGGAAAAGGGGTGCCATTGGCATGCCATAGGAATATTTATTGAACCGCAATATGCATCATATTTCGTTACAATTGAAGTTATTACCTCCGTTCGTTTGGCGGGATATCTATCTTAGATAATACCAAGGGGAAATCGAACAAAAGGTGAACTGAATTGAGCAGAATACCGAAAAAAAAGTGGTGCACCTGACCGCACCTAGGAGTATAGTGTTTTCTAGAGAAAAGGAGACCATACTATACCACCGCACCACACAAAATATCAATAACAACAATGTAGATTAGCATAAAATAAGCGGGATTCGGATTATTATTATTAATTCATGTGAATTTGTGATTACAATGCGCAACATGTGTGATGATAGATAGACTCCGTCAACCGTCAGATACGGACGGACTCCGGGTGGCCCGTCTATGCGTTAGGTGTCTCATTCCATTAAGTCAGCAACACACGTGTAATCTCGCATTTAGCAGTCGCATTCGGATCGTATTCGATAATTAACACCGCATAATGTCTGCATACTTATTAGTTAGTACTGTGTCCGCGTAGTGGTGGTCAGAAAAAAAAAAATAGAAAAAATAAAAACGACTTCATTTGATGACAGCGGACTTATGCATAAAATTTAAGCTTTTGTTTTATCGTGACAGACAGCAGCAACAATAGACTCGATACACTATGTTGTCGAAGGCATCCTGTTATGGCTGGCATAGACCAGTATAGACCATGTAGAATCCCTGCAAGTGCCAATGTGAGCCAGACACAGACACGACTCGAGCTCTATGACTATAGATACAAGCAGGCAATGTCATTGCTGAAGGTTGCGTTATCGTGCATTGTAATCTGGGAATTTCGTACAGCAAAATGAATTCAGAAATCCGTCATAAATTGCACTAGGAGGTGTTGAGTGGTGGAAATTAATATGGCACTACAACACGAAGTAGCTTAAGTGAGCATAGTTAAGACGGGATCAAGTCATTTTGATGGAGCACATTGCACGAATAGTCTAGCCTAGTGCTATGTAATCTTATTTAATTCTCAATTCCTTTTTTCACACTCGCATAAACGTTAAGTTCAATGGACAAGGGCATGACATCGTTTTTCCTTGCGAAAAATTGGAAATTCTTCTTGAAGACCTTTGTTCAGGAAATAGTCCAGCTAAAATTGAACTGAAGGAACGTACGCGAGTTATGTTCACACACAAACTACACCCAATAGTCAGCACACGAGTCCAATCGATTCCGGTCAACGGCTTCAAGTTCAAATACAACCGTCAGCATATTTCCTTCAACCACACACGAGTCCCACTGACCCAAATCATCAACATCAACCATCAGCATTATCCCATCAAACATCGTTGCAGCGATGCAACCCAACACCTTATGTACTTTTGAACATTGCATTTCCTTTTAATTTGTAATTCTATTTTCTGATATAAAAAGCCTGTTATTATGAAACAAAAATAAAATAAATTTTGTTTTTTTTTACGGAACATCGCGGCGCAACGCTTAACTCGCGGTCAGTCATTTTTGCAAGCTCTAATTTACAAAAATCTCTATGACATTTCGTCCTACTGAGATGATACAAAGGGCATTTTGAAAACAAAACGAAGGTCTTAATGAATTGAGGCACAAATCTGCTTCAAACCTTTTATTTTTTTTATGTTGTCATAGCATATGCTCACATAGCCGTTCGGAATCAGCATTTGTACGCCCTATGTTTCCATAGGCTCTCTTCATCCTCCAAGCTCTGTTGTATTAACCTACTTGTTTTATTTATTTTAGTATTCAGTGTCGTGAGATTGACGTGTCTGCTTCTACAGATCTTTGCAGAACCACAGGCGGCATGTTGATTTTTCATCAACCTCTTGACAAAATCACTTTCTTGAGACTAGTTCCAATTACTTCACGTTACTGATAGTAAAATTTTATTAAAACGAGAAGACGCAACATGCTTAAGATGTGAATTTTGACTTAAATACATTTGCGTGTCTTCTTCATCTTCCTTTTCCGGGGTAACGAGCATCATGGTCTCGAAGGGATCACAGCTCCGCCACTTAACTGCTTCATATTAGTAATAGGATCGTGGGGTATGACGTGTTAGCCTCAGAAAGCTTCGGCTACTCTCCCCGTTTAGGATTGTTCCATGTCTGAGGCCAACCAAGTGCAGATTTCGTTGCATTTGTTTCTACCAGGAGTTTTTCTCCCTGACGATCTTGTCTGAACGTTGTATGATATTGCCTTTCTCACGGAGTTCTCTGAATTTCTATTTTGAACATGACAATACCAAGTCAGACGGTCGTGCTCGCGCATTTTTGACGTGAAGGTTTCCACGGATTTTCATACTTCTAATACGATCATGCACATTCAGCTGTCAACTTACTTTCATACTTTCTGTACATCGTCCAACACTGTTAACGGAATGCGAGCGCTGGATGCACATGCACAACCTAGGTGCGGATTCTTTCCTTCGGCGTATGGGTCATTTTTCTATGACAGAAGATGGAATTTTTCTAGCCACTCGTCATCGTCATCAGCAATACAAAAATGTGAAGTTTCTGCTTTGCTTTTGATTTAAACTTCAGTTCAACAATGAATTCGGTTTAACAGTTTTCGTTTGAAGCTTAAAGTACGTATATAGTATATATAGTAGGATTTTGAAGACTTTTGGACTGGTGGCGAACCTATTTTCTCCGGTCCAACCTAGCAGTCTCCCTTCCAAGCTATTGGGTTCACCGTTGTATATTCAAAAGCAATTGCACTGACGGACGGTGTCATCCGGTCTTTAAGACAGTTAAATCGCCTTTTTGGTTCATTATATAGTTTATATATACAATGGTTAAAGTGAGTTTATATCAAACAACGGTATGCTGGCATTTTTCATTCCTTGTTTTGTTTTCTTCTTTTATGTGGTAGATAACGAGAAGTTAGCCTGTATAGACTAAATTCTTAACTTTTATAAAAATTGTCTATCATCCTGATTGAAGGTTTCTTTCTGCGTTGCCACGGGGCGCTTCTCTTTCGCCGAGCATTTAAGCGTGCTAGGATTAAACGTTGCCACACTCTGAAGACACCGTGTTCCGCACGAATAAGGTTGCATATACTCTTTGGCGACATGGTGATTCCGGTAACCTATATGCTCGTTATCATGCCAGCGTCTTCTAGCCTATCTACGATCATCTGAAAGGCTATAATAAGGGAAGGTTGCTATCTCGTATACAATGGACCTGTATGGTCTGAGTGCCCCAGTTAGTGCTTATAAAATCTCCTACAAAAAAGTTATTTTTCATTTTCTTTAACTTCGTGCTCCTGGTATGTGAAACATCTGGTTGCTTACTTTTGTACATTTTGTTGCATTTTATTACATGCGTTAAGTGATGGTACCCTTCAAATCATTTTGTCGGCTTAACAATGTTTGTGTTTTTGAAGCTTCTAGCCCTTAGCTGCCGATCATCTCTCAGGGCTCAGGGAGATGTAAGAGCAGTTTAACATTCACCTGCACTGGGTGCTAACAGCCACTTTAACCTAAACTAATTTGAAGCTTCAATACTCTTTCATTATTTTCTCAAATCGTTAAAATAAATCAGAAAAATGTATTGAAGCACAAGATTTAATTGTTGGTGATCTTTCGACATGTTCAAAAAGGCGGAGGTTTTACTGTTTTGGTAATTTGCACATTTCATGTGGCAACCGTTTATTTCTTGTTAGCAACATAAAAACATTACCGAAATTTAGAACTCTCCATCCTATAGAACTGCGCAACCTCCTCACTTACTGGACTTTTAAGTTGTGTCTGCAAATTGATGTCAATTGATTATATCAAGGAATCAATCTTTTCGCTGGGCAAATGGAGAACACTGTGATTCAAAAATGTTGTTTTTGATATTATTGCAGTCTTCTCAGCCAACGCACCTTATCGTGGAGATGTGTGGTTTCAAATTGAGGTGGCATGTCCATCATTTTAGTTGCTATTTCCTGTACTCATGTCTCACTAAAGTTTCGCGCTGAACCTGTAGAGTGAATCAGGATCACGAGAAAAGAATTGAAGTTAACAGAGCGCAAAGTAGGACGATACACTTAACTTAACTATACTATACTAACTTCGAAAACATAAATTTCATGAATTAAATTGTAAAATTCCAATGGTGGCTCCTACAAAAGCATGATTTCTGAAATGTTTCTTCAAATTCGGACTGTGATTGACCAGAAAATTGAGATTTTTTGGTAGGCTCAGCGAGCTTTGTTGCGCCACTCATTTCAAAGACCTGCTCCATTGATACCGATTGTTAACGAACCGAGCTAGAGACGGCAGCGTTGGATCCGCCAACTCCTTGCGGAAGGCGATGAGGGTGGAAAAACAATTTAATTCTTCTGGGTTTTAACCTCGAACTCCCACGTAACATGCGAACATGCTAACCTTAGGTCACGGGCATTACACAACATACAGAAAACAGATTCCTAGCCAGGGATTAAAATTGACGACCAAATAAAAACTTCATTTCAAATTATAAGCGATGGTTGATCAGAGTTTACAATCTTCATATATAACTCTTCCAACTTCTCGTGTAAGGCAGACATCACATTACAACAGAATACTAAGCAAATCTAAGTCAGTTCTTCAACGAATGACAAGAAGTTCTAAACAGCACCTTTTTTCTGCAATCTAATTTATTTACCATGCGCAATTTGTCATTCCACGTAGGTATTGCCCTCACTCACTCAAGGATATTCATAAATAAAGCCATAACAAATAGTTTCTCTGTTCAGACGAGATTGTAACGAAAGATGTCTCGTATCTATTCATGCATGCAATTTTGATTACCTTTTGGTCATCGAACATGAAAAAGAACGTGCAATACGACTCACAATATTGCCTTCACCACCCCACCCCACACCACTCCTGCCCTCTCCCTTAATCTATTGGACTTTTATAATCAAAACGAACTGCCAAAACCATTATCATAAAAAGAAAAATCACACCACAAGTCCACAACAAAATAAAAAGAACGTGTGGTTTATGAATATCCCACTCGTTTCTAACCGACAAGAATAAAAGAAAATTCTCTTCCAGATTTTATTGGTTTCTAGGATTTTTCTTTTTCTTCTTGTTGTGTGTGCTTTTGCAGTACGTTTTTTTTAAGGAATAAACTTTGGTTGGCTTGGATTGTGTGATATTTTTATGATGATATTTCCATTTTACTCGTCCTACAACTTGATGGGATCTTACCCAAGAGAATTGTGAATATTATGCTCCTGCCATTTGAATGGTAACATTGTTTTCTTGTAGTCCAAGGATACTCTTCTTCTATGGCTGGTTGATAGCTTATACACTTACCATACCCCACTCGTCGTAAAACGGCACAAAATAAAGGACACAAACATTTTGTTTGAAAAGTATGAAAATTGTTATGTTCTCTTCGTGACACAAGTCGCAATATAAAGTAGATCCACATCAGCCAACGATAGGTAGACGAATAACCAATTTCTGCAGTGACAGCAGCAATGTTGAATGTAGTACCTATAGGAAAATCAAATTTCTCAACCATGGATACGAGAAAAAAAAACAAGAAGAAGAAAAACCGAAAACAGAGACTCATCTTACACAAATAGATACAAAATTGACACATTGTATCTGAAGCGAAAAATAAAACATTAACTGGTAGCCATGGATGGATGGGATGAGTGTGTTTAGTCTCTGTTTGTGCTACTCTATGATTAATGATATCTAACACGCATATTAGAACATGGAGAGTATATCATCACAACTATTATATATGCCGCCGTCATCCCTGCACAAAACAGCACCTATCCATAAAAGACAAATTACTTCTTCGGTTGCAAGGATAGGTGAGTTGATGTGGTGTCCATACTTTACCCATACAACACTACACACATAGAATATATCTGCGGTGGCATGTCGGAGGCAGGGTTGGATCGAATTCAAAGTCAAACTTTGTTGCGAATTCCAAATGAAGACATCTTGGTGTTTTGTTTGTCCATTTATCATTCACGTATAGGTAGGTCTGGGTACATTTGAATACAAATAATGGTAAAGTATTTTACATCGGGAATTCTTCCTCTTGAGTATTTCATGGGATAGTTTAGAGTAGCGTATGAGTGGTAAGTGATATTTGAATGAAGATGTACGCACTTCTGCATTCTATCGATTTTGTTTTCGTTAATTCGACAATGTCACGCCAAGGCTAGTTGAAAACTTTTCGATTTATATTATTGAGTTGTTCCTCAATTTTATGGCGATTTTTATTTAAAAGGCTGTGTTATTGATAACAGCAAACATAAATACACATAAATCTTGAGCAACAAACAACGAAAATGTACGCATTGCTCCAGTTGCACTCCTCCTCACTCTACGACTCATTAAAAAACATCATAAAACATACTTTTCCTGGTGTTTGTTTATTTCCTGTTATGCACTCAAAAGGCCAAAACTATGTTGAACTTCATCCAGCTGATATCTTAATTCATCTTAGTGTTCAAACACCTCTCTGTTTCCATAGCACCACCAAAGCAGAAAAATGATTATTAAAAAATAAAGAGGAAGAAAAACTAAATATTGTTTATAAACATTAATGTGGAGTTTGTGATGTGTGAACTTTAGTGTGAGCGCCCGCCGTTTATCGTTTTGAACATTTCCCAAAACTCATCGTCTTTCTATCAACATCAGAGGAACCTCAGGCTCGTGCAGAAAGATGATGTAAACATTCCAACAGCGGAACGCCATATCCAGCTATTGGGACCTAATATGTGCTACACTTCTTTTTTTTTATTTCAAACAAGAAGTCCACTTGAAGACTAAGGTGCTTCTGTTTTGTCTACAAATCTGTTAATCTTTTATTTTTTTGGAAATTTGATTTGTTTATATACGAGAATATACGTAGACGAGAGGTGCTTTTTCGTCTGTCGAGTATATTCTTTTCGACTATTCATAAGGATATAAAATATGATTGTGTTGATTTATGATTAGTAAACCAATTTTGTGTTTTAACAACTTCATATTATAGACAAAAAAAGAAAAGGCTGTAAAGGTGGTGAGGAAGGGAAAAAAAAGAACGAATTTGTTGATGGATGGAATTGGCACCTGATGGTTATTCAAAGGGGAAACGACTTCTTCGAGTAAAGTGTAAGGTGTTGTTGTTGTGTGATCTTGTGCTTGATGGGTAAACGGATAATTCAAATATGAATTTAGTATTAAAAAATCAACAACACGAGGGAATAGATTGGAGAGCAAAGTGCATTTGAATTGAAAAGTTTTTGGTGCAGAACTGAGAAGTAACAATCCATTAATTTATAGTTTATGACTGCGACCTACCGATGGCGGAGTGATTAAGCTTGAGAGAGAATCTATAAGAGCAGCTTCAATGACTGGGTGAGAGTCAGAGTTGGCCGAAATATCACTTTTTAGAAAAAACTACATTTGTTACGTCTGCTACGTAGTTTATGTAGTTTATGTAGTTAAATGTAGTTAAATGTAGTTAAATGTAGTTAAATGTAGTTAAATGTAGTTAAATGTAGTTAAATGTAGATAAATGTAGTTAAATGTAGTTAAATGTAGTAAAATGTAGATAATGTAGCAGACGTAGTTTGAACTATTCTCTTTTTTTCTATATTAACTACGTCAACTACGTGTATGTAGCAAATGTAACAAATTGTAGTAAATAAAGCGTGTAGTTTATTGAATTAACTACACGTAGTTAATGATGTAGTAAATGTAGTGTAGTTTATTCGGCCAACCCTGGTGAGAGTACACCCCAAAAAGCATAGCAAATAACAATGAACACACTCATCTTAGTTAATTAGGTACTTTGGTGTGCATTACAGTTCGATGAGAACCTGGGCCTCATTAAAGATCTTTTTATAATATTTTGTCTCTTTAATTTCGCAGTATATGTCGGTTGAGGTCTTTTTCCATTTGATTGTGCCACCTAAGATGAGATTTTTCTGTTTCGCTGCAATGCGCTGTCGAATATCCGTCGAGTCAGAGCGCACATCTCAAAATATAAATCAGGAGCTCCAAGAAATTAAGCGAAGAAGAAGTGCGTCAAATTCAACCAAAAATTGGGAAGACATGTATCGGGAGTTAGAATAAAGTTTGAAGTCACGATTTCTGATGAAAACCATGCTGAGTTGTTCTAGAGAACTGCGATTAAACAACTTAAGTGTTGAGCAGTTCAAAATTACCAGTCAGAAAAAAGAAAAAAGATTCTTTTTGTTAAAGTTTTTTAACTATTTTTCTTCGGAATGACGGACGTTTTGGAAAGGTTGCTTTGGCTACAGTGCTGTGATGGTCTATCGAATGAACAGTTTTCTGTGGCAAAACCTTCCAATAGCTCCATTTAACTTTAGCTAAGGTATACCCGTTGTCACAGTAGCAAAAAATTAACTAATATGTTGGCACAACAGAGCTGGGAACCTGAGTGCATTTCCCACAACCATATCTTGTGAATAAGAAATTGTAGGTCCCCACTACAATTTTTTATTGCCAATTCCTCGCGAAATTTTATACCCGTAGTACTTTTTATTTGACTATTTATTTTCTGTTGGAATTCGACCATCGAACCTCTCATGTAACAGGCGCATAGTCGCATAGTTAAAACGCTGGCGCTGCCGCTGGTTGATCATCTCGAAGCAGCTACTAAGCGATTGAGTGAACTATGCTTTGAGTTTTTGAAAAACAAATTTGAATACTTGGTCAGTATAGTAACTGGATCATGAGGAGACCTTATGGCTCGCCAGCTATTTGTTAAAAAAGCTTGAACATTTTGCCAAGTAGCCCAACTTCTTAGCATAAACGAAGACAGCACCGAATGCTTGCAACGTGAGTCGTGAAACACATAAGCAGTTCTTCGTATAGCATCTTTATCAAAATAAATAAAAGTAGGGAAGCTCAACATATCTATAGGAGTCTCTTGCTTCCTACCGCATTTCTCTCTTGGTGAGGAATGGTAGCTACATTCAAAGTTTGCCAATTCCTATAATGGCAAAGATCACGGCCAAAGGGCAATGTCGTTTAGTTTTCAATTTTGATCTAATTTTACCGCTTTGCCACTCAGTACGTGGTCGTGCACTAAGAGAGAAAGCGCTTCTCAAGGCAGTTCAAATTACTCTCAGAGGGTATGCCAACTACTGGCGGCGGGGGAAGACGATGTCCATTGAAAAAACAATTTGATGTTTCTTGGATTAACTTAATGGATGCCATAACTGCTTATTACGAGAGAGTTAGCGAACCTCTAATGAGCTTAATGGATGCCATAACTGCTTATTACGAGATAGTTAGAGGTTCGCTAGCTCTCTCGTAATAAGCAGTCATGGTTTCCATTGAGCTGCAGGCATTACAAGAATCTTCATCGTTTTCATGAAAAGCATTGAAGCGTTTTGCTTCTCAAGCAGCCGAGAACGCTTTGGAGATTTGGAAAAGAAGAAATTTGTATCCCTATTTCTATTTTCTTCCGAAAGGCAACGACGTTTAAATTGATGTTGTGGGTCATCCACATAACGCTGATGTTTTCGAGGATCTAACCGTCAATAAAAGTCGTCACTAAGTTCAACGGACGAAGCAACCGCTAGATAAAATCCTGAGATAGATGATTTTTTGGCAAATTCAATTTCTTCGGTGATGCTATACGCTAAAGAAACTCACTATCCTGAAACCAATTGTCGAGTTCTGAGAAAGATGATTTTTTTGGAAAATTCATTGGCAGTCTAGTCTTTGGGGATGTCATGACTCATGATACCCTGGGACGGAAAAAAAATTCATTCTGGAGAAACTAAGTGGAGTAACTAAGTGTCGAAAAGTAGCATCACAAATGCTGCTTTTAGATACTGGTGGGCTCGAGGTAAATTTTTAAAACTTTTTTTGGTACTATCTGTGCTTATCAGAGATTCAACTTGAATACTGTTTGTGTTTTAGCGCGCTAAGGTCTTGGATGTGTAGTTGCAGACGCAATTCTTACTAGGCCATATCAGAGCTAACTATCACTAAGGCCATATCAGAGTTAACTCCCAAAATCTGGGACGCCAAGAAAACGGACGAACTCTGAACTTTCCTCGCCGTGTGTGGCAAATTGCAACGTCTTAAAGTTGAAATCACATGATTTCAAATCAGTTTTCCTTTTCACCTTTCGCGCGACTAGAACGAGCGTGGTCTGGTAACTGTCTGACCTAAATCGGCTTAAAAACTGAACACAGCTACGCAACCTGATAACGATGCACAACCAAACACTGCGATTGTTGCTCGTGTATCCCTCCTTATGCGGTAATTGTGTTTATTGAAGCATCCTGAAAGTTATAAATGGACTTCATCACAGAATTTTCTGTAAGAAATTAGCATCAAATTCCTTCTGCTCTTCGTTAATTCTTGCCTGTTTAAATACAATTTTGTCACAATTTAGCAATCCAAAAATTGGCTAAGAATGGATTCTACCTCTGAACACAAAAGCTAATTAATATTGAGAACTTTAAGCTCAATTTTTATTTGTTATTGTGTTCAGTCTTCAGTGTCAAAATACATTGCTAAGCTGCTAAGCTGGTTGAAGGATTGCTGAGTTGCGACAAAAACGCACCTAATGTCGTAAATAAGTAGCTGAGAACCATCATTTGACGTTTGTAAGATGTGTCATAATTGCCAATGTATACAGAGGGCTATATAAGACTTAAATGCAACCACCCTTTATTTCAACACTTTAAAAACTGATTTGAAAGTTCGCACAGTAGGTGCAGTTGAATGTTATTGACTATCCCTGAATGCCCCACCATCAGTTCAATTAAAGTTCTAAAAACTGTCCTCTCCTGATTCCGATTCGAAATAATCGTGAAAAAGCAAAAATTCCATCAGAGATATTTTATTTGACATAAATATTTTCCCCATATCTACGTCTGAGGTCTCAAATCATTAGAGGAAATGAAAGCAAGTAGATATGGTTTCGCGACAACGATCGGGTAACCACAGAGCCTAACGCATTTGAAGGACTTGAAATTTTATGCTGATTTTTAACTGGTTGGTTATAAACCTTTGACGAAACTTGATACTCGTTGGAAAATTATTTTATGTTTCTGGTGTTCGAAAATTAAACTCCAAAGTCACAAGTACACCTGCTATCTATTCCACCACAGACAATAATTTGCTGTCATCGTACGGAGATACTGAGATAGAAGGATTTCTGACCGCTTTTGATGGCAATTACGGTTATTTTATGGTACTATATGAACAATTCGTTGTTTCACATTAGAATTTCTTTTACATAACTACCTTCAAAAATATTGAATTTATATTAGTTTATAATGTTCACTTAATTTCATCGTCGAGGTATTCAAAGGACGTCTTAATTAAGAGGCAGAATTTATAACTTATGATCCCTTAAGAGAAAATTGCTGCAGTTACCAAAAAGAAAAACAAAATGTATTCGTTGAAAATCTACCTAACTGGTTAGAATATTTTTGATATTCGACAAACCCAACCGCATAGGGTTTATCGAATATCAAAAATATTCTAAGATTTCTTTTGCTGTGAATAAAGAGGGAATGGCTTAACAAAAATACATTTAATTTCAACACATCTACAATTATCTCCTCACGGCTCCTGGGAACATTTCCAAAACGACAGATAAAAGGATGGCTTTGAAAAATTGTCCTTAAAATTAGATTTCAAAAGAAACTAACTAGAGTCATAATTCATTAGCCGTTTTGCTCACACTCTGATCAATCGCAATGAACATCCTCCCTTATTAAGATGCCAGTGACAGATAAAAAAAAAATTCAGTACAATAAAATTTTAAATTGAATTCACCATGAAATCTGTAAAACGTTTAAAGTGTGCAATATCCTTGTGAATAAATCCTTTGAAATTACCAAATTATAAATCCCATTTGCATACATTTGTTCCGCCATTTTTTCTTTATTATCGTGTGTCGTATACGAAACGACAAAAATATACGCAGTCAACATACTCGTACAAAACGCTCATACAAACAAATACGAGAGGCAAAGTATCGAGCTGAAGGAAAAGGATACAAAACCCATCGACATTATAATGATGATGATGATGATGTAATTCTCTTCGCGTGACCAATTAATTTGATTGTGAAATGGTATTAAAATCCAATACAAAATACACATTGTCCCCCAGGATAGTAGACATAATGAATAAGTAAGGTAATCCCAGATACCCGTCAGGAAAGGGATGTATGATAGTGTGTAGTAGGTACACAAAGTCTATTGATGATGCGAATAGTTATTTGTCATGAAGCACAACGAATTTTTATTCAAATTTCAAATTCTTTGTAACAAGGATCAAACCCTTATTTTCCTGTGTAAAATTATGACTAAAGGGTGCTCGTTGTGTGTGCAATTGGTTTAGTTATTCAATTGAAAAATTGCCATTTATTAAAAACGAACAGGAACGGAAAGGATCATTCGACTGCAGTTGATATGGTTAAAGAATATGAAGGCGTTTGCAAAAAATACCCATCGCGCGCCTGCGAGATAATAATTACATCCGCATTTTGGTTAGGTATCTGCAGAGATTTAAAATTGTTCTTCGTGGTTTTGTTTTAGTTCTCACTTTTATATAAACCGCATTGTCAAGTCGTCAGCGTTGAGTCGCTCGGTCGGGAAGTACGTATACCTACCTATAGACTGTAGTAGCATAGCAAAAGTATAAAGAAACAAAAACTTTTCGTTCCGTTGGCTGAATCTTTAGCTGCTATGTTCTAAGAAAACCTGAACCAACTTCAAAAACTATCAACCGAACAGAATACTATCCTAATTAATCCTTTTTGCCTTTAGGGGTGTTAAGTTGAGTTGGGGGGGTTTGTCATGCTGCTGGTGACGGGGAGAGCGGTGAGGTGAATAAAGGAGTCACACTGCAATCACCGGTGTATTTCTCCGAATCCTTGACTAGAACTTATTTAGTTTTCATATAATAGGCATTCATTTTGTGTGTTGGATGGAGTTTTCCAATTAAACTTTATCCTTTTCCTTTTAATTTACCGGTTACATGCTTTGTCGCCTTTTTGGCTTTAGTTGAGGTGGTAAAACAGTAGGAGGAGGTCATTATACATCCAAACAAAGAGAAAAAATAAAACATTCCAGGATTAAGATTCATGATTTTCAAAATAAATACAAAGAAAAAAACTTTAGACGGGAGAAATTTATGTTGAGGCGTGGCCGTTAAAAACTTCAACTAGTGATTTATTTTTAAATCAAAGGAGTTATGGGCAATGAGCTGAGTGAGGAGTCAAAAGTAGTAATCTGCAAAAGCGAACCGAAATAAAGACTTTTAGTCCTATGATAGCAAATCTAATTGAGGCGAGGTATTGTGCCTCAAATATCGAAATATTCTTCATGTTGACTGTAATTGACTTGTTTCTATAATTGAAAACGTAGTTTTGCTACTAATTTTGTTGGTTCCAGGACACCGTGATATAAATTTATACGGCGATTGAGCTGGCTTAGTAGAATGAATCATCGCTCTTTTGCCACTAGTGCCAGAAAAACACGGAGAGCAAGAAAAGCACATAATCTCTAAAAACATATTTGGTCTTTGGAACATATTGCCATCAGACATTGCAAAAAGTTAGCAGAGCCTTAGCGGCATCGGCTGAATACGTTGACTGAGATCCTCCACGGGTACTCATTGGGTGTCCACCTGACAAGACTTGGCAAAAAAACATCCAACTTGTGTAAAGGATGTTACAACAAAGAAGCAGAGGAAGAGTCATCCAATTTTCTCTATGAATGAACAATTTTAGGACATTCTTGATGAAATGGCAAAATGTACTGATCACAAATAAACAAAATTGTACTAGGGCAGTCCGATAAGTACTTAGCCTATAAAAGAAAAACGAACATTTTGGAAAAGTGTTGATTTATTTTTCAATATAATCTCCTTCCACTTGACCCAGCGATGCTCCAACTTCTTTAACCCATCTGAAAAATACGTTTTCTCGCGTTCTGCAAAGTAAGCCTCCGTGGCAGTGATGACCTCCTCATTCGACACAAATTTCTGCCCGGCAAGTGATTTTTTCAAGTTTGGAAATAAAAAGAAGTCCGTGGCCAAATCTGGAGAATACGGTGGATGGGGCATTTAGATAGTTCATTGCCCAACTCGACCAATTTAGCCGCGGCTCTGATGTGGTCACACGGTTGCGTTTGTTGTCCGGAGTGAGCAAATGCGGCACACATCGCGCCGACAGGTTTCTCATGCCCAGAATTTCATGCAGGATCATATGACCCACGCGGTCTTTCGAGATGCCTACTATCTCAGCTATCTCGCGCACCTTCAATCGGCGGTCTGCCAATACGAGATCGTGGATTTTTGTCACATTGTCCTCCGTGGTAGTCTTTTTCGGGAATTTGACGTGCGATCACTTTGAAACTCGTTGAACCAATTTTTGACGGTCGCCATCGAAGGAGAAGAGTCTGCGTGATTTTCCTTCCAAACAAGAATCGAATCTTTGACCGATATTTCTCTTTTTCTATTTTTCTAAAATCCGCTGACACGTTTGCTTCCACACGCGGTTAAAACAAAACTAAGAGTCCAATTTGGCTTTGGCTGACAGTAGCCTTTTACAAAAATGTACTACACTATAGTAAGTTTCTCTTGCGATAGTGGCGCTATTGGGTGGAGAGGCTAAGTATGTACTTATCGGACTGCCCTCGTAAAGTTTACAAATAGAAGCAGTATTACCAATTAAAAGTCAAACCTCTAAGAAACATCTTACAGGGAAGGCAACTTACAAGGAAAGCAAACTTCGGAAAATATTTTTTCGACGAACTAGGTGAAATCTCAAATCTCCTGCTGAACTGGAATTCATTCTGACTTCCAGATGGTCCTTAAATCACCCGCGTACTCCGCGAGTGGATCACTATAGTCTGAATCATGTACTTTGGAGAGTTTTGATGATTTCAAGATCATGAAGCTCTGTCTTGGCTCAGACATAACATGATATCCAAAGGATGTATGCATCTTCTCAGACAGTCAGGCGGCTATCAAATCCCTGGCGTGAAATTCCTTCAACTCTATTCTAGCCCTTTGCTACCGATCACCTCTCAGGGAGATGTGATCTTACTCACATCGACGCTCTGAGTCTCTCCCGCTTATTGTAAGATCAAAATGGTTCCATTAGGATGAGGATACATTCGATCTACCGTGGTACCACAATGGGCCCAACGGGAGTAAGTGTGTTAGCCGAGCTAATAGCCACTTTAACCTAACCTAACCTAAGATCACATTTCCTCGTAACGCTGAGAAGGAATACGAAAAGGAAGACGCACACACTCTTTGAGTCATATCCTAAGCTTTATCCATTGAAGCATTATGTATCCTTTGACATGCGAGTGAAATGTTGCTGCTCGGGCTACCCTACCCAAATATTTTTTTGTTTTCAAAACAAGGTAAAGGCATTCTTATTTGCAACTAAAAACTAATTTCCTTACTTCATAAAATTTCCCATTTAAAAACTTTTCAACTGGTAGAGTTACGCTGAAGAAATAGTATTAAGACCCTAACACTGGTGGGGGGTGTTGTACTTGTATCTATGAGTAGATAAGAATGCCAGATTTTGTCCCGTTTATGAAAACAAGATATTTAGTTAATAGCTAAATGAGGTGAATGAAAGGTGATATGAGCCTAACTAGAACAGTACGAATATTGAAACCACCATAACTGAGGTATAAGGAACAATAATGGATACAAAAGCTCTGGGTCGATGAGCCTTCCCAAGGCAAAGGGAGGCCATAGAAGAGATTGGCCTCATGTTTGCTGAAGTAATTAAGTTATTAGGATAGGAACAAGATTGTAAAACTAAACACCAAAAATCGGACTCTTCGGTGAGTTAAGTTTCTCCAAACCTGGGTTACCAAAGACTGTATGCTAAATTTACTAAATAATAGAAAAAATAAATCGATGAATAGGCTGGCAAAACAAAGCTGCATTTTGAGGACCTGCAACTGTCTATAATTTTTGACATTATAGTCCAAAATTATTACGACAGGCCTTGTGATAGGAGCCAATACTTTTTACTGTGATATTTACATTTTTTTTATTTACTGGCTGCAAGTCTTGCTGCATTTTCATTTAAATAGAGTTGTTCCCCGTCCCAAAATTACACCGTCCCGTTTTGACACTTCGTCTAAATTCAGTCGTTCGAAACTATATCTCCACGCCAACGCAGCATATCCATCCGTCTGAAGCTAATGTGTTTTGTCTCCTCCAAATTGTGATGTCTATGATCACTCCTCATAGTTTCTTTTTTAACAAAAAAAGAAAAAAACTCTCCTCACCCAACTAAGCGAGAAGAAATGAACACCGCCAGCAATAGAAGAATTCAGTAAAGCGCGGCGCCTAGTCCCTACCCAACTGCAGATCTATAGAATCGTACACCAAAAACCCTTCGCGATAAAGGACCCCTAGTACAGCTTTACCTATATCGTCTCTCCCTTTGCTCCTTTCACAAATAGCAACCAACACCAGCTAACACCAACAACAGGAACAGAGAGTAAACTAAAGTTGGAATCTTCTCTGATTTTATGCTACACTCTGTGTGTGTGTAATAATTTTAATTCCTTCTGTCGATGTCCAATGTTGTGTTGTCACGATATCAAAGCATTTTAATTGGCCGATTTATAGATTTAATTACGTATTCATGCGAAACATCGAAACCGTGATTCGTAAAAATACACATTTTTTCGTGGTACTCTTGACTCGTCTCGTCTTGTCTCACTCGCAAGGAAGCTATACGGCAGCGGGTAAAGATGCTTTTGCAACATTGATTTTGGGATTCGCGCTCGGAGCGGGAGTAGGGGTGGCACGGATGTCTCTCGATAGGATGGTGTGGTACTAAGAATCATCATCATCATCGTCATCATCATCATCACCACAGCATCAACATCATCGACAATCATGATTCTTCATCGAGGGTCTTACTGACTTTTTTTTTTGGTTGGTCTTGTTGCTTATTTTTATTTTTTGTTGTTGCTGTAGTATTGCTATGCTTTTTAGTATTATTTCTTGGTTTTTGTTTTTTTTTTTTTACTTTGATTTGAGTGTGTTGATTTTTATCAAGGATTCAACTCTGCAAGGACAGCAATAACAGGAAAAAATGTCCATCCATTAAGCACTAAGCACCCTCAAATATTTCCCTTGATGTCCTAAAGTATAGTGGTCCTGCTTCTGGTCCGGCTCGTTCCACATCCATAAATCATCGTAATAGAATTTTATGATCCTCGCACTCACACGGAAAGTAATGGATTTTTATAGCTCTCTGTTCATATGTTTCAAGGAGTGGACCTGATGGTTGTGTGGTGTTGGACTTTCGGTCTCTAATGCGTCTGTTTCTCCCCCCATCTATCGAAAAAAAAAAGAACTGGGAGCCATAAGTCATACGTTTTGTTCTGTTGCAAGAGAGTTTTGTGGGGAAAAATTGATTCTGGTGGTTTGGATTTGTTCTTATAAGTTGCAAAGTTATAACATGGCTTGTGTTATTGGGAATTGAGCCTTTTGTTCAACGAGGGAGTCTGTTGAGAGACAGACAAAAAATTGAAATAAAGAACGTAATTGCATAGTATCAGGGAACATATCAGGCGTGCACGAGTTATTATCGGAAGCGAATGAGAAAATTATTATTAGAAATTAATAATGGATTTATGGGTAAAATTTATGAGTACCTATTTGCTAGTTTCTGTAGCTAAAGAAAAGCAAAAGGAGGAGGGGTGTGAAGGTTTTCCTTGTTTTTTAAACATGAAAATAAGTGAAGGGAATATGAATATTTTAACGCTTAATCACAACCTAGAGTCACTCAGACAGGCAGGCTGATTTTCCACCCAAATACTCAGACTGATGTCTCTACAGACACTAGCTAGATTATTATTTCGAACCTCAACCTTGATACTCACTCATGGCTACACACATGCTCAGACAGAGCATCCACTCAGTTGAATTTACTCAGACACGCAGGCTGGTTATTGAATCAGAGATTCAGTTGTAGTGTTCATCCAAGCCCTTCGATTGAGTATTCACTCAGATTCTCAGGCATTCAGGCCAAGTATCTACTCATATACTCAGATTAAGTCTCTACTAAAATATTTAAGCTAATTGTGTTTTCAGATACTCAAGTTTTGCAATAAATTAGGCTTTGTATTTACTCAGACACTGAACCTGAGTATTCATTCTCACGTTAAGTGCGTTCACTTGATTATACTCATAATGAGCATTCACTAAACAAATTCGAGTATTCCCTCTAGGGCTGAGTGACAGATTCATTATTTAGACTGGGTATCTACTCTTATTGAGTCTCCACTATGATGCTCTGGTTGAGCATGTACTATGACACATAGGACGACTTTTGACTCAGATACTTTGGTGCGATTATTAATTCAGATGCTTTATTGAAACTTCCTTTTTGGTACGCGGAGGGAGCACTCCGACTGAGTTTCTACTCCAGGTACTCAGAGTAAGTTTCTACTCAGACACTCAGGATGAGTTGACTGAGTTTCCATTAAGACACTCAGACTGAGTCTCTACTCATACACTCAGGCAGAGTTTATATTCAGACACACAGGCTGAGTTTCTACTCAGACATTCAGGCTAAGTTTCTACCCCCGTACTCAGATACTCAACCTGAGTTTCTACTCAGATACTCAACCTGAGCTTCTACTCAGACACTCAGACTGAGTTTCTACTCAGACATTTAATCACTACGGCCGTTTCTGCTCCCATATTCAGACTGAGTTTCAACTTAGACACTCTGATTGAGCTTCTACTCAGACACTCAGATTAGGTTTCTAGTTAGACGCTCAGGCTAAGTTTCTACTAAGACGCTTAGGCTGAATTTCTACTCAGACACTCAGACTGAGTTTCTACTCAGACACTCCGACAGAGTTTCTACTCAGACACTCAGACTGAGTTTCTACTCAGACACTCAGACTGAGTTTTTACTCAGACATTTAATCACTAGGGCCGTTTCTGCTCCCATACTCACACTGAGTTTCAACTTAGACACTCAGATTTAGTTTCTACTCAGACACTCAGACTGAGTTTCTACTCAGACACTCAGATTGAGTTTCTACTCAGACACTCAGATTGAGTTTCTTCTTAGACGCTCAGGCTAAGTTTCTACTAAGACGCTTAGGCTGAATTTCTACTCTGATACTCAGCTAAATTTCTTGAATTACTGTAGATTTTTTTTTTTTTGAAATTTAGGTCTTTTGTGTATGCCTTCTGGTCAACTTTCAATAGGGTGAAAACTGAGTCACTCAATCGTTTAATTTTTCAAACACAAAACCTATCTCTGCTGTGCCCAAGAAATAAAATTTGAAGTAGCTGGCTTCAGATCCTGATCTTCCCATGCAGATTATGACGATGAGTATCGCTTGTTTCTTGCACTCCTTGTCCTCGTAGCTCGTATTGCAGCTCCCCATTGAACTCCAGAGGAAAAAGAGGATGGTGAAAAGTTAAATTGGCTAAATATTCATACGGGAAACATATCGAAAAATTAATTCTCTCGATTGCTATGTCCCCAAACATTATCCAAATTCCGAATGGGCAACGCAGCATGGGCGTACCTTTCTGATTATGCCAATGGGCTCTCCCTCTCTCCTTCAACTCCCATCCGCCACTGTGGACAAATCGATGGAGATACTAACTCACTTTCTTCTGCTTCGACCGGCTGTGTCTGTTGTCTCTGCGCAAGCGACGCGACAACGACGACTTTGGTGGCAGGCAGCATCCGCAGTTTTTAATAAGATATCTCTTGCTATTCGGTTTCTCTAACTCCCACGATCGATTCTATATATTTTCTTATATTCTGTGAGTGTGTGCGTAGTTCGTAAAGCAACTCCATTCATTTGCAAAATTCATCTCGCAGAGGCTGCAAAAGCAAAGAGAGATGGGAGTACCTATGTGAGAACAAAAACAAAACATATCCTTGCACTAAATACTGAGTTGCAAAGTCCGGACAAGCCAAATGGAAGCAAGGAATTCAATTGATCTGCAGCTCCATTTGCCGGAGACTTGTGACACTCCCGTGTTCCTCGAGTTAATTTTGAAATTCTGCCGCCATAGTGTCGTCGTCGCGTTGTCGCTGCATCAGCGTTCGGGCAACATATAGTCATAGTTGTTTTTGTTGTTGTTGTTGTTCATTTTCTGTCGTCGTCGATGTCGTCAATTGGAATGGGGCAATATGTTGTGTGTTTTGAAATTTTTAAGGATACATCTCCGTTTCAGATCTCTCAGGTGTTGCAGTTGCAGCCCTTTTTTGTTCTTCCTCTTTTAGATTTTGGGTTTTGGTTTTTTTTTTTGTCTTGTTGTTTATGTCTTTGCATTTTGCGCTTTGTTTGGTTGTATGGCGTGGTTATGTTTTATACCGCGCATTGTCATCATTTTATAATTGTTGGTGGTTAAGATACACAACCGACGATCGTCATCAGGAATTCTATTTCAATGTTTCGAAATGTTTTTAGTTGAGGACTTAAGGTGCTGGGAAGCAGATTATTTTCTCAGGCTTAATGGTTTTTAAATGCATCACGTGGTTAAGAGAATTCCGAAGAGATTTATTGCACGTGAAGGTGCGATGAGATGAGGTGGCTTAAATTAGCGTATATATTGGGATAAATGCTTAATCAGTTATGGCACTTGAAGTCTTGGAATATTTAAATACAGATCAAGAAAGCTCAGATAGTACCTACAATCTTTTGTGTGTGGAGTAGTTAAGGTAGGGACAGAGTAGCACATAGTTAGAGCTTTGGGGTAATGGAGTGCATAACCTTTTTTTATTTTAAACATTTCAAGCACTAACAAATAAACAAATAATGATCTTCTATATTGAAATAGAATTTATGCAAATACTAAATTAACCAATCAAATGTAAAAGCAATCGATAGAGCTCGAAAAGCAGCATGGCCATCGAGAAAATCATGCAGAATGCTTAAGCTTTAAGAAAGCAAGTGTTTCTATGCGAAGAGCTCCTCCTTGTTTTGAAAAAAAAAAGAATAGTAAGAAAAAGTATTCAACTGTAATAAAATGCTCGGTTCTTGTCCTTGTATTTTATTTGAAAATAATAATATAGGTATTAATAATAATATACATATAATAAAAAAAATCTATGTCACTTCCAAGCCATTCTCATCTGGTTCTTCGAAGGATAAAAGTTCTTGAGACAGAAGTTTTTAACTGATTTTGATCTCCTGTTAACCAAACTATTCATACTCCAGAACTTTTTTCTTTTTTTCAGTTGGGCGCCAGTTAAAGAAAACAGTGACGCCATCTGTTTCTTCGTTGTTGATCAACCCAGATTCTCAAACGTTTTACTCCAACGCTTTAAAAGAACACAAGTAATGCTCTCGCAAAAAGTAAATCTTCCATAGTTAAGAGATGTACTATTTTTTCCATACTTTGTTTCTATAACAGATCAAAAAACTTTTGCATGTATACCAGATTGTTGAGTATTTTGATGCAGTTGTTCTCGTAAAATATGCGCCTTTTTGCTCTCATTTAGGCTGGTAGTCTTTAACAAATAAAAGACTCAAAGTGCATTTTGGGTACACGTGGCAATGGATATGGAAACTGTTGCTTCCTCATCAAACACACTGATTTCTTACTTGCTAAGATGGGGACTGTAGAGTTCGGGGTAAACCAACATATCTCGTGAAAGATTATTAGTTGTGAGTTGTCTCTGGCTTTGCACTTCGTAATGGTTGAAGTTTTTTAACTTAACATGGTTTTTTACTTCGTCAATTTTTCATGAGCCGGAAAATTGGTGTCCATGCGCCTTAAATGTGCCGTAAAGGGTGAGCCAAATGCAAGTTAAAGTCAAATTAACAAAACTAAATTGTTTCCATGTATTATTAATTTTGTTAGCAGGAGCAAATATGCTCACTAGTTTTGAAATACAACGTTGTTCGAGGATGTTACAACTGCTGGCTTCGCAGTACCTCATTGTGTCACTCTAATGTTCTAAGACCTTGTTGATATTTTCGGGTTGTAGCTCGGGTTTTCGGGTTGCTTGAGTGATACTGGTCTTAATTCTTGAGAGCTTGAATCGTTTTCGGATTGTCAGCATAGCATAGGTCCCTTACGATTTTGCAACTTGAAAAAAGTCTGAAGAAGTCAAATAGAAGCTTCGGGGTGCCAATTGACAAAGGCGCTGTTCCCAGCCTCATTGATGCTTGCGGCTGTAGTAGCCATATTTTCGTCTGTGCGCATTGTACGAGGATGACAATCTTAAGTGTTGTCCACTAGCATGCCCGTCTGACTAAGTTTTAAGACAAACTTGAGAACATCAAGTGTGTGGGTGCTTTATTTCGGCTTCAAGAGTTAGCACTGTTTGATGGGCCACACAACATTCAGCTTGGAAATTAGTGTCTGGTATTTCATAAAGTTGCTCAAAGGTAAACCGACTTATTTCTTTTCGCGGGCTTTACGTCAAGATTTTGAGCGGGAGACATCCGTAGGTCTCGAAATAACTCGAACCCAGTATGTATACCATAAGCATGGACCTTATCGAAAGCGCATGAAGAAACTCTTGGTCGTCTGGAAAGAAAAATTCTCCGAATGATCTTTGGTCCCGTATGCGAAGACAATGTGTGGAGAAAAAGATACAATAACGAGCTGTACCGCGACATGGGCATAGCCAGAAGAGTACGCATCGCGAGGCTACGATGGTTGGGCTATGTAGAGCGGATGGACCCAAACGCTCCGGCTCGACGGGTTTTCGAAAGCACATTGCAGGGAAATCGCGGAAGGGGAAGACCTCGTCTTAGGTGGCGCAATTAAGTGGATGAAGACCTCACCCGACTTAGAGTGCAAAACTGGAGAGAGCTCGCCCGAAATCGAAGTCGTTACAGAAGGATGTTGGTTGAGGCCCAGGTTCACCCCGAACTGTAATGCTCACCTAAGTAAGTAAGTAAGTATATATACCATAATCAATGCAATAATCAAGCTTCTGATATGCTATACAAGCTTATATAATACTTCTTCTATTTCACGTCCTCACATTGTGCTCCCGATCGGGCCAAAGAAACGCTTCAAGAACATTTTTCTTGAATATATACCTTCATTGATCCTTCTGAAATTATTGACACTTCTTGCATTTTTTGTGGTGCCCATGTCGTAATGGTCTGCCTGTTACGTGGGAGGCAGTTTTCTCTAATAGTAGTTTCATGCAGTGAACATCGCTTTCTCAAATAGTCGTGAATGGGCAAAAAATCATAGGTCCCTTCCATTACTTTAAATGATCTGGTTAAGAGAAATGCCATAGGCCAAGGGGCTCTTTATTTTTAACCATTTTCAATTAATTGTTAGTATATTCTGCGCTAGCTCTTCATAACCAACCGCATAAAGGAACTCGTTGAAGATGGAATTTCTAGCTCTTTCTATAGGATCTTGACACATACCTACAGTTTATTGGTCTGAATGTATCAAGTCTTTGAATGTTTAGGACCAAATATGATGGTGTAAATTTGAATTTGCTTAATCGAATTCAATACTCTGTACTACAAATCAAGAAAAAACTCAGCCTACCCAACGGTCGCATCCTTAAAGTGAAGTTGCAAATAAGTAGGATAACTATTCTCGTATTGCGAAAGAAGTAGAAGAAAAAGTTTTGAATTCAAAAGTATAGCATGAGTGGTTGATGGAATGTTGTGGGGATTCAATATCGTTAATTTTTTTGTAAATTGTAAGATAGTTCGGTTGTTACTTTTGAGTTTACCTATTTCTATGATACATATTTTGGCGAAGAGTTCAAATTTTTCCTTCTCGAATATAGAAGTTCTCAAGATCGACCTTTCAAACGTCACTTAAAGTTCACTTAAAACAATCTTTACCCTGTGCTTTTGTTTGCTGCTCAAAATCATACTCTTGAAAATTCTGGAAAATTTGTTTGAAATGTTATGACCAAGGATCACCGCACAAACCCCAAGCTATATCCGCAAGACTTTTGAATTTGACACTATGAAAAATTCACCTTCAAATGTACATCGTTGAATCTGTGTTACGTTTTCAAATCAAACCTAAAATTTGCCATGGGCTTTGGATAAGGTTTCGTTGGACAAGAAAATTGTCATGAGCTCACATAACGAGCTAAGATGATTGCAAAGAAAACTGTTCTACGTGTACGTTTTCTTTCAGATATCCCTCACGCAGAATGTCTAGCGACAGTAGTCGGTTTGCTTTTAATTCTGCTAAGCTGGTGCTTTGCATTTTTCGCTATTTCTGCTAATTTATTAAATGTAACAGCCGACATGCTAACCATCACGCCACGGGTACCGCTAATTAAAAAAAACTTGGCACAAAGAAAACTTGGAGTGGAAACAGCAAAAAACTGATCTAAAACCGTAAAGTGATTTTGAGGCCCTTTACAAAAATGATTAAACAATAATTGCTCTTTTAGTCTTATCAATGCGACGGAAAGAATTCAAGAAGTATTTTGCTTAAAATGAAATTTTTGCAGAGTGAATTCAGAAAAAAATATTGAAAAAAGGTTGAGAATGTCTCTACAATTTAGAGGAGCAATATATTTTTTCAAAAGTCTGTCTTTTTAATCCCTACAGTCTCTCACATCACCAACATTTTTCAAATTGCTGAAAACTGAAAACAGTGACTTCCCTGACCATTATTATTATTTAAATATAATTGTAGCTTTGGCATGCATCTAAGAGACTTATTTAAGTGGTAGCCCATATGTACGCACTTATATCCACGCTATTCATCACTAGTTAAAAGTTGAAAGTATAAAGTATTCAATCTTCTGTTCATAAAGCCTCCATTAGAAGCGGTCCTTGTAAGAAAAATACAAAATAAACCGAAACACACTATTGAAATCATATTAGACCCATATTAGACCAGCTATGAAGCGCATGATTCCGGTTCCTGCCATCTTCTTTATACACTCCCATTGGAGTCTCGTCACCAAGAGTTTTATCGTGTATATATAGTAATTAATGACATAATGATAGACTACTTCCAAAAGAACTGCATGACTCAATGGTCCAAGCATCAGCAGACAAGAATCCAATAAAAATGTTTCGAAACGACGACATATAACGCGCTGCTGCATATACATCGCCGCACGCATCGAGACTGTCATCGATAAGACTCAATAATAAATAATTAGCTATTATAGGGTAGGAACCTATTTCCGTCATAGATCCTTGCACAGACAGTATCCTGGCAAACAGAGAGTCCACTTCATAGCAATAAAATTTAAAAATCCTTGGAAAAACTATAAATATTTTATTTTTAGAAGGAAAACAAAAAAAAAAAACGAGGAAAATTTGTCCCCAGGAGGAGAGAGAGGTATACGATATATGTCGTGCGTGCAATGATGCTGGGTCACTGCTGACACGCTGACAGTTTTTTTTTTTTTGTATCTCTTACCTGAATCATAACCATTTTGGGGGAATTCATTCTTATCAGTGACCACAGTTGGTAAAATAATTTATTAGTGTGGCTAAGGCAAAAGGCACACATGAAGCCAGTGGCTTTTGGGTCTAATGCATGCTCTATACCTTTACCTGGATGGCACTTGTTTATGTTTGTTTGTTTATTTGAATTTTATACTTACGAAAAAGGATGTTTTCCAGATATTTTATTGTTTTTTGATAAGGCAAATGAGGAATTTGGTGTTTAGAAACCATTTTTTAACGACTTTTTAAAGAACCTAGGCTATGAACAATTTGATTGACTGACGACTGTCGCCTGTGATTGTTGGTGACTGGTGGCTGTGGGCTATAAAATAATCATTTAAGCGAGAATTCGACTTAAAAGTGTTTAAAAATTGTTTAATTTTCTGATAAGACGCTAAGTACCTACTCATGACGGCTTAAGGAGAGAAAGAAACGAAACCAGAAAAGTGGGTTCAATTCTTTTCAATGCAGAGACGAATATAGCAAAAGTCATTATTTCAAATCAAATGACTATACTTTGACCACAGTGAGTGTAGAGTGAAACCACGTATCACTTGCTAGACCTTCCCTAGAAGCGAATAGAAACTTCGGCCTCTATGCTTTGAAAAACTTCATCAAAAGCCTTTAGCAGAAACGAGTTCATCAAATCTATGGCATCTATTACCCGCACCTATATGAAACCATCAATTCAAATGAAAAACTCAATTTGAACAATCAAAGAGTTTCCAACAAAAAGCGCACAAAGAACAAATAAAAATTGATTTCCTGTATCAATTGACCATAAAATCGTAAATCGTTATGCGTTCGGCTTTTCTGACAAATTTTCCATATTTTTTGTGGGAAGTTCTTGCTTTTTTTTGTTGTTTTCAATTTATTTTGCCTAATCGGTAGTGAACAAGTGCCGCAGTTCCCATTGCTGATGCTTAAATCAACAAGTGCGCTTACTGATCAAACCCGTGACACTCTATGTGTTGTGTATAAAGCGATATAGAGAGCAACCTCGCGTTCAGTCAACCAAAGTGGCCACTCCAAGCCTCGCACAGCGCCCCCAATCAATGGCCTGTTTATTATTATATCCAGATATCAGAAAAATTATCCGATTCACTTACCGTCATCGGCGTACAGTAGTAGGTATAGGCAACCGTAAACACAGTGTTCTGGCTCCAGATGACTGCGATGATAATGCCGATGAATAATTTGCTAGTAGGTTACACGGCCACATCACGGTTCGGGGTAATAAATACAAAGTTTTTAAAAATAAATTCAAACAAACGTTGCTGGCCGATTGATATAACAAAACCAGCAGGCGCAGGAAATGAAAACGATAGAAAATAATTAATTTAATACAATGTGAGTGGGTGGAGGTACTTTTTTTTTTAAAAAAAAGTGTACGTATGTTCATATGTAAGGTTAGGACAAAAGAAAATATTTTTATTTCACCCCGGACAGTGTTTGGTGGAGATGGAGAAGGTTTGGACATAGTGTGTAGTGGGTTGGTCTCCAGTGAAGTGTGAAACCTTTTATGCATTTCAGAGCATTTGGACAGCGTAATTGTTGCACACTTTGAATTGATTTGGAAAGAGTTTTTGTGTATTGATAAGTAATTGTCTGCAAAAGGTTATCATTATATCCGAAGAAAAGCTCTGTGGAACCAATGAATTTAGACATTTATGCCTTACTCTCAAAAGGCATAAATGTGTTGCTTTACAATTTACATGAATTATCTGTTTTTTTATTTAATTCAAGCCCTTTTCTTGTCGATTCAATTACTTGAACTAGCCTAGAAAGGGAAAGGCGAATATGACTTTGGGAAAAAGTCTGGAAGGAGAGTAGCACAAGCGAAGATGTTCCAAAATTTCTTACGTTGACCCAAAACGTGAATCAAGCCTAGAGACACGATTGACTGCAGCAACGCAATCAATCTGTCCTCAAAGCGATTTAGCTGGTAAACGTTTTTTCAAGCTTTCAACCCTTTTGCAGGTGTTCTATTTGACTCATAGGTACAAAACTAGTTAAGTATAAAAGGTAACTGTTGTGAGTATTACACAAGATAAATCTTTAGTCTATTTGTGATTTGAACATTTCTTGAATGCATTCGTGATGCCTGCTGTATTCCATGAATACTTTTCTATATAAAACGTTTCAACGGATCCAGCAAACTGACGTAAATGGCTTGAACTGGACAAAAAATTGTTTTCTTTAATACGAACTGAACAATAATGGTAGACTTCCGACGATCTTTGTCAGCTTTCAACCCTTTTCCTGGTGTTCTATTTGACGTGTTGGTACAAAATCAGTCAAGTATAGAAAGAGAGTGTGCTGAGTACTGCACAAGATTAATCTTAAGTCCACTTGCTGTGCTTGGGAAATTTTTTGAATGGATTTGAATGACTGCTATATTCCATGAATACTTTTCTATATAAAACGTTTCAACGAATCGAAAAAACTGCCAAAAATTGCTTAAACAGGACAAAAATAGTTTTCCTTACTACTAACTGAATAGTTATGGTAGAATTCCGAGGCTTTTTGCCAGCTTGAAACCCTTTTGAGGGCGTTCTATCAAAGGTATAGGCCAACATTGTTTTTCGTTGACGAGTTGATTGATGTGAGCAGTGCACAAGATATATTTAATGTCAATTTTATAAACTTTGAGGCTTTTGCGGACCCATTTAAAAGCCTATTTTTTCATATAGCAATAATTATTATCATTGCGCTATGATAATGGATATTCTTGAATGAGACTCTCTAAGTGAAAAGAATCGGCAATTGAACCAAATATCTTCCATCAAGACTTCCTCTAACTTCCCCTTCATTAAGACTTAATCGTTCGAATCACAAATTCTATCGAAAATGTGTTAAACCAGAGCCGTAACGAAGTATAGCTACTTCTAAACACCAGTGGCTGTAAAAAATATGTCCACTACGATCTATGATCCCTTTTTTCTTCTCTCGCGCAACTAAACACTATACAACAGCTTAGACCTCAATGACCTCAGCTTCAGCCCTCCCAAATCGAAGTGAAAAAATATCTCCTGATTATTCGTGCTCATGTTTGTCGCCATTTAAAATGGCAGCAAATAGCTGTGGAAAAAATCGAAAACATTTAAACCAAAAAAATCACAACAAAAAAAAAGGAAACAAAACTAAATAAAATGTACTTCGAGCCATTTAACGAATTGCGATTGTGCAGGACGTCTCGCGTTGTCGTCGGCGCATCGCAGAAACATCTACACACAACCAACCCCAACCGGGTGCAAGCGCCTCATTTCAACTGTTTTCACACAAATTCCGACTTGAGAACTTCCAATCAAAGGAACATAGAGCAAAGCCATGCACCTATCTAGAATACTAGTGCTAGAATCCCAAGAACACAAGCTACTGTGCGCGGTTGTGGATCCGTTGGTTTTTTTCTGCACCTAATTCCAATGGTTCAAGTATTGGCATCGTGAGATAAACAGAGTCATGGATTCCAACTACGACTGGCTAACGTTTTTACCCAACTGCAAGAGATTCAAGGGAAGGCCTTGTACATTGGAGTTTTAATATACTGGACCGGAAGAGACCTTGGGCCTTAAAGGGCAGTCTGGTAATTAGATTCTTAGGAACTTTCTAGAAACAGCGTACTGGAACTGGTCACACTTTTGAGCAACTTTATGCGCCCAAGCTTTATAGACCTGATTTTATTTTATGCGCATGTGTCCATTTTGCCCATTGATGCCCCCACGAACTGCAGTATCTTCCCCCCCAAAAATACATATCACTCGAGAACCATTTACAGGCAGCAAAGAAGGTTTATTACCCAAAAGGATTACCTATTGCTGCCCACAGAAAGAGCCCAACCAAAAAAAAAAAAAAAGCAAATAAAGACGAAATAAAGATGCGACCAGGCCAACACTTCCAATTGCAATTGATGCGCTAGTTGTTGTATCTGGAAGCTGAAAAGAAAAAGAATATATTGTAGCTTCTGGTGGTGGTGCTGTAATGGTGACTTTATGGTCGAAGAAGAAGAAGATGGAACATATTCTGTGAGATGCAGAAGAAGATCGTCGTCGTTGTCGTCGTCGTCTATGTTGTTTTCGTCGTGGTCGTTGTTGCCGCCGCACCGACGACGATTGTCTTGTCGTTTTGTGTTCAAATGAATTTCACTCCTTGTTGCACGACGATAGTTTTGTAATAGTTCAGTTTGTCTGAGCTGTTTGTTTTCTGTCCATCGGACAAGACTCAATTTTGCTAATTTTTGTAATTTCTGTTTGAACGTGGTAGCCCTATTCTGAAGAGAGAGAGAGGAAGAAGAAAAAGCGGAGGGCGGCAACCAGTAGCTAGCTATATGCCATGCAAGTGTGTTGTGTTTTGTCACAGGATCAGGATGTGAGATCGGTTCCCTTTTGCTGCTTCACCCTTTATTGTGTGTGCTAATGTCATCGTCTCTCTGATTCTTTTCTCCTATTTTCCAATGTTCCTGGGATTTTTGTAATTTTCTGAAATTCCCAAGGACTGTTTTGTAAGCGCAGCATTGATGCGAGCCTATAGTGTGCAATAGGAACGAAAATGGTTTTGGTGTATAAAACGTTCGCGTCGTTTCACAAAAGGTGACTGGCTACTGCGCTTTACTGAGTACATAGTCGTACAAAAAAACCATGCCATACCTAAACCAGAGATGCGCAGTGCAGCGCACAACTGCAGCAAGATATGTCACTGATGACACTGTACACATGCAGAAAATATTTTACATAATTATTGGCCACTGGTTGTGAGGAATGTTAAATGGTCCTCGATGGGAGATGGAAATCATGTCGCATGTCGCTTGCTGAATATTTGGACATTAAAAGTGTTGAGAGTGTGAATTTGTTTAGTTGGAGCCTTAGCTTCTGGCCTGGTAATAGGTGCATTTTGGTCTTCCCTTCAAAAACCAACTACGATGGGATTAAGTAGAAATACTTTTACGCTAGGTATCATTTTGTTGTTTAGCTTTTCCTTTAATCGTCAGTGTTTTGAAGACTTGGCGTTAAGGGATCCAAGGCGGAAGCAAGCAATGACGTGGGGATGAAACCCATTCAAGGTTTCTCGGAGAGGAGCAATGAAAAACTTTTGAAACGACGAATGTTTCTTTAGGTCAAAAAACGGTAATGCAGTCCTTACATGCAAATTCTGACTGTCAGACTGTTTCACTCAAAAGATCTCAAGTCACTCTGCATAGAATCGATACAACTGCGTTTTTTCGTTCTTGTTGCTTCTCATCTAATCGAGGAAAAAATTTTTTTCTTCACGATTTTCCGGTTGTTGTATTCATTAAAAAAAGTAATTGCAATCAATGTGAAAAAAAATGAAGAACAGTTTCTAACAGTGGCGTACCTAGAAAATTTAGCGCCCGGGGCAAAAAATGCTTTGTTTTGTTTTTGTTGCATCTTATTCCCACAAAAAAGTTTTCAGAGCAGTCAGAGTCACTTTACCAATGCTTTGGGGTTTTCATCGTGGCGTAAATTAAATCCACGTGTCCAAGATCATGAAAATAGTCCTGCTCACCGCTTAGCTTTCTTAGAATGGAAGGAATTAGAACTAACTCTGAATCAAGGTATCGATGATGATTTACAACGCCAAGTTGCTGAAGAGGAAAAATATTGGAGGAATATACTCAAAAGAATTATCGCAACTATTCAAACGCTTGCACAACAAAATTTGCCTCTGAGAGGACATCGCGTGTCAGTCGATAATCTAAATCCTAGGAATTTTTTGGGTCTGCTGAGATATTTGGCCAAATTTGATCCTGTCATGAAATCTCAATTCGAACACATTTCTTCACAACCAGGATGCTTATCGTATCTTTCTCTCAGAATTCAAAACGAACTCATCACTATGATGGGGAACAAAGTGCGTAAGTTTCTCATTTCTCAGTGCAAAGAGGCGAAATATTACAGTCTAATGTTCGATTCAACTCCGGATTCCGCACATGAGGAACAGATGTCTCAAATTATCAGATTCGTCGAAGTTAAACCAAGTTCATTAAAAATCAGAGAAGTCTTCATTGATTTCATACCTCTGAAAGTCAAAACAGCAAATGGAGTTACTGAAGCTATTACGAACAAACTGGACGAAGATGAATTAATCCTGAAAGATTGTAGAGGTCAATCGTACGACAATGCACCAACAATGACCGGTATCCATACAGGAGTCCAGCAGAGAATCATCGACCTGAATGAACAATCTATTTTCGTTCCTTGTGATAATCATTCTTTCAATTTGGCAGGAGTACACGCAGCCCACGTCAATGTCCGAGCGGTAACATTTTTTGGAACAATACAGCGTCTCTTCACTTATTTCTCCTCCTCTACCCACAGATGGGACGTTCTCAAAAAGTACGTGAGTATAACGGTCAAAACGCATTGTGCAACTAGGTGGAGCTCAGAAGCTGAAGCTGTGAGACCAGTATCAACACAATTGGACGAAGTCACTTCAGCGCTGGAACACTTGACAGATACGGTCACAGAAAATATTGATACCAGACAAGAGGCAGCGTTGGTTATCAATGCTACAGAAACATTTAATTTCTTCGCTCTTTTGTTTTTTTGGGCAGAAATTCTCGAATCATTTGATAGAGTTCAGAAACGGTTACAAGAAAAAGGAATCAGTTTCACTTATGTACTTGGACAATTGCAAAAGTTGACAGACAAACTGAATGATCGGAGAATCGACTTGTGCGACCGTGCCATTTGTAAAGCTACAGAAAAATGTAACGAGTTGGGTGTGAGCTCCGCCAAAAGAATTCGAAAAAAGCGAAATATGCCAGGCGAAACATCTGAAGATTCTGAATTGAATTCGGAAGAAGAAATGCGACGATCTCTGATTGAAATTTTGGATAAACTTTCAATGGAAATATCTACACGTTTCACAAATTTGAAGAAGCTCGATGAACGTTTTGGTTTCCTTAGTAACTTTGAAAAAATAATACAACTTTCCAGAGATTCTTACAAAGATAAGCTTCCCAAAATAGAAGGAAAATGCAAGAAACTTGCCGAGTTTTATTCAGATGACTTGGACAACGAAGACTTATTCAATGATATTCAAGACGTCCAACTTTTATTAAAAAGAGCGAAGAAAAACGAAGAGGAAATTGGATTTTCGCCTGAACAACTTCTGTTATACATTTCATCAATGGGACGAGAAGCTTACAAGACATTAGCGACAGCTTTGTAAATTTTACTAACCATACCTGTTTCAGTTGCTTCTTGTGAAAGATCATTCAGCAAACTTAAATTGATCAAATCTTACTTGAGATATACCATGAGTCAAAGTAGATTATCAAACCTTGCAATTCTTTCAATCGAAAGTGAAACTGCTGCAATGTGATAATACGTGAATTTGCAGCAATGAAATCGAGAAAAGTTAACTTTTGAGTTTTTTCATTGTAATGAAGAAAAAGTTTGAGGTTTCAATGTTTCGAGAGTATGAAAATAAGATCGAAGTTTAATTTTTCATCAAAAAATCATATAAAATGTCAACGTCATCTTTTTCATAGATGTAAAGCTCAATTTGATTGTGATTAAAAAAAATTTGTATTGGATTTTTTTTTTGTGTATTACTTCTCAATTTTGAGGAACCGCGGAGCTCATTTTGCCGCCCCCATATCGCTGCGCGAGGGGGGCGACCGCCCCCCT
Source organism: Melanostoma scalare (assembly GCA_949752695.1). Classification (NCBI taxonomy): domain Eukaryota; kingdom Metazoa; phylum Arthropoda; class Insecta; order Diptera; family Syrphidae; genus Melanostoma; species Melanostoma scalare. The sequence continues at coordinate 14,072,935 of OX456986.1, forward strand.
GCCCCCTTGGTACGCCACTGGTTTCTAATCAATATCAATTCATTGCACAAAAAGCCCACAAATCATTCGCTCTTGTTGATTCTCATCGAATCGAGTGACTTATGAGTACCGATTTTATTTAAGGTTGTTGTGGTCTTCGATTCTAGTTGTTTTTTTAAAATTATGCTTTTTGGGTTATGTAAATTAACCCAAAAGAAAAACCTCTTACCATCCTTTTCCTTTTTTCTTCATATGTTTGTTAATTTTTGCATTAAACTGCGCTGAGATCACAGAAATGAGAATAAGCATTTCAGTTGACTTCGACTGCAACTTTTGCTGTGAGTATTGACTTCTCTTATGAAACCTGGTGCAACTTTTCCTTAACTAGATTTGTCTATTTCGCTTAAAATGCCATCTAATTCATTTTGTAACTTTCCTACTTACAGGTTAAAATTGTTAATATTTGCATCAAACCTAATGGCTCTTGAATTCCGTATAATTAACCTAATTAACACCACTCAGATTATTTGTCCTCTCCCTTTATAAGTCTCAAGATTATTATGATCCATCGTTGTATATAACTTTGAACTTGTTAACACTGAACTTGGTAATTGAACACCAGAAGTCTTTAAAGAAGAAGAATAATAATTAAGAAACAACGTCAACAATAATTAACCCCCTGTGTAAGAGGATTATTTAAAACTTGCCTTAAGCGTATTACCATCAACGCAACGCATACACCTCTGTTCTAGTCAACCTACCTCCTGCCCTTCTCTTCCTCTTTATTTTTTAAAAAGAGACATGGGTAATTAAAAAATGTTCAAGTAATTGGATCTATGTCTAGAAAGGTGAGCTTATTTTTATCGAGCCGAATGAATATTCACTTTTATCTATTTATGCCCTTTTCTTTCGCGAGTTGTTTTTTTTTTTCTTTCTTTTTTTTTTCCATGGCATAGTCATGCAATTATTTAAATATGATATTCTATGTCAGCTTATGATTAGAAGGCCTTAAGTCAAATGTAATATAGGCTCGTCTCATGTCTACCACTACCAACTGATGGTGTTTTTTTCTATTTTGTGAAAGCTTTTCAAACGATTGGTAGAAAGGGTCGCGGTGGGTTGGTCGAGAAAAATGTCGGCAAATTGATTTTTTAAAGTAAAAGTTATTCTATAATCCGGTGTAAGTGATATGATTGTCTAGGAGCGGAATAGGACTTTTTAGGAGCTTCTAATTTCAGATGTTGGCGTGGTGTTTGTGTTGGTGGGAAAATGTTTTAGAGTGGATTTGCAATGGAAAAAAGTTCAGTATCTCAAAACATAAATGCGCTTAATGTTCCTTTTAATTTGAATATCTAGCCGACATAAACGTTGTGTGAGTTTGCTTAGGAAGGTTTCGTGGGATTGTTTTGACAAAATAAAAAATTTTATTTACTTTCGTGAATTGACGGTACACAAAATTAGGAAAAGTCAAGACTGTCTTGAAAAACTGGTTCATTTATTTATTATTTTTTGACAATTTAATCCATGCATATCTTTAAGTCGTTTTGCAATGTTATCATAAACTGCAGCTCGTAGCCAGTAATTTTACATTTTTTTTGGAATTACTTTTAGGTGCTTTGTAGTTTGTATTTGGCCAGCAACTAATTATTAGATAAGGAATTGTTTAAGTATTTTCGTCTTCATTGCTGTTCGTAGTTATCAAATGCTTACTGGTTTCAATTTGACCTTTGGAAATACAGTGGTGGTCCAGTATAACGAACGATATAATGTCCAGAGTCAATTCGTTATATCGAAAATTCGTTATATCGATACCTTTTTGTCATACAAATCCATACAAAACTTTAAATAAATAAAACGTGCAATTGTGTGTATGTATCTTCCAATATTGTCACGAACATATATGTAAGTAGACACATTAATACACTTACAGTAATTTTTTTTTCATTTTCTGAAATACGTTATTTGTTCGTTATATAGAGTACGTAATTTCCATTTCGTCTGAAATTCGTTATTTTGTTCGTTATATAGAATACCTAATGGACTTGAATAAAGTGTTCGTAATATCGATCATTCGTTTTATCGGCATTCGTTATACTGGACTTCCACTGTAATTATAAATGTCTGCAAGGATTTCGCGCTTTTTTTTATATCTCTATCTTTTTTTTTCGTTTTCTTCTTGGTCTTCGAACTCTTATTGTTTTGCTGCCTCCACAAGACACAGACTTTTGTCTGCACAGACTTCAGGTTTCCCTAAAAGGGCCCAAATGCTTTGTGCAGACTTTTGGTCTGTGCAGTTTTACTTCTATAGAATTTCATATGGGAAACGAGAGACGAGCTGTACAGAGCCAAGTCTAGTTTCGGCATCGCTGCAAAACTCGTATGACTATGCAGGATGACTTTGGAGAATTCACGCTGCTCCGTCAAGGTCGGTAAAGAACTCACCGAGACCTTTGAAGTCAAAAAAGGCTTTAGGCAAGGCGACAAACTATCATGTGATTTCTTCAACATCATACTTGAAAGGATTGTAAGAAACTCCAACGTCAACACTAGAGGAACAATCTTTCAAAAGTTTGTACAATTACTCGCCTATTCAGACGATATTGACGTAATGGGAAGAAATAAGCGTGATGTCATAGGTGTTTTTGCGATTATTGAAACAGAAGCGGCAAAAATTGGTTTGATGGTTAATGAGGGCTAAACGAAGTATATGTTGTCATCAAACAAGGACACAGAACATCGACGAATTGGACAAAACGTCACAATAGACAGACATAACTTCGAGGTAGTACAGGACTTCGTCTACCTAGGATCCGCTGTAGACACGGACAACAACATCAGTGCGGAGATCAAACGGAGCATAACTCTTGCCAACCGTTGCTTCTTTGGGTTAAGAAGGCAATTGAGAAACAAAACCCTCTCCAGAAAAACCAGGTAACCTTGTATAAGACCCTAATCATCCCAGTCCTGCTTTACGGCGCGGAAGCATGGACCTTATCGAAAGCGGATGAGGAAACCCTTGGTCGTTTCGAAAGAAAAATTCTCCGAATAATCTTTGGTCCCGTATGCGAAAAAAATGTGTGGAGAAGAAGATACAAAAACAAGCTGTATGAGCTGTACGGCGACATGGGCATAGCCAGAAGAGTATGCATCGCGAGGCTACGATGGTTGGGTCATGTAGAGCGGATGAACCCAAACGCTCCGGCTCGACGGGTGTTCGAAAGCACATTGCAGGGAAATCGCGGAAGGGGATGACCTCGTCTTAGGTGGCGCAGTCAAGTGGAGGAAAACCTCAACCGACTTGGAGTGCGAAACTGGAGAGAGCTCGCCCGAAATCGAAGTCGTTATAGATGGATGTTGGTTGAGGCCCAGGTTCACCCCGAACTGTAATGCCCGCCTAAGTAAGTAAGTAAGTAATTTCATATGGGGAGTCTGAATTTTGCGCAATTGTCTGTGTCTGGTAAAAGCAGCATTAGTCTTGTTGTTCTTCTTCTTCTTATTATTATTCTTTTCTAGCCCTCCCTTTTCTTCATCTCCTTACTAAAAAGTTTTTATTACTGCCATCAATCTTCTTATACTTGTAATTCTTCTAGTTTTTCTCATTCGTGTGTTTAGTGTTCTCTTAGGTCGCCTTGATCTTCTTGCAATTTTATTTCTTAAAGTTCTTTTAACTCCCTTTCTTTCACTTGTTTTTTTCTTTTCCTTCATGTTCTTGTTGTTATCCTTGTTTCACTTGCTCTTCATGTTCTTCTTTTTCTCTTTTTCCTTCTTTTTTTTTTGTTCTTCTTGCTCTTCTTTTTTTCTTGTTCTTCTTATCCATCTCTCCTTATATAGTTGTTGTTCATATTGTCCTTGTTGTTTTACTTGTTTTTGTTTTATTTTTGCTCTTTTGTTCTTCTACTCTCGTTTTTCTTTTTTGTTGTTTTTGTTCTCTTTGTTCTTATTTCTCTGGCGCTCTTCTTACGCCCTTTCTTCTTCGTGTTCTTGTAACTCATACTAGTTCTCTGATTCATCATATCCTTCTTTTTATAGCTGTTAATGTTAGTTTGTGGTTTATGTTGCTGTTCTCTTTGTTCTCATTCTTCTACTTATTATTGCTGTTTTTGTTGTTCTTCTTGCTTTCCTTCTTCTGCTGAATCATCTTGTTTTTCTTGTGCTTCTTTTTGTTATTGTTTTTCTTATTATTCCTGTTCCTCTTGCCTTTCTACTTCTTTTTGCTTGTTCTTACTGCTCATCTGACATCTTGTTCTTGTTGTTCTTTTGATTCTTGTTGCTCTTGTTGTTTCTCTTATTTCTCTTGTTCTTCCTGTCTTTCAGGTCTTCCTTAAATACTCTCGTTCTTTCTGCTCCTATTTGTATATTTTTTACACTCTTTCTTCTGATCGTTCCTTATGATAACTTTTGAACTTGGTTTCCTTCGGAATAATGTTGTTTTTGATTTGCTTGTTGTTGTATTTATTCTTACTGCTCTTCTTTTTCTGATTATTCTTGTTTTCCTGTTGATTCTTCTTCTTCTTCTTCGTCTTGATTTGTTTTGTTTTTAATAATTTTGTTATTGGTGATATTCTGGTTCTTGTTGTTCTTTTTGCTCGTGTCGAATGAATGGGAGAGCTCGTCCAGATCACGCATCACGATGCTCATATAGCCGAAATGGTAGAAGAAGAAAAAGTGGTACCTCTGGTTTTTTTTTGCTCTTCGCCTTTCAATTTTCTCTGTTTTGCTTTCTTTACTAAGTTAGGTTAGGTTAAGGTGAATGTCAGCTCTGCTAACATACTTATCCCACACTTACTATATGGATCTAATGTATCTTCATCCTGATGGAACCATTTTGAGCTTATAATGAAGCCGGAGAGACGCAGGGCGTTGATGTGGGTAAGATCAATAGGGTCATTAAAGAAACACGAACCTAGGTGTATTCTAAGTTTGTAAGCTAAAGCGTGGCATGAACAGAGAAGGTGGGGAATAATCTCCTCCTCCTCTTCATCCATAAAGCTTCTGCAAAAATTGTTTGAGGTGACTCCAAACCTTGTCTTCCAATAAGACAGTGTCCTGTAATGACACCTATCGTTGCACCAGGGTGTTTTCTGTTGAGAGAGATCAAGCCGTTCGACAGTTTATGATCTAGCTTGGGCTAGATTTGTTTCGTTGTTCTTTTTTTTACTAAAACGTTTCATTTCTGAAATTTTTCAGAACAACTTACCAATTTTGCTATCATAGCACTGCTTGCTATGCCTTGTGGCCAGCTATCTTGACAAAGTAAAGTGACAATCTACGCTCGCTTCTTACTAAAAGTTTATCATAGCTGGTTGGAGTGTATTGCTGAACGGCTGAACCAATATTTCTCTTCTTACGCATCAGAACACAATGCTCTGAGAAATTCTGCGTCTATTTTCTTAAAAAGGCTTAAGGGGGGACGCTGGTCTAGAGCGTTAAAAAATGGGCATAATATATGAATTTTTTATGACTCAACACAAAGATCTATCGAAAATCTGTGAAAGAGGTCTTATAGTTTAAGTTTTAATATACAAATACAAATTTTTTCGTTTCAATCAAATTCAAAATGGCGGCTGTCCAGCATTTCTTCGGAGGCACCTCATTTTTTAGATGGGTCCATGGCCGAAAATGTAACCTCCTTAATTTTGATCCTGGAATAAAATCCCGAAATTTTTTAGTTCTATATAACAACAGCAAGAGCCGTACGTAGGATTTTTTCAATATTTTGTTTTTTGGCGAAATGGTTCACGTTTGAACAAAAAATTCAGATTTTCACTAAAAAAAAACTATGCAATATAAAAAAAATCCTGAGTACGGCTCTGGAGAAAGGTATTTTGAATGTACTGTCAAAATTTCGTATAGATCAGTGAAGATTTGCTCGAGTTATGTTTTCGGCCAGTCAAAAAAAAGTGATTTCGAGAAAAACGCGTTTAAAGTTTTAAATACTATAAAATCATACGGCATACCAGAGGGGCACTGCCGCAGAATGGAAAGTTTGGGCATTTAGACATTTTTGGCGGCATCCATCCTTTGGTATGTTATTTTTAAGACCCTAAAGTACCTTTTCAGACAAAAAAAAAATTTCGGTTTCTTCAAAATTCCAGACGAGCGTCCCCCCTTAAGCATTGCAAAAACGAGAAGAAGAAAGAAATTCCAGTTCCCTGAAAGTTTTCTTTAGTTATTTGCAAGCAATTTCATGACTAATTGCTGGATTAAGATCTATGCCTTTTGTTTTCGTAAAATGGCCTTTGGCATTAAGTCAAAAAGTCTCAAGAGAGTTCATAGTTCTTATCGAACAAATTGCATTTCCTAAGCGCATCAATTTTACAAATCTACTCGCTTTAAGTTAAAACTTCATAAACACGCTCCTTTTTACAAGAAGAATATTTTTAATCCTGACTTACTTTAGGCACGCGTTCTGACTTAAGGGACTTGAACACACCTTAGAAGTTAACATTATCTGTACGTGCTCAGAGTGATCTCGAATAACAATTCATATTCGTCTCAGTAAACCTGGGCGGTTGGTTGCGTAGCCCCTAGAGATCAACAGCACAGTCCCTAATTAAAATACTTCGTTGGCAGTCTTAATCCATATAGAATCGTTACTAGGTATCGCACTTGAATACGTGTGTAGATAACAAATTCTTTTCGTCTCCAGCGATAGAGCAATTAATATGACACCAAACGAGAGAGACCACAGTGTAGTTGGAAACAAAAATACTAAAACAAAAAACTCACCCTTCTACTATTCATAGAACAAGCGTCTTTTCAACATCGAAAAGGAAATCGTTTGGCCAATTCCATACTGTATATTTCCATAAAGAGTTGTCATAGGTCTTTAAACGCTGCTGCCATACTCTTTGATATAACTTGGTCACTATATAATGGCTTTAACTGTTGGCTTCCTGCTGCCGGCAGCGCGGCATGGAGTTCGGCATGGTGCGGTAAGTTTTCAGTCTTTTTGTTTATACTCCAGTTATTACTTATATTGATTTTGCTGTGGCTACTGCCACTTTAGCAAGCTGCACCAATGCACATACACACTCCACATGCAATCCGTGATCTGGAAAATTTCCATGGTGCGATTGTATCTTATGAGTCGATGATGGCTGTTGGAGATGTGGTGGACAAGGACAAGAAGCAGTCACCGAGCAAACAGCATGGCCATTGATCAATCAACTTTGGGCATACGCAATTTATTTCTCGTTAAGAACGGGAGCACGCATCTAAAAAGCTACAATTGTTTTGTTTTTCTTTTTTAGTCTTACGTTCTTTTCCAATTCTTTTTTTTTGTTTTTACTTTTGATTCATTTTGAATTGAAATAATGAGCTCTTGTTCTGTCAATAATAATTGATGCATAATTTAATTTGAATGAAGCTATTGTGGAAGACCGGTTTAACTTTTTCGTCGCACATTATGCAAATTTAAATATTATTGTTCCACTGAGGAAAGAATTGTTCTGACCTTGCATTTGTAACAAGTCCTTTATGTGCTGTCGAAATACTTTTAAGCGATTACAAGGGACGTAGAAAGGTTGCAGAAAACACCAGAGAACTGTTTTGAGCTAATTGGAGTAGCATCACATGTGCCGCTAAAAAATTGGTTGAAAAGCTTCTGTTTCGTGATCCGTGTACCGCGAAAAGCTTTCACAAATAACATGAGATCTCTTACATATCAAGTGATTTTTGAACACCATTAGAGGAGTCTTAAAATCATCTGGGTCCACCGCAAATGGTTTTCCTTTTAGAAAGTGTGGCGTTATCTAGAAAACAAGTCCAAAATGCTTATTATCAGCCTGATCTTCTTCGTTTAAAGGCATTGCAACTTGCGAGGGGAGTCAAGCATGGAAGCCAATACTTTTATTTATGGCGATTTCAATCCAAAGCACCACCTTTGACCAGATATCACAATCAGCAATGAATTAAAGGAGACTGCTGACTGGCAGTGACAGTGTCTGGTTGCAGTTTACATAACTGAACCACCATTAACGTTGGAATACTTTTCCAGTTCCCCAAATTTGTTAATTTCATTCTTGAAGCGAGCATCTACCCACCGCTGAATTGTTTCGAGTCAGTCATTAAGTTATCTGTACCTACATGTAATCATTAAACTCCTCCAAGTTCCATCAATCCCAAAACAGTATACGTCATTGAATGCAGGAGCCGTATTACCGCACACGTGATCGAGTAATACGTGACTGAATTATGTATTTTTGGCATTACTTCTCACTCTATCGGGTACTTTGGTACTACAATTTGACATTCTTTCACCAGTAATTGAACGCATTGAAGTCGATAAACAATCAGCAGATGTTGTGTTATATAGAGCGAATATTAGAAGAAACATGGTACCTACTCGTTCACTCGATCACTGATGTAGTAATTCGGCAAGAGAAGATTGAGTGTAGAGAGGTCGCTAAACGACATTAAAGAAAAAATTACGCTATTAAAACAGGAACTTCTCAGGAGCAGTAGCTTCTCAGATCGTCTGCGGACTCCTGCCCTGGTTCCTTTTCTGGAAGCAACTCAAAAGTATTCCAGAGAAAAATCTTGAAAATCTTCACTGGCCTCAATTCGACTCTGTTCTGGATGAATAGCAAAACATACTCCTCATGATACTTTTGCAATTTATGTGATTAAAGGAGCGATATGTGTTCAGCTTCATATGTTGTATGCCATAAATATTCAAGCATCAAACAAAACAAGTTCCTATATCACACATTAAAACTAATATACGATTTGCCTTTTGACACATATTAGTCTGCTTTCGAAAGCAAAAAACAAAAAATTATTTGATTTGTGCTCTCAAGTTTCCAAACTTTTACCAAAGCCCTGTTGACACTTGTGCTCATCTATCAACAGACAATGTTTACAAATATCTTTCCATTTTCTATATCTTTCAAAATTAAAATGACTATTTCTCAAAAAGTCAATAAATCAACCTCGTCTATTCATATTTATATGTCATTAAATTAAAAAAACATATTTCCCCATCACAAGAAACCGCAGGAATTTTTTAAAAGTCACATTCTGTCTTAAGTGCTGCTTAATATACCCGAACCAAGCACCAACATACTAATGAGTTCCATACCATTTTTCTAATAACTCAAAAATAAAAACAAAAATTCTTAAAACGACCGAAACCTATGGCAGCTCTCTCTCTCAGGAGATTCGTTATGAACACATTAGAAGTGTCATCCACATTATGATTTACTCTATAATTTAGCTAGACAAATTAATTCAATCGTATTAAAAGATGAGTAAAATTTGAAAAGCTGCCAGATACGATACAGAGTGATACACTTTACCGCTCGCTGATGGGATAATAGTCGAGTTAATCGAGGGTGGATTGAGGAGTCATTTTTAGTTTGTTTTTTTTTGTTGATGTGTTTATGATAATATCAACTTGATTATTAATATTTCTGTGGAAATTTGTGACAAAATGTCAAATGGTTAATGGGAAAGAGTGTTGAGTGGTCGTGGCTTCTGAGAAGATATAATATTTTTTTGATGGGTTTATAATTTGGATTTTAGTTATGCAGCCGCTCAAAGATAATTGATAGTTATCCATGGGAAGCACCTACACAACTGTGTTGTGGTTAAAACTAATTTTTGATTTTGGCGCCATTGTAAAATTAATATTTGTGTTTGGAAATCCATAAACATTCCATACCAATGAGTGCTTATGAGTGTTTAATTAGTAGTCTGAATATTTTGTAGTAGCAATTTCCATACCATTAAATGTATGTCTTCAAAAGAGGTACACAAAATCTTGACTTTGAAAACTGAATAATGAAGAGTGGCGCCAAATATAATGTCAACATTTAAGAATGTGTTTTTTTCAAGAAAAGTAAAAGATTCCAGGAGGTGGGGATCAAATATGTTTAAGGAAATTCGATGATAATAAACACTATAAAATACAACTATAACACAATAAAAAAAAGCATTTGCTGCACCCCGCCTAGAAAGCTGTAGGTAGCTCTTTCAGTTCAAATCGATTTTCCAAACAAGTTCGTTCTTCCAATTCACTTAGTTTACTACCTCAGTACACATAGTTGTTGACTCAAGAAATTGATTTTTTCTTTTGTAATTCTTAAGGGTTCATCGCTAAACGTCAAATATTAAACAATACTACCAACTTTTCAGTTTTTGAGTTTAGGAGCACGTTCAAAAGAATACTCTAGGGTCTAGGTTAAACCGTTTAGTGTTCTTCGGTGGGCGCAGTCAATTATAAATAAGCTTTACTCAGCTATTTCAGGTTCCCACCCTTAAGAAACTGTATATCAAATACCATGAGCTTTTTAATCTGTCCTCTGAAAAGGTCGCTTTTGATCTAGAAGCTTTTGGTCAATATGTTCACTCAAAGCGAATATCACACCTTCAACGTAGTAGAGCTGGCCATGACAAGTTTTTTCGTTAGTAATCTACCTCTTACCTTTTACTATCAAAACGTAAGAGGACTTCGCTCAAAAACAAGAGCAGTCCTTCAACAATCCCACGCTTTGCCTTTTGAAATCTATGGCCTGACTGGAACTAATCTTATCCCTAGCATTAACAACCAGGAACTATTCCCTTCTTCTTTCAATGTTTATCGAGATGACGATCAAGACTGCGACACTGATGACTCTCCTTGTCGTTGTGTCCTGATAGTTGTGACCAATACAATTGACTCATCTCTTCTCTCAACATCCTCCTCCCAAAGCCTTGACTTTGTCTCAATTAAAATTACACTACCCCATAAATCGCTATACATTATCTGCTTTTATATTTTACCATCGCAACCCCTCTAATCTTATGAACTTGCAATCAAAACGATTGACGACATTTCAGATCTATGCGAACCCCATGATGAGATCCGTATTTTCGGTGACTTCAACCTGCCGTATCTAAACTGGACTTTTTCAGATGACCAATCGTTTTACATTGCTCCTAGCCCCATCTTTGCCAAAGAATGTCTGTTCGTTGATCGCCTTGCAGATTTTTGCCTCTGCCAAGTAAGTGGAATTTCAAACTACATGGGTCAAGTTGCCTGACTTTGTATTTACAATAGATCCCACTAATTCTTTAATCTCACTTTCACCCCTGCTTCTTTCGACCATAGAGTACCTACACCCTCCTCTCCTTCTCTCATTTTTTCTCCAGTCTTCAAAACTATCTAACCCGCCCGTACCTCCAGCTTCATACGATTTCCACAAAGAAAACTTCCGCAAAATTAATGATTATCTCAATAGAACTCACTTTAATTTTGATAATCTAACTGTAGAAGATGCCAAATTCGCGTTCTACAGAGAAATACATAAAGCTATATCCCTCTTCGTTCCCCTTTCTAGACTTAAAACTTCTTCTACTTCCCCACCTTGGTATAACCATAGGCTCCGTACTCTAAAAAATAAAAGGTGGTTTTCTGATCAGTTCTCTTTTAATTCTATTCCGTTCAGTCTTCCAATTTTAAGCTCAGTTTAATAAACTTCATCTCACATGCAATGCAAGTTGCTTCAATCAAGTTTAGTTCAATAGCAGCAAATGCTTGCTTTAATTTCATTGCGGTTCACTTTTCAATACACTCAGTTCAGTTCCCAATTGAGTCTTGGTATGTACAACCAAATACACTTCAAATGTCTTGCTCCATGCGTAGAGCTGAACTAAGTACAACAAATTAAGCTTAGTTCAACTACATGTAAGTTCTGTTCGGTTCAGTTCACTTTTCAATAGTATTAGTTCAGTTCTCACTTCTTAATTGAGTGTTGGTATATGCAGCGAAGCAGGCTTTTTATATGTCTTGCTCCATGCGTAGCTTATGGTTTAGTTTAGATAAATCTAATTCAACAGCATGAAAATGCCTGCTATGATTTCAGTTTAGGTAACTTTTCAATACATTGAGATGAGTTTTCAGTTGAGTCTTGATTTTCACAGCCAGGAGCTTACTGAATACAGTTTAGTTCAACAGCATTTGAACTCATTTTAGTTCAGTTCGCTTCTCAACACATTCAGTTCAGTTTTCAATTGTGTCTTGATTTTTGCAGCCCCCACAATTTCATTTGTCTTGCACCATGCGCAGAGCTGAACCAAGGCCACTTAGTTTAGTTCAACATTCAATCAAACGCAGTACAGTTCAGTTTGTGGAATCGAACAAACTTCACTTGTCTTTGACCTTGCGTAGAGCATGGTTTTGTTTAGTTTGGTTTAGTTCAACAGCATACAGTGTACTACGTTTTCAGTTCAGTTCTTTTTTCAATGTATCGCCAGGAATAAAAACGTTATGCCGTAAAAATCATCTTAAAAACGCCACTAGACTTGGTTTTCGATCGAACGAGTTCTGCGGTAGCTGCATTAATGAAGAGGAATATGAAACATTCCCATACCTTCTTTTTTTATGTCCTGCCCTATTATTTAGACGTCACATTTTGGAGATTTGGTCTTCGCCGATCCGAAAACCGAAGCGATGAACACAGACATTCAAAATGAATTGATTGAATGAGGAACACATTTGTATCTTTTATTCTTAGTATGGACCTAAAATTGGTCATGTCAAAGGTTTGTGTTTAGTGCGTTCCTGGTAGCCACTTTTAACCAACCTAATCAAACATAGGGTGCACAGGTGAACTACGGTCATTCTGTTTAACTCAGTTCAATAGCACGGTAACTTTCAGTTCAGTTCTGTTCAAAATCTCAAATTTTTTGAAATCGTTTACCAAAGATGTGTGCAAGTTCAACGGGAAAACACATGAACTTAGCTGTACCCGTGGCGTGATGGATAGCATGTCCACCAGATGTTCGAGGTTCGAATCCCAGCAGCGGCAAAAATATTTTTCCACGGGTATCGCCTTTCGCGAGGAATTGTCAAGTCCTCCGTTAGTAAATTCATTGCCATGAAAAGCGCTTTCTCGATTATTGTTTCGGAACCGGCAGAAAATTTTAGGTCCCCTCCATTCCCTCCCAAGGTATGGTTGTGAGAAATGCGCTAGGCCCAGGGGCTCCTGGCTCTGTTGCGCCACCCTATTTATTTATTTATTTTAGCTTGACTGCCACACGGAAATGTGTGTGTAGTTTCAGCTCAGTTCACATTTCATTCGACTCAGTTCAGTTGAGTGTTGAACTCTTCTAAGCTACACCTGTATGGAGTATAGTTTGCTCAATTTCTATATGTTTTTATGTTGTGTAGCAAATGAGAATATTTTCCTCAGCAATCAACTGAACTAGACGAACTGTGAAATTTTGACCTTAGTCGCTTAGCTGAGTCTTGTTAGTACTGAAAACTTATGAAACAAAAAGTCCCTCTCACCTTATTTAAACAGATTTGAACAAGTTGTTTACATGTTTCTTCTCACTGATTACGTAATGTTACTTTATATCATCGGTATACGTCAACACAAAAGGAAAACAGTGCACAATTGAATCTTGGAATAAACTTTATTGTCCCAATGTGTCGATAATTTATTTACTTCTTTTCAAATTCCTTTAATCAGACACTAAATTCATCATAAACATTTGTTGCAAATGGTAAATTGCATCGCATTTGCAGTGGGATCTTAACATGAAATCATTGCATGTGCAAAGCTTATAATCATTCAGTGTATACACACAATCAGACTTACCCCTACCAATTATGGTTCTTCTCTCAAAGTATTAATACAACTAAACAGCCAATCTTTCTATCGCGTTGCACTCACAAGAAATCAAAGCTTGGCTGATGATGGCCAGGCAAGGAAACAGTCAATCGTAATGGATTGTAGTGTCTATCTGATGTCAAAACATCTCGTGGTTGTTGTGTGTTCGCTTTGATTTGAGAAATTGCACTCGCCTTTAAGTAGGTAAAGGTACGCAGTCAACAATCACACCTAAACTTTTATATTCATTGAAAAAGTAGGTGTGGAAATTAATAAACTCCAAAAATAGTCAACAAGACCGTGAGAAGGGAAATTTTATTTCCTTGTTTTTCATGCTCCAACGTATGTCTTCTACTTTTTCCTTATTCAAAATTAAATTTGTTTTTAAGAGAATCGATGAAATTTAATGACAGGATTCGATTATCAAGGTCTTTCATCAGCATGCACTTAACTCTTACGAGTTACACGGAAGCAATCAATACCTGAAAACAGTAAAAATCCATCTCAATTCAAACCAAACTCAATAAGAACTAAACAAACTCATAACTCTGATAAAAATCTATAACCAATTTTAACGGCATTCTTCGGATGGGGTTAACAATTTTATGACAACATTTGTTTCCCTGATTTATGGCATCAATAAAATATGTCTTGACTCTTGAGTCATGAGAGAGAGAGTCTGGTTGACAAAAACCTGAAATGAATTTAATTTTAAAATATGCTGAAAATTTGTTTATATTGTTTTAGTGAAAAGAGAGGAAGGACAATCACAACTCACAACTGGTGGTCCTATTTCTTAACGACATAGTGTGCCCCAGAGAAGGGTAGACTCTGACATAAAAGAACTAAGAACTGATTTCGTCAACATCTTACCTCTTGACAAATTAAAAAATTATTTCGCAAATTAATTGGCATAATACAAAACACACGAATGAATGGGTACTTAAATCTTATGAACAACGACACTGCCCCTATCAAAACATAAATTTTTTTGTTTTCTAAAAACCAAACGACATCGCACTGTAGTTCAGTATAAGGACAACAGAAAGAGAAACCGACCCCCTAAGATGCGACGCGCCAGAGATGACGAGCTCATCAGTTTATAGTCACACAGAGACGTGATTCAGTCATCACAAGAATCTGTGGTAATTAATTAATTTTTTGTTGATCCACCATTGTGTACCTCGAACATTGACCACATGCCGTTTTTTACGCTTTGCTAAAGTAGATACAACGATGAGAATTTATCTGTCTTCGTTGCTGGATGGCGTTGAAAATAAAAATTGAAAGTTACTTTGCTCACTCAGGATATAGCTCTGGGGATAATAATAAATAATGGCATACGCTATAAAACAAAACTCTCGTAAACTCACCCTCGGGGCAAGAGGTCATTCATAAAGTTAAATTTTTTATATCATTTTTCTTTGAATCGTCTCATAGTTTATCTTATGGAGGAGGACGAAAGATGTCCTGCTGCCTTAGTGGGGTCATCTATTTTCATTACATTCAATAAGTAGAAGTGGCTATATATGAGTGGTTGTTTCGTAGTGACTTTTTTAGTCCATTTATCATTGTGTCTGTGTCGGGATAGTGACAAAGATGATGTGATAAGTAAATGGTAATAGAAAAGCTTTTTTCATATTTCTTTTTTATAATTGGGTTTTCAGCTGCCATTGTCTTCTGCTCATCTTTGGAATATTACGGGAGAGTTTAGTCCCAGCTATAGATTCAAAATACTTGATTGTGAGTATCGTCTTTGTAGAAGAGGTCAATCAGGTTTGTAAGTCCAAATTTAGCCAAGATATTTCCCGGACATCTTTACCTGAAATGGGTATGAGGTCAAGTTTGCCAGATATTGGAAGGTTGAGGTCTGTACATTGTCATATTTCACGCTTATCTCTGCCGTTCCTTAGTAAACCTCTAATGAGTTTGGCCATCCTTGGCCCTAAGTGACTATTTCGCGTTCATTATTATTTTTCTAATTTCTGTAATAACTGCAAATTGTCTTAGGGAAGCCTATTTGTGGCACTCCTTAGCAGAACTTTTAGGTTTTTCTCTTCATGACTTAGGTAGGTAGTCCAAGACTTCTCCTACCTAGGCTTTGCTATAAACAAAAAAGATGAATCCTGAGATTTGATCAAACGAAAGTTGCTCTTGCAAATCGCTGATTCTTTGGGCTTAGAGGGCCATTGAGAAACAAAACGATCTCCAGAAAAATCAAAAAAGCCCTTCATGAGACACTGATCATCGCAGCCCTAGTGTACGTAGCTGACTTTGGCCGGATGAGCAGAGCTTTGATCGTTTGAGAGGAAAATTGCTCGAGGTGATCTTCGATACCATTCTTGAGAACGATATGTGGAGCCAAAAATTGAACGAAATACTGTAAGAGTTGTATCGCAACGAGAGTAAAAGCAAGAAAAGAACACATCAAAATACTACGATGGTTGAGACAGGTAAAGTAGATCAACACCAATGCTCCAACTCGATTAGTTTTCGAAGAAAGAAAATCATGAAAGAGGGAAAATTGCTTCAAAACTGAAGATTAACTGCCACAAATACCAATTAATGACGGAAAATGTTAGTTGAGGCGCAGACTCACACAAAACTGCAAAGCCTAAGACATAAGACCTAAGGCCAGAGAAGTAAACAAGAAGGCTGCAATAGTTAGTCTTGTCCTTGATGCTGTGTTAAGAATTGACGAAGCCATTACGGAAGCTTTAGTGAAGTTACAAAAAAACAAAATTGTTATTCGCACAGAAAATAGCTAGGAAATCTCAATAACAAAAAAGTCACATCCCTATCGATAAAACCGTCAATCACAAGCTCACGTTCCGTAGATTGTACTCATTTTATGGCGATTAACAAGCTTTATGAGTAAGAAACTTAATAGAAGCTAACATTTTTCATACTTCAACTAAACTACTTCGACTGGCCTATATAACCTTTTTGATGGTGGGTAAAGGTTTGAATCCCAGAAACATCAATGAAACATGGGAATTGCCTTCCATGAGGAATTGACAAGTCCTCCGTGAGTAACACACTGCCTTGAAAAATGATTTTGGCTTTTCGTAATCGGCTTAAATTGTAGGCCCTGGAAATGCGTTAGGTTCAGAGGTTTCCATAGTTTTGTTGCGCTATCCAGTTTATTTTTATTTTATTAATTTATCTTCTTTGAATAAGAATGTGTAATTCTTCTTTACGACTTGTGACATTTGTTTCCATTTTGATTAGCTTCGTTAAAGCTTCTTATCGTCATAGCAGGCTAATTTAATTTGCCTGAGTTTATATATCTTTGCTTTTACTAGAAACTGGATTTCTTTATCCGTTGTCAAACCTTTCGATGGCTTAGAATCTAGCCTTGACCATATTTTCATGACAACTCAGCCAGTTAACCAAAAAAAATCTAGCAACTGTTACATCATAGCAGTATTTTGCTTGCTCCTCGAGACACTCTTCGAACTATGCGTGCAAACATCCGTCTTACTTGTATGTAATTTTTTATGTCAATAGGCGACAATCTAACAACCACGACCTATGTGTACGGTAAATTAACAACTCATTTCGTCCCACGCAACTGCAGCATGAGACCATAACAAGTTAAGGTGTCAGACAACAATACCCGACTAATAAACACGCACATTAATGGCGCCTCAAATCATAAACACATTTTAATATCCCGCAATGCCACTGTAAACAGCACCGTCATCAAACAAGAACCCTAAGGGCATCTTCATTTGATATTCAAAGCCATGGCGCGCATGTAGGTATAATGCTGACCATTACACATTGCATTCATCCATCAGTTATAGTTGTTTTCTTATACGCGAGTAATTAATTTAATTGATCTTCATCAATAATCCACTGAATATGTATCCTCAACAAATAATACTGACAATCACCATATACCACCACTTGTCTTGTCCAATGGACGCATAACTTTATGGCACCCTTTTGACAGTTCGCTCTTATCGTTTTGTTTTTATGATTATACACACGTAAAATTGTCTGAGGTGTGAGCTGAGGTATGGTGTTGAGGTTGTTCGTTACCGGCCGGTCGATCGACGCGGCTCACGCTGCTGCTGACGATGATGGTTTTTGGGGGGAGATTCTTGGGCGATAGTTATGGCTTTGGTTAGATTTTAATCACGTTTCTAATGATCAGAATACAATCGGTGTATGATATAAATATGATCGTGTAGGCCCACGCTCAGGGTGCTCTGGGCTTACCACCTCCTTACACCATCTCTACTTATACTCAATAAAAAAAAAAAACCATAAGTTTCTACGTGCTGCGAACTATAAGACTTGGTGTGTGGGAAAATATTGTTTTGGCAGACAAATTCTATTTGACGTTAATGCTGTTTTGTGATTCAAATCATATTTTGCCATAAAATAATGGAGATAATTGAACGAATGAATAAGTTTCGCCATAAATCAGATAGGGGCTAGTTCGGCGGTGGCATTAATCGTAAATTACTCATAACACGAAGTCGATTATTGACTGAGAAAGTTTTCTTCTTTTCGCCTGGTCGTACAACAAGAAATTCACCAGGTTTCTATTTTTAGTTCCGATATGGCTGCGGTACATTTTAAGAAAGTCAATCCTCACAAGAGCTACTGGGACACTACAACATTGCGTTGTGAGGAATTCGACTTAAGTGTGTACCCAGAGGCGAAGTGGAGGGATCATCCACGTTGCCAATGTATCATGCAAGTAAGTAACACGCTCCTTGTGATACGCGGCTAGCAATAGCAACCCCACCTTCAATCCAATTAGCATACTCTTCCTCAAACCATTCACAAGGATCAACTACAAAAAGCATGGAAAATGTATTTATGACTACCATGGGGACCGAAACATGTCAATTGAGAAATTATTTGCCATCGTATTATTTTTGATTTAGACAAAATTACTACCCACCACCATACACCATCCGAAAACCATAACTGGTATGGCATCGAAAAATTGCTGAAATCAGAAAAAGTGTTCAACTGGGCAGAAGAGATATTTTCTTTGAGTTTTCCTTCCTTGACCCTTCCTTTCGAATCCCCCAGAGAATCTGAAATATAGTCATAAAAGTTATTGAACTTTGTTCGGCTACTGAATCTTCTGCAACGGGTTTTTTTTGCTTGCCCAATAAACCTGATACCATCCTTGAACTATATAATGCATAAAGTCTGTGTATGGTGCTGCTGCTGCTGCTGGTTGTAGGTAAATTATTACCCGATGGAGAATATGAGGGTATATGGAATATAGTTTTTCCGTAAAAAAAGCTCATTCCGGTGAAGTGGCCAGTTGTTTTTATTACCTTTGCTGATTGGAATATGATATAGATAAGGGATTTGCTCAATGGAACACTAAAATAATATCGAAGCAAGTCGAAAGAGATCTGAATTATGTGTGTTCGCTTCATGGGTTGTGCATTGAATCTTAAATCGAAGGGGAGAAGGCCGAAGGGCCATGAAGAATGAAAAAGAACATAGGGCTTTATAAAAGATTATGCTTGGTCAGTGCCTCAGGAAAGGATGGACGCAAACTTTCATAAAGTAAATTTACGAATTCTTTGAGGATCTGTTGCGATAGTTTTTGTCGATTCTCTTCACAACGAATATCGCAATAAACCGGAAAAAAATGGTTTGGGAAACCATTCTACATTCGTTGCGTGCGATTTAGTGACTTGGCTGAAGTCTCAAAAAAGTTAAGATCTCGTAAAGGATAAATGTCTGGCTGGAAAATCTCCCGCAAGCTTTTTCTTCGACGAATTCTTGAAAAAAATTTGAGAGTCGTTGAGAGCCATGAAATGAAAGCAGACCGGATCTGCAGTTAAATAACAGAAACTGTTACTGAGCTATTCCTACGGATGAAGTGTAAAACTTCTGGTTCTGATTTAACCAACACCTCGGATAACAATGATGATTTCACCGCTGACCCACGTAAGCGAAAAAGAGCAATGACCTCCATATCTGGACGTCCGGACGTAAGATCCCGTAACGGACAACGTGCAGCCGTATAGAATTAGCGGAGACCATAGACTGCTGCACGGCAGACAAAACAACCATCCAAGAAGTGATATGGAATGAAAATAAATAAAATAAATAGGGTGGCGCAACAGAGTGAGGAGCCCTTGGGCCTAGCGCATTTCTCACAACCATGTCTTGTGAGGAAATGGAGGGGACCTACAATTTTCTGCCGGTTCCGAACGGCTAATCGAAAAAACGCTTTTCATGGCAATGAATACTAACGGAGAACTTGCCAAATCCTCGCGAAAGGCGATATCCCTGGAAAAAACATTTTTGCCTCTGCTGGGATTCGAACTCGAACCTCTGGATTAACAGGCGGACATGCTATCCATCACACCACGAGTACCACAGTGATATGGAATGGGCTGGGTATAAAGAAGATGAAGAACTGCGACAGTGGCGCCTGCTACAGACAGCAAAAAAACGCTTATTTGGATGCGGATTTGTCAGGGATAAGGTTATCTGTCGAAATCCAGTTAATGAGGGTAAAATGCGCATCCGCATCAGGGCTAAATTCGCCAACATTAGATTAATACGCATCCACGCTCCCTTAGAAGAGCAAGGCGATAATTCCAAAGACTGCTTCTACGCTCTCCTCGAAGATACATATGAGCAATGCCTTAGACTAGACATGAAAATCTCCCTTTGTGATTTTTACACAAAATTATAAAGGGGTATCTTTAAAACACAAACGGTAAGCATAGCCTACATGACAAAACCTTCGAAAACGAAATCATGTGATAGATGTCCAAACTTTTCCAGCGGCCAACTTTGACTTCAACCACTACCTTGTTATAGCCAAGGTACGAATGAGGATATCCTGTTTACGTCTCGAACAAAACAACGATGTGAGACGATATAACGTGAAATAGCTAAATCGTAAGAGACTATCTGTGATTTTTCCAATCGAGTGTCCTCCAACTATTCTTGAATCGTTTTCCGCCAGCATTAAGCTTTAAAGACCAGTGGCAGCAATGCCAAACAAGCTATCGAAATTGCAGCCTCTGGTGTTTTGGCTTTCACTAGGCCTTCAAAATGAAACCCAGGTTCTATGAATAAAGTAAATAGGTCAATGCAATCAAACAGAAGGCACGTAAAATCTTGATTCAAACGAGAACAAGGGCCGCTTTCGACCAGTACAACAAGATTTACAAAAAGAAATTAAGGAAAGAACACTGAATTCTTAAAAAGAAAAAGCATAGCATGAGAATTGCTCGTTTGAGCAGGTAATTGAGAGATGCCTTGATAGGAAAAAATTCGAAAGTGTTACCCAAAAAAAAGGGTGGCATGCCGCGTACCCAAGCTTGAGCGAAACATAGTGAAAGACTCACGGTCGATGCTGAGGATTTAGGTAGACCACTTCTGCAGATTACTTAGCGACGCGACGATTAATGCACAAATTCGGCTGTCAGGCAGATGGCGGAATGCCCCATCGAAGATGGACCTTGAACAAGAATACTTTCCTCTCGACCTAAAAGAAGTTAAGCTTGCCATATGCAAACTTAAATCAAGTGGAAGAGGGCCTCTAGCCACTTAGGGTGCAAAACTAGAAACAACTTGTTCAACATCAAGAGAGGTTGGTTGAGCACCAGGATCACCCCGAACTGTAGTGCCTGCCTTAGTAAGTAAATTGAGTATGTTAGCGATATATGAGAGTGCCTTCACTGACGCGACATGGACGAAAAACCGTTTCAATACGTTTTTTGTTAACGCGACGACAAAAACGCTGTCATAGCGTTTATCGCAACTAGGAAAAATCAATGTGTTTTAGCCTGTCTGCGGTCTTCAGATAACGTTTCATACTTATGTCATCTTTCATAACCTTCAATATACAATCTCAGGACCACCGCGCCTTCCCAGATAACTATAAACACTTTTATACCCAGACCCACTCTCTCCTCTATTTTATGAATATTACCACTCATAGTTATCGTGTAACTCGACTTGAATAAAAAATACCCGTTTAAATTATTTATAATTTGTTTTAATAATAAAAATTAACATCTGAACTCACTTATTACCTTATACCCCGCTTTGAATTGAATTTCATAAATAAACATGCTTATGATTACTGTATCGCTGATTAATTTGTCCGTTGACAGAATTTTTAATTTCATTGCGCTCCGTGTTCGCTGAGACTGTGAAGCAATATTAATTCAATATAATTTATTGTGTTCAGATTTCTGTTTGTTTTTATTTATGCCGAGGTGTGACCTTGTCATATGTGACATCAAATTGAATATGAATGGCGATTTTATTAAATTAACAGATGCAGGAGACATGCTCACGAATGTTAATAGTCAGTTGCGTGACTAAGAAAAATGTTTGTGAAAACTTGAAAGCCATTATCCGATCCGATGACCTGGATTCCCAACTCCGTTCTTGTTTGTGTCTTGTTATTGAGTTGAAAGTTCTCCTCCCCGCACTCAGAAAATAAAAGTCAACATCTTTTTTAATCAGTCAGAAAGGAAATAGAAAAATGGTTTGACATTCGAAAGAAAGTATAAAAAAAAGAGAAAACTGTCGAAGTAAAATATTTTTCCCCTGTCAGTTCATTGACATTTTCATATATTTTAACCCTTTCATCGTCCACCCTGTGCATTGTGAAATGTCCAAAGATTATTCTTCTTTAGATTGGAGAGAGAGAATCAAGTAATTGAAGTCATACCCTCAGTTATATCTTGAAATTGCTTTATATCCGTTTATCATCATCATCGTCATTGTTATTAACGTTTTATGTTATCGAAATCAAAAGGAATTGTGCGCGCTTTTTGCTGAGACTATATGCGGATATTGAGCAGTGAGTGAAGAGCAGTCAAAATAATCATTTGATTGTTCCGTATACCCCTTTTATGGAATTACTTCCTCCTTCTACATTTCGATTTCCTTTCTCTGCAATTCCTTTTGAAATATAGCACAACATTAAATATAGTTGTTATGAATTGCTGAGCCTCAATTAATTTGATGCTTTTTGTTTGGAGCCCTCCCTCATCAGGGTTGGGTTGAAGTAAATTATTAAATGGGCTGGAAGATATTTAACCTTTTGTCTAAATGTGTGGGAGTGATGTAATAATTCAGAACGAAAGGGGTGCTGGCATTTTTGTGCAAAAATCTTAGATTGCTGTTTTTGCTTCAAGCTGTGTTAGGTCAAGACTTTTTGCAAAAGCAATCAATGCGAATAACAAAAATACGCATCTGGTATTGGGGTGGCCTGATAAAAAGAAATTCTAGTCATAAAACTTCAATAATTATGCTACGCGAACAAGTGGGTCTTTTGAGCTGGTGGGTTTGTCTCTGCATCCCTGTAGCTGAAAAACAAAAGATTCAATGGGAATTTTTGGTTATATGTCGGGAAGAGGGTAAAGATTCTTTACTTCTAAGTTCGAAGCGATCCTCGATTCATACTAAATGAACCTTCATAAGCAATTAGAGCCATGCGTTGCCGTTATCATGATGATCAAGGGCTTGCATCTAGGCTGGATGCTAGATGCTGGATGCTGGATGATGGATGCTGGATGCTGGGTGTTCGGTGCTGGATTCTGTATGTTTGATGCTGGATTCTGGATGTTTGATGCTGGATGCTGGATGATGGGTGCTGGGTGTTGGTTGTTTGGTGCTGGATGCGATGCTGGATGATGGGTGCTGGATGATGGGTGCGGGCTGCTGGGTTTTCGATGCTAAATGTTGGATGCTATATGCTGGATGCTGGATACTGGATGCTGGTTGCTAGATGCTGGGTGCTGGGCATTGGTTGTTTGGTGTTGGATGCGATGCTGGATGCTGGATGATGGGTGCTGGCTGCTGAGTTTTCGATGCTGGATGCTGGATGATGGATGATGGATGCTGGCTGCTGGGTGTTCGATGCTGGATGGTGTATACTTGATGTTGGATGCTGGATGCTGGATGTTCGGTGCTCGATGCTTTATGCTGTGTGCTGGCTGCTGGGTGTTCGATGCTGAAATCGGGATGCTGGATGCTAATGTTGCTCGGTATTGGAATTGTAATTGTCACTATGAATGACGCTTATGACTTGGAGAAGGTTGAATACCATAACGTTAAAATTGAAGCTTTTGATGCTCCAGATATTTAATGTAAATAACCCGTAGTATTTCATGTTGAATGGACATCTCTACATACCTCCAACGACATTGCAACACAGACGAGATCACGTTTCAATCACATGAAGAAAATCGCACTCGAAGAACCTATCTTCCTTATGTTGTTTCAGTAGTGGCGGTTTACGGAATATGAGCCAAGATAAACAGAAGTCCTTATCGAGGGAGTTACTCCCGTTCAAGGTAATATTAAATAATAAATGATAAAGTCCTCAAAGCTTGCGATAGTGGGTCTTTTGGTCAAGCCATTCTTAACAGCCTCAAACGGACATAACTCTCAGGTCTCTCTCACTCAGATGAAACCGATTCTCATAAAAAGAAAAGGAAAACTTATAACTCTTCACAATAACCATAAATCGTTTTTGTTTGAATTTGAGAATCAAATTCCCCGCCGACAGTGAACCAAAACCACAAGCGTTCATTTGAAATTGATCCCTAAACCTCAATATCCCATAACTATAGCAACAACAATCAGAAAAGTTCAGTAGCAATATAGCTTCCAACAATGGAATATCACAAACCCATAAAAACTGACAGCTCTCCCCTCAATGCTGCAAAAAAGGTGTTGACACTTTGATTTATCTGGCATGCCATCATCTGAGCTTTGCCTCGTACCATTTGAATCATCATCACAACAAAGAAAGAAAGAAATATCCTACCTCTTTGGCCAAAAAGACACACCAATCAAGTAATATCTGGAATTTCAATATTGTGTCCTGCTATCAAAAAAGAAAAACGAACAGCGCGCAGCTGGCCAAGAGACAAACAGAAAGATTATACAGTTCTTGGGAACAACGCTGAAAAAAAAAAAAATACCAACTGGATCATCTACGAGTATAAACTGCCCACTTACGCCCAAATATGCTACGATTTTGAGACTCTTTTGCGGTGCCTGCGTGTTTTTTGTGTGTTTTTCGTCTCAATGCCAATTTAAAAATTCCAAAATGAAATATAAATCGACCAAATTAATATTGGGTCGCGATGCAGGACAGGACAATTCTGAGAGAAAAATGTCCAAAACTTTGTATGCGATTGTGAGTTTTGATGGTGGGGCAGAGAAAGTTGCGCGCTCACAGTGTAGTCAAAGTGACATGGGAGCAGACTCGATGGGATAAGGTAGAAGGGACATTAAAATGCTTCTGAATTTTTAATATTTAAGAAATATACTTTTTTTTTCTTGTTGTTGTTTGTGGAGAGGAAGAAGTAACGATATTTCGTTCCTCGTTTGAGCGAGCACTCAGATTCCTACTGACTCATCAAAAAGTTTGAAAGTAGGGCCTGCTCATGTGGGGTATCAAACTAAAACTAGACTTTTATGTAACTGAAATCTGTTGACCGAAGTAAGAAAGAAGTCCAATGCCTAAACAACACTTATCACGAGTACCTCTTCAATCTGATGTTAAGGCCGATTGAAATCACAATAAAAACAATTACAGCAGCCCTGCAAATTTTAGCCTCAGGGAATTAGTTTCTTGTGTCTAATTATAATTACCTTTCACCACACAAAGCGCACTCATAATCAGGCCATCTTAGCACATACTTACAAGTCATCAGTTTTATTATGGCGCTTTATAGATGCTGGAATTTGATAAACCTTTACTTTTTTGATCCGTGGCCCGCTTTGTTTTATTCTTCGTTTTTTTTTTGCGTTAGGGCTTTTTGGGCCAAAGTACATTCAGACGGAGCATCGATTAAACGTTCCGATACGGCGGCATATAACAACTCTCTTGTACCACAACAGACAGCACAAATTTTCGGCTTCCATTGAATGAAAGATCATGCGCGCGCTGTTGGTTCGCATTCTGGTATGATAAATGTGGTTATCTGTTTCAAGTGATACAGCCTGGCGATTACTGTTAGCCGGAATATAAAACACGACAATTAACAGCATTTACTGGACATTAATCATTTTAATCACTGGCGAATGATCACTGGAGAGTGAGTTGAGACGCCGCGGCCGGTCTCCGTCCACATCGTCGACACTGCCACTGCGTAAAGGTTGGTTTTTTTTTTTTATTGCAAGCGTATTAAAAAACGCATATGACAGGCAGGTAGTTTCTCTTTTCTCAGATAGCAGTGTTGTATTGTTAATCAAAAAAGGGTCGACCAATACCATCAGTAAGTGTGACAAAATTTTATGAAGTTTTTTGGTAAAAGGCTAATTTTTTATTAAAAAAAAAATAAATAAGAAAATTTATTCATACCTACTTAACTTAGCAAAGCCAACAAACTGAAAAGTGAAAAGATGAAAAAAGACTTTAAGAGAAGTGCGCACAAATTTGCCTGCCGAATCAGAAGGAAGATGTGTCTAATGTCAGTAGCTTTGACCCTTTGAGTAGACATGCTTCTAAGCTTACTGAGCTGTTGAGGCTTCTGAATAAAGTTGTTTTGATAGTTATTGTGACCAGCAAGTCTGCCTGTTACGTGGGAGTTCGAACTTCGGAAGCATCCAACTGTTTTTCGACGAATATCGCCTTTCGGGAGGGATTCGTAAGCCTTCTTATTAATGTTATTTTACAGCCGCTTTTGATGTAGCCGTTCGAGATCAGCAAAAAGTTTTTGGCCTCTCCATTTCTCATCTGCGGCGCCTGCCGGGTCTCCCACAGCTCTGTTATCGTTGCCATCTAGTGGCTTACGGTGACGTGTCTCCCTGTAACGCGGGAGGTTCAAATACCAGAAAAATCAAGGAAAAAATAGGAGAGGAATTAGCAATTTCTCCGAGAATAGTTTCACGTCATGAAAAATGCATTCTCGACTAAATGTTCTCAATCGAAAGAAAATTGTTGGTCCCCACTATTCCTCACCGAGGTATGGTTGAGAGAAATGCGGTAGTCGTCGACTCTATTGTTGACTCTGTTGTCGTCGGATCAATCGTAGAGCTTAGACTTTGGAACATTAGTGGTCGAAGAAGTTGTCCATATTGTGAATTAACTATCGATACATATTCCATCTTGAGTGTGTGTAAGAGCTTTGGTTTGAAAGTTATTCTACTTTAATAACGAAAATTTGGATGGTTTTGAAATGAGAATGACTTCACTACTCCCGAAGTGACGATTCTGATGCTATGACAATAATTCTGCTGATCAGGTTACTTTCAAAATTTCTCAGCCACATAAAATTTCTGGACGGCAGATTGCGATGCTCCCCAAACTTGTAAAGAACCGACCGTTTGCGTTACTCTGGAGACATCGACCGTGGAACTACAACAAAGAAGGATAAATGTGGTGATGTGTGTTCGATGCTCGAAGGACCAAATGTTCACTTGGTTGTCATGATCATCTCTTTGTCTGTTCCACTTTGCTTTAAAATAAACACACTTGACGTTCTTACTTACTGCGGTTGGCTTTGCTACAGTTTGGGAAACCTGGGCCTCAACCAACAACTTTCGATTCGGGAGAACTCTCCCGAGTTTTTCACTCTCAGTTGGTTGAGGTCTTCTTCTAATTGATTGGCCCACCTAAGATGAAGTCTTCCAATTCCGCGATTTTATCAAGCTGGAGCGTGGGTGTCTATCAGCTCTACATGCCCCAGACACAGTAGTCTCCCGATGCACACTATGGCCATGTCACGGAAGAGCTCATACATCTCGTTGTTGTATCCTCTTCTCTACGAATTGTCTTTGCACATACGGGACCAAAGATCATTCGGAGTATTTTTATTTCGAAATGACTAAAGGCTTCCTCATCAGCTATAGATAAGGTCCATGCTTCCCCATCGTATAGGAGGACTGAAATGGCCAAAGTCTTGTAAAGGTTTACCCTTTTTTTAGAGGGGATTTTATTTCTCTATTGCCTTCTTAATCCAATGAAGCAGTGGTTTTAAAGAGTAATACTCTCCGTTGGATCTCCGCACCGATGTTATTTCGTGTGTTCTTTAGCTGATCCTAGATAGACGAAGTTCTGTCTGTTGTGACGTTTAGTCCAATTCGTCGATGTTCTCTGTCGTTGTTTGGACGAACTTGTTCGTTGTATATAACAACTTTATCAACCAGGCTGCCTGCAAGATGGTGGTATGTGTTGGCGGATGTTCGAAGAGGAAAGAAGTGCAAATGATGGCGTCGGTCGGACATCGAGAACCGATTTGGAACGGGAGGAAGCGAAGCCTGTAAACGGAGATGTCCAGACATTTCGGAACCCTGTATGGTCGAGGAATTTCGGACTAATTCACACTTTACGAGTCACACCCTTCGTTTTTTGCAGCGAGTTAAAATCTGACTTTGACTTAGACATTAAAATCATTCTGCTGCTATAAGCGATGGGAGAGCGATAAGCCTTTAATTGTTCTCGTGTATGTCCGACAAAGCCGTTCGGATCCGGCATAAAATTGTAGGTCCCCTCCATTCCCTCACAAGGCAATGGTTGTGAGAAATGCGCTAGGCCCTGGAGCTCCTCGCTCTTTTGCGCCACCCTATTTATTTTATTTTTTTTAAGTCCGACAAGAACAACGTCATCGTTTAAATTCTAAAGCTTCTCGAAGGAGTAGAACCAAATTAAACACTCCACTTCCTCAAAAAAGTCTTACTGAACGAACTTTTCCCGCATTGCTTACTCACTCCCTCCATTTTGAAATCATGAAATCGTATAATTCTGTGATCATAAGTTTCTTTTTCTTTATTTGTTTTTTTTTCTGTTTCATTGTTTGTATATGACTCCACCTGCCTCGCAGTTCCACGCGAGTATCAAAGGTACATTGTTGAAAAATCTTTTGCAAGTTCGTTTATCTCACGTTTCCACCCTAAAAATAAAAAATGTTAGAAAAAATAAACAAAGAATTTTCGTAAGTTAAACTTCCGTTCCAACATAGCTTGGGCGGTGTTCCATGAAGAATAACGTGCAAGGATTTTCATCGACAGTCTATACGAAAAAGTTACAAAAAAAAGAATCTATAAGATATCCACTCTCCTCGTGCCAATGATACCTGCATTCATCCATGCCTAACTTTTACCTTACACTTTATTCTCCCAAGGCAATTCGAGTTGGCTGATGGTGAACGTAACGTAGAGTGAGAGAAAAAGAAGGAAAAAAAATTAATATTCAACTTGAAGACATTTGAACGACCTTCATAATTTTACACACCATTACACCGATATTAGTTGGCACTGCCAACTTCGGGGGTAAAGAATAAAGATTCAACAAAAGAGATTGCCCTAAATGTGTAGCAGGAGTGAAATTTATACTCTCATAGCATTAGGGGAGCTGAGATCCTTTGTGTTTAGCTTAATACATAACGCAGATAAGGAATATTGATGGATTCTATTTTGTATCCAGATTGAATTTCAGATTGCACATCGGGATGATTGGGTGGTGGGTTGAATGATACTTTTGGTCCCCTTTTCCTTTCGTGCAAATGATTGTAGGTACTCCCGGCATGCAAATGTTTATAAATGTATCCAAAGAAGGCATAAATTCGCTTTGAGTGTGTGTGGATGGATGCTGGTGCTGGTGCTGGCGCTGGATTGGGGTGACGTGAAAGGAAGAAAAAAATATATAAAAAAAAAAAACCGGAATATCTCTCTCTAACCATTTCATAAAGAATAGCGCGCGTCTTTCTCATGTTAACTTTCACATTGTGACGTATTTATGGATATCATGTGCCACAATTCGCCTTCAACGGCATCTGTCTTCAATGTCATTGGCAGGATGGAGAGAGAAAGAGAGAGAGGGGGGTGAATAGTGATACACAGGTAACGGCAAGCAACAGTAGCAGCAGCATAATATCACAGCTATACCTATGAGTTGCTTCTCCAGTTTCTCGATGACAACAATGACGTCCAGGAGAATGACGACGATGACGAGGACACCGTTTCAAAGAACCTGGTCTGGCGCTGGCGCAGATTTGCATATGAGAGAAGAAAAGGCTGTACGACCGACCGACGACGACGACCCATCAATTGGTGATATAGATTTCATTGAATGAACGGCGCGGCGGTGTCGGGCAGAGACCGTCACTTCAAGGGAAGAGTGATTAATATACGAGTGTATGCAAAAATCTTTTACGCTGATTAAAAACTGTTCCTGAGTCTTGTTGTTAGATTTGCAGAGGGAACAAAGAGAAAAAAGTCATAGGAAGGTGACTACGTGAAAATTTGCCCTCTAACCTGAACTAGGTAGGAATTCGTAATTTAAAATAGTCCTCCGATGAATACTCTAAACAAAAAAATGACATCAGTTTTTCACTATTCATTTGCTTCCCTGTCAGAAGTCACTCTTCACCTCATTAAACTGACACACAGACTACAAAGTGTCAAAACTCCTTTGACAATTATTACGCTAAATTCATATGACGTTGAATTTTGTTCAGACACCGAAAGACGAAATAATTCATAATCGCGTCTGAAGAATGCGTGAGAATACCGCACGCGCTGTGTTGCTGACGATCTACACATTATAACGTCTCCAGCTTTTTGTGTGATGGAAGAGACCACCGCTAGCGGCACCCTTCCAAAAGCCAAAACTGTAACCATCTGGTGAGACGTCTGCCTCAAGTGTTTATAGATGTGATGATTATGACTATGCTAATGAGACTCAAGAAATATAAAAGTCATGGTGCGATGAAATTATTGCATGGCGTAGTTTTGGGGGGAGTTCGTATAATGATGAAAATTCAAAACTATATGAAGATGAGTGCAATCAGACGATGGATCCTGCGAGTATATGTAAATAAAAATGATCGTGGAAGGTGTTACAAAAGTACTTAATAATAATTGAGTGAATAAGGAAAACAGATTAAGCTTTCACAGCACAACTGAGGTGGGCTCAGATCTATTTCTCAAAACTATACCTTGTGAGGTAATGGAGGGGACCAATTTCCTGCTTATGATTTTGTGGTGCCTAGGTAAGCATGTCTGGTTGTTAAGTGGGAGTACGAGGTTCAAATCCCAAGAACATAAAATTGTTTCTTTAAAAGGGTATCGCTGTTCTCTAGGAAGCCCTCTGAAATTATTAAGCCACGAAAAGGGCTCTCTCACTTAGCTGTTCGGAATCATTTTATAAGCAGTTACCTGAAGAGAGTTTTGAACTTTCGAGCCTTGTTGCACCACTCTAATTGAATTTGTAAAGCTTATAATTTTTATCGATTGTCATTTGATAACGTTAGATTTCTTGTGCCAAGTCCTTTAAGAAATTCACAACATGAAGACGAAGACTACTGAAATCAAATCCTATGGATTGACGATGTGTCCGAAACAACAACCCGAAAGCAGCATCAGAGTTTCGTTAGGGCTAAAGTGCTATCTAACAGACGATTGATTTTGCTGAAAAAAATTTAAGCATGCAAACGCACAGTGAAGCTATTTATTTGAAGATGCCATTTTTAAATATTGAGGCGGTATTTATGATATCCCCCACCAGTGGTAAGGTATATTTGCCATTTACACTAAAACTCAGACGGTCGGGTACCACAAAAGTCGAGCGTATAAAGCACCTACACTTAAGGCAGTGATTTCTTTTTGTCGCTTCAAGCTCATTTGTTTTGACCATTCTTTCGTAATTGATGGGAGAAGAGAAATTGGTAAAGTCGTGGAACTGAAAACTCCTCCGGAACGAAGTGTTGAAGCTGTTGTCAAAAAGTTTCTCTCCTTAAATGCAGTCAATGATATAGTCAGTTGTTGCTAATGAAACTACTCTTGGATTTTATAGAAAGCTATCACATTTCTCAAATGGTATATGCCTTAAGAATGATATTACGAAATTGTCCTTCGCAATTCTGTCAGAAGAAATTCTCAAATTTCAAAGAACCATATTTTTTTGGTTGAGTTGAGGTCTTCCGAAGCACCTCTACTTACATACATATGGTGGCGCTACAGAGCGGGGAGCCCCGAATCCTAGAGCATTTCTCACAACCATGCCTTGTGAGAGAATGGAGGGGACCTATAATTTTCTGCCGGTTCCTAATAGAGAAAGATCTTTTCACGGTAATGAATATTCTTTAAGATGACTTGCCAATTTCTCGCGAAAGGCGATACCAGTGGAAAAACATTTTTGGTTTCTGTTGGGATTCGAAACACACACCTTCCGTGTAACAGGGAAAAATACTATTCATTACGCCACAGTCACCGCCACCACCACCGTACCGCACCTGGTTGTGATAATCTTTCTTGATTTTCATCAAAGCCTGCATTTACGATCAACATCCGTTTGAACAGAAGTAATCTTTTGCCCAGCTCCCATTGCAGCTCGCGACTTATGGATCAGCCATCGGACGCTTTAATTCCAAGGTTTTATTTAAAACCCTTAATAGCCAACTTCAAATCAGTTCGTAAATGGATCACACCTGAGATTCGAGACGGTTCCAAAACCAAGGAAGAATTTGCTGTGGGTGATTTCATACGCACTTCTACCGGAGTAGCTCTTTAGTTACGAATATAAACTGTTTTTTAAAAAGATTATCCAAATATGATGAAGGATCTGCGTCTTATTAGACCTTTACCTACTTTGACATCGATAGGTATAAGAATAGAAGTCTTTACTAAACTCTCAATCAATTTTTCTTGGCTATTTTCGCTGATCAGGAAATGAGATCGCTGATAAACTTGTGCCAGCACGCACTCAAGCTAACGGTCTCAATGCCTACTTCAACCTGGCTTGGTCTGCCAGATTTTTTTTTTTTAGGAGCTAATATCTACGATTGGATTTGTTGAGAGCACAGCCGTCATTCAATGATTTAGCTCTCCTACATTGAAAAAAAAACTTGCTGCATATTAAATTTGTCAAAATAACAGCAAATACTTTCTGTGAACCCTGTGAAAAAAAAGATGATGCAGCCGAGATTCTCATTGTAGTTGTCCTGAATTTTCTTAAGCTAGTTGCATAAACTGACCTGTGCCCTTATAGTTCGAAAGCTGTAAACTGAGGCTTTTTATGATTGCATGGTCTTTAGGCTTATTTACAAAGAAGTTTCCGGTCTGGTAGGCTACCACTCAGCGGTAGTACAATGAATCGGTACCGGTGCTTAGGTCTGAGTTCCAGGGGTTTCGTTGAATATTGAGGAGTAATCCCTTAATTTCTATATTGATCTTGTTCAAAGCTTTGAAAAGTTTTTGAAAAGAGAAAATCATAACAAATTCCTACGAGTATTTTAACGTCTATGTCAGACTGTTGAGTCCCAAGATATAGGTACTACGTCAAATTGCAAAAGCTACTCCTTCGTAGCTAAAACTTTTACACAAGGTAATGTAGAAGAAGCATGATTCTGAGTCATGTCAAGCGAATCAAAGAGCAGGATTAGTGAGACCTAAATGTTAAATGGTTATGTAGTCACTTGGCAAAATGTTATGGCTGACTAGCTGTGGTTAACCAGGTCATGTGATTGACATAAGATCCAGATCCAGATCATAAGTTCGTGCCCTTATATAGAAACCTGTACTAGAATTTGTGCTCATCTGAGAAACGGTACTTCTAAAGTGCACATGTAAGCAAGATTTCTCGGGGTTCCAACATTGTGGGAAGACCTACGGTCTTATCAAGACTTACTGTCAGTATTTCACGTAACGCAAGTGTTCATATTTATCGACAGAGAGAGTAGTTGATGACTCTTCGTACTGCCAAGTGTCTAATGTGATTTCGAGCTTCATGGTGTTTGAATTGGATATTGCTTTTTAAATCAAATTGCTCAGACTATTCAAATTTTTCATTTCACATTTTTCACCTTTTTACTGTTCTTTCTGCCTCTCACTCATCCGAATCTTTTATTCTCTGAAGATATTTGTAAGGTCCTTGTTTCTTGGATGTATTTTGTTTTCATTAGTCATAGTTATCATACTTTTCTTCCAACAGAGTCATCTTACTTGTTTTAGCCAAACTCTTATGACCCATTGCATGTGCACAAACCTTCAGTATCCCTGTTGAGCACTATTCATATAGAAACCAATGACGACTCAAAACAAAGAACATTAACTCTCGCGCATATAAAAACCGAAGACAAAATTTCTTGTTAACAAAACTACTGAACTCACATCCTTTTGCCAATAACCCCAAATATAAGAAAACGAACAGAAAAACCAAAACAAAAAGTGAATCCAAATTTCCAGACGATTTGCCATCGGTAAGTGAGTATATTGGTATCAAATGACACTGCGTGCGAAAAATCAATGACCACTTGTAGTAAGAAAGCCCCATTCCCACCATACCGATCGATTTCGTTTCATATCCGTCCGGTTGAACACTACAAACTGATGGTCAATTGTTAGTCATTTGTGAAATCAAGAAGCTCATTTGTGCTACCTCAACAATTGTCTCTCTTGACTTTTGGACTTGTTGTCGGTGGTTTTCCCCCTTTTGGGATATGAATTCATAAGTCATCCATCCAGTTTCCTTTCTCTCTCTCTCTCTCTCTATTTCTGTTGAGTCTTCCCTTTGGGCAGCCCCTGTAGCCATCAGTGGCAGTGGCTTTCAACTGCAAACACTCTCATTGTCAGACCATATCACCATATATACCTACCTACTCTATGAGAACGGATATCAATCAATATTTAAATTGAGTTAACACGAAACAGGGGGTGTGATTTGTTGATTATAAGGAAAGACATTGATACCCGTTCATTAAAATCACAGAATACCGGATAAACATTTACAGTGCACACACAACAACAACTCTGATACATATACTCTCGAACTACTCGAGCATTGATTGCAAGGATTCAATTCCACCTACAAACATCTGTAGGCATAGCTCATCATAATGTGAATGAGATACTTGGTCACATTTTAATTTGTTTGATCGTCCATGTCCTGTAATTGATGCAATGGACAATTGTTCTTATATAAAGACTGAGAGTCTCGCAGAGTACCTACGGCATAAGATAAAACACAGTATCGTCGTCAGTCGTCGTCGTCGAGTTTAATCCTGATGTTGATATATTTGTAATCAGATGGTATCTCATTTTCATCACTCAACCTGTGTAGGTTAATGAGGTTCCTTTTGTTTGGCGGTATTTTGCAGCTATGCCACTGCCAGTGCCAGTGCCAGTGGCCAGTGCATGGGCGAATTTCATTTCGATGACAATGATTAAACGAAACATAAGTGACCCCTGGAGGCAAAAATAAAGTTTTCACAACGATCGACGACGTTATTGTAATGAATCCGTATAAATCGCGACTCTTTGGAGTTAAGTGGTCCGAAACACGTTCGGTTTCTTTATTATAAGAGAGCTCCTTTGGGAATACATCCGGTCGGTGTTGGTGGTTAAATAAGTAAGGATTTGCTCCAAGTGAAATGTGAGACTATGAGATTTTTCTGTGAACGGATTCGCATTCATTACGCTGTGGTTTTTCAATCGGAAAAATATAAATTGAAAAATTAATAAGGAGATGTGCTGTGATTCATCATTGGAATGTGAGCATATGCAAAGCTCTGCACAGGTGGGGAATTTATGCTATTGTGTTCGACTTTGAGACTATCCTTACATTTATTCATCACCATGGACAGCAAATGACAGTCGGGACATGACTAGTGTAAGTACTACTAACAGAAACACGCCTGCCATCCTAGTTCGATTTGAATTTCCATAAAATTTGACTTGTCGTTCGTTGCGTTCAAATCCATTTCACTTAACAAACCTCAATCCACAATAAAAAATACACCACGAGAGAGCAAGAGAGAGATACAGCAGAGTGTCGCAAGTTGGATAAATAAATGTCCTTTCGCATAAATCTTTGCGAAATTAAATCTCCACTTGTAATAAATTCATCAAAAGTCACATAAAGCTAAAGAAACAAGTAAAAAAATATTTAAATGCCAGAGCTCCAAGTAAACCATTGGCGCATGCGCATTCAGGTCTCTGTGAATGAATTGCCTCCTTCTAAAGAAGCAACAACAAACCTAACCTACCTTCTACACCTATACCCGCCACGCCGTGAAACAGAGGTGTCAACGAAAAACTTATTATTAAATAAATACTCTCACAAATGCATTTATAATTCGTTTATCGTGCTAAAATCAACTTTATCACCCAATTCCCTGTGATTTCGAATTATTATAGCGCACTCTTGGTGTTTGTCGTATGGTTGTGGTTACTGGTTGGACCTAAAGTGATATTTATATAAATGCGACGAGCTAACGTATTGAATGGCGAAAAGCAAGCGCGCACGGAATCAGAAGAGTTTCGGTTTGTTTTTGTTTTTTTTTTTAATGCGCAGAGAGTGCAGAGTGGACGCGGATTGAAAGGAGGCTGAAGAAACAAACGCGCAAAAAATGAAATAAAATTGATATTGAGGACTTAAGCTTAAACACACGCCATGGCTGAATGAAAAGCGCAGATTTGCTTATGAAAGACAAAAATTGTAATGGCCGGCCTCTACTCAAATCAATAGTTAGTGAGAATTGAATATGGAAGAACTATGTTGGTAGAGAATAAGAACAACGACACCCTATGATTCTGTCTATACAAGTCGTGTCGTTATGTACATGGCGTTTTATGATTTGTTCATCGTCCAATTCAGTGAGAAAAATAAAATAAAAATTAATGAGGTGGAGCGAAAGAACGAGGAACCCCAGCGGCTATCGCATTAGTCACAACCATGCGTTGTGAGGGAATGGAGGGGCTCTTCAATTTTCTGCCGGTTCCGAACGGCTAGTCCAGAAAGCGCTTTTCATGGCAATGGATTTACTGTTGGAGGAATTGCTAATTCCTCGCGGAAAGTGACACCCGTGGAAAAACATTTTTGCCTCTGTAGGGATTCGAACCATGAAATTCTGGGTTAAGGGCAAACATGGTATACTATCACGCCACGGGTACAACGAAGTACGGTCGTTTGAATTCAAATAACATTTTGAAACTAATTCAGATTTTGAATAGTGTAAATCGCAACCAGATCTTCAATTCGTAATGCCATTATGCCAACCTGTGAGCGTTATTAGTTAGAAGAGCCTAGCGCATTTCTCTCAAGTATACCATGTGAGGGAATTGAGAGGACATACAATTTTTCTCTAAATTGAGATAGCGCTTTTCGTGGTATTAAACTGCTATCGGAGCAATTGCCAATTCCTGGCAAAAGGCGATAAACTTTCTTTTTCCGGATATTTCTTCGCCCACGTAACAAACAGACACGCTAACCTTACGCCAGGGGCATAATTTTTTGAAACAAAATTTATTATTTAAAAAGAACACGAAAAATGAATGCGATCGGTTTCAAACGGAAGAAGTTGTGGAACTTTTGGTTATCCTGCCTTATACTCAACGACTAGAATATATTTTACTTACATAAAATTAGAAAAGAAATATGGCGGGGCACAGAGCGCAGAGGGCCTCAAGACCAAGTTTTTTTTCTCTCGCTCATAACTTATAAGGAATAGAAAAGACTTTTTTGCCGACTCCAAACGGGCAATGGAAAAACGCTTTTCTTTTCATTATAATTACTCTCTTAGGACTTGACAATTCTTGCATAAAAACAATTGGGTGTTTCTTGGATTTGTACCTTAAAATTCCGCGTAACAGGCGGCAATGCTACTGCTTAGCAGGCCTGTGCAGTAGATGGAAATCTCACCGCCAGGAATTAAACATAAGTATCGGAGAAATCAGCTAAAAATTAGAGATGAAGAGCAGTGGATGCGAATAAACGCCTATTGGCTGCGTCGACCACTGCAGTATGTTTAAAAAAAAGAAAAGAAGAAACAGATGGGGAACAAGAATCCAGAACCTAAACACGCACCTAACTTCCACCCCTCGAAGAAACTAAATACTTTTGGAGTTTCAGCCATTGACACCCGAAGAAGTATGGATACCTTGATGTGGCGCATTGCTTCAAAAGTAAAGAAAGTACTCAACACTCTTTCAATGCGAGAGTATTATTGCAAGGAAATTTTTTGTGTAAATCTAATAAAACTAATCAAGTTCGTTTGATCACTGATCAAGTAGATTCCAATACGATTTGCATTGATTATTGCATCATTAAGTTAAAGCTTGTCGGTTGGGCTAAACTGAAAATAAATCTCTTGTTGTGTGAAGAATCAGTGGCGTAGCATAGGGGGGGGGGGGGGGGGGTTTGGGGATAAACCCCCCCCCCCCCCCCCCCCCCGAAAATATTTCAGTCGAATATCATTTAAACGCTTCATTTAATTTTTTTTGGTTTATTGATACAAATTTGTTTTTTATATTTAAAATTTAAGTTCGAGCTTTTCACAAATCAGTATCTAAATACATGTATGTTTGTGTTTTGCCTACATTGAGCTGTAGAAAACAGTTGAAATGCGTTAGTAGGGCTCCTATTTATTAAAATCATTGACTTATTAAACATGGACTGCTAGGACCCAACTTCACTATGGTTCCACTTATTCTAAGCAATACTAGCGAGCATCATTTCAGCAGAAAACTAGTGAAACATTTTTGAAACTGCTAAATAATCACAGCAGATGTCGTTAGTGTTTTAGTTAAGAGTAAGATATTGGCTAGTGTAACCAAAAATAAGTGCAATCATTATTATCCAACTTTTGTATAGAGAATTAATGCAACTAGCAGTCCATGTATCATAAGTCAATACAATGCTTCAATCACATTGATCTATTACGCCAGTTCCACAAAGAAAAATCTCACTGAGCGCTCAATGTCACTTTGACGGAGCGCAAACAGTTTTGTGGAACATAATTCTCAGCTAAAGTGTGTCCTTGTTTTCAAATTTTTACTCATCATCATCAGAATGTACAACGAAAATTCGCTGATGCTGAAAAAATAGCCGAGCCTATAGGAGAAAAAATTGAAGTTTCCAGGATTGTGCATCGTCAAAAACACCGACAAAATTACCAAAGCAGCTCAGCAGAAGATTATTACCGTATATCAATATTCATACTTTTCCTGGATCACTTCATAATGGATGATATGATCTGACAGATTTGCGAAACACAAAAAAATTTTGTCAATAATCGGAAATACCATCCCTGAAAAATTGGTCAGGAAAGACGTTGAGAATATTGATGAAACCGTGGAAGTAATAATGAATCAATGGCCAGCAGCGACTTAGGCAGCTACTTCAACCGTAATAAATGAAGTGTTATTGTGGAGACAACGTTGGGTTAGGGCAAAAACTCAACCAAAGACATTTATAGAATCATGAAATCTTTGTAACGATTCACTTTTTCCAAACATTTTCAAGTTTTTGAAAATAGGTTCAACATTGGCTGCGACCAATGGTCGCAGGTGGTAGGCTGCGGGGTGTGGTAGGCTGCGGGGTGTGGTAGGCTGCGGGGTGTACTCAAACCGACTTAACGTAAGCCTCTCGTTCCGCCTTCCAAACCATTGTAGCGTGTTCCAAGCGGAAATTCTGGCGATCAAAGAGGTCCTATCATGGCTAAAAGAAAACGTGATATCCTCAACGAATATCCGGATTTTCTCAGATAGTCAAGCAGCCCTCAAATCACTCGGCGCTGTTTCTACGAACTCAGTAACCGCCCTCAACTGTCGTTAATCTCTTAAGGAGATGGCTGAACAGTTCAATATTCACCTTTTTTGGGTGCCGGGGCACAGAGATATCGCGGGTAACTGCAAAGCCGATGAACTCGCCAGAGAAGGAACCGTTCTACCGATCTCAACCAGCAGGTTGAATATTGGTATACCAATCGCTACATGTAAGCTTATGCTAAAGCAAGAGGCAATGGACAGAATAAATCACAGGTGGAACAATATCACCACGTGCGTGGCAACAAAACGTATATGGCCAGGACTTGATCCAAAACGCACAAGACATTTGTTATCCATTACCAGATTGCAAGTTAGTTCCGTAATCAATGTCATTACCGGACATTGTCTGATAGGAAGACACGCCATAAGACTTGGCGTTCCCTCTAATGACTTCTGCAGAAGTTGCTTAGATGAGGAGGAGGAGGAGACAATCCCACACCTCCTCTGCTCATGTCCTGCACTCTCTTTTAAAAGAAAGCGGCATCTGGGGAAATATTTTCTCGATGATCCAAGCGATCTGGCGAACACAGATCCCCTGCATCTCCTTCGCTTTATTAAAAGCTCCAAATGGTTTTGTTAAGTGAGGTACTCCCTCGCATAATTTCTATGGTATCACAATCGACCTAGTATTGGTCTAAGTGTGTCAGGTGTATTCCTGACAGCCATTGTAGCCTAACCTAACCTTGGCTGCGATCATTGCTAGCAGCGAGCGTAGTTTTTACACGTTGAGGCGTCTAAGATATTGGATTAGGAATTCTACAGGCGAAGATAGGCTGAATGGGCTTGCTCTTATGAGGATTAACAGGCACATTGACATTAAGGTGGAAGAAATTATCGAATGATTCGCGCAAAGCAGAGAAGAATTGATTTATAATTTCGTGTATTTTCATATGTTCTTATTTTCTGCACTTTATTATTGTAAATAACAATACAATTCCGTAGTACAATGGACAGGACAATTCCTAGGTATAGGCAAAAAGATCCAACGAACATGTACAAAAACGCAACAATAGACGCACTTTACAAACAAAAAAGTAGACTCCTGTCAAGACTCAAACACAGGAGGTTTACTGACCGACACGATTTGGAGATTAGAACTCTGAGGTCACAGATCAAAAATCTCCAACAACTTATTAAAGAAAACTATAGAATTTCCATTTCATGTTTCTGGAACAATAAAATTCGGGCTGTGCAGTCCAACAACCCGAGTATGTTTCCGGAAATAAACAAAATCTTTAGGAGAAAAGATCAAAATGACCTTCAGGGTATTAAACTCCAAAGGACGACAGAGAACAAAGACTTACTTCTGACAATAGGAATAGATCCGGATGAGGCCATCTTGGATGATGACCACTTTATAGTGGAAGATGCTCAAGAGAAGGAAGAGACGGTAGGTGCTGTTTTCGAGCGAGTATATAAGGTGAACGAGTGCATTCGCCCGAATTACGACCTTGAAGATAGAGCCTTCGTTGGACACTTCTATCTTAGAGACGAGATCTCGCATTGGCGATCCGAGAATCCTGGTTTCACTAGGTTCAATGACGACCGACTTGCAAATGCAGAAATCGCCCAGCGAAACGGGGATAACTCCCTGTTCGTTTCTAAGATGGACCTCTTGGACATCTTTCACAAAATAAAGAAAAAGAAGTCAGCAGGAGTCGACGGCATACCCAATGTTGTGCTGCGAAACCTCCCTTCGGAAGCGGTGGACATATACACCACGTTGTTCAACAATGCGCTGAATAATGCATATTATCCAGTGCGTTGGAAGACGGCAGTGGTCCATCCTCTCCTTAAAAAAGGTAAGGATGGTTCCAATCCAGCAAATCTCCGGTCAATTAGTCTTCTTCCGAGTATCAGCAAAGTATTCGAGAAAGTTCTCAATAGAGATCTGTCCACATGGGCTGAGGACAAACATATTATTCCTGAAAATCAGTTCGGTTTTAAGGCGGGCCATGATACCATACATGCCGCGTCTAAACTAGTATCAGATATTCAATGGAACAAAGCTAAAAAACAGTGTACGGGTGCATGTCTGGTTGACTTGGAGAAGGCTTTCGATACCGTTTGGTTAGAC
Source organism: Melanostoma scalare (assembly GCA_949752695.1). Lineage (NCBI taxonomy): Eukaryota > Metazoa > Arthropoda > Insecta > Diptera > Syrphidae > Melanostoma > Melanostoma scalare. Next base: position 14,114,113 of record OX456986.1, read on the forward strand.
GGTCTTTTCTATAAGTTGATCAGGTATGGCATGAGTAAACCACTGCTTTATATTCTAAATGACATGCTTCATGGTAGAACGTTTGTTGTGAAAAGTTGCAACACAACTTCTACCAGAACTTTTAAAATACAGAACGGTCTACAACAGGGGGCGGTGAATTCGCCTATTTTATTTAGCATTTTCACCGGCGATCTAATTGGTTCTCTTCACCATGCTATAGCGTACGCCGACGACCTTATTGCGTACAGAACAGGTCCAAAGATCGAAGTCATCAGAATACTTTTGCAGCGTGACTTCGATAAGATCCAGCAATATTGCGATGACTGGAAGTTGAAAATCAACGTCCAGAAATCGGAAACAGTTGTGTTTAGAACCCCGTTGGCTCGGGCCTCATGGGATACGAGAAAGAACTGGCGAAAGCTGGTGATCGTTGATCTACATGGCCACCCACTGCCAAACAAAGTAGTAGTCAAGTACTTCGGCATCTGGCTAGATCAGTATCTATATTTTAACAAACATATGGATGCGGCTCTGGCCAGGGCTAGGGGAACTTTTGCTCTGACAAGGCGACTGTTTCACAGCAGTCAACTTGATAGCAGAGTGAAGGTGATTTGCTACATGGCCCTCATAAGGCCAATGATTGTCGATGGGTGCCCCGTGTGGTTCAATGTTACAGCGTCTCAAATGGAAAAGATTCGGGTGTTTGAGAGACAGTGTCTGCGTACCTGTCTTGGATTGCACAGAACACCAGAGTCGGAGTACAGAAAATATTATCCTAATGAGGTCCTTTACAACGGGGCTCAAATAAACAGGATCGACAACTTCATTATAAAACTGACTCGTGGTCACACTGCAAGAGCGATGACCTCGACCAATGGCCTGATTTTTGGGGCTTATTACCCCAACACTGAATATATGGAGAAAACGCGCTTCAGTGGATTTGTCCCACCGGAGGCTTTCCTCTATTTTGATATGATAGGGTTGATTCAGGATAGATTGGCGGTTCCGCTAATCTACCACGTCTGCCGTAAGTCCGTGGAACGACGACTCCTTTACAACCGAGACGTCACCGCAGTAGGCGGAGAAGCTGTAGAGCTCCTCCGGTTCAGTAGGGCGGTTTCAGATCGCGATCGTCGTGACGTTGTTAAAACGTCGAATATGTTCTGGTGGTCGTCGGAGCAACAACAAGAATTTGATAATGATAGCGAGTCGCCAATGGCTGGCTTACACAGGTTTAGCGTGTAAGTCCTAGGGTATAGGGGGTGGGCACAGTGGCAAACAAAAAAATCACAAAAAATCAAAAAAAAAAAAAAACATAAAATCAAAAAAATCAAAAAAAAAAAAAAAAAATCACAAAATACAAAAAACAAAAAAAAAAAAAAATTAAAAAATACAAAAATCCAAAAAAAAATTATAAAATACAAAATACAAAAAAAAAAAAAAAAACCAAAAGCTTCTGTGGCTGCCCTAGTTTTAAGTAGATTTAAGTAGTTTTAATTAGTTTTAATTAGTTTTAAGAAAACAAAAAAAAATGATCAAGAAAGCTAAGTTTTTTTTTAAAAATTTTCTTAGTTTTAACTAGTTCTAGTTTGTAATTAATAAGGTATCTTAAGGCCGAAAGGCATTAGTAGTAAGATATTGAACAATTTAGAGTACCTACCCGCCTAGGGTCAGTAAGTTAATTAAGTTATTATATAAGCTAGTTTTACACATTTTTGTTAGCATGTAAGTAGATATAAGATAAAGTTAATAAAAATGAATTGAAAATGAAATGAATAACAATACAATAAACAACGACAATACAATTGAACAACGACTTTTACTTATGTAAAAATATTTACATGTAACCCCGAAAAGTTTACTAGCTACGCCACTGGTGAAGATTAATATCAAGTACAGAAATTCAGTGAGGCCTTGCTCGTAGTCTAATGTTATGAAAGTGTGACACTGTTGAGTGTAGAAAATCATCTACAGATTCCAATAGTTTTCGAGCTAAATTTGCTACACTTCAAATATTTTTTTGAATTCATTGTTAATTTACCCAATGTATTTATACCGCAATATACTTCTGCATTAAGTCTTTGCAAAGAAGATTTTACTGGCACAATGTACTTCAATCATTGATTTTAATGTAAGTACATTGAGACAATGTACGATCATTTGGAATTGTTATGTACACCGTACATTGAACAACGAAAATTGAAAATTTAATTCCGTCGGATTCCGGAAATTTTAGTATGGGAATCACTCGATGTACTCCGTTTCATTGAATCAATAAACGGTAAATCAAAGTGCAATATTTTTGTTGTTTTGCATTTTGTTGCTAAATTTTTTGTTTGTTTAGTTTATTCATTTTTCGATATATATAATGCGAAATAAATAGTAAACTAAATAAGAAATGCAAAGCAAGTGTGCAGCGAAATGATTGATAGTCTAAGTAACTAAAAAACAAAGCTGACAATGCGAAGTAAAAAAAAATAATTGTTGCCAAAAAAAATGGATTGCGTAATAAAATTTAGTTAAACAATAAGCACCCATATTTTTGGTACATTGTTCCAATGCTTGGTACATTGTCCTCATGTATTTTTTATTGTCCCAATATAAAACAACCCAATTTAAGGCATACTACAAGTCCAACAAACGTAGGTGGTAGATTTTTCAACTAACATTGGACACTTTGTGGTTAATCATCAACTATCTAATCCTCCGCCTTTAATTACAATTTAATTTCATTCAAAAATTCTTTCTTTTGTCTACCTGAGATTTTCATACACTCCAAATCAAAAGATAATGTTTTCAATCGTTTCCATAATATTGGCATATCATCCTAGTCTTTAGGTTCAAATTTCATTAAGAAAAATAGCACTGTTTGTTTTACGCAACACTCACAGCGAATCTCTCAAAATTTCGAGCAAGAAATCGCTGTCAGTGTCGAAATAACCTATGATTTAAATAGAAACCACAAGATGGCCAACCCTGTTTAAGAAATGAATTGTAATTCTGCCAACTTTATTTTATTTTCATTCAATAAGAAAACTGAAAAACGACGATATTCAAAAAGTACGAATTGTTACAAATTGTAGCTGAAAACAAAGTTGCACTTTCTAATTAAGGCTTTCAGCATCGGCATAAAAAAATTTATTTTTGTTAAAAAGCTTATTTCGTCATTTAAGGCCCCATCGATCGTTAGGTTTTTTGAATTATGAAATTTTTCAAAATTGCTTTTGGGACGCTTTAGCTGCTTTGTTCCCATAGTGTGTCCTGTCGTTATGTATACGACGTGCTGATTAATAGTGTGAAGCAGACAAGTGACAGAGTTGTAATCTCTTCGAGACCCCGATGCTATGAAAAGTAAGAAGAAAAAGTGGAAGGGTAAAATGGCACACACTATGTCATAAGTAATTTTGGTGCTGAGGTGGCCCATTTTAGGCAAGAATCTCTAATTTAACACCTATTTACTTTGAATATTTCCTGATTTCTTTGCGATTAACAAAAACCGTAAACAGTGTAGTGCAGAAAGTGAAAGAAGATATTCGTTTGCAATTACAACTTGTGTTGCATGTTCCGTTTAGTGTATTTGAAGACTGATCTCAAAAGTAACTTACGTAAGTGTTTCCTAGTTTCTTTACATCTTCCCATTATTCACATTTGTTTCCTACGATGTAACTGAAAGTATCCTTCCACACGTAATTTTCTTGCACCTAAATGCGACATTTTTATTTCACTAATGGTTTTACTTGTAACGCGAACAAATTATTACTAACGCCCTCCATACCCTCCATGGTCTGGTTGAATTTCCCTTTGGCTTAATGCTCCTCCATAGGCTCAAGCCATCTGTTCTTCAATCACTTATATGCGTTTATAAAATTTCCATTTGCAACAATATCCAATATCACTTCCCCAAAGTGACCCTCCTTCTCTTACAATCGAAGCTGTGCCGTCATAGCCTACACCCATTTCATCTCAGCAAGAAAATGATGAAAAAAAAGCGTCCAAAAGAAGCGCACTAAAGCAAAAATCATTTCGGTACCGTGTACCTTTCATTGAAGTGCACACATTTTCATAAAAACAAAGCCCGTGTAATAATGTAGCAACACATCTTTTGACTTTAGCGAAACATCCTACATCAAGCCTGGCCGAGCTATGGCTATATGGTCGGTATCGGTTGGTCGGCCAACTCCCATCCATCGATGTCTCGTCGTTGTCCGTGCGTTCAGGTCGGCCATCTGAGGTGCATCTCAAAGGATGACCACAGCTCAGTATTACCGGACATATACAGACGCGGATTGTGGCCGATTTTATGCGCGATACTCTGCAATGTTTGGTTTTATTGGCTGCCATGTGATTCGTTGGGATCCTGAGTATCCTCCAATTCTGCGCAAATATACATAAATGTTGTTTCAGGGGATTTTTATTGCTGGTGTAGTAGTGAACGGGACGAAGCGGTGTGTAGCGGATATCGAACATCGGGCTTTATGCTGTGTTATGCGCGCAGCCAACAATAATGATGATCATAAGTTGATGTCGAACGACAACGACACAACACACAACAGATTCATGAGAGATGATGCTGATGATGTAGCGAATGCATCCCAGGACGAATAAGGGAGATGAGACGAAACAAGAGATGCGACTATATCTATGCCCCATGAGCAATGGTATAGACAGGTACGTTTAGGTTTACGTTTAGCCCAGCCCGGCCTGAAAAGAAGTCGATGGCGTTGTTGATTAATGGCCGAAATAACTTCTTCAGCTTTATTGGCTGAGATTTCCATTTTAATTTCGTATTGGCTCCTTTCGCTTCAATGGACTATGATCGGTCAGAAGGGACAACAATTTTATTTTGACCCAAAACCGAAAATGCTTCAGGCCATCTCCTCAAAACTACTCTGCACATGAAGTTTCCATAAGACCAAGAGCACTGTTGATGGGGTAAAAGTGCTGATGCTGATGGGCGATGCATGATTCCAAAGAGAACAAAATATTTATATGCAATATTTTTGTATCATCGCGTTTATGCAAACACTACGCCCCACACTGCAAAGCCAGGTTCTTTGGCTTGTACAGTTCCGATAAGTGCTCTGATGCGCATGTCTGTTAATGGTATTGAAATGTGCGAAGCATACCTGATATTGGACGATCGGCGGCATCCCGCATGCGTGCCATAATATGAGGGCCATGCAAGTGCAGCCACTGCAATGCCTAACAGTGGCTTTTGAATCGAACAATAAGTTATTATATGAACAGTAGAGGGAGAAAGTATTAATCACCGCGATTCTTGAACTTTTTCTAAACAAGGAAAGATCTGAAAGATTATAAGTCGGAGTGGATTGATTACAGGTTAAAAGACTCAATTATAATTCTGAAATTTGAAATCGCTGTTGATTTTTTCTGGCATCAAATGGAGACACCAAAGAAGATGCTTCTGAGGTGCTTTCTAAGAAAAGGGAGGTTTTAAGAAACTTCTGTGAAGGAAAGATAGCCTGTTTTGAATTTGACCGCAACAGTTGAAGCTCAACTGCATAATTAAGGCGGTGAAATCGCTATTTACAATCATTTTTTCCTTAAATGGCGCCCAACATAGGACTTAACCGGATCACAGTAAATAAAATGAACATTGTTTGAGCGATGGCGTTAGAAAACTGTGAAATGACCAACAAAGTATTGGTTAAAAGGTGGTGCAAGTTTCTGCTTTGAACTCGTGAGAACAGCACCTACAAATTCTCCATTCAATTGAATAAAATGTCAGCACTAGGTCTCGTATTGGAGTGATTCCTTCTACCCTCTACGATATATCTGTTCTCATAACGTTCGCCATTGTTCATCAGAAAAGAACCTTAGAACAGACAAATAAATAAACTTTGGATATTTCATATCGCAACATGGACGATACTCTCCGACATCTCGAAAAAACACAACATTTGTTGTCAATAAAAAGAAGATGAAAAAAATCATAAACACTGCCAGAGCCAATCGCAATGAAGCATCTCATCTATACCATTTCATATCTCAGGCAAAAGATGTTCCAATCTCCACCTTAAAGCAAAAAAACCCCAATCAAAAATAACAGCGGGACCGTACCACGGCTCGGCGCCATTATGAAAACAGGTAACCGACACGACTTACTCATAAATCCTCATAACCATGGAATCGAAGATGACAGCTGAATAATGAATATCGCGGCTTTGTTTGCCATTCACAATCGCGTTTGGAAGCAGTCCTCCAACTTATACAAAGGTATACCTTTTGGTCACCCTCTTCTTCTTCAAGTGTATAAAATTCCCAACCTATGGGTGCTGGGAGCTGCTGTTCTCAATACAAAGGGAGCCTACAGTCTTTTTTTTTTATTTGTTTTGTTTGAATCTCTTGATGATGTTAATAATGATGATGATGACTGGGATTGGAAAGCTACGCGAGTAGCCAGCTCCTCCACAGTCGTGAGAAGGAGGAGCACAAAAGTACTAATTCTTCGTTTCTTTGGGCATCAGAGAAATGGTTGACGGTGTTCGGTGTATCGTATGGATGGCTGCGCCTTATAGCGTGTCATGCTCTTGCGATTGGATTTACATAAAACGATGACGTTCAAATTCATAACAGAAAATTTATGTTTACTTTTGCAGGAAGTGGTTAAGAATTTTGTTTTTTTTTTTTTTGGAAAAAAGTAGTTTCAATTGAGATATAAAAAATAAAATAAATAAAGGTCGGCTGGGGAAGACCCACCGGATGGGTGGGTAAGCCAGATTAATGGGTTGCAATAAAGATTTAAAAAAGTGTCGAAAACAGTATTTCATGAAAATCGTACCGCCTCACTTGATGGTATACGATCGCCACTGTTCACAACTTCAGTCAAAACCTATATTCTACCTTACCAATAAAAATCACATTTTTTGCCGTGCTACATGTTATGTGTTTTGAGGTTCGTGTCTCAGAGACATCCAAATGCGGCTATAATACGATGGTACTTTCATTAGACATTGAATTTTTCAATTCCCCGCAAAGCATCTTTGAAAACTACTTCCGTTCTTTCGTTCTCGTAAACTGTCATCTTTGTAGGACTTTTGTCAAATTTTGGGCTGTAGGGCCATTGAAAGCAGATAACAATGTGAATGTGTCACGACTTCAAAGCTGTCTTTGACGATTTTTGTTTAGCAGCAATCCGATCTAGTTTTTGTGACATTTTGCTACAGTCCATACATGAGACTAACGAATAATCAAGACATTAGATTTTTTCGGGTGAACATTCACCAAATGCGGTTTAAACAGTTCACTCGGTGTCATATGCAACGATATCCTTGTAAAGAGAAAAGAGTAAAACGATCACACGCCCTAAAGCAGAGACCACTCATTTGGCTAATAGGGAAATGATGTCCTATTAAGACAAGGCATCAAAAGCTGTCTTAACGATGGCAAAAGTTCTTGATTTGAATTACGACATCCTACTGCATTGTTCAAATCCTGTTCACTGCGTTGTTTTAATGTCCAAATCATAGGAATTGACTGGGTGGTGGGTAATCTAAGTCGAATCAAGCGATAATCACTGAAACAGACACCTGTTTGGAAGTTTTTTAAAAACAATTTTTTGGGAGACGGTGTGCGTTGCAGCGAACCCCGAAGGTGGATCACTACTCGGAGCAAATAAGATAGAGGGTTGTGATGCCTTCCAGATCACAATGCTTATGGCGGAGTAAAATTGGAGGAAAGAGTCTCTATTTTTTGAACTTTTCTATTCACTTAAGTCCTTGTTTCCACATATTCAAAGTCTTTCGAACTTTCGAGCTGTGGTTTAACCTTTGTAAAGGTTAGTACTTATTTAACTTTTCTATTTCTATGACCATTATGTGGTTCAAGAAGGTCTCAAATAAGCGACCCCAACAGACGGTTTTTTTTTGGTACCCTTGACGTGATGGTTAGCATGTCTGGCTGTAAGCCCAGAGGTTCGTTTTTCATGGGTTTCGCCCTTCGCGAGGAATTTGCATGTCCTCCGTTTATAAATTACTTGCCAATGAAAATCGCTTTCTCGATTAGCCGTTTGGAATCAGCAGAATACTGTAGGCCCCTCCATTCTCTCACAAGGCATGGTTGTGCGAAATACGCTAGGCCCCTCGCTATGATGCGCCACCCCATTGATTTCAAGCAAGATTTTGCTGCTAGAAAAAGAACTTCAAATTTTGAAGACTTCCGTATTGAGCTTCAAGCGGAAAGAATTAAAAGTGACACAAAAATGCTAAACTTACGGATGACTAATAAAATAAATAGAGTGGCGCAACAGAGCGAGGAGCCTTTGAGCACAGCGCATTTCTCACAACCATGCCTTGTGAGTGTATGGAGGGGACCTACAATTTTCTGCCGGATCCGAACGGCTATTTGAGAATGACGTGGAATAAAATAATTCTGGAAAACATAGGCTCCCGATGTCGATGATCGACTATGCGTACTAATTTCTGTTGTGGGAGCAGATACGGCGACGCCGGGTCATTTGGCGAATAGGAAAATGCTGTTCAATCAAGACAATACATCAAATTTGTGGTAACAGTGGCTAAAATTCATAATTTTAGCAACGAAGTTCTACCCCATTCTTTAAAAATAAAAATAAGAGCGAAATTGAAATTTCCATATGATAGCTTTAGTCTCAGATATCGAGGACGTTGAACAGCGATGTTTGTCATGAAAGTGGTTGAGTGGTATCAACGCAAAGATGCACTCAACCAATAGCTCTCACAATTGGTTGAGTGCATCATCACATTATCAGTCTGCTGTCCATTTATTTATTTCAATTCGTTCAATTGCTGATGAAAGAACGTCAAATTGTGACACTAAAAAGCTCAATAACGCGAGAAGTAATGCCAAAAACACATAATTCAGTCACGTATTTCTCGATCACGTGTGCGGTGATTCGGCCCCAGATCCTTTCGAAATCACAGTACTCACGACACCGTTAAAGAAAATTTAGAAACTATGAAATTCTCAGAAGGAAAACTTATCTTTTGAACGGTCTCATAGGTCTTTTAAACGTAATCCAATTTCATTATAATAAAACTACGGCCTTGTCAACCGAAAAGAGTCGGTTCCCATTAGAACACCGTAATTAAATCGGAATGAGCGCTGTTAGTGACAAGATGGGGGACCGTCCGGAAGCTAAGATCGGTAACAAGGACAACTTTCTTTTCATGCATTGACTGCAGGGTTCATTGTTCGGAAGAGGCTTTTATTGCCGTCGCTCAAGTTAATATTAAACATAGTCAGCCATTGATGGTCATATGTTTCTTTGCAAATGTATGTGTGTTAATTGCAACTTTTTTTTGCTACTATGCAGCAGACCTACATCCAACACCGTGTTTTCCTAATCTTTTTCAAGAAGTGAAGCTTTAAATTGGTTTTCAGTAAAGAGGACTTTAAAATAAATAAATAAATAGGGTGGCGCAACAGAGCGAGGAGCCCCTGGGCCTAGTGCATTTCTCACAACCATCCCTTGTGAGGGAATGGAGGGGACCTACAATTTTCTGCCGGTTCCGAACGGCTAATCGAGAAAGCGCTTTTCATGGCAATGAATACTAACGGAGGACTTGCCAATTCCTCTCGATACCCGTAGAAAAAACATTTTTGCCTCTGGTGGGATTCGAACTCGAACCTCTGGATTAACAGGCGGACATGCTATCCATCACACCACGGGTACCACGGTGTCCGCAAGAGGACTTTGCTATATTGTAACCCTCCTTCTTCACCTTAATATCGTCGACTGGATATGGTTTTCTGAGATTTAGAAGAGCAGACCATTAGGGTTAGATATATCGAGCTTATCGTCTATGTGGTCACGAAGTGTTTGGTATTTTGGTTCGTAGCTTATATCTTCCTGTTTGGCGTCAGCTAAATGTGAGTACGAATATGGGCTGCTCGTTTCGATCACCCGAAGAATAAGTTCTTCTTTCGTCGTTCCGTTATTATGAATACGAGCCCCTCGGAGTATTATCGGGGTTTGTACTAAGTTAGAGTATTCCAATAGTTTGTTGACCAAAATCTTCGTGGATCTTTCGTCACAATGATCACGTTAAAAAATTTCGACTTGACTGCAGTTACTAGAGCTGCTGCGACGGCAACTTTTCAATATCAGGCAATGATCATTGCCGTTCAGTCGCATTCGAAATGGGGTAGGGTTTCGTAAACGTTGTCGAGGTTTATTGAGCCTAATTGAGTCGGTAACCATCTTTAGTAGCTCAGTCTTTCTCAACTTCTTCAAAGGACTCCGCTGCTCTTTGCATCAAAAAGTCATCATTTATTGATCTTCCCTTTGATAGATTGGCTTTTTCCATTCAGACCTACAGGACAATAGCTTGAATCAAAGACATTATAGTTCATCGAGAGATCGGGGGTGGTTATATTATTGGTTTTTGATGTTCCGTGCTCTACTGAGTGCAGTCCGTTGAAGTGTTTTAGTGCATAAGTAATTCGATCAGGTCATTGAAGCGAGATTTGTGGCTGTGATTCCTTAAGCAACTCTATCCAATTTGGCAAACACCTCCATTAAGAACAATTGCTTCGTCCTTCCCCACGTTTAGGCTTTTAGACCCTTTGAATTTTATTGCACCAATTTGTTGGAAGAAATTAGAAGCAGTTTACGAATTTTCCCACAGAAAGAATACACAGAGCAACTCCTGTAACATAATTATATGTACTTTAAAAAGTGTACCCAATCTACTTATCTGAATTGAACATTTCTGACAGTTCAATCGGACGACGCCTTCAGTTTAAGCTATGCAAAAGAATATATCAATCTCTGGAGAACGAAAAATCTTCAACATCTGCCTTAGAAACCTCACGTTGATCGTTAATTATCCGCACACATTCCCACCACAATTTCCTTCAGTTCGTGATGAAGCACTATGATAAGATGTCAATCTCATCTCTTTAACTGATCAATTGTATAAAGTACAACAGTCCTCAGCTTAGGCTATTAACTTTACGATTGTAAAGCAAAAATTTGACATTTCCTTTCATCTGCATTGCACATTTCCCACGGAATTTCTTTTCAAAACGCAAATGCGATCTTTGTCTCTCTTGCTGCACCATTCTTTGCCACATACAACTCCTCCCCGGCCATCTTTTTTTTTCCTTGCAACCACACTTCAGTCAGAAGTCGATAACTCCATGGGGATTGGGGACCCATGTCACTATTATTCCGATACATATTCATTAATTGAAATACTCGTATATTTGCAAATGGTGAATATTTATGCACGCAAAATAAAAAAATAAACATAAAAAATTGAAGTAGAAGAAGATGAAGAACCAACCGAGAGAGTCCAGGTCCAAGTTAAAATGCATAACAAACCAAATGCGCCGAGAGCTGCCTCCGATGATGATGATGGTAGGATGGAAAAAGTTTTAGAAAACCCACAACAACGTCATTGTTTTATGCGCGCAGATAAATATTTTATTCCGGACTGGATTTTTCTAAATTATTTCCTCGATTGAGTACATTTATCTGAATTAATGAGAACAGTGAGGAGCGAAACAGCTTTCTACAATCGCATCACAAGACACCGTATACCCGACATTATATCGAGATAGTTAAGACAACGAAGAAACAAGAAGCAATGGCAAAACGGGACGACCGCAACGGACGACGGTTTTGACTTCAATCATATCGCCAGGCATTTTGATGCTACCACACATCCACGAGTCTTGACATGATTACAATCGATTGCGGGAGCGACTGATTAGATTGATGGAAATGTATTGCGGATAAGAGTTGCTTTGGCTGTGTCTCTGGGACAGCAGCCATCAGCGACTAATAAAATATTTTAAAAAAGGAGCCCCTATCAAGTTATCGCAAATGAGTCTGATTGATGGAGGATTCATCATTGACTGACAACACAGGATGGCTGCTAACATAAAGTTATCTATTTAATGATCGACGAGGTTAAGTTATTTTGTTATGTTTGCTTTCTTAAACGTTGCAATTTCTCTTGTGGGTGGTCGATGAGGCTGGTGGCTGTTGATATGAAGAAGGTGCGATGGGAAATGCCAATTTGAGCTATGTTCCCCAATTCGATGAGGTAAATTGAAGACTTTGTGATACTGACAAAAACAATGAAGAAGAAAAACTGGATTCATCCCAAGAGCATCCACATGGCCACCACATACCTATCTTCGAATAAATATTCATTGCAACCAACCATTGCCAGCCTAGAGTCCTTAAAACTTTTCCAAAATGAAGATATGCAGATCAAAACGTATGTTAAACTCGGTACCAAAGTCATAGTAAAAATTACGATGAGCATTAACGACATTAAAATAACCCATAAAGAAAAGTAAAGGCTGCTAAGCGCAAACTCATATAATAGATAAGTGCACACAACCAGAGAGCTGATCATAGAAGCAGCAGAAGCAGCGGAAGCCTATCGCTGCAACATTTGTGGAACAAAACGTGTCTAATTCCAGCGCGCAGCACAGAGCAACAAGCAACAACGCTCACCTATCACAAAATAAGAGTCAGAGATCCCCGCACATACTCTACAGAGATGTGCACTCCATAGTCCATAGTCGCTTAGGTGAATATAATGTGCGCTTGCGCACATATGTATCCACGAGATGAGCTCGTTTTTTTTTATATTCATTCGTTTTGGGTTAGACTTGTTGGGCCAAAGATTCAATTGTTAGCCGCGGTGCTGAAAGACAATGCGCGCGGTTAAAGGAGTCGAGCGAAGCAAAGTGGCCGCGCATCGAAGAAAACACAGAACACAAAGTGAAATCCTTTTAAACAGATAAGGAACCGAGCCGAGTTAATGGTAACAAATGAATGCGACTAAATGGTGTATGAAGATATCGAAACGGAAGACACACTGTAGGAGGAGGCTGGCATATTGGTTATACGCGAGTATGTGGGCATGAAGAGAGTGCAGCGCGAACGATATAAGGAATGGGATTACCCCATGGATACTGCTGATGGCATACTGTCACTGTTTACCACTGGCAGATCCAGTGCAACATTATTGGTATCAATTGTTGTCATCATTTTGGGCTAAGAAGTCTTCTTTTTTTTTGCAATTGTGGCAAGGATATAAATAAGCTGCAACAAGATTATTTGGGGCAGAGTCTATTTGTAGGATGTTTGTCTTTGTATATCTATGCATTTTGCAGGAATGCGGAATCAGTCCATGGGTGATGATGTTGGGTTTTCTAGCAGCATTCCTATGTTATTCATTACTCTGCATAATTGATTTGGATTCTGTTGATTACTCTCTCAAGAGTTGTGAGTTAGTCACAATACGATCAGAGTATTTCCTAAGTTTCTTTTTCTTTCTTTAGAAGTCGGACGCTATGAGCATTCTAATCTCAAAATGATCAGAGCTCTCCTAAACGCTTGCATGTCTTTCAGAACCTTTTTATCTATAAATAAATAGACGAAGTGGAATCAATGTTCAGTGTGTGAGCAATAACCTTCCTTAACTACTTCTTAATAAAGTTATTAAAGGTGGTAAATGGACCCTAATAGGACCCTAGGATATGAGACACAGACTTACGACAACCAGGCCCAGTTTTATATTTTTGTTTACACCTCAAAACGATGTGACCGTCGCGTCGCGTCGCGTCTTCGTTACACTTCTCATAAAACTGAGCGAAATCTCATAAAGAGTTTTACGTGTTGTACGATTCAGTTTTTTCGTATTCCCAATTGCTTTCGAGGGCTTTGAGAAGTCAAACTGTCGGAAAAAAGATATTCCTGACATGTTAACCCACTTTTTTCATCTTTTTTGCGAAAGGAACTCTTTTGAACCGGGTATTATTCAACTGTAGATGGCGCCTACAGTGTCAAGTTGGTGAAGAGGGTATTAGTGGCTTCATTGTGAGTATAAAAATAAAGTGACTCCATAAGTCTTATAGAAAATAGTATTCTGCCCTTTCCCTTTCATTTGATACCCATATTGAGAAAGTAGTGAAAAGGTAAAAGTTATCCGCCTTTTTGCTTCGGTGGCCATCTTAAATGCACAGTGATTACCTAATTCATTGCAGTCATTAGACCGGTCATTACACTAGTACCTGTTTACGCAGAAATATGGCGAACCGTTCTAGACAAAGTGACTTACTGTGATAGTCTAAGCAAAGTCCAGCGATCAGCCCCTATGTGCTCCCCTTACGGAACCTATCAACATCTTATTATCATATACTCCTTATCTTCCACTATTAGCTATCTTTAGTTAACATAAGGGTGCCAGCACAGCCATTCGTCTCAGAGCCGTCCCTCAATGAACCAACAACATTATATTGGTCTAACAACAATCCTTCACTTGTTCGGATCAATCAGAAGTCACTTCGACTACATTATCCCGGATTGTCCTTTGAAAACAAGTTCCAAGTCTCCATTTCACCGAGATCCGTTTGGGATAACGAGACATTTTTATGAAATGATTCAATTCATTTAGATGGTTCAAAGACTGAAGAAGGGGTTGATTGCGGGGTGTACTCAGACAGACTAAACGTTAGTCTCTCATTCCAAACAGAAGTTCTAGCGATTAAAGAGATCCTATCGTGGCTAAGATTACGTGAACATCTTAATTTTCTCAGTCAACCAAGCAGCCCGCAGATCACTCTGCGAACTGTTTCCACGAACTCGGTAACTGCCCTCAGCTATCTTTTATAGAGATGAGTGAACGTCTCCATGTTCACCTTTTTGGGGTGCCGGGCATAGAGAAATCCTATAGGTAGCTGTAAAGCCGATGAACTCGCCAGAAATGGAACCGGTAAACCAATATCTACTAGCAGGTTGAGCATTGGTATACCAATCGCTACTTTTTAAGCTCATACACTAAAACAAGATGTAACGGATAAAACAAAAGGCATGGGAGCAACACCACTACCTACTTGTCTGTGAACAAAACAGATTTGGCCAAAACTGGATGTAAAACGCTCAAGACATAATCAGATTACACATTTGCTTCGTAATGGGTGTCATTACCGCACATTGCCTCATAGACAGATACGCCACAGGACATTCTGTCAAACGACTTCTGTAGAATCTGTTAAGACGAAGAAGAAGAAGAAATAACCGCACTCCTCCTCTGTTCATGTCCTGCTCTCTTCCTCAAAGAAGATTTCTTCTTCGATAAATCCAAGACGCCGAATTAACTCAGATACCCCTCACCTCCTTTTCACAACCTTTTTGAAAATCTAGAAGTTGGACGGAGTGGAAGGGTGTGTGACATAAAGTTGGACGATAAGCTTGATAAGTGTGAACGCAAACTACATCAGACCATCCAACATCCATCAAACGAAGTCTGTCCAACTAATTGTACAGTGTGAACAGGGCTATTGTTAATAATCGTTTGGTATCACAACGGACCTAATATTGGTCTAATTGTGTCAGTTGGTTTCTTGACAGCCATGTAAACCCTACCAAACCTAACTTAACCGAATGTAGGAAAGTTAAATATCAAAAGCGAATAAGACTAAGCTCTCCTTTTCGACTTTTGCGCTATAAACATTCAGCGGTAACCAAAAAGAAGTGTTCATCTTTTTGGTCGTCTAACTCACTTTCATTATTCAGCTCCCCTCATAATCGTTTGATATTTTAACAACAATCTATTCAGCTGTGAACATCTCCTTCATTTTCAAAAATGCATTGACGTTGTGGTACCACTGCTAGGGATGGCCATGCGTTCTGCTATTTCTAGACTCACGTACTGAATGAACGACTTCAGAGACTTTTCACCTCCTATCGCTTATAAAGTCGAGAAAACGATAGTTGTGATAAAAAGAGCTACCGTAATTTAGCAATAAAACCAAGCGACAGAAAAAGGCTTGGATAAATATATATATATTGTTTATTGTAGCAAAATTATACATTTTTTTTTTTCTTAAAAGATATTGCACAATTTACAGTGATTGGTACAACTGACAAGATATAATAAGTCTTATAATCTACAAAATGTATCAACAAATATTGAAGGAAAGCTACAATTTAAAACCTTCATTAAAAAAAAAAAAAAAAAAAACGGTGAATAATAACACGAATATGGTGATATATGAAAATTGATAAGGTACACGGACTATGCAAGCCTGAGAGAGAAGAGGTGGTGCCAAACAATGCCAGATTCAACATTTCTTTTACATTATGGCGCAACAAATAATAAATAATAAAAAACTAAGTAACAAAAAAGTTTAATAATTACAATTTGAATAAATATTAGCAAATAAATAAATAAATAAGTAAATAAATAGATAAAAGTAAAAAAATAAATCAGTCTTTTTCAACGAATAAATAAATAAATAATCTTTAAATAAATAAATAAATATATAAATATACAAGTAGATAGATAAAAAAATAGTTAAATAAATTAACAAATAAATAAATAAACAAATAATAAATTAACAATTAAATGAATAAACAAATAAATAAATTAACAAATAAATAAATTGACAGAAAAAATAAATAAATAAACAACTATAAATAAATTAACAGATTAATAAATAAACAAATAAATAAATAAACTAAACGGCTTGGATAAATGAAATGATGTGATCGTTTCGGAAAACAGTGTGCCAACGTCATTTGTATCGGTAATAGAGCCCCCTCTATTACACGTGTACACGGATATACACGTTTCTCTTGTGTAAATGAATTATCCGTGTATTAACACTTGTACTTGTCACTACACGAGTTTTAAGTATTTCAGTGTGTATTTGGAATTACACGTGTAATATATTTTTATGACGGTTTCTGATCCAATTGACGTAGTAAGGGACTACAAACTTATTTCGTGTATTTTAAGTATACGCTCAGTTGCAAGCCCTAGGTCTTAGTATTTGGTCCTGTTTATGCGATTTCAACCTCCTTATGATTGAATACTGATTTATATAATTAACTTTCTAATAAATTCGACCTTCGAAGAAGAACATAACCTAAAAAAACAGAGTAGAATGTTTTTGGGATGTAGTAAAGGGCAACTGGTTGATAGATAAATAAGGAAATGTCTGAATAGCAATTTTTTCCGAGTTTTGTGAAGTGAATGAATAGGCTAACTATGTTCGATCTTAGATCAAACTAGAACACGAACAGATTTAAAAAAAAAAATTATTATTTTTGTAGTTACACGTGTATTTATATTTACATGTGTATCAAAACTATACATCTCACGTGTAAATAGAGTTTCTATGCGTACACTTTCTAAAAATACACGTGAAATTAGCTCTAATTGGTAAGCTTGCAATTGTTGGTCGAAAATAACCCAAAAATTGTGTCGAAATTCATACCGAAATTTTAGAAATCTTCACGAACTTCACCTGGATTTCAGTGGCATCAAAAACTGAGCTGAATCATTCCGTTTGATATTTTTTAATATTTAACTGAAAATGAATAAAATGGGAGCCGCAACAAATCTAAAGAAACCTGTTGGCCTTTCGCATTTCATGGACTTACAATTGTATGGCGATTACGAACGACTAAGTGAGAAAGCGCTTTTCAAGGTATGTAGTTTTTTATACTCTCAGAGGAATCGCCAATTCCTTAAGAAAGGTGATTCCCTTGGAAAACGCAATTTTATGATTTTGATGGCATTCAAACCTCGAAACTTGCACGTAACAGGGAAGCATCCGAACCATTACGCCAAGGACATCACCTTTTTTATTTATGATCGTATTTTATTTTTCAAGCCAAAGTACACGGCTTATGTTATGAAACTATGTGATTTGCAGCTTCCTAAGCTCTTCAAATTTTATTTTTCATATAATTTATGTTGCTATCAATGGCTTCTACATTCTAACATCGCCATCAGAATACCAAACCAATCTGAAGTAAGCTCCTTTAAAATGGCGCTTTCTCCTCATGATTCAATTTGCATATTAATAATAAAACGTCCTTCCTCAATGAATTTTTGTTTTTATTTTAACTTTTTTTTTCATTCACTGCCAGATTTTTCCTTAGAAAGAGAGTCTGCGCTTTCTACAGTCCTCAGTCTGAAGTCGTCCTAGAGGTAGTCGTTGTTTCGTACACTCGTACCCAACACACACTGCCGCAAATATGATATCCATAAATCTCGCTAATAACTCCCCATGTTGAAAATGCAAATTGTTCATGTCATACTCTCGCAGTGTGCGCAGACTTTTATTTTGTTTTGCTATCAAAAGGAGGGTATTATACCTTGACAGGGACACAACAGGGGGCCATTAGGGCCAATGCACAACGTCCATATCTCCATAAGATGGTTGTGTACATTTATGCGCACAGACTACATGTACCAACTGTGTTGGGTTAGCCGCATCACCATAAGGATGCGTCCGAAATGGCGTCTATCCACCGCGATTAACTTTTATTCGCTCTCATCTTTCACTATATCCTCGAGCCTCGCAACCATCGCATCGGCGGCGGTGGAATGGACACTGGACAGTGCGCCGAGGAACCTTTAATTCAGGTGAATGGTATAATAACAAGTTGAACTGCGTTTAGGAATTTTTAATCAACGATAAATTAACAATCACAAGCGCAACTCTAAAGCCCGCCCAGATTTTAAATTCAATATTATTTTATGCAGCACCGGTTGGAGCGGCGCGACCGTGTGATTTCGCGGATATACCAACTCCAACAGTCCACTGTCCAGTCCACTATCTAAACTATATACAGAGCACACTCCACAGGGGCAGGGAATGGTGCTTTTGAAATTTATAAATATTAATACAACCCAACCGCATTCTCATTTACATGAATGCAAAGCTGCATTTTGAAAACCCAATTAAAATAATTATTACGTTTCTAATGATGACCGGGAAATTTACATTTCTAATGCAAATAGCGTTTTTGGATGGTCAGCTGGGTCAGGCCTATATAATTTTATTATTGTCTATTCATTTGATGTAGAGGCCAAAGTGGCCAAATTATACGCACTTTACCAAAAATTAAAATAAAATTACAAAAATTATCATAGGAATGGGAGAATGTAAATTGCAAATGCATAAATTTAAAAGTATGCTGCTCCTGATGTTGAATTTCAAAACGGAAATTCAATAAACGAACTATGGTACAGAATTGAGTTTTCGAAGTTTTTTCAATCAAAACGAAACGACTTCATCCTCGTTTTATGATTTGGTGTCCGTTCGTGGGAACTGAATTTTCTTTTTTTTTGCCATCAAACCAAACCCCAATGCCGTGCCGCACCGCAATACAAAATATTCAAACATGTTCGCCTTGAATAGGCATTGTGCGTGTGTTCCATTTTGGCTACAAATTTCGGCAAAACATCGTGCCCTATTGTTATGCCTCTCGAAATAAATGTCACGACATCCATATGCAGGAGTTTTGTGCAATAGAAAGGCACAAAAGTGAGGCGCGACTTGCAAGGCTTTTCGAAATAGCCCCAGAAGCCCGATGGAAGAGGGATTTGCAAAATCCATTCTCATCCATCGATTAGGGCCAAAATTTAACTGTAGATTCTTGTTCGCAATAAAAACAGAAATAGGTACCTATACGGAAGAGAGTGAAGGAGGTTGGTTATCTATGAGCAGAATTGCCAAACAGTGCGTGCCCGTGCACCATGATATGCCAAATGGCGAATGGGACTCCTCTTTCCCGCAGCAAACAGAGGAAACTAGAGATGACATGGCCTCTTAATTTTCACAACCGCCGCAATAAACATTGCAAAATGGTACACGCGCTTTTGGTGTTCGTGTTGCACAAATACCAGATACAGAATCGGACTAGGATGTGAGATTGTGCAACTATAACTGGAACTAAACTCCAAGAAGGACATTTAGATATTACAGCAATATTCAAGAATAAACAATGTAGGAGTACCTACTACAGCGGGTCGACGTCGACATAGTAAGGCGGCCTTAGAAAAGGCCAAACAGTAGCGCGAATTTTTGTTTTGTTCTTCTATTTTTGTTGTGCTCTGTGCTGATCCTACCTACCTTTTCAGTTGTATAATGTTTTACTATTCTGGTGTTATTGTTCTAGTGCCCAGATCCCGGAGGGAATAAAGTTGGCTGGGCAGAGACGGGCCGTCGGCCTTCTGAACGTGGCTTTTTCGTGTTCCTTATGCGTTTAGAATATACTCGTATACCAACCTAATGTTGATGCTATGTAACTTATGTTATCCCAATGGAATTGAGTGCATTTAGTGTTTTATTTCGCTTTGTTTTGCAGGATTTGGCATGGGGCTTAGAGACCGGTTTAAAGGCTTTCGGATAAATTTTTTTCTTGCATTTTTTTTTGTGGAGTTACAAAATTTACGAGCTTCGTTTGTTCGTAAATAAATCCACAACTGTTTTCATCTTTGTTGATCTGCCTAAAGTGCAACATTGTTTGTTTTTTTTGCGACTTGGTGAAAAATTCACACAAAATATCATAGCCCATTTGACACTGAATTCGCAAAATGCATATTGAGTTTAGAATTGTATGGCTTATGTGCCACGTAAATTTTGGGATCCCTGGGATGACACCATATTTGAATGCAGTTTTAATTAAAAGTGAGCTCACTCACTTGAGGAAGTCTTAAGAATACGATATTTTTAAAAAGGCGACCACATCAGAAGTCAAGTAACCGGATGCTTGTGTTTACCAATGTGAAGTTATTTTGATAATTTTGATAAAATAAGCTTTTCGACCATTGACTGTTTTCATTCACTTCTGTTGATTTTGTAGCGATGTCATGATTGCAACCTCTGTGCAGAAAGAACATGCCATAATAGAGTTGATTTATTGACCAATTTTTGGATATATAAGTGAAAGAACTGCCTACCAACGTATCCTAGAGATCCTATCAGGAGGACTGAATTGGCGAGTGCCAATTTGGGGTTAGCATTTTCATCACAAAAAAGATAACTCTTTGTTTTGATAATAGGTTCCTTCGTTGAGCTTTAACCGGGGTCGACCCAAGCTTCCTTGACAACCCTAT
The DNA here is from genome assembly GCA_949752695.1 of Melanostoma scalare. Lineage (NCBI taxonomy): Eukaryota > Metazoa > Arthropoda > Insecta > Diptera > Syrphidae > Melanostoma > Melanostoma scalare. The sequence goes on from OX456986.1 coordinate 14,134,995, forward strand.
GGTTTGTCAAAAAAAAGCCGGGCTTTCCAGTCCTCAAAAAACGCTAAACCACAAAATCACCACATATCCTTGTCATTTGAATAAAAACACGTACCATTTGACAGCCCTAGGGTGAGTTAAGGGCAAACCCCGGTCAACCCCAGGGCTCAAAAAACACTCAATTTGACATTTAGGACGAGTTTAGGTTTTTCAAAAAATGTTCTTTGGCGACCACGCCACGGTGCGACCCCAGGGCTTAAACGAACGAATCTAATATGTGCATCGCAGCCACAGAACAGGGTGCAGAAGAATCACTAGTTTTTGTGGCTAATCCGGAGAATAGTGATCGCTGAAACAGATTGTGGAATCAAGCAGGGCTTAACGCAGTGTATCCTTTTAAAGGTTTAATTCAATGTTATGGCCAAGAACTCAGCTTTTTTATAAAGATAAGACCACTATGATGATCGAATAAATCACAGCAGAGAGGCTTAATCTTGGACTACTTTTTGTAGCATTTGTGACCGTTTGTCAGCAATATCGCACCCATTTATTCTTTTCCAAAGTGTCTCCTCGAGCTCAAGCCACTTTTCATAACCCCACAAAACATAAGCCAGAGATTGCAATTCCCCCGATCTTGGATTCCTCTCTCGACGACGAAGTCCTCGCAGGCTTTGCAATTGAAATGCGCAGGACGATTTCTTCCACAGTTTATCCTAACTTCGTCTAGATGAGAAGGAAGAAATAAACAATGCAAACCAAGCAAGAAGTATAGAAACATACCTTTACCTATTTGATAATGTCAACTGAGGATCAGTAGTAGACCCGGACTTCGAGAACTTAGAGCCCACAGTCTCGATTTAACTAACTTTTTGTATAATAGTTAGTTACGGGCATTTTAATGCAGGGTAAACATGGGCCTCCATCACCATATTGTGCCTACAATCTCGATTTCGGTAGGCTCACCAAAAGATTCCTTCAATAAATTAATTGTTTCGTTGGTATGTAGCGCCGTCTTGTTAGAACCAAAGGTCGTAACCATCAGCATCCTCCAATTCAGGCACGAAAAAGTCATTAATCATAGCTGCCCATTGAACTCACCAAACAGTGACTTTTCTATGATTAAAATGCCTCTCAACAATGGCTTGTGGATTATCATAACCCCTAATGCGACAATTTTGTAGATAAAAGTACCTACCTATTTAACCAAAAGTGAGCTTCATCGCTGAACAAAATTTTGTTTTGAAAATCAGGATCAGTGGCCATCTCATTTTGGGCCCACTCATCGAACGTGCGACGCACTTGAGGGTCGTTCGGCATCAACTCCTGCGCGAATTGGTTTTTGTAAGGTAGCAAACCAGAAACCTTCCTCAAAATCTGTCCTTAAGTGTACGGACACAGCTTCAGTTTTTGCGCTCGATATGGCGGACGGACCCCTTTGCGTCTTCTTCGAAACTCTGATCCACAGCACTAATAGCGTCTTCGGAGCGTACAGTACGATGCGGCGCGGCGTCTCTGGGGATGCGCATGGTTTACTAGAGTAAAGTTAGTGCGAAACCAATCAAAGGTTGCCCGAATAACCGACTCGGCTGGGCGATTATGTCGACCGAATATTAAACATGGATCTAACCATTGTTTTGATGTGAATTTGCACAATTTGCAAAAGTTGTTCCGGAATAAGTCTACTTGTTACAAAATGGCAAAGCAAACTTAGCATTGATCAATTAAAAATTGTAAAAAAAATCAATTCCGAAAAAGTAATGCGATATTGAAAACCACGAACTGAGCGGCAAATCACGAAAATTGAAAGCGGAGCGCCATCATTCTGCCGCTCGGTTTTCAATTCCGCTTCAATAATACGGTTTTTTCGCATTGCCGCTCAGGACGTGGAGTTTTTCGGTGCGTAATATTATTGTATCCTGGACTAGTTTGTATCTTAAGACAGGTGAGCACTGTGCTTGCAGGCAGCTTGGCTTTCTGAAACGATGAAGACTGTTTTCGATGAACTTATTATTCTCGCACATTGATTATTACGAACTAATGACTACCAACACCTACTCTATGATTCGTTCTGAGAGAGTAGCCGAAAATACCGGTACCTGTGTCAGTTTTTCAGTCGTCAGTATACCAGACCAGACACCAGACCATTTCCATTCCCTCACAAGGGATGGTTGTGAGAAATGCGCTAGGCCCAGGGGCTCCTCGCTCTGTAGCGCCACCCTATTTATTTTTATTTTTAGTATACCAGACCACACATCCGTGTAAAGATGAACTTTTGTGTTCTCCCAATCTTCTCTAGAGCTGATGATTAAAGAGAACTTGAGTTTGAAGTTATTTTCAAGAGTAGTAACAACCAAGCACATACTAAAGTTTTCGAGTCTTTCTAGGCTGTCAATCCTCGAAAGATATATCTTCGGGTTGGTGCTCGGGATAAGGTGCCCTTGATGGAAGAAATTGTGGCTTGCCAGTCTAGCTTCCATTTTTATAAAAAGATTGGATTGGAGTTAGTCCTAGAACGACGTTTAAAGCATATATTTTCTAGCTCGAGTCATGTGTTTGTTGGTTTCTTTCTAAAATGTCGCTAATTTTTAAAATTGAGTGCAGGCAACCGAAAACCAGAGCCGAACTACCGCACACGTAATCGAGTAATACGTGACTGAATTATATGCTTTTGGCATTACTTCTCACTTTATAGAGCACTATAGAACCACGATTTGACATTTTTTCATCAGTAATTGAACGAATTGAAGTCGATAAATGAATAAGTTTTGTAATATAGACGAATCTTGAAAGAAAAATAGTAGTCACTCAGTCGATCACTGATTCGACTCCAGCTTACTGATTTAAAAATGCTTTTTCCTGTGTTTGTTGTTTTTTCTTATGTCTCACATCAACAAAGGTTCAACTGTTACTATCTAATCTACACCGCACCTTTTTAATTTGTTCTATACTCGCAACAATCGCTGACAAAGACAATGGCGCTTACTTAACAATTGTTGCACAATTCACATTACTCGTCAATTCCTTTCTAACCTACACTCCCCTTCTATACTCAACTCCTTTAAAGTCTCACGAACCTAACCGCTTGACGTGCTACACGACATCAAAAATTTCCTTGCTCCAAATTCAAATTCAAGAGAGATCATCCTTCGTTTTCAACTAAACGCTTTCAGATCATCTGTCATCTGAGAGAACGAAAAATTTGCGCGATTTGTTAAAAACGTTCTTGTTTTCTCACTTTTTTTGAGTAATTTTCATCGCACGCTTCTCGAGGTGTTCACGATGATTAGCCTAAGCGAACAGCCCTCGGATGTTGATGATGCGAGGACAACAACGCAAATACGAAGAAAAGCAAACTAAATCGCGCTACAACAGACGAAGACAATCACGTCTTTAAAACTCTTGTATAGTATAAGGCTAGAGAAGCCTCATTTATCCCAATATAATAGAACGGAAAAGCGTTGCACTTGTGTCACGACATTTACTCCAATAGCCCAATCTCTAAGCGGAGATCATCATCATCGTCATCGGTCGCATCTAGGAGTTTAGAAGAAGCGAGTCCTAGCCGCAATCTCCTATCTTGCCATGGTTTCCATTTAGCCGTCTGATGTAGACCGCCATTCGTGATTCCAAATCACTGATATGTGTATTTGTGTGCCGAATTGGCAGACAAGATAGAACCGGGACACATTCAAGATTTAAGGGAGAATCTTCTATGGCTAACAAGCACTCTATAGGTGAGGAAAATATTGTTCATGGAGTGTCAAGTCACCAAACGTGTGGTGGTACACCAAATTGACACTTTGAAGGTTGCTCCTCTCATCGGCCAAAAGCAGTCCACCAACTTAGACGACGACGACGAAGTGACGATGGATCTATAGGTGGAAGGCGAAGGGGGTTGGTTAATCTTCTTTATTTCTCGCATTCTCGCATCCATTTGGATTCTTTTGGATGATGGCCAATAAAATAATAAAATAGCACTCCACTCAACTTTTTGCATCTGCATCATCTTTCTTATAAGTTAATTGTCGCCAAGGCGTGACGTGACATTTTTAACTGAGCACATTGCTTGACAATCTGCCACGTGTGTGCATATGTATGTGTGTGATTTGGATTGTTTAATTTCTTGGCGCACGGCAAGCAGTCCGGCGAAATAAATTAAATTCGGGACTTTTGTTGATGTGAATATTGTGGACGCAATATGTGAATATGCTTTTAATGATCAGCTTAATAACATTTTTTCGCGTGGACATTATAAAGAGAATCATCAATTAATTTGCAAAATAAAATTTAATTTTGCTGTCACAATTTTTGATGAATTTATGGTTATTGGACCAGAAGAATACGGTCAAGTGAAGATAATAAATTACTTCTTTCGCAAACATAAACAAGATGCTGTTTCCTTTTTAATAATGGCAGCATTTTAAGGACATCTGTAGCAGGTGCATAGAGGTGCCTATACATAATCGACTCAAGGGGTTCATTGCGATGACAAGAGATTTGTCCTTGGATTAAAATGTTTACTTTGCAAATCCATACCTAAGGACTACATACCTCGCTTAGTATTCAAGAGAGCCGTTTTTGGACTTTTTTGATGGCCGACTACGAAAAAAAGACATTTTTGGCCACTCAAACCAAATTTTCCTAGCGTAAAAGAACCAACCCTTAAAAAAATTCCTGGGGTGGATTCCATAACTTCTTAGACGAATAAATAAATAAATGAATAGGGTGGCGCAACAGAGCGAGGAGCCCCTGGGCCTAGCGCATTTCTCACAACCATGCTTTGTCAGGGAATGGAGAGGACCTACAATTTTCTGCCGGTTTCGAACGGCTTTTTTGAGAAAGCGCTTTTCATGGGAATGAATTTACTAACGGAGGACTTGCCAATTCCTCGCGAAAGGCGATACCCGTGGAAAAACATTTTTGCCTCTGCTGGGATTCGAACCTCGAACCTCTGGATTATCAGGTGGACATGCTAACCATCACGCCACGGATACCACAATTCTTCATATTCTTAGACGAATATCGTCCAGTATTGTGGCGTCACCCAACGCCCAAAAGACTGTGCAATAGAAATTCGTTTTCAGCTTTTTTAGCATCGGCTTATCGTACAAAATAAATTTTTCCCAAGTGTTGGAAAAAACAATGACTTCTACTATATCAGCAAAAATAAGGGAAACCGAACTCTCCATTCGCATAAAGACCTCTGTGCTTTTTGAACCACGATTCATAGCTGCAATACAAAAAATGGAAGACTTTGCTTCAGCAATGCGTGCTCTACGATAGGATCAATAGAAGAAGTAGTGAGAGCTGTCGAAAATGTTTAGCATCAAAGAAGTCAATACACCTAGGAAATCCTGCTGCTGATAACGCTGGATGTCCGGAACTTCTTTAGTTCAGTTCGATGTTCAAATACATATGAATATCTCGCTTTAGAGAAGATTCCAAATTTGAGAGTATATAGGTCTTAAGCCATGACCACGTCACTGAGCGACAAAGCGATAGAGCAGAAAATTGGAACGAAATTGAAAGCTCAGCCCTCAGCTTGAGAAAGCCGTCTCTTAGTTTTGTTGTAATTTTGCCGCTCTTCTCGTGCTACTCAGAAACAGAAATGAGACGAAAAAGACATCACAGGTGAAGCACAGGGATCCATCATTGGATCAGACCTCTGGACTATCTCCTACGATAACATTCTCTGTATGGAGATGCCCAAAGGCTGCTTTCTAGAGCTGGATACGCTGAAGATATTGCTGCGTTGATAACTGCTAAGGACACCGCAAACGCACAGAGAAAGCTGAGAACCAATTGATGCAAAGAACAAATTCCTGAATGGAGGACAATGGGCTGTCTCTGGCTACAGAGAAGACTGAAGTAGTACCTACTTCTAAAACAAAAAACGAAATCTCACGCCTTCGTCTTCTACATCGAAACTGAAGTTACTTACTTACTTAGGTGGGCATTACAGTTCAGGGTGAACCTGGGCCTCAACCAACATCCTTCTATAACGATTTCGATTTCGGGCGAGCTCTCTCCAGTTTCGCACTCCAAGTCGGTTAAGGTCTTCATCCACTTGATTGCGCCACCTAAGACGAGGTCTTCCCCCTCCGCGATTTCCCTGCAATGTGGTTTCGAACACCCGACGAGCCGGAGCGTTTGGGTCCATCCGCTCTACATGGCCCAACCATCGTAGCCTTGCGATGCGTACTCTTCTGGCTATGCCCATGTCGCGGTACAGCTCATACAGCTCGTTGTTGTATCTTCTTCTCCACATATTGTCTTCGCATACGGGACCAAATATCATTCGGATAATTTTTCTTTCCAGCCGACCAAGGGTTTCCTCATCCGCTTTCGATAAGGTCCATGCTTCCGCGCCGTAAAGCAGGACTGGGATGATCAAGTTCTTAAACAGGGTTACCTTGGTTTTTCTGAAGAGGGTTTTGTTTCTCAAATGCCTTCTTAACCCAAAGAAGCAACGGTTGGCAAGAGTTATTCTCCGTTTGATCTCCGCACTGATGTTGTTGTCCGTGTCTACAGTGGATCCTAGGTAGACGAAGTCCTGTACTACCTCGAAGTTATGTCTGTCTATTGTGACGATTTGTCCAATTCGTCGATGTTCTGTGTCCCTGTTTGATGACACCATTGTACTTCGTTTTGGCCTCATTAACCATCGAACCCATTTTTGCCGCTTCTGTTTCAATACTCGCAAAAGCACCTATGACATCACGCTTTTTTTTCGTCTGCATAGGCGAGTAATTGCACAGACTTTTGAAAGATTGTTCCTCTAGTGTTGACGTTTGAGTTTCTTACAATCTGTTCAAGTATGATGTTGAAGAAATTGCATGACAGCTTGTCGCCTTGCCTAAAGCCTTTTTCGACATCAAAGGTCTCGGTGAGTTCTTTACCGACCTTGACGGAGCAGCGTGAATTCTCCAAAGTCATCCTGCATAGTCGTACGAGTTTTTCAGGGATGCCGAAACTAGACATGGCTCTGTACAGCTCGTCTCTGTAAATACTGTCATACGCGGCCTTGAAATCGATAAAAAGATGGTGAATATCGATATTACGTTCTCGGGTTTTTTCCAAGATTTGCGTTAATGTGAAAATTTGGTCTATTGTGGACTTCTCTGGTCTTAAACCACATTGATAAGGACCTATCAAGTTGTTGACGTGGGGTTTCAGACGTTCACATATTACAGCAGACAAGATCTTATAAGCGACGTTAAGGAGGCTTATCCCTCTATAATTGGCGCAATTGTGAGGGTCTCCCTTCTTTAGGATCGGGCATTCGATACTGAGGTTCCATTCATCGGGTAGATATGTTTTCTTCCGACCATATCATGCAGATCAGCTGGTGCATGCTCCTTTCCAACTGGTCTCCAGTTGCCTTGAAACTGAAGTTATGAAGATCAAAAACGTGGTGAACTACCTGCGAATAAAGCTCGATACCAAACTGAGCTAGACTAGATACGGAGGGCCAAAGATCAATAACTTATTCACCGAACCAAAGAAGGTTCCTTTTTAGTTGGATACACTGATAACAAAGGACGTCAATAGCACTCAGAGAAAGCTGAACACAGCCTGTCTCTGGTTACTTTTAGGACTGAAGTAGTACTTTTAACAATTTGCGGTTATCAACCGTGAACAATACACTCAATTCTACCGTATAGAAGCGTGATTTGGGAATAAAGCACGAAAACAAAAAAATTACCGACAACAGCTGACATCGACACAGAGGCGAGGTGCCTTACAAAAAGCGAGCGCGTACCTCACAGTGTCTAGGCCAGCAGTTCTTGTATCGGTGTCGAACCAATAGATTTTCTCGCAGTTTACAAGGAAAGAAAACGGAAATCGGGGTGGAAGCTAGCACAGCAGAAGTGGCAAGAACTATGTGAGTCGGAAAGTAGAAGGCGCAGAACTGCTAGACTGATCGAATTGCTAAGCGAATAGATTCACCAGAAACACGGTGAAAGAGTGAACTATTACGTCGAACAGTTTCTCGCCGGACACGGGTATTTCAACGCCTTTCTGCACAAGATTGGATAAAGAAGAAGCCGTTTGTTCGAAGCCGGAGATTCATTGACTGACGACGCTTCCCACAATCTCTTCGAATCTCTTTGTCAAGATGTAAACAGAAGTGTCGGAGAAACCAGCCAAAAAAATCACAGAAGATGACAAGAAGCGAAGAGAGTTGGAAACGTGTAAGTTCGTATTTGACGCAGATTCTTAACACAAATAAACTGGAAGAGGTAGATGATGAACCAGAACATGCAACCTGGAGACGGACCCACCTCGGAGTAATGCGCAAGTGGTCCTTAAGTTCGAGATTAGTGAGAAACTTTTATAGTTTTAGCGCCGGTATGCCAAGATTGGGGTACTCAGAAGAGTTCGGCACACGGGGGTATATACTTCCTAATGATGCATAAGGCATTCCTCAAAAACCAAAAAATGAAAAACAATCGTCTTGGGTATCGATTTTGATAGCTTTATGAGCTCTTTAAAGAAGTTGGACGAATGTCGTCTGAAACGTTAGGGAATGCAGGGCCAGCCTATAAGGTTCTGCCGATAGTTTAGCTTGTTTTAACTACCCACTGGAAGCTACTGGTATTTATCCGAATTCAAGTCTTCAACATGATAAAGTTTTGACTTTTTCAGACTGAGGTGGCTCGGAGTTATTGAATGAAAAGCAAATAAGAGAAAGTGGCTCTTTTGCTTTGCTTAACTTTTTAAGTCCGGAAGGCAGAAGTTTCTTTCAGTGGTTCATTCATTGGTAAAGCTTCAAACAGGTAATTTTTTCCTTGAAATGTGCTTCAAACAATGCCCCCGGAGTCCACACCTCATAATAGTTTCAAACAAACCCTCAAAATAAATTTTTTCTTTGAAGCATATTTTCATCTTTTCTGGTACACGGCCATTATGCTGTGGAAGACTCCTCCAATAATTTTCCACATCAATGTTGCGTGCACTCGTGACACTTATGCGTTATTAAACAGAGGCGCTAAGTTGTCTGTGACGCAGACAATTAGACTCGCAGTAATTAAAATTTGTTCCAAGAATTTTTGAGGGATGGTCAGATTGATTCAAAAAGAAAAAGTGAAACTCCCCGAAAGACAAAAGAGTCTATGTCTGGCAAGCCGGTCGCGGCATCATCGATCGCACAAAAATCTTTACCTTTTCCTTTGCGGCGAATTCCTATTGATTCATCCATCGACTCCTGCGCTAATTGTTTTATCGAGCTATTTGCTTCTATTGAAGGAAAAAAAACCCATCGAGTTTGAAGATTTGCGCCTCTTCGCCAACGCTGCCGGCAGCATCAGCAACAGCTTCACTCTTGTCGGCAAGTTCATCTCTGTGTAACGTCTTGGCCTTAGGGTGGTGGTTGTGGTGGTGGCCTGGCCAACAATTGAGCCCAGACCTCTGCACTCCACACACTCTGGCGGATAGGTGAATTTTTTCTTTCAACTTTTATTTTGTTGCGGTTGCAAGACTTGTATTGTGGCGGCGGGAGATCGTCGATGGTAGTTGAGTCGATATTTTCTGCATGTAAATCGAATCCGACCTTGCTGGCGCGACCCACCTGCGTTTTGCATTTTCATAGATCCCATGCGCACTCCACATAGATAGAGGTACGTTTACACTGTTCACTGTACACAATTTCCTCCTCCTCGCAGGTTTTGGTTGGCATTTTTCGTCGTTCATTTGTTGTGTGTTTGTGTGCGCACTTGAAATACTGCTCGGATGCTGTCGTCGTCGTTGTCGTCGTTTCGTCGTTTGGCATTGGCATGCTGCCGTGTCTAGAGGCTTCTCGGCATGCTGTTGCTATAGTGCTGCTGCTGCTGCTGGCTGGCAATGGACAAGGGCACACACATCGGATAAGAGAAGCTCGCGATCTGTGGGAGCAATAGTCAATTTGCAGAGGCTGAATACTGTTTATTATGGTTCCCGATAGCGTCTTACAAATTTTTCCCATGTCTTAATTCATAAAGGAAGCTTTGGACTTGGTATAGGTACCTTTATGCGCTATGTGTTGCTTAATGCTTCGTCTTGGTTTTTTCGCCTGTGATCAATCTAAAAAGTTGTGGCACTCCGAAATGTTATATAGCAACTTGCCGACCAATACATTTTGGCATTGGCTAAGGTGGTGTCTAGAGAGGCTGCATATTGGAGATGGAAGATATATTGGCTTGACTTTCATAGACTCGAGCGTACGCATGGTTTGGCATTTAAATTTTATTTGGAATCCTATTTGCTATGCAATTTGTGGATGTTTAGAATTTGGAACTTGCTTGGCAGCTATCGCAAGTACGTGAAGTCTAGAGATCATTTTGAAGACTCTGTCGCTAATGACTATGAACTTGGTCTTGTGCTTTTCCTTAAGTGGAAGGTTGTCCCAGACACGTTGAATATTTTAAGGACTTAGTCGAGAAGTATGTAATTCTGATTAATTAAGGACAAAAATGCTCTCCCAAACTTTCTTTCTGGGAGACTTGTCCATTTACCGCCAGGGAAATGAGTAGCAAAGAAAATAGAGAGAGTCTCTTATCTTACGCTTACGGCATCGCATTACAACTGCTCCTAGTCAAGACACCAAAGAATTTGAAAATTGAATTGAAATGTACTTACCAAGCCATCCTGAATCAGCACCATTCTGTGGAAAACTCATCTCTCATACACAGACTCGTATGAAGATGAATTATGAGAAATATTAATGTAGCTCACCGTTATCAAAGGGAACGAACACCCTTCCATGATGTGCCGTGTATTTGTCCGTCTAGCCTGTGTCTGATGCTCATCTCCCTGCACCACCCACCGCCACTGAGCTGGGAGCTCTGGTTGACGATGAAACAGAAACAAATTGGCACAATGTTCGCATAAAATCCATGGCAGAAGATGATGCTTTATGAAAATTATTTATCAGCAAAAACTAAAGCGGTGCGACATTAGTCGCACATGAAGTCAACTTAAATATGAACACCAACCCCGCCCAAGTCACCGTGAGTACAAACCTTTGGGAGCAGATAATTGTATTTCTTGGGAAAATTTCATAATGTGGAAAATGAGAAACTGCGAGGTCCCCAGGAACTCTTCTGCTGGCTGTTAAAATACATCACAAGTTGTTTGTTGTAATTCATGATATACAAAGTTGAAGGGTACAAGAGACAAAGGAAACATATTTTCCAGATTTTAATTTTAATTCGGCCAGACAAAGATGTGGCGGTCTAGAAATAATAACTTCTTCGTTTTGAATTTTTTCTTTTTTTTTTTGGAAATTTTTCTGCTCCAAGTAGAACGCATCTGTTCGTGGACTGTTAACGAGAAACAGAACACGAGGCACACGACGACGATGCGAAGCGACGACGAGTACGTGTTTTTGGAAAAAGAAACGTTTGGGTGGCACAGATTTTATGACAAATCTGTTGAATGTTTCGCTTTGACTATGAAATACTATATGCTTTGGAGAATGCCTTGAATTCCATTCGACTGGTAATGTGAAATGTTTGTTTGGAGGAAGGAATGTTGTTTTAATTTCGATGAAAATATTTTACTCGATTTAAGAATTTATGATTCATTTAAGTTAAGTGATTTGAATAGCGAGATGCGGGATCTCGTGGTTTGAGACTGTGAAATGGCTTTTGGGTTAAACTGTGGCTGTATAGTTTGGAACCAACTTTCCATTGGTTGTTCGACGGGAGTTCTTGAGGAAGGTATCTGCAGTTACCACAATCGGAGTGAGCGATGTTTGTATAGGTAGTTGTTTACAAATTCAAGATAACTTTCTGACTGAATGTTTCTTACCTCAATTTCCTTCAATTCCAATTTGAATGCAGGAAAAGAAAAAATATCCAGCTTTGACTGCTTTGACTGGATGAACTGAATTGATCGAATTAGAAGTACTAAGATCCGTGGAAGCCTTCATGTCAAAAGTACCATCTTGGACAAAATTCAGCACGACCGGCTCAGTTGGTATTGTCATGTTCAAAGGAAAGGAGAGATCCGCAGAACCCCGTCCAAAAGGCAATATCGTACAACGTTTCAACAAATTCGCGACGAAAAAGAAAAGGCAGGCCAAAACACTCCTGTTACAAGCAAATGCAAAAACAGCAGCATTTGGTTGGCCTCAGACGTGGAACAATCCAAAACCGGGAGGCTTGCCGACGCTTTCTGAGGTCAACGCGGCGTACCCCACAGGCGGATCACTAGTGTGAAGCAGAAAAGTGGGAGAGTTGTGATCGCTTCAAGATCACTACTCGTAACGCCGGAAATGGAAAAGAAGAAGAAGACTGGATGAACCGAATTCAAAGTCATTGTCTAACAAAACTTTTCTTGAACTTATTCGACTAACTTCCTAAGTGCTCTCTCCTTCTAATTAAGTCGAATTTGACTTAGCTTACCGGACAACGATAAAGTAGAAGTTCGACTCAAAAGCACGCAAGAGCTAAAATTTGGCCAACGCAACGGTTTGATAAAGTCGTCGGTTGCACTGTGTTCGATAACATAGAATTCTTGTGTAGTCAATATTTTGATAGCTGTTATGGAACTTTTGTGTTTTTTCAGCCTGATACAGTTGTTTATGTCTCGAAAAAAACTCGACTACAGCCTGCGACTTAAGACAAATTGCAGATGTAAAACAGCATTTGTCCAGCCCGTTCCAAGAGAGGCGAATCCTCCTCCCCTTCCAATTACCTACCACCCAATTACGGTAACGTCCCTTCTTTCCATGATCATGGAAACGTTGATAAACTTTCAACGCTATGAAATATTTTGAAAAACGAGAGCTTCTCAATGGCCCACAGTACGGCTCTCGTTGCAAATGGTCCATTGGTGATAAGATGGCATATCTCGCAGAAAAAAGTAACCAATCTTTTCATTGTCTTCGAGATTGAAGGATTTATTGGCCTTCAAATTCTAAGGTATTTGATAGAGTACCGAATTATGCTCTCTTATCGAAAGTGGGTACTTTTGGTGTTGATGAGTTTCCTCTTCGTTGGATTAAAAAGTACGCCGCGTTCAATTCAGATTGTGTTGGAAGGTTTTAAATTTGATACCCACTTTATAAATGCTGGTTTACCTCAGGGCTCCGTTTTGTCTCCGACTCTCTTCCTTGTTTTCATAAGCGATATCTTGTATGAAACTTCTGATTGTCTTGATTGGCTGACGATTCTACCCCCAAATTATGATAAACTCATCGTCTTGTCAGTATTATTGCATAAGGAAGTAACGGTGTAGAATTCAATGCTTCGAAACCCCTATTTTGTCTTATGGCGAAGATTCCCCCAATGCTGTTATACCCATCAATCGTGTCTGTATCCAGGAATCCGAGAAGTTGTAAGTACTTAGAGTGTATGTGTAAGCGATGATCTTCGTTGAAATGACATGTTTCTTGAAATGATTCAAAAAATTTTTCAACTTTTTTGATATCGCTTCAATTTATAAAGCCCACATCCGCCCAAAACTGGAGTAGGTATGGTTGGTCTGGTCTGGTCAGGAACCTTGTTTTGACCGATTTCAAAAATTATCTTGAAGCCAAAATTTTCGAAGATTTCACTTCTGGTACGTGCGAATTCCACTCATTATATTATGTGGAGAAAAATGGAAGTGAACGCGAATAGTATGGTTTCAGTATTTGTATAAATCATAATGATTTAGATTTGACACGAAGGCAAAAGTGTTTTTCCACGAGTATTGCTTTTCGCGAGGAATTGGCAAGTCCTCCGTTTGTAAATTCGTTGCCATGAAAAGCGCTTTCTCGATTTGCCTTTCGGAACCGGCATAAAATTGTAGGTCCCCTCCATTCCCGCACAAGGCATAGTTGTGAGAAAAGCGTTTGGCCCTGATGGGGCTCCTCGCTCTGTTGCCCCGCACTATTTATTTATTTATTTATTTAAGCAACACGAAGTGGTATATTTTTAAGCTGCAACAGCGAAAATTTACTTCTATTCTTGTCTGTAAAATAAAAATGTCGGGCACCAGCACAGCTCGAACGTCTTCTTCTTAAGTTCGACTCCTCATTACAAAACGCTACCACTTACGTGGTAAAAGATATGTCGTTTTCTGACAACCAACCGCCAATCTCTTCTATGTTTTTTTTGACATGACAAGCCAAAGAAAAGGTAAAGTAAACCAAAGGTGTTGAACACTATTCCAGGTTAGAGTGCATCGACTAGATCTAAGGTCCGTCTGCCATATTTTTAGCATACAGAGATTTTCTCAATGATGTCACGGCATTGATTTGTTTTTCTTATCAGACCAGTTACTCACCATTCATCAACACTAAGCTTCATCGTTCCCTAACCTGCTTTGAGGACTCCAGGTAAGGTATTGTGATCAGCACATAACAAGGCGCTTTCTTTTTTAATTCTTTATGCAGAGTGGTGAGCCATCTAAACTGAAGATTGGAACGATCCGAATAAGCTAAAATAGAATATAATTTAAATAACAAGGCTTGTTTGTAACTAGCTTGTGGGGTTTATATCCAAAATCAAAACCCTCAACCCAATTTCCTTCAGGGCAGGACCAACCATATGTGCATAGAGAGCCAAGTTTTGGGACGCATACGTGCAAGTCAGAAAAATCATTGTTTTAACTAAGCCATGAGCCTAAAAAGAAACTTATTTTATTTTTTAAGCGAACAAATACTGCCATTTGCATTTTAAACCAAAAATTAGGTCAAGCACTTCCAAAATAACATCATTCGCCACACCTGCGTTGAGTTGTTATTCGCACAATTAATAACACTGCTTACAATGTTGGAAGTTCAAATAGAATCTAGCAACTTAAAATTAAAAATCTCATTAGACCTAGAAGAAGGCCGCTTTCTGTAAATCTTGCACAGGGCGCTAGTAAAGCTGGGGCCGGCCCTGGTTGTGTTTTTTAAAAAAAAGTACGAATTTGTTGGTATATCGACAGTCAATTTAGAAAGTAAAATTATTGCGCTTGATATTTCAAAAGTATTCGATAGAGTTTGGCATCAAGCTCTTTTATCTAAAATGCGTGCATTTGGTTTCGATGAGTTTCTTCTCCGCTGGATTAGTAGCTACCTTTCTAACCGTTCATTACAAGTTGTTTTGGACGGCTATAAATCTGAAATCCACAAAATAAATGCTGGTGTGCCCCAGGGCTCCGTTTTGTCTCCGACACTTTTTCTTATTTTCATTAACGATCTTCTGTCTGAAACTACTGATCCACTTAATTGTTTTGCCGACGACAGTTCCCTCAGCTTTTCATATTCGTTCTTCTTCTTAAGTTCACATCCCTCATCTTCGGACGTAGAACTAGGCAACTCGGCAACTCGGCAACGTATGTTAAGTTCATTAAATTCTGATCTAGACAGCATTGTCCAGTGTGGAATAAAAAACCGCGTAGAATTTAATGCTTCAAAAACCAAATGCTGTCTTTTGTCGTTGAAGTGAAACTTACCTCCCTTGCTACTATCCATGAGTGGCTCTTGCATTATCGAAACAGAACAGCTTTCAATCCTCGGTATGTGCATTACCATTTACCAACCACCTCTTGTGGAATAACCATATACTTGAAATCGACAAAAACGCTGCAGTGCTTAGGCTTTCTTTGACGATGCAAGAAATTTTTTTCACCCAATGACCTGGCAGTCATCTACAAAACGTACATTCGTCCTAAGATGGAGTATAACTCCCTTATTTGGGCAGGTGCTCCTTCAACCCACCTCAGTCTTTTGGACAGTATTCAGAGAAGAGCCTTTAAAATGATTGGAGATACGAACACCATCGAAACTTTCACGACACTCGAACATTGTCGTAATGTTTCTTGTCTCTCCTTATTTTATCGTTTTTTTTTTACAGACAGTGCTCTTATGAGATTGCCAGATGCATTCCTCCCCTTAAACAATTCAACCGTAATACTCGCGCTTCCAGGAATGCCCACCAGTTTACCCTTGAGTCCAATTTCGGACATACTGTTAAATACAGAGATTCCTTCTTCAGCCGTACCACGCGAATGTGGAATGTATTGCTCAGCTCTATTTTTCCCTCTCATTACAATCTTCAGAAATTTAAAACTAATGTGCATCGGTATCTCCTTTCAAACTCTCTTCCTTTTTCCTAACGCTCGTACTGTGTTACTTAACATGTTAAGGGTAGTCACAACCCCTTCAGTGCGCGCAAATTATAAAAAAAAAAAGGTTTTTGTAAATACGCTTCGATTAATTGGTACAAATACTAGCATACTCACACTGTTTTACGATGAAGCTTTAGAAGCTCAAGCATAATACTAAATGTTGTCTACTCGCAAACTATTATTCTTTAGTTCGAGAGTCTCAGCCATACCAAATGCTTTCTTGAACCTATATTTCTTCCAGTTGGTAGTTTATAGGATGTTCTCCGAGAATAAAAGTACTATGCGAAGTGCTCTGTCACTTAATCTTTTCAAAATAGTGGACAGATTGTTTCATAGATTCACCGAAGTGGTTGGGATAGCTCTACTTACCCGGTCAGATCTGCGGTAATGGTTAGCTTTTCAAACTAAATAAATAAATAAATAAATAGGATCTCGGGGGGCGCCACGAGCGAAAACCAACTGCTTCTCCTCAAAATTCGGCTGCAAATGAAATAATTCCACAAAATTTGAAATTTCATAATTGTTTATTTATTTCTAAGTTTTTCAATCTTAGGAACTAGATTAAATAAATATACATACAGCATAAATACCACTACATTCTAATGGCTAATATTTATTTATTTTTGTTAAATTTATTTTTACAAAACTTAATGCAATTTTTTTCTCCAGTAAATGCCAACGTATTGCTTAGACATCCCTCGATATCTGCTTAGAAAGGATATGTGTGTTTTTTTTAATCTCTGTTCCGTATTCGGTATACTCTCGTCTTGTTTTACTCAACCCTTGACAAACTCATCGTGGTGGAAATTCTTCTTCACTGACAAAGATTGTTGATTGTCAAACGACTGATGTCGGTGTGGTGGTCCATTTGTGGGACTATCTTGGGGACTTCTAGAAGGTTTTTCATCCAATGGTGACTTGCTTGTTTGACGGTCCAAACTTGGTAATGGTGGGAAGTTGTATGAGGGGCCTAAGAACGGTGCAAATCCCATCAGATCAGAGTACTTTTGAGCACTTCCATTCGGATATGGGGGTGGTGGCAGGCCAGGAAACGAACCAGGAGGAAGATCAACAGGCTGCATAAATAATAAAATTAAATGTTAGAATATGATTTAAGAAGGCTCATTAGTTGTGTTGAACCTTTGGTTGTAAACCATTGAAGAATGGTGGTAAGTAGGGAAAGAATATTTCGGGTCTTCGTGACATGAGCTCTGAGTCTTGGTGGGAGCCTAAAGGTGGAAGGTTAGGCCTATGCATAGGTAGCTCGAGAGACATTCGACGACCACGTCTAGACGCAGGATTCGTCCACATGTGGGTTCCCATATGAACCTGAACATTTGAGACAGTGAATAAAGAAAGATCTTTGTGACTTTGCCAAACTTACCTTTAGATTTCCCTTTGTGGTAAAAGCCTTTTGACAAACATTACACTGAAACGGTTTGTCGCCAGTATGAGTACGCATATGAATCTGCAGTGCTGAACTCGAACTGAAGTTTCTTCGACACACAGTGCAAAAGTGTTTATTATTCGCCGGTATTTCTTGAGAATTCTGCTGAAGCTCCTGCTGTTTGATGAGTGCGTTGGGAGTGAAATGTGGTGATTCTGACGATGATTGCCTGTGATGGGACTCATTTGGCAGAGACGAAACTAGAAATAAGTACAATGTGTTCAAGTAAAGGGCTTTTTTATTTTCTCCAAATTGCCCTTACGGAGTTGCATTTTCATTAAAGAATGTTCAGCATCACCGCCTGCATTGATGTCCGGGGTCATTGCTAAAGACGATTCTCTGCCAGTGGGCGAAGATGGGATTTGATTATCGTTTATCGGTAGTTCAGAAAGTGATTTTTGACTTGCTTCTAGATGAATTTCTTCATTAGAAAAATTTGATGAATTTTGATTTAAATTCGAGTCCCCAGAGTCTCGACGCAGCTTGTGAGCCAAAATGTGGTGATGAAACTCCTCCTGCAAGAAAAAATTGGTTTTGGAAGTGTTGCCAATGCTTTGAAAAAGATTAATGAGCCTTTTCTGCGTTGTTAAGTCTTTTCATGACAAGTTAAAAGACTTGGAGGTCTAAAAGCTTATGGTTGGACTCGAAAGGATTGTGGGAGTATCTTCAAGGATAAGATACTTTTGAGTTGGTTTACCCTGAACTTAATCGACGCCTATTACATGTGTACCTTAGAGCTTCCCAATTAAGTTCTAACTACACGACCTTTTCATTTAGCAAATGTGATGCCTTAACCAAACCGACCGACGCGACGCCGCCGATTCAATTTAAAAGTGCAGATGCCCAGTGTACTTGTCTATCTTTTTGCGACGCATGAGATTCTACAAACGCCGACAGCTTTTGGCTGGCCGACACTTATCTACTCGTATTCGTGTTCAACATAATACTTTAAATCCCATACAATGTTTACATTTTTCTCGGTCCTTAAAATCCGCAAAGCACTGTGAGTTTTGCACGCACTGCTGTCTCTGTAATTATTTCAAATTTTCGATTCATTAAAAATTTCTATCGAAAATGTCGAGCTCGGCCCACCCGGCCGACACCTCATGCTCCTAAAGAGCTAAAATTCCATTTTGACAATAGGCTTCTAAGTCTCCTATGAATATGAATACCACTCGCACCCTCGCCCTCACCCTCCTGTTCCAACAACTGCGCCATCGCATTTGGAGTGGCGAATATCACTGCTAGGACACTTAGGCGCAAACAATGCGCGATGCAGATGTACCATTAGTCCAACGAGAAGGGGGAACAAGAGAATTAAAGCATCATATGTGCCTGTACTGCCGCGTCGGAATGAATTGTGTCTGCAACAAAGAATTTGGATCATCTCCAAAGAATCTCCTTTTTTTGCTTGTGTTGTCGACTTGAAAATAATGAACATTGTCATTAGTCATAGATACCAGAGATGATGGGATATTTCATATCGTAGACGGCATTAACAATACATCAAAAAATATTGTGGGGTGCCAAGTATTATCGAGTTAGGATTGAGGGGTATAGTCCCACATGGGTTGTCGTGCAAGTTGCAGAGATGAAAAACGCTTTATTGTTGTGTATGTTTTTGTTGGTAAATTATTTTTATATGTTTTGAGATGCAGACGTAGAGAAACATTGCGGCGGATCTTAATCGAATTTTAAATGGAGAACAATATTGTGGAATGAAAGGTATTTAATGTGTTGTTGAGGAAGCAAGAAAGTTTTATGTGTGCAGACTTCGTGTTTTGGGGATTTGAAATAAAAATAGAAGCGTGTGGGGCGGGGAAGGGGAAAATTATGTTTTTTGGTATGATATAAATATTGCACGACTCATTTTCTTTCTGCAGAACTGACATAATATCTAGAAAACAATTCTATTTCAATGGATGGTGCAGATATTTAAAGAAAGGAAATAATGCGCCTCTTGACATTAAAAGAAGAAACTAAAACAGAACAAGTTATGAAGTATTTTATTTCTTATTATGAAATGGTTGCTATTTCTTCGCCTTTGAAGAAAACAATTGTAGGGTTTCGTTTGCAATTCGAGTATTATTTCGGCGGCAGACCAAGCGAAATCAAAAAGTCTATTCCAGTGCTAACAGAACTGTAGTTAATTTGGCCCTCAGCTTTTTCTTGCAATAAAATGCAGCAATTTTTTTTTACTCATCAGGTTAGGTTACTTTGGATAGGGGGTGCAGTTGCAAGCGGTAACACCTCACTCGGATTTCAATGATCTAGGGAGAGGTGGAGATGAATAGGGAGGATACAAGGTTATTGAGATATTTTCCTGAAAATATCTGGCCATAGGTTCCTGAAAATCCGATTAATGTATAAAGATGACTACCTGTCAACTTTCATTGGCGGTTTTTTGAAAATTTCGTTGAAATTATTTTTTTTTTTCTTGCTCAAGTGGCCAAAGTACAGAATTGTTTGTCTTGTTGAATTCAAGTGAAGACTCGATTTTTACCAACTCATATGCTATTTCGTATGACAATGTGTCCCAACCGGGGTAAGTCTGTCGCTGATGTAGAAGCGTGGTTCAGAAAGTTCGGTCGGTTCGAACATTGGTACTTTCACAATCAATCAATCTTAGAGTCGATAGCACATCAGAGTGATTTTCTTCTTACGACAAGAGGGGACAGGTATAAAGGGTGTCTTTTTTTAGAGGTACCTACACATAAAACTTAAAGTTAGCAGAGCTATTTTGATTGACAGGCATTAGGCATTGTGATATGCAGATATATCTCGAAAGATTTGGTTTTTTTCGTGAAAATAATCGCGCCCTAGGTCCGTTTTGACCATTAAATGAGTAGAATCGTCCCTCAGATTATAAAGAATTCGATCAACTATTGAACGTTTCCCCACCACTTTTACTCTAGATGATATAACTTATCAAACGGGACGTCGTACAGTGCGTTCCAAAGAAGCTATTGCTGCTCTAGAGCGCAGCATTGAGGAAGACTCGTCAGCCATCGTGCAAAGCAATTGGATTTATATTTAGCAACAACTAGGTATAAGAAATTTTGCTCAAAGATTTTGGGTTTGAAGCTGAACAAACGGTGGGATGGGGAACTAGATCGTTGTTGATCCCGATTCCTAAAAAAAAACTCTGTGCAGTGATGAAGCTCATTTTTGATTAAATTACTTCGTCAATGCAGAACTGTCGCATTTTTTGGGTAGTGCATATAATCCTCAAACTTTCACAAAAACTAACATTGTTTTGCAGTTTATGGGCTGGTGGATTCGTTGGCCCTTACTTCTTTTAAAATAATGCGACAAGAGGGTTACAGTCTATCTAGCTTGGAACTAAAAAAAATTATTGTCGCACCACTTTTCTTGAAATTTCTGAACTTTTTTAAAAATAGAAGACATTGAAATGTTGGGGATAAGGATAATTTATGCGATAGACAAGTCTATAAAGAAAACTTACACCAAATGTGAAGTTAATTGGTTTAGCAGAACTTGAGAAATCGTGGGTATCGTTTCGAAAACTACAATCTTAAGAAAAGCGCGTCTAAAATGTTTCACGTAAAGTCTTACGCAGTGTAAGTATACAGGGACTTACATTTTTTCAATTGCCTGCATGCATTGGACCTTCCTCGACTCTAAAATATGAAAATGTATGAAAATGACAACGCTTGTTTCTTTTAAGTAAAATTGTCACTGATAACTTCAAATTTGTTCGGTCAGAAATTTTAATCATTTAAAGTTTATTTTTCTGTGAAGGCGATTTTTGGCTTGAGTTTAAAACTAATTTTGGTTGAGGCAGCGTTTTTGGTGGGAAAGATCGATGAAGTGGATTTTGTTTCACTCGATGCAAGCGAAATAAAAAAAAATTTAAAATACCGCAAAAGTATTCCGTTCTTTGAAGAAAATCATTCCGTTTTTTTGGAAAACAAGTACGTGGTCAGCCGTCATTGGAAAACTCTTAAGGAAATATGAATTGGTGATACTCCTAATACAAAATTGAGTTCTTGTTCGCGGTTCTTCAGAAAAAGAATCAATACAATATCACCTAATATTTTGCTTTTAGCTCGACTGTAACTATCGGATCGAAACCAGATGAAAATCTGATCGAGACCGTATTGAAATCAGATCGAAATTGAACTGAAATCGGACTGAAATCAGATCGAAATTGTGGTTATGGTGTTTACCGATTTCCAGGAGCCACAACACCTAATGATGATGATGACAAAATTTGTTATCCTTGCGTTTGATTAATGTGTCTATCCTCTTTGGGGTTGCCATGAGGCATTTCTCTTTTGCCAAACACTTAAACATGTTAGGCTCAAGTGATACCACACTTTGTGAATCTTGTAGAGAAGATGAGGACACCGCGGAACACTTCCTCTGTGAATGGCCTGCATTTTTCGTATGAGGTTATAGATACACGGCGCAGACATGGTGAGAGCTGGTAACTTAGACTCCTTATCATGGCAGGGTCTTTTGGCTCTTCTACGAAAATCTGGAAAACTATAACAAAAAGAAGGTTGCTGTCTGGTAGTACATAGACCGGTATTTAGGTCTGAGTGCTCCAGCTGGTATTTCAAAACCCTCCATCAGAAAAAAAACCTCTTTGGACATGCAAAAACTGACTATTTTCGCTGTAAAAAGTACCGGTAAAAGTCATAAATACAAATATAAAAAGTTTTAAAGCTGAAAAATATACTTTTAAGATACACAAGGAATTTTTCTAATTTTTTGTTCAGTTTTTGTACAAAAAAGGATTCAGTAGATGAGTAGAAGAAAAAGATGTGTGTGAGCTGTTGATGAAGTATCTTGAATGGATGATCAGAACCTTACCAAATTTAAAGCAAATGTTCTTTAGGACTAAAGCTGTAGTGCATATTATACGATTATCAAAAATAACAAAATGGCAACCATTAGCCTAAAACTTCGAAAAAACACTTCTTTTTTAATTGTTTTTTGCCAAAAAAAATAGTTACACACAAAATACCAGAAATCGTTTCATAAATGCTTTAGCTATTGTTCAAAAACCATATGGTTTTGCTAAGGTTCGGCCTAGTAGTTTCAGAGATTTTATCAACAAGTCGCCGAAAAACATCATGCAGAGAAAAACCTATTCAAAGTTTCCTTTAACAAAAAACTTCCTGGCATTAGAGGGGCTGAGGTAGATAAACGTTACGTCATTTAAAAATACGATTGAGTGCTGGAATCCTTACAAAATTTTAGTACATTTATTTAAAAATACATACTTTTGAAGAATGCAAAAAAAACATTTTTTGGAAATTCTTAATTTTTATGATACAACTGACTTTATAATTAGTAATAATATTACTAACTATAACTTTCCGTATCCGTGTAGGAAAAAGTTATGATTTAAAAAAAGTATTTTGCTTGATTTTTTAAGTTAATCATACTAATACTAATAATTTTTATATATTTTTCTTACAGGAATTGTGGGCTTGTGGCAGGAAAACAAAGAGAAGTGCCACTGGGAATAGAGATTTATGAAAACTATACCAAGCCATCAGCAAAAAGTGAGTTTCAATTAAAAAACTGTAGCGAATAGCAAATCTTTTTGTTTCAAAATTTAATGTACAAACTTCTTTATGTTACATTCCTCAAAAATGGGTTGAAACATCTAGGAATTATTATAACGTTACTTTTTCTCCCAAACTTATTTATTTTAATGTAACAAAGGCGAGTGGTCCACTTGGAGTCATTTAAAGAAATAGCAACAGTTTTTCGGTTCCCTACATTCTTATTCACAGTTTTTCTTTTCATTCGTTAAATATTTCCAAATTGATTTTTTTTTTACACTATCAGAACAGCTTTTTTCAAGCTTGTGAAACAATGTATCTTTTCTTCAAGAGTTTTTTCACCCTTAAGTACTCAGAAATATGTATCACCATCATCATTTAGCGAGGTGTTAGTTGTTAGTAAGCAAAAATTAAGTCTAACACACTAAAGACAACAGAACTAAGAAATATTACAAAATTATTGATAAACATATACAAAAACAAATTAGATAGCTACATATAAACGTAAAATTAATTATTAAATATGACAATTATAAAGATATAAGAAACATAAAAAAAAAAACATAGTCAAGAGAGTGGAGCTCTGGTTCGAATTAAGGACTTTAACGTAGTTTTACTAATATGAAAATCTATTAAATTTGAGTTTAGGTTCAAAACTTTTATCATACGAGTAATAGGCTCATTCAATCCATAATTAGTTCTATGATAAGGACAGTGAAGTAACTCCAAGTTGCGCAGTTGGTATGAGCCTCCCCGGTAGTTAAAACCTATGCATGCGAGCAAGTCAGGAGCATTAATTTGTCCTGTTATGAGCTGGTGAATAAAGACTAAATCATTATTTATTCGGCGATGCGAAAGCAGTTGCATCTGCAAAAGTTGAATACGATGCTCATACGGTGGAACGTCATAAGGATCAGTCCAAGGAAGTCCCTTAAGAGCAAATCTAATAAATCTTCGCTGTATACTTTCTATTCTTGAATTGTGGACTGCATAATAAGGAGACCATACTTGAGAAGCATATTCTAGATGGGGTCGAACATGACAGTTATACAGCGAAAGAGTGACGTAGGGGTCCGTAAACTCCTTAGCCCATCTTTTAATAAAGCCAAGCATTGAATTTCCTTTACTAACAATGTAATTGATATGAGATGTAAATTCTAAATTGGAGCTAAAGTAAATGCCGAGGTCCTTAATACTGGACACCTTGCATAATATTTGATGAGAAATCGAGTAATTATGCAAAGCCGGTGTACGTTTCTTCGAAAAAGTTATACTTTGACATTTGCTTGGATTGAGAATCAATCCATTTTTATCGCACCATGTGGCAAAATTTTCAACATCAGATTGTAAAATAAGACGATCGGCTGCGCAGTCTATTTTCTTGAAAATTTTCATATCATCCGCGAAGATCAAAATTTCGCTCGATGACAAGCTAAAAGTAACATCATTAATGGCTAGTATAAAGAGGATAGGGCCAAGGTGACTACCTTGTGGTACTCCTGAGTGCGCCTTAAAGGAGTCTGAAAGAATGCTTCTAAATTTTACCACATATGATCTATCAGTAAGGTACGATCTGATCCAATCAACGAAGGTCGAAGGGAATCCATATGCATTTAGTTTAAACAATATAATATCGTGAGATAGTTTATCGAAAGCCTTTGAAAAGTCAGTGTATATACAATCTAACTCTTGCCCGCTTTCAAGCGCGTTTGAATATTTATGAAGGAAATATACAAGGTTTGTTACTGTTGATCTTTTCTGTACAAAACCATGCTGCTGTTTGCAAATTATATTTTTAATATCGAAAGTTAAGCTTTCACAAACAAGCTGTTCAAATAATTTGGGAATACACGAAAGCTTAGATATTGGTCTGTAGTTAAGGATATCTGATTTAATACCTTTTTTAAATACAGGTGTAATAAAAGATCTTTTCCACAGTAAAGGGAATCGACCAGAATCTAACGATAATAAAAACAAATAATGAAGGGGAAATGCAATTTGGGACTTACACTTTTTTAAAATTATTGGAGGGATGCCATCAGGGCCAGCAGAGTAATCATCGTTCAAAGATGAAATATTGTTAAGGACTCTTTCTAGAATAATTGGGACATTATTAAAATTAACTTTAGGACATTTACGTAGAAACTCGAAGTAACTACGATCAGAGAAGGAATTACAAAAATGATGAGCAAAAGCGTTGCAAATGTCGGATGTTTTTGTCAATGTGTCATTACCATATGTAAAGTTATCTGGGTATCCATCCGAATCTTTCTTTGAATTGACAAAGTTCCAGAAACTTTTTGGATCATCCCTTAATGAGTTGCCCATTCTGTGAACATAACTTGAGTACAGAGTTTTTGATAGTGATTTAAATTCATCAAAAAAAAAAAGATGTAAGAAAGGTGATCAGATTCAGAACGCGTCTTAATGAAAGTCCGCCAAGCACTATTTCTTTTGTTGCGAAGCTTTTTTAGTTCCTTAGTGTACCATGGGTGATTAGAGCTCACATTCTTTGAAATTTTGAGGGGTATAGCTTTGTTCATGCAGTCGTTAAGAATAAAATAAAAGTAACTAACTGCTTCGTCAATATTATTGAAAGCTGATATATTATTAATATTAGGTCTACTTAGTTCATCAGAAAGCATTTGAAAGTCTTTCGATAGTCAAATATATGCGAGCAGTCATATGAATTACTATAACTATGAATGTGACCGCTTAGGTCAAGGAAAATGTCTAGAGGAGGGTGATAGTCATCTACATTAGTAATGCCGGAATTAGATTTAAGAACGACAGTATTAACAGCGTCAGAGGTAAAGACTAAATCGAGATTTCGATTTAAAATGTTTTTAATACAGCTCACTTGTTGTAAGTCAGTAGAAATTAGATAATCCAATAAGATAAGCTCTTGTTGAGAGGATTCCAAGGAAGCTTTCTGAAATGAACAGTCAATTGATGGAGACCAATCTATATAAGATAGATTAAAGTCACCCAGCAGTAAAATATTTATATCTAAAGAAGAAAGATTGTTTAAATAATCTAACACTAAAGCCACTTCATTGTAGGCAGGGGCAGAACTTTTTGGGGGAATGTACGTGCCAATTACATAGACTGTCTTAGACTCAAAGGTAACTTCAATGCAAATTAGATCTATTGTTAAAGTAAAAGGAAAAGTGATATTAGACGACAAAAAGCTATTGCGACAAGCTATGAGAACACCGCCTCCTACGTCTGCGTCTACATGAGAATGGCGGTCCTTTCTAAATACTTGAAATTCTGAGTTAAAAAGTTCTGTATCCAGAATGCCTGAATGAAGCCAGGTTTCTGTAAGAACAAAAATATCATGGGCAAAAGCTTGAGAATTAATAAAAAAATCAGTAGTTTTACTACGAAGCCCCCTTATATTCTGGTAAAATAGGGAAAGTCTTATTAGTTTTTTGAAACATTATTGACGGTACTATTTTCAACACGTTTCTTCTTGGAAGAACCAACAAATTCTTTTAAAAGAGTGCCTGGAGGCCAGAGATTCGGGCTGCAAAGATAAATCAAACTGTGACGGAGGGACAAACATTTTAAAGGACGAAACAAAACTGTTAGGTTTACTTATTTTGGTACATCTAATAATTAAGTCATTAGATATGTTGTGGTTCTTAGTTAGATGGGATATAATATCATTGGATGTTAAATCAGGCTTAAGGCGGGATACAAAAATTTGTTTAGGCTTGGGAACTGATTCTACTTGTTTGGGAATTGGAAATGGTTCAATAGGAGGATAATTCCCATCAATGGTTTCGGGAACTGATTCGACTTGTTTGGGGATATGAGGTAGTTCGGTAATTTGATTATCAACACTAGAAGGCCTACTAGAAACAACAGCTAAACCGACAGTTGTCGTTTCATTGTTATTATTTGTAGGACCGACACAGCTCCTGAGACATAAACGTTTTTCGGAAGAGTGAGTATCTTGCTTTTTCTTTTTAGACTTATTAGGTTTAGAAATATCTGAAGTAGACTGCACTAATAAGTCGATTGTTTTTGATGAGACATTAGGCAGAGGAGTATGCGGCTCTTCCAAATCATCAGTTGAGGTTGATATGTCAACCGAAAACTTGGGGGCTGAAAAGTTATTAAGGTTTGAAACCGCATCATTAAAATTATTACAGAGTTCATCTAATCCTTTCTTGATTTTGGTTATATCAGTCTTGAATGACGACATTTTAAATGCAAGTTGGGATAGAGAGATTTTCCTGCAATCAGGACAGAACCAAACTGCAATTTTTGATGCGTCAATCTTTTCTATAAATAAGGTGGTTGACCCAACGCATTTAGCATGGTAAAACTTCCCACAAGGGCCGTAACATGCAAAAAGGCATGCATTAGGGGAAGAGTCCAGACATTTCACCGCTAAGCATTCCATTTTAATTAAAGAATTTAAAAAAAAGTAAAAAAAAGAAAAAGAAAAACGGAAAGATTGAGAATAAAAGTTTAGTTTTAATTAAAAAAAAAAAAAAAAAACGTTTGCATGGATAGTACGAGATTTAAACCTGAGATGCTTGACACAACTATCTTCGCTCTAACCAACTACGCCGTGGAGCAATTTAAAATTTGCACTACCAAAAAATTATTTAAAACTTAAAAATTATGATTGTAAAACACAAAAAAAAGCTTTCATGCAGTAATTATGATAATTCGAGCAACGTAAAGTGCTCAAGAGACTTGCACTTGAATTATCACTCAATTAAGGTTACGGATTTTTTTTTTTTTTTTGAACAAGAGAATTACACCGCTTACCAAAGCTAAACACAATTAATTGGCAAAAGTTTAGATATTTAACACAATTTCACTGTACAATTTTGGTATTAATTTTCAATAAATTACAACGCTTCCTAAAATATATATTTCCAACAACATATTCACAAACCAATTACACAAAGCGTCTTCAATTAAACACCAACTTCCCCATCATAGAGTCAGAAAAATCTTAGTTTTACACATCAACACTCCGGTAGCATACTGCATCATCATACACACTTGACAAACTTCTTGTATGAAGAATACCAAAGTGAATTTCTTGAAACTCTATTGCCCCGTGGAATACATTTTTAATTAACGGCCTAACTAATCACGTCCATCAAAGACACTCAAGTTACTCAATCAACAGGGAATTCACAATAATTATTGTAACAACTCTCGCAAAGTGGTCGGTTTGGTTATGTTTTGGTCCCAGGAGCTGATCAGGCATTACCCATCTCACAGACTGTGTGTGTGTGTGGTGGGTGCCAGTTCGGATTCACTTAGGTCTCATGCATACAAAACCCAACTTGTTTGTTCTCCTCCTGATTCTGATACTTTTATGGAATAATTCGCTATCCTTGTTGTTGTCAAGATAGCATTGTTTAATCTACTCGAAATCTGTCACAGGGAAGTAATGTGGTTTATTGGAAGTAGTTTCCCTGACGCACTCTGTTCTGACTTAAAGAATAAACAGCTCGTGAGGAACTTTCATTTAAATTTGACTTGATCTTGCTGACCTTTATATTTATAACATATAGGTATGGTTTGTGGTTCTTCTAGACCTTATCAAGTGTATATAAGCAACAACATGCCTCTTAAAAGCAGTACAAAAAAAAAACACAAAATACAATAAAGTGGCATCCCTGTTAAAGAGGGCTTACTAAAATGGCTTTCGTTTTCTTCCGCCGCGCGGTAATTAATAATCTGCTCATAATTCGTTGTACATGGTGCAAAATGGTCCCCTTTATGGTTCCATACAGGCCACGCCGACAATTTTAATTAATACAATATAGACAGAGAACAATTGCAAAGTAATAATAACACAGACACAATGCGAGCGCGGCTAGATTATGGGCAACAAGTAAATTCCTCACAGGATTAATTAGACATCCCTTGGGAAGGGCCACATTGCCAACAGTTGATTGACATGCTACATGCGTGTGTTTGTCAGTTACTTGCCTCTTCTCAGTAATTTTTGACGAAAGAAAAAAAAAATATTTACTTACTTTTGTTGCACAGCCTTTATCACAGATGGAGCACTTGAAGTTATCCTCTTTGGTATGAGTACGAATGTGGAGTTCCAGTTCAGATGCACTCGGGAAAATCAGAAAACAAATGTTGCATATATTTGCAGCGCCTCGGAGACCAGCTGAAAAAAAAACAACAAGAGTTATGAGATCGAAGAGCTTCTGGATTATTAATTAATTTTATTAAGAAAAAGTCTTTTGTGCATGCACAACAAAGAATTGGTGCACCCAGCAAATATTTCCAATATTTCCGATTCGTGTATCAAAAAGAAGTAGAAAAGCAAGTTGCACAGCTCGTTTCCGATTGAGAATTCCCCCCGAATCCGAAAATAAACAATTTATTCGAAATCGCTAAAAGTTCCACGAGACGACACATATCACATTCACTCTCTGATGACGTCTGTCAAGAACGAGCATGCTGTAATAGATTCTCAAACAAGACAGCTACAGCATACGATCGCCGCGTCGATCGCGAGCGCGAGCGCGATGTGTTAAACGTATCCCCATTTTTATGTAAACGCATGCCAATGAACGAATTTAAATGATGAACTCCTTTTGTCTGTTACCTTTGACCCAGAGAGCGTAAAGATTTCAAATTAGCACCAAGTACGAGTGTTTATAGCCGGCAGATACCATAATTCAATTGGAGCGCGAACAAAGACCAACAAGCGGATGGCGATGCCAATGAAGATTGTAATTTCCCAAATTAAATCAAAATCAAGTGTGCCTGACTATAGAGTAGACTATAGGAGGCATTAAGATGAAAGAAGAGTTTTTAATTTCTTGAGAATGACATGAATTTATGGCTTTTAATTGTTGGGAAATGGTTAGAGAGTTAAGAGGACGTCTTTTGTATAGAAAAGCATATCATGGCAGATTCTGTGATCTGAAAATGAAAACACCAAAGATCTGGTAGTGAGTTTATTCAACAGTCTTGCAAATATATATATTTATGGGGTTCGTATTGGATTATGTCGTGGTGATTGGGCAATGAGTAGCATTTCATTGAAAAGAGTGTTAACCCATTTAGCTACATGCACAGCACATAAATGCCAAACAAGAAATGAGTCCATTCAATGCCCCGAAGAGGATGGAAGCTGCGTTGCTTAAGAAAGACTGAGCCATAACGAATTTGTAAGCTTAGAAAATGTAAACGAATGATTTAGGCTCACTAATGATGGCTAAGGCCAATCTTAAAAGAAAATTAAAGAGCTCCAAAGAAAATCTCTATAGGCTTCGTTCCAGAGCAAATGCGTGGTGTATTTCGTGGTTATGGTGTTATGGATGTCAGGGCATGCGGAAAAGAGGACGAAGACACGTCAGTCTTAGATCACAGATTCAAATCATTGCCCTACGCCGACGCTGCCTGCGTCTGATAAATCAAGCAAAAGAATAAATTAATCGGAGAGAGCTATCTACTTCTTCTTCTTTCCATTTCCGGCGTTACGAGCAGTGATCTTGAAGCGATCACAACTCTCCCACTTTTCTGCTTCACACTAGTGATCCGCCTGTGGGGTACGCCGCGTTGACCTCAGAAAGCGTCGGCAAGCCTCCCGGTTTTGGATTGTTCCATGTCTGAGGCCAACCAAATGCTGCTGTTTTTGCATTTGCTTGTACCAGGAGTGTTTTGGCCTGCCTTTTCTTTTTCGTCGCGAATTTGTTGAAACGTTGTACGATATTGCCTTTTGGACGGGGTTCTGCGGATCTCTCCTTTGAACATGACAATACCAACTGAGCCGGTCGTGCTGAATTTTGTCCAAGATGGTACTTTTGAAATGAAGGCTTCCACGGATCTTAGTACTTCTAATTCGATCAAGCTTTGTTACTCCTGCTGTCATCCGAAGCATCTTCATTTCAGCTGCCGTCAATTTGCTCTCATACTTTTTGTACATTGTCCAACATTGTGAACCGTATGTCAGAGCTGGACGGACAACTGCTGTGTAGAATCTTCCCTTCAGCTTAGGGGGCATTTTTCGATCACAGAAGACAGCGGAGTTTTCTCGCCACTTCATCCACCCTACGCTTACTCGATGATGTAAGCTATCTATGAAGAGCTATCTACTTCAATGGAAATAATTTCCGAATTCTGATTGACATTACAGCAATGCCCTTCAGTAGTTCCGTAAAAATAGTGACAACTTGTTGTTAATACAATAGAAATTCTCAAAAAAGTCAATCGCGTTAGGGCACGGCCACGTACTGAAAGGCAAAGCTACAAAATAAGAACAAAATTGAAAACCAAGTGACATTAGTCTGCCACTAAGCTTTGAATTTTGTTCTAATTTTGGACGGACTCTTACCTACAAACTCTTGAATATAATCAAAAGCACATTAAAATTCGGCTGTGGCCTTTTATATTTTTGTAGCAGCGTGCGTCGCAGTTGAAGCCAGGCAATTGGCTGTACCCTGTTGCAAAATTACAAAGATTTTTGTGGCAGCGTGGTCGGATAGCGATGGCTTGGTCCAATTATCCCGCTCGAAGGACCAAATGTACGTCTCGACCACACTTACTGCTTTACTGTTGCTCGGCTCCCAAGGAAAAACATTTTTTTTTATAGCTGTGGCACGTAGGATTGTTTTATTAATCTTTTAATTGTTTTGCAAAATTTAATTTTAAAGATTTAGGATAAGGGTGAAACTTGTAAATTTGGAAAAATTTAAGTGAACAAAAAACCAGAAGCAGCATGAGGAATGGCGGAAGGCCCGAGAGTTTTTCTTATTTTAATCTTTAATAGTTGCTGGTTGGTGTGGTGGACGACTGAACAAATCGATAAATGATAAAAATGACTACAACAAAAATGTAGTAGATTTTAGAAAGAAAGACGGGGGAGGAGTGGCACTGTTAACACTTGGGGAGGGGGGGGGGGGGGAGTGGCACTGTTAACACTTGCGGATTCTGTCATCCAGTTGTCGGAGTCGTGTGAACAAACTGTACCTACTTATTTGCTTATCCAGAGAAAAATGAGGAATTATGTTTTTTGATAGTCTATCCGGGAATTGAAAAAATATGAGATTAGGTTAGGTTTAAATGGCTGTAAGGAAAACAACTGACACCCTTAGACCAATATTAGGTCCATTGTGATACCATTAGAAATATGTGAGGGAGTACCTAACTTAACAAAACCATTTGGAGCTTTTGATAAAGCGATAGAGACGCAGGGTTACCTGTGTTCGCCAGATCGCTTAGATTATCAAGGAAATATTTTCCTAGATGCAGAATATATGAGATGAAGCATTCTTTTTTTCGCCCTTATAGAGAAATGAGCCATAGCTTTATCTGTGATAGGGTACTGCAGGAAGATACTAACTTCACCATGGAAGATGATCAATTGCATCAGAAACGCAGCCTTCAATCTTTTAAGACAGTTGCTTCTAAATCTCTCTTTTTTGGTTTTTGATTTTCAATTTGGAATGGGAAATTTATGTTCTGCACTGCTCAGAGTTATTGTCTTTTAAATCATATAAGATGCGTGTCAATCCGTTGACCATAGAACTTTCAAAAGGTGTTCAATTATGTCTCTTTCAAGGAACTAACCGCACTTTGCTCGAAAGAGTATCTATTTTTCTCCAGTACTTTCAGTACTTATTAAATATGCCTTCCTGTCAAGAGTCTAGTAGAAATATTAAATAGAAAATTGTATTTGTCTTACTGTAGTATAAGAGTTATGTCCCCTATTACATGATGTCTCACGAGCCCATACTCACATGAGTGCGGGAAAGAAAGGAGGTGATGATTTCACATCTCCTTTCTTTTCCGCACTCATGTGAGCCTGGGCTCGTGACACATCATGTAATAAGGGACTATGGAATTATCCTTCGGCAAAGAGAACAGATGATGTTATACTGTCTTACTTTACATATACCTATAGACCGATGGTCTTTTTTAAACACCTCAAAGTTCTTTTGTCAAGCTAAGAAAGATTCCAAAAGGTACTGGGAACAATTTTTTTGAGGAAATCCACTAGAATTAGAACCCATTTACTTGTTAGTTTGTTGTGTTTATTACACCAAGTTAACTTTATCAAGCAAACGAGTCGCAGTTGGGCGCCATTTAACATAGATTTGGTTTTTGTTGTTATCCAACTACCCTAAGCTGAAGGGAAGACTCTTATCACCGCAGTTATGCATCCAGCACTCACATACACAAGGGTGTTTATTACAGCAAGCTAACTTTATCAAGCAAACGAGTCGCAGTTGGGCGCCATTTAACATAGATTTGGTTTTTGTTGTTATCCAACTACCCTAAGCTGAAGGGAAGACTCTTATCACCGCAGTTATGCATCCAGCACTCACATACACAAGGGTGTTTATTACAGCAAGCTAACTTTATCAAGCAAACGAGTCGCAGTTGGGCGCCATTTAACATAGATTTGGTATTTGTTGTGTTATCCAACTACCCTAAGCTGAGAGGAAGACTCTACACCGCAGTTTTGCGTCCACCACTCATATACACAAGGGTGGGCACTGTAAGTTGAAAGCAACTGAGTTCAAGATGCGCCGAATGACAGTAGGAGTAACAAAGCTTGATCGAACCGTACCAATGCCACTTTGGAAAAATAGAACACGACTGGCTCAGCTGGTATTGTCATGTTCAAAGGGGACATTTAGAGAACTGAGTGAACAAAATTAAGACGGACCAAAATACTCCTGAACAGCCAAATGCAACGAAATCTGCATTTGGGTGGCCTCAGACATGAAGCTATCCAAAACCCTGAGGTTTGCGGGTGAATACTGAGGTCACGTCACGTGGCATACCCCACGAGCAGATCTAAGTGTGAAACAGATAAGTGGGAGAGCTATGATCCCTTCTAGGTCGTGATGATCATAGCTTCGGAAGAAAAAGGAGTAGAAGAATTCAACCTTCAAAACGAATCGAAACAATTAATTTTTCAAAAAAAGTAATCTCCTATGGAATTTGTCTCAAGAGTTCTTTTTTGTCCGTTTTCAATACAAATATAAGCTTCATACTGCCCGTGCACTACTGCCACGAAGTTTTTTGCTATCAACTATGGCTTCAGAGATCAACTCGTTAATCTTACATCGGGTTTCTGAGATCAGTAGGTGATTAACTTGCTGATCTCTGTGGTATCACAATGGGCCCTTGCGGCCTAAGTGTGTCAGGCAATGTACTCATTGGCTGACAGCCACTTCCACCTAACCCAACCTAACCTATAACTTCAGAGATCTGCAGGAATGATCTTTAGGAAAAACACCTTCGTAGTCAAAACTTCTCTGTATTTTGCTTCAAGAAATGTTTGTGAAGGAGAAAGTGTGTAGCAGGCTAATAAAAACCTAACTGCTTGAAGGACTTCCATTGAAATGGCACCATATTAGCTAACTAAAGCATGCGAGTCCGCAGTTGGGCGCCATTTTAAGTTTAAAAGAATGATCTGTTGTGTGTTTTCAAGTACAAATAAAGCCCACAAAAACGATTAGGAAACTCAATCCTCAACAAATTAGACCTTAATACAAAATTACTGACCAACGACTTTCATTTAAAAAAGCGAGGGTTTGAATAAAGCTACAAAGGTCTCAACTTATAACAATTCAAATTTAATACCGAAGGCGAAGGGAAAGAACAGAAACCACCCGTGCGTTACTGAATGCTTCCAATGCTACGAATTTAAAAAAACTGAATAAGTACCTACAAAAAAACTCACCAATAATTCCAAGCGGGCCGAACGGCAACATCGGAAATTTCGGTGGACTTCGATTCTCACGCGCCATGAGCAGGAAATTCGGCACCAGACTCACTCCGGTGTTTTCTGAACTCTTCTCACTATCCGCACTTTTTGCTGATAAATCCATTGCACCATTCTCATCAGAATTGCTTCCACCTTCTGATTCCTCATTTCGCTCCTTTTCATCTCGCCTTTCCTCATTGTTAATGTCCGTTGGTGACTCCTCCTCGCTAGCCATAGTAAAGTCATCGAAGTCACCTTGTGACGATTCTGACCTCTGACCAGAGTATTCTGACTGTGAAAAGTCCATGTTATCCGAAGTGCATATCGACCTTGTAGAGCTTTGATCTTCCGCTGCATTTGCCATCTCAATGAACTTCGCCCTATCGCCATCTCCATCGTCTAAGGTGTGTATTCGTATGTGCTGCTGCAGTATGATACCATTCGAGAACTTCTGGTGACACACAGGACACTTGAACTGACTGCGCATTGGAGGTTTGATTTTATGAATACTCATGTG
Source organism: Melanostoma scalare (assembly GCA_949752695.1). Lineage (NCBI taxonomy): Eukaryota > Metazoa > Arthropoda > Insecta > Diptera > Syrphidae > Melanostoma > Melanostoma scalare. The sequence goes on from OX456986.1 coordinate 14,170,286, forward strand.
TGCCTTGAGATTGCCTTTGGTGGCAAAAGCTCTGCCACAAATCCGACATCGAAACGGTCGCTCGCCGGTGTGTGTTCGGATGTGCATTTGCAACGAACTCCGACAGGACATCACTTTTTGACAGAAGATACACTGATTGGGATCTGTGAGCTTATTTTCTATGTTGTCCACCAGCTGCTGGAGCTTTGAAGTTTCAGAGGTTTTGTCAATTTCTATTAAATCCTCCCAGGACTTGTCTATGAGTCGTTCCATCTGAGCGAGGGAATACTCGGAAGGTATAGGTTCTAAGCTCGTAGCTGAACTCCGGCTCAAGGACGAGCGTCGTGATGTTTTTGATAGATTCTCAGCGAAATGATCTTCGACTGGCTTAGGCGGAGCAGGTGGATGTGAGTCTCTTTGCTGCTCCTTAGGACTTGAGGCTCGCTTTCGTCTATTGCTTGGTGGAGGGATGGGAGTGGCTATCACTTTCTTTGGTTTCTCCTCGATTATAGGACGAATTGGTTCCTCTGCAACTTCATTGGGAGGCTTTCGTAGATCTTGCGCTTCAGTTTGCTGTTGTGGTTGTTGTGGTGGTTTTTTATCAGCCTGGGCTTCCTTTTCCCGGGTCGGAGATGATGAATTCACATTAAACGGAGGCATTTGGACGAATGGCGGAAATGGCAGGCGAAGGGGCTGATTTGCAGGTGGAATCGGATATGGAGGGTATTGCTCTGCATTGCCAGGAGCCATCAACATGGGCGGGAATATCTGAGTATGTCGCTGATAATGCACCTTCAAGTTTCCCTTTGTCGTGAATTTACTACCACAAACATTACACTGAAAGGGTCTCTCGCCGGTGTGTGATCGCAGGTGGATCTGCAATGCCGAATAGGAACCAAATATTTTCCCACAATACTTACAGCGATGTTTGAAGATTTCTCCTCTTCCCTGGGCATCTTTTCTCGAGTAATCATACTCATCATTCAAATGATTTGAATGCACGCTCTGCGAGGCAGAGTCAAGAACCTCTTCCGTTCTCCTTTGCAGCATTTCCAAACAATTTGGTTCATTGGGTGGCGGCGGAGGGTCGTGATTGGTAATAATGCTCGAGGCAAATGATGAACTTATGTCACATAGGTGCGGTTGAAATGCTTCCGTGCACTGTTTCTCCTCCTCACTTGGTTTCGTCTCCTCTTTGATTTCAGTCTTTGCTTTCTCTGGGATTTGATCAGTGCTCTGGGAAGTTATGTCCCCATCATCGTCCGCTTTCATCGTAAGTCTTTCGTCCTCGTCATCATCATCATCATCATCTTCGGTACGGTGCTTCAACTGTGACTGCAGGTGCTGTATCAGCTGCATCTGCATGAGCTGCTGTCGCTGCACATTGAATATCGTGGATTGCACTACGGCCAGATCACTTACTGCCTCATCATAGTTCTGGGAGTTGGCTATAGCATTGGCAGCAAATTGCGCCACAGCCACCTTTGTGTGTTGTAGGGCTTCGAGGGCAACATGGCCGGTGGCCGGGAAACGTGACATTACCGATAAATCCAATGCCTCCTCCACGACACTTTCCTCTTCATCGTCTTCCTCGTCACTTTGTTGATGCAGTTGAAGTCGCGTCTCGAGTGGACCATCACTCCCGCTATTATTGTTCCGATCTGGGTCATCTTTGATGGGCGATGGTTCGGTGGCATTACCTCCAGCGCCATTTCCACCCCTAGGACCTCGGTAATTAATTCGGTTGTGAAAAATGGAGCACATCTTGCTTGCTTCGCCGCGAGTCTGCAATTGCAAGAAATAAAGAAATCGGTTACCATTGGATGTATTTATTCCATCTAACAGATTGAGTAACGAAGTTGAAGTAGAAGTACCCAGTACCCAGCTATACCTATGTACCTACCTACGCACTGTTATGATAAAATACTTTTTGAATATATGAATAGGGTATAAATAAATAAATGGTGTCGCATGTGATTAGAGTACTAATTTTTTAATATATTTGTGAATTCGTTTGTTCGTACGGGAATTTCGTAGGTATCCATATGAAGGCTCTCTCACACTTTTTTGATTAACTTTAAATGTTTTGTTATTTGTGTATAAATCAGATATGATATACCCCTTCTAAGGCTTTGGGTCACTGTTATTCCGTTCCGCGACAGTATATTTTGATTTTTTCGTATAATTGACAAGAGGATAGTTCAGTTTTGAGAATGAATAGATGATGAATATAGGGTGATATAAATGAATAAATGATTTATGTTGGGCGTATGGATATACTATTTTGTTATGATCTAAGTCTAATTTTGAGTTCATATTTGATTTATTTGAGTTGGCTTATGGCAGGGTATAGAATAACAACATCAAATATATATTCCGGATAATTAGCATGTGACAAATGTGAAATGTGAAATGTGAAATCCGAAATTAAATGAATAATTTTAAAATAGGTGACCGGTTTGTAATCAGCTAGGAAAGGGGCTTAGTTGCTCGAAATTTCGATTTACAATGTAAGATATAAAAGCGGTGGCATTGATTTTGATGTGCAAATCAAGAACAGCGAAACTCGAAACGAAACAGGCGAACTCTCAACCCAAAATAATATCCCAGAATATTTTATAAAAAACGAAGGCTCAGAAGCCTTATCACTGCGATCTTTGGTTCCCCATAATTTTACGTAATTATATGAAATAAGCAACCTGATGCAAAGCATAAGCAGACGATGTTATAGAATTTTTCAATAGGTTAGATTAGGTTAAAATGGCTGTCAGGAATACAACTGACACACTTAGACCATGTCCATTGTGATACGATAAAAATTGTGCGAGGGAGTACCTCACTTAACAAAACCATTTGGAGCTTTTAATAAAGCGAAGCAGATGCAGGGGATCTGTGTTCACCAGATCGCTTGGATCATCAAAAAAATATTTTCCTAGATGCCGTTTTCTTTTAAAGGAGAGTGCAGGACATGAGCAGAGGAGGTGTGGGATTGTCTCCTCCTAGTCCTCATCTAAGCAACTTCTGCAGAAGTCATTAGAGGAAACGCCAAGTCCGGTGATGACATTGATTACGGAGCTAACTTGCAATCTGGCAATGGATAACAAATGTCTTGTGCGTTTTGGATCTAGTCCTGGTCATATCTGTTTTGCTGCTACACACGTGGTGATATTGTTCCACCTATGATTTGTTCTATCCATTACCTCTTGCTTTAGCATGAGTTAACATGTAGCGATTGGTATACCAATATTCAACCTACTGGTTGAGATCGGTAGAACGGTTCCTTTTCTGGCGAGGTCATCAGCTTTGCAGTTACCCACGATATCTCTTTGCCCCGGCACCCAAATAAGGTGAATATTGAACTGTTCAGCCATCTCCCTAAGAGATAGGCGACAGTTAAGTTAAGTTCGTAGAAACAGTGCCGAGTGATTTGATGGCTGCTTGGCTGTCTGAAACAATCCGGATATTCGCTGAGGATATCACGTTTTCTTTTAGCCATGATATGACCTCTTTGATCGCCAGAATTTCCGCTGGGAACACGCTACAATGGTTTGGAAGGCGGAAAGAGAGACTTACGTTAAGTCGGTTTGAGTACACCCCGCAGCATACCCCTTCTTCGGTTTTTGAACCATCTGTATAGAAATGAATTGAATCATCTCTCAAAAATTCTTCGTCTTCCCAGATCGTTTTCGGTGGGATTTAGACTTGGAACTTATTATTAAAAACCAACTGGGGGATGGTGTAGTCGGAGTGGCAAGGGATTGAATAAATTCAGGATTGTAACGTGGCCGATGTTATTAACGGTCCATTGGGGGATAGCTCTCATACGAATGGCTGTACTGGCGGCCATTCGTTTGCTGAAGATATCTAGTGGTGTGAGGTTAAGGAGTGTATTTAGAGCAGCTGAAGGTATTGATCTCAGTGATCCGCTTATACACAAACAGGCTGCTCGTTGGACCTTGCTTAGATTATCGCAGTAGGACCTTTTATCAAGAGCGGTCCACCATACCACTACTCCGTATGTAAGTATTGGTCTGATGACCGCGGTGTAGTGCCAGTGTGTGATCTGGGGAGAGAAACCCCCCAGCTTTTTTACAGGAAAATAATTCTACGGTGGATTTCCTGATTCTTTCCTGTATATTGGCTTTCCAGCTCAGCTTTTTGCCTATAGGATTATACCACCTAGATATTTAGCTTTAGCTTCGTTGGAAAGTTGAAGTGAGATTCCATTTAGTGATGGAGTTGTTAGTTGAGGAATTTTGTATTTCCTGGTGAAGAGAACGAGTTCAGTTTTCTGAGGGTTGATGCCTAGATCGCATTTTCCCGCCCATTTTACTATTTTATGTAGAGCGGTTTGCATCAGATCCGTAAGGACGTGAGCATGCTTGCCTGATACCGCAATGGAGACGTCATCTGCATATGCAATCACTTTGAATCCCTCAGCTTCTAAGTCAACTAGAAGTTCATTGACGACTAGATTCCATAGAAGAGGGGATAAGGTTCCGCCTTGTGGTGTTCCTCTACTGACAGATCTCCTTGCAGATAAGTTTCCTAGAGTAGAGTTGATTCTCCTGCTTTTTAGCATTAGATTTATCAACCCCACTATGGAACTATCTACTTTAAGCTTCGTCAGTACCTTTGTAATTTCAGAGTTGCTGACGTTATTGAAGGCACCCTCTATACCGAGGAAAGCTGCCAGAGTGAATTCTTTGTGATGGAGAGAATATTCTATAGTACGTACCAGGGTGTGTAGGGCCGTTTCTACAGATTTTCCCCCTTACAGTAGGCGTGTTGTGCTGTAGATAATTAGGATCTATAGCTATACGCACGTGGATATCAATCAGTCGTTCTAAGGTTTTAAGAAGGAAAGATAAAAGACTTATTGGTCAGAGATCTTTTGGGTTTGCGTGGAATGATTTCCCAGCCTTAGGTATAAACACAACCTTGACCTCTCTCCACTGAGTGGGGATATAGTTTAAGGTGGTACAGCCGATAAGAATTACTTCCAGGACAGGGATAATAATATCCGCGGCCTTTTGAAGTTCGGCTGGAAATATACCATCAGGTCCAGGGGATTTGTATGGATCAAAGCTGTTAATGGCCCAAATTAATTTTTCCCTTGTATTCAGATCGGGGTTGTTTGTTATTATGCTACCTGATTCTGTGGAATCATAGTTGCATAAGTTCTTAGAGCTGCCTGGAAAGTGAGTGTCCAGAAGCAAATTGAGCGTTTCTTCGCAGGATTCTGTCCAGCCGTCAGCTGTTTTCAAACTGCTAGGCATGGTTGGACTCTTTGAGAGGATTTTTCTTAATCTAGAAGCTTCTGAAGTATCTTCTATTTTTCCACAGAAGTTTCTCCAGGAAGTTCTTTTACTTTTCCTCAGTTGATATTTATATGTTTTGAGGGATTCCATGTAGGAGTTCCAGTCTATTGAGATTTTGGGTTGCTTAGCTCGGTTGAAAAGTTTTCTGCATTCCTTCCTGAGCGGTTCTAGCTCCGAGCTCCAACGTAGTGGTTTCCGTTTTTTCAATAACGATCAATAAAATTTTTGCAGATGTGAGTCGTTTAAGAGAGAATAACATTTCGCACTTCAAAAGATTCAACACACACTGAATTGGTCCTTAGATCTTTTTCTTGCCTTGAGACAACACTTATCTGATAAATTTAGTATTTACGAATATCCACTTAATGTCAAATTTACAGCACGAGCTTACTGAAGTTGGAGGCGTAGCTTTCGAAATGATCGTCTGTTGGAATGTACTAGAGTCTACTTACTGTGAGCAATATCAAAATACATCTTTTATTTGACTCTTAGGTCTCTATCTTGAATAATAATGGAAATTTGTATAAGCTTACATGATTACGTTACTTCTCTATTACGTTACGTCACATGGCTAATGGTTACTGACATTACTGTCTGACTGTCAGAATTTTAGCTTTTAAATGAGCGTATACTCATCTTCGTTCATTGAGGAGAATTGCGATCAAAGTCACATCATAGCTTAGATTTATTTAAATATAAGTCCATTTGACCATTACGTAACGTTACGTTTTCGCTGTTGAATCATATTCTCAAACTTTAAGTTTTTTAATCAGACTATTCTAATTTGTGTGCTATGTATGAAGTAAGCTTCACTCAAAACTGACTCTTTTGCATAAGTTCAAAGTTACGTTACGTAAAAAACTTTACTTGTAAAGTCAAATAAATGAAACGCTAGAGAGCTACTTTCTATAGCTAAGAATCTACTTATAATCGACAAACTTTTGATTTTCAATCAAGGCACTCATGCCTAGCTACAATCACGCTTCGGCTTCGACTTTTTTTTCGTTACGTACATTCAATTCGAGTGACTTTGTTTGTTTTCCCTTATTTTGAGCTGTCAAAGCGAGCAAAAGTTTAACTAATAGGTAGAAAGAATTTGATTTGAGTTGGTGTCACATTAGGTCTTGTGCACTATCAAACGATTGACTGCCTTCACTTGAACTTATAAACACAAAACGAAACAGAAGCTATATCGACATTGCGATTCAAGCATTATATCTCTGTGAATCAAATGATATTAATACTGTACGTGTACACCATGGCTCCTAAGGTTCTTAAGATTTTTTCTGGTTGGTTTGGTTGAGCTTGTAAAGCTTTGGGCGCTGCGGTGTCTAGTTTATTTATTTATTTATTCGCTTAATTCAAGCTTAGTAACAATACTTAATCAAACTATATAATAGCTTAAATCTATCTTAAAAACTACATAAATGTGCGTTTGTGGGATTATGGATGATTGGAATACAAATTCGAAAGTCGAGGATGTGTTGTGAACTATTGGCTAAACTTAGCATACGAGTAATAGGGTTGAAATTCCCATAGTTAGTGTGGTGAGTGGTGAGAATGAGAGGTTATAGAAAGGGATGGATCTTCGGTTGCGTGAATTGGTGTTGAGGACCATGTTTTCAAGGTGCAGGGGAGTCGATGTCGCTAGTTATTAATTGGTGCACAAAGAGTATTTCGGCAACATCGCGACGTCTAGCTTGGGTGTGTAAGTCAATTAAGTGTAATCTATCTTCATACGGAGGCAAGATAAGGGAATTTGACCAAGGAAGATTGCGTAAAGCAAAATGAAGAAATCTTCGCTGTACAGCTTCAATTCTAAGAGAGTGGGATGTTTGATAAGGAGACCACACCTGAGAAGAGAACGGCTACGTATCGGAAGAGCCGTTCGAGGGGGGAGTGGAAGCCGTTTCCATGAGAAAGTCATGAATTGACACTTGCTAACATTAAGTTCAAGGAAATTTTTTTGACACCAAGTTAGAAAGGAATTTAAATCATGTTGAAGCAGGGGATGGTCGAAAGGTGTCAAGATTATCCTTGTGATTTTTATGTCATCTGCATAGATAAAAAGGTTCGAGTAGGAAATAATCTTGTCCACATCATTTATGGCAAGGGCAAATAAAAGTGGGCCAAGAAGGCTGCCCTGAGGAACACCAGAAGTGGCGGAAATGGGGGTCGAAATAGAACCTCGGAAAACTACCCTATAAAACCGGTCTTCCAAATAGGATTTGACCCATTGGATGAATAGTGGTGGAAAACCAAAAGCTCTCAACTTATGATAGATAATGCCGTGAGAGATTTTATCAAACGTTTTAGAGAATTCAGTAGTAACTACATAAACCTCGCTGCCTTTTTCTAAAGCACAGATCGTCATAGAATTGAATTGAGTTGTGGTTGATCTGCCCTTTAAGAATCCATGCTGTAGTATGGAAATAATTGACTTACAATTAAGCATATCATAAACTATACTTTCAAAGAGTTTGGGAGTTGCTGAGAGCTTAGCTATGGGACGTTAGTTGGGAGTTTCAGTTTTGCAACCTTTTTTGTGAATAAAGAAAATAAAAGAATTATTCCATACTGTTGGAAAAACAGCTTGTGTGAGCGTTGAAACAGATTTGTAAGCGGTTCACAAATTGTGTTGATGCATTTTTTAAGAAATATGGCGGGGATACCGTCCGGAAAGAAGTCATCTTTTAGTGAGTTGATTTTTTCGTAGACAGTGTCCCGACTAACCCCTAGAGAAACGAAACTGGTGTTCGAACTGTTTGTCAGATAACTGAAATAATTAAGATAGGGTTCAATTATCTTCACTATACGATGGACTAAAAAAAATTGCAAAAAGATTAGCGATAACTTGGGTATCAGAGGAAGAGGTATCAAGAAAATTAAAAGAAAGAGGAAGTCCGCCAGATTTTCTCTTAATATTTATAAATTGGTAAAAACGTTTGGGTTCGGAAAGAAGACTGGTCTGCATTTTATTGAGGTAATTATGATAAAGAGAATCGCATAAAGTTGGAAAATTGAACAAAGCTTGTTGGTAATTTATGTAATCAATAGTTGTTCTTGATTTAATGAACGTTTTCCATAATTTATTTCTAAGATTACGAAGTGATCGCAATTCTTTCGTATACCAAAGTGGAGATAACGAGCAATTCTTTTGGGGCAAATGGGGAACACATTTCGAAGATAGCCGTGTAAAGCTGTTATGTTGAAGCCTTCATGAAACCTGACATAAATATCTTTTAGGCTTAGTTGCGCAGCTCTTTTACGTTGCATTATTTTAACTGAAACGATTGGATATTCATTGAGGAGTATGAGTTCCATTTCTATCAGCTCAAACGTTAGTTGATACCTGATTAGGATACTTTACAATAACATTACGACTCGTATTTGCATTTGTTTTTAGGTGTTGGGCCTGTTCTGTTACTTTTGAAAACTAATTTACTCCGATTGTGTTCAATAAAGTTACGTTACATAGTCAATCCGTTTATCTTTTACAGCGACCAAAAGGCACTGATATATCACGTAACAGTGAAAAAGCTTATAATACTTATTCCTGTATATTTCATTTAAATTCTGTATTCCAAATAAAACGTTTGCTTGCTATCCACATCTCACTTTGTATAAAAAGCATTACGTTTGATCAAATCAAAGGTGTATCATCAAACTTCAAGCTCGTGCAGTGACACCATTAGACGTGTCAAGATCCAGCCATAAGGATGTTAAGTACATATGTTTTAAATTACTCGCACAACATTGATAGCCATAAACTTCTAATGTAATTATCTGCTGAAATTATAGAAATAAATTCAACTGATCATATGGTACGCCATTAACGAATAATTTTTTTTTTCTCTCCCCCATAATCTCCATCGCCTTCACTAGCCAGGGGCTATAATTTAATATCCACAAATTACTCTAATTTCTTCGGGCGAAGATGAATGGGCTATCAATTTCACTCAATCCTTCTTTCTCAATTCGATTAATTCAACATTGTTAATCAATTGAAGAAAAAATCAAAGGGAAGAGAGTCCATTTTGAAACAACAACAATTTGTTTTTTTTTTCATTTTATATTTATCTACACAAACAAGCTCCTAAAAACACGATTTAATTGAAATTCGACAAACGCGCGTGGATCGAAAAAAGAAAAAATCGAAAACAAAAATCAGGCGGCTAAAATTCGATAAATGAAAAAAAGGAAGAAAAATATTGTTTTCCCAACAACAACTCAAATACAGTGATCATAAAATTTACCAGACCAGACTGGTAGCCGAGAAAACAAATTACGTTGCGCCAACAAGAGATTGCTTTATGATTTTTCCCGCCAATTAATTCAATTTATGCACGGTGAAGTGGAAATGCGTATAAGCCTACACTGAAAGATGTGGAATTGGTTATCGACTATCGAGCGCTCACGTGGTACAGAACACAGAAAGGCTAATTATCCAGGCAGTACAAGTGTGAGCTTTTCTCCTACGCACACTTTGTTCTTATACACCTGAGCACAATCTGATTTATCAAAGTTCTGATTCAAAGATATTGTGCCGGGGAGCACATACCGCATACCGGCATACCCCCAGTGGTTTAATATTTTCTTCTGTTTTTTCCTTCAGAGTTCCATGGGTGAGAGCAATCCGTAAGTTTGAGTGCTGAAACACTTGTGATCTACCCGCACTTGTTTATACACCTATTTGCCGTTAGTTATGGATTCTTCTTTTGACTCTGCGGCTATTTATTGAATGTGTGATAGAAATGTATCAATTTGATTTGAGGTTTTGAATTTGATCGATCAAAAGCCATCATGAGCAATGATGTTTGGCATATGAGCAAGTGCGATGTGGTTTCCCTAAAGTGGATGCCATTGATGTTCGCAAAAGCGGAAAAGTCTTCAATGAATTGCATTCAAATGATGGCATTTGTGTGGCATGGCGATGAAACGGACGCGGAAGTAGATCAGAAAATAATAATCAGAAGAGAGTAAAAAAGGCAATGCTAAATCCAGGAATGTGTTTTCAATTCGAAGAACTGATAAATGCACACTGCACGCTATTAGAGCCTTATGTGGTCTTAGTGGCCAGGAGGCAGCGTCCAGTGGTTGGTAAAAGTTATCTGCTTGCCCAAACATTAATTAATATGAACATTTTCGGGTCGTTTCGTTATCATAACGATTTGCGTTACCGTCGTATTTTCGAGTGCATTATTTTTAGCATTAATTATGTGCGTCAAAAAGTCAAAGGAGCATAAGAAGAGAAAGAAAAAGGAGGCACAATCATACGATGACGTGTAGAGAGACATAACCGGATAGTGTAAACTGTAAAGGGATTTATTGCGACCAGTGCAGCACTTGCTTGGTCGATGTTTTGGATTTCATTTTAATAAAAATTAAAATATGTACACTGTAAATTGGAAACTACTCTGGGAGGTAAATTGAAATTAAAGCGCAGTCAGTAGTGTTCAGGTTTGTATATGTACCCAGTACCCCTGGTGGTTCTTAAAATCAAATAAGAGCTAAAATATTTTTTAGTGAGAAATAATTGATCACATCAAACCGAGAGTCAGAGAATTGATAACTATTAGGTATAACAATTTTAAAATTTTCAAAATTTAATTAGTTTTTGTTTTGATTTTAATAACAAATGGTGTGAATTTCAATTCCAATGATCAGAATTTTGTTTTTATTTATTGTCGCATGTTTTGACATTCTATGTCATCCATCACTGCTCATCGTGTCCTCATTCGACTTGAAATGAATTTCTTCTTTTGAAGAAAGTTTTAGCACTGAGTTCACTGCCTGATTCACTATGCCGCTCTAGCTTCGGTTTCGCCTGACGTTTATGAGGCAATCATAAAAAAATCAGTACATCCTATAAAAATATGGTTTTGAAATAAAATTTCTTTGCATTTGAATACTCATGATATCCTTCAAGCAGAACAATTTGGGTTCAGAAGCCATCATAGTACTGTCCAACAGATACACCGAATAACGAATGACATCAAAAGCAATCTCGCGTTAGGTAAAAGTACAGGAATGATACTTTTGGATGTAGAAAAAGCATTTGACACTGTATGGCATGAAGGTTTGATTCATTAGCTTATGGTTCTTGGTTTTTTAAAGTCTTTGTAAATAACTGTTATTCTGATCTGCGTCCAATAGTTGCGGGTGTACCTCAAGGATCAGTTCTGGGTCCTTTTTTGTATATAATATACACCTACGACTTTCCACGATTCACGAATTGTACAACCGCAATTTTTGCCGACGATACCTGTTTGTATTCATCAGATTCGGTTGGTTTAAGAATTGAAACTAACTTGCAATCTGCATTGTATACGGTACAAGATTATTTCAACGACTGGAAAATAAAAATTAATGCTAGTAAGACTCAAGCTGTCTTTTTCACACGAAAAAGAAATCTTGCTTTTTGCCCAGTACAACGATTCAAGTATAAATGGCCTACCAACAGAATGGAAATCTAATGTGAAATACTTAGGTATACACCTGGATAAAGCACTGACGTTTGGATTACACATTCAGGAAACAATAAATAAGGTTAACTTAGCGATAAAAATCCTATATCCCTTCATAAACCGAAAATCGAAGCTCTCTTTTGAAAACAAACTTTTGATCTATAAAGCTATATTACAGAGCATTATGCTTTACGGTTCACCTGTGTTGGGTAAATGCGCCAAGACGCACTTACTTAGGTTACAAAGAACCCAAAATAAAGTATTAAAAATGATGCTTAATCTACCTTGGCATTATTCGACTGATAATCTTCACGCATTGGCTGAAATCGATAAGATTTCTAGTAGAATCTCTTACTTATTTCAGCGCTATAATGTTTCTTGTAGTATGTCTGAAAACTACTTAATCTCAAACCTGGCTGTATAAAAAAAAAAAAAAATCTGTATATTCAAAAATTACAAATAAAAATGTCAAAATTTACTAACAATATAATAGTTTATAAATTCGTTCACTATTTATTTCTTTGTTATTTATTTATTTATTTATTTATTTATTTATTTATTTATTTGTTTAATTGTTTATTTATTCATTTATTTGTCTATTTATTTATTTATTTATTTATCTATTTATTTATTTACTATACCTATTTATTTATTTTGATTTACTCATTTGTTATCTAATTATTTAATTACTGTTTGCCTCTGCATTTATTTATTCTTTAAATCTATTTATTTTTTGTTATTTATTAATTTGCTTATGATGCTGTTGATCTATGTACTTATTAAATGTAATAATATTTGTTAATATAAATTTTATATATTCATGCATCGAAAAAACTGTAAAGTCAATGTAATAATTGAGATTAAGTACTTTTTCGACCCCCTTTTCTCCTCTCATATATCACAAACACAAATTGTCAAAGGTTTTTCTTGTAGCTTTTCCTTTGTTCTTTTCTAATTAATCTGTGATAATTGTAATAAAAATAATATTTCTTTTCAGTAGTAAGGTAGAGTTATACCATATCTCTGTGTAAATTGTGCAATACTAGTTAGGTGGTTTTGACCCAAAACTTGATTCAAGCAACGATTGGAAGATTAACCTTCTAATCGGAACCGGCACAGTTGTTTTCTTTGTTAAATATTGGATTGAAGTCCACTATGATCCTAGCCAAGTTAAAAAAACTGTGAAAATTGTGTGTGTTTCTATTTTTTTGTTTTTTTGGTTTATCTCAATCAGTGGTACCCGTGGCGTGATGGATAGCATGTCCACAAACCAGAGGTTCGTGTTTCGAATCCCAACAGAGGCAAAAATGGTTTTCGACGGGTATCGCCTTTCGCGAGGAATTGGTAAGTCCTCCGTTAGTAAATTTATTGCCATGAAAAACGCATTCTCGATTAGCCGTTTGGAACCGGCAGAAATTTGAAGGTCCTTCCATTCCCTGACAAGGCATGTTTGTGAAAAATGCGCTAGGCTCCTTGCTCTGTTGTGTCACTCTGGTTATTTATTTATTTATTCTTGATTAGTTCACTACCGCTGTCGGAAATTTTCCCGTCAACAGATCACGACAATGCGAAGCTAGGTCTTAGAGTTAATGTTTCGTACCGGAAGTGGAAAAATAGTTTGTTTGATGTCCGACAATGTCAACTTCTTGGCAAAAAGATAAAAGCTATCAATTCATAATAAATTTTAAAACATCAGTCAGTAAAATTACTTTACCGGCTTCCTGTTATACAGTCCGTCTATACACTACCGCTCTTCACATTTAAGTACCGAAAAATGTGATTGAATTTTATACTTGGCTAAAACATTTTTCTGTTTTAATTGTTTATTTTTTTAAGATGTTAAAAAGTTTGAAGTCCTGGAAGGCTACTAGTTAAAATACTAAGAAGAAAGAACAAGGTGTCCTTATCACCAAGTTTGTGGCTTCTTCGTAGAGCCAGTTCTTGGTCTTTGAGAAATTCCTTCTTATTGAACCGCAAAGCAATTTACTTGTTTGCTAATTTGTTAGTATCTAATCCGTGGTGCACCTGGTGTAAGGGTAAGCATATCTGCCTGTTACGCATATGTTCGTTGTTCGAATCCCAACACAAAACCAAAAATGTTTTTTCAAGGGTATCACTTTTCGCGACGAATTGACAAGTTTTCCGATAGTAGATGTAAGTCTTCTTGGATAAATTCCAGCAGAGAGTCGGCCGGGTTCATAGCACTCCACATTTAATGTCCAATTTTCACGTTCACAGCTTCCCACACCATTTAATCTATACAGGGTTCAGAGCTAATGTAATCAACCAAACCGGGACAGAATAGGCGACCTGCTAAGTCAGAGTAGTGCTTACCACTCCTTAGAAGCCCAATCCAACTAAATGGCAAGCAATTTGAAGCTCTTCTGCTTGAAAAACTCGACGATCTCGTTGACGTCCTAAGAGGTTTATCTTCAGCTTAAAAAAACTTTTTGTGTGGCTTTAGTGAAAACGTTATGTTGCATAAGTCTTTTACCCTTAGGGCTATTCAGGGCCCGTATTGACATCTAAAAACCTCGAGGCAAAAAAACGAAACCCGAAACAAATGTTAGCCACGATGTAAACCAAATATGAATTACGAGAAATGTCAGAGCGATAACAAGACGACCTCCCAAGATAGTGGTAAATGTGAGCGAGTAGCGGAAGACGTAATTGCAATGTATCGATAACGAGGAATTTTTTACGAGCATCGGTATTTGGATCGAAATTCTACGAATTTAGTAGAATTTTGTTCTGGTTCCGACCCTTTTTCGATCGATGTTGCAAAACAGTTCTGCTGCATTCGCTGTGTCTTGCTTGATATTCGGAAACCATCACCGAAGCACTTTAAAACAAAAACTTGTGCTTGCTTCGTTTTCTTTCCTGTGTAGGTATAGTTTCTTAAATAAAATGTTCTTTTTTTTGCGAAACATGAAAATACGCTTTGCTTTAATCGGTATGTTTCCAGCATTAAAAAGCACTCATCTCTGGTTAGTGTTCACTGTGGCAACAGAATATCTTTGAACAGTAAACAGAAACTATAATTTTTATCTTATAACTAATTTTATCAGCTAAGTTAAATCGAGCAGGATTTGATCAAGAGTGTGAAGCAGTTTAGTGGCAGATCACGGTGCTCGTAACGCCTGAAGAGAAAGAAGAAGAAATGTGAATACTGTTGCGCATTTATGAACACAGCCGCGAAGGATTTGACATATCCTTGCTGTTAACCTAACATTTTTTCTCTTCCCTCTCTCGACATTCGATTTGTACCTACTTCTTATAATAGAAAGCCGCGTGGGATTTTTCTCCGAATAAAAGAGCTGTGAATTATAAGTAACGCGTTGTTAATTTTTCTGATTTTTAATCCAAATTTAGCTCTTCATCCATTCGTTGGACCTTCCCGTAATACGTAAAAACGTAACGTTAAGACTTTCAAACGCACTAAAATGAGCTATGATGGTTAGACTCTTAATATTGACCGAAAAAATTTGTTGGCAATATTTTACGCTTTTCAAGAAACCGCCAACCTATGGTCCTCAAGGATCAATGGACGTGATAAACGGTAAAGGCCCCAGCCCATAGAACGCGTTGCGCGCGTGCGGCACCGCTTCCAACTGACAGCTCGATTAAATACACACGTTCTTATGAGAGGTGACCCATAAGCACCGCGAGTAACGCGCCGAACGCGCCGAGTAGCCCAACTTTCTACTTTGCCGCGGCTCCCACGCGGTGACAGAAGAGAGACATGCGCAGTCACAACCAATTTGAAGTTTTCTCTTATATGGAAAAAGTGACAATGGGCGCGCTCAAGAACCTATCGGATAGCCTATCTCGGATAGCCGTATCTTAGATACCTTTTTGAACGATCGACAACAGACAACAGCTGTGAAATATTAAAATTCGACTTTTGAAAACAGAAAAACATTCAAAATATCATTGCTAGACGATTATAACTTATTTTTTTCGATTTCCCACACGTAAACAACAACAACAAGCTATCCGGATACGATTCTTGAACGCCCCCATTTTGACTAAATTTATCTGTCAAAACACCGCAACGGATTCTATGGGTCACCCCCATCAGTTGGGCGCGGCAAAACCCACCGCATCAGTTGCCGCGCCGCTTCTACCGCACGCAACGCGTTCTATGGGTCGGGGCCTTAAGAAACATGAACCGCATTAAAGGCACATCAACCA
Organism: Melanostoma scalare; assembly: GCA_949752695.1. Lineage (NCBI taxonomy): Eukaryota > Metazoa > Arthropoda > Insecta > Diptera > Syrphidae > Melanostoma > Melanostoma scalare. Next base: position 14,186,247 of record OX456986.1, read on the forward strand.
CATCAAATGTCAAATTCACAAGCTGTTGAACATCTTTTCAAAATACCTCACCTTCTAAAACAAAAATCCACCGCATCGGCATGTGCACCTGAATTACGCCTCCACTGACCTCGAATCCAAATTTAAAACTGATTGTTATCAGAAAGGAATGAGAAACTGAATTAATAAATTTGAAATAAATTTATGAATCAATATTCGTTATCGGCACACCAAAGGTATTCATTCCCATACCGTGAGAGAAAGGCAGTTAAAAATGTCGGCTACCCTATTTTCGAGATCGAAAAGGTAAATGAACCAAACTTCAGGTAGGTTCTCAGAAAAAATGGGACTTTGGTTGAAATAAATAAAAAGAATCATACCTCAACATAATTTCATTAAAATATATTTTTTTTATGAAGACGCCCACAGAACAGTAATGGCCGTATGACATTTCCGGTATACCAACACATTTGATTTATTAAAAAAACAAAGCGAACTTCCCTCTTTAGCTTCGACAAAAGTCCTTTCCACAAACAAATCTAAGGAAATATTTTTATTGCTCCCACCGGTTTTCATTCTTGACTTGACCATTATAATTTACGAGCGTAACGTGAAACTCACGAATGTCATGACTCGGCCTGGGTTTGTTTTTAGTGGAGTCAGAGTCAGTTTGTTTGTTCAGAGAGAAACAGACATTTTATGAAAGATTAGCATAAATTTTCTTTAAAGGGAAACAGTCTTTTGGCTCTCGAAATATACATATATACGAACTTAATATACATAAACATATATAGAGCAATTAAAATCATAAGACGACGAGGCATAAAAATGGCCATTTAATCTAGAATCAGAAGGAGAATGAAGGAAGCGAAACAAGGTTTTCTTTTTCTTCAATGCACACATACTCGTATACCTACCCAACAAAACAACGTTTTGATGTTGGCAAAAATGGTGGGCGATGAGGACCCATTGTTTGTGCAGTGTTTTTGTTCCAGCGATTTATTAAAATGGACTGAAACAGTTTACATAAATTATGGGTTTTGCTAAGGTAATTATACCCATGTATACAGCACATCTCCATATTTTCCTTTATTGCGTATAGAGAGATTTATGTCAGAAATGTGCATAAATAACAATAAGCGAAGACAGCTCTTCTCATACCTTTAGCATGAGTTAAACGTTAAAGCTTTGTTTTTGGCCACTTCGTTGGTGTTTTAGGTAACAACACAATCTTCTAGCTTAACAGCAAGGGGTCAACAAGGGTCTGGTGAAAATTTCTCTCAACCATTCTTGTAATCGAATAAGTGAACAGGGTGCAGCAACAAAGCTTGAGGGGCTAACGCATTTCAAAGACCTACACTTTTGTGTCGATCCTTAACGGCCAAGTTGGAAAGCGCTTTCCATAGAAGTGTTTAAATTACTCTCGGAGGACTACTAGCCAATTCCTCCACGTAACAGGCAAACATGCTTACAACTACGTTACGAGCACCAAGACTATTCTAGTGATCGTGGAGTTCTTTGTAGAGTTTTTAGTTTACACCCATTCAGATCGACTCTGGGCTAAGAAACCTTCTACCAAAAATGATATTCAGGCTCGATTTCAAAGGTATAAGCCTTATGCAATAGACACGATACCCAACCATGATTGGTTCCGGCTTCCTGTTGACGGACCTCCCAGAAGGCGAAGTTAATACCGAACCCAACCGACAGACTTCAGTGTTTTGATTGTTATACTTTTACAACTCTTTTAATTTCCCAGTCTGCACCTGTCTAATTTTTAAAAACCGATTTTACAGCCATCACAACAATATGCCCACAGTTGAGTGACACGAATAAAAACGGCTATGAACTTCAAATAAATTTATCTTTTCCACGCGAGCATACGACGGCAACGTCAAAATTTATCACTTTCTTAATAGTTTTAGCCGCCTCAGCTTAAAAAGCTTCCCACACGTATTAAACCATAGGTAAAGCAATACACACCCAATAGAAAAAAAATATTTTTGGGAACTCAATTTACGAATAGTTTTATTGTCCGGCTTTTCATTTGAATACTTCGTCTGATGATAACGATCATTATTGCTCCTTTAAATTTAAGTAAAAAGGTAATTATTGGCGCGGCTTTTAACTTAAAATAATAAATAACCCATTAACGTGGCAGATTTTGTGGCGCGAATATAATTTGATGTGAATATAGAAGTTGGTAAATTGTATATTTGTCGCAACAGGTTTGTATATCTCTTTTTTGAGCGAGCGTGTGGGTGGATCATAAAATATTAAAACTGCCTCCAAGGTAGTTTCTTCTTGTAGTTTAGCTGTCTAGCTTCCTTACTCTTTCGATTTGTATAAAGTAATATGCTGAATTGTAGGCGACTTTATACTTTTTAAAATATGAGCTTTTTGATACGTGGACACCATGTTTTTTTGGGTTGCCGGCTAAAATTTGAATTAGTTGGCGATAAAAGAGATTAGTTTTTAACAGTAGACCTTGGCACGAGCTGTTTAAAGACAAGTAAGAGGTGATCATAAATAAGAGATAAAAATTTAAATAAAAAAATTAGCACGGTATATTTTTAACTTCAGTTTTTAATCGAGTATGGCGTTTGGGTTAAGCGTGGTTGGTGATGAAGTAGGAACTGAAGCAATTTGTTCTTTTGTATAAGCCGAACGAAAATATTGAAGTTTAGATTGTGCCCGTGTCGTAGTGGTTAGCACATCTGCCTGTTACGTGGGAGTCTCGTAGTTCGAATCTCAACAGAAAATAAAAATGTTTTTTTACGGGTATCGCCTTTCGGAAGAAATTGCAAGTCCTCCGATTGTAACTATTCATGGCTATTCATTAAAAGCGCTTTCTCGATCAACCGTTTAGCTTGCCAGAAAATTGTAGATCCTTTTCATTTCCTCACAAGGCATATTTGCAAGAAATGTCCTAGGCCCCAGAACTCCCCGTTCTCCTGCGCCTCCCTACATATTTATTAAAATTTCCCAAACCGAGAACCGCGATGTTTGCAAAGAAAATGCTTTTTTGAATGAGCATAGTTTTCAAACAGCAAATGATTCTTCAAGTATCTATATAACGTAAATAACATCGATTTTATACATTTAATTGTTAATATTACGTTACGAATGCTAGTGGGGTGATGTGTGGTGGCTAGAGCCTCTTTTATATGGAGAGGGAAACTAATTGATTTAAACTGCTTTCGAAGCGAGAAATGTCACTTAATACACTTATCTCTTTCATATTCAGCTTGCTTATGTTTCGTCACAAATATGCTACGTAACGTTGTCACTTTTCTGCTTCCCATCTCCAGACCACAATTTTGGCGACAAGAGCATCTACACAAATGCTGACTATATCGCTGCGAGCCTGCAAGTAGAATGATTTGATAAGGATAACACAACGTCTTTGTTAGCACTTAACGTTACGTATTTTACTGTAAAACAATTATGCCTGATTAACAATCACTGTTCGATTTCGGCTTCGACCCCGTTACGTTGATTGCCATTATGATTTTGTTGTTTTTTATTGTCAAAAGTACAAAAAGTTCATAACCAAACAGAACTTTTTGCTTTGAGCTGTAGTCACGTTACGTTATCTTGTATAAGAACCAACGTAACATCAAAGACAAAGCAACAATGTGATACGATCTACTGATTTCCTATGATTGAATTTAAAGGTTTGAATTTGAAGGTAAAGTGGCATTGTGATTTAGGCATAAAGCTTTACCTTTTTTTTCTCCTTTTTCGTTTTTGCAAATTGTCAAAGCGAACAAAAGTTGAACTGGTCTGAGCTATTTGCTTTGAGTTTGTTTCAAATTATCATGTAGCAAGGCAATGTTGAAACTATAATCGGCACAATGAGCTGTATTGTTTGAACTCCCAAACGTCAGGCGAAACTAAATAGGAAGCGATTTTGTGTTTCAGGCACTAGCTTTTCAATAATGAGATTACTTCTTTTTCTCTCATTGTAAAATGAGAACTGTACTGTACGCAACGTTGTTGTAACATAGTCGTCTGAATACCAACTCGGTAACCATTTTCTGCAACCTTGACATTTATACAGCGTGTCCCGTAATTTGTGTTACATACTTTGGGATGTGATTCTTGGTCATATTATAAGGAAAAAATTGTTACAGTGAAGTCCGTTTCTCAACTTTGACATCACTTTTTGACAATTTAAAAAAAGGCTAACTTTGGTAAACCCTGACCTGTGTTAAATTCGATTTTTCTGTCAATACTGGTGGTAGAGACCTAATTTTAGACTTAATTTTTTGTATAAATAATAATGCTCAAAACTAAATTTAAATTGGGCTTCTATAGCCTTAGGGTTGCCAGATTTTCAATTTTAAATGGTGTTCAAATTTTCTTCCCCCAGCAAAGTTTTGACTTTAAGGTCATTTTTTTCAGAAAATGCCTTTTAAACATAGAGTTTTTTATTTTTTACAGATGAACAAAACAATAATTAAAAAAAAACTCATTAATAAGTGCACTCAAAACCCATTCATTTTGTGAGGTAAAAAATCTAGTTTTGGGCTTTTTACGAAGCAAGCAACAGCTTGCAATGGGAGTAGGTAGTTTTCCAAAAATTGGTTGTTTAAAAGTAATTTTTATAACTGTGCACTGATGAAAAGGCTAAAAAGTGTATTTGACCTGCTACCAAAATCCTAATTGACTTACCTCTTCTCAGGGTTATTTAAGTTTGGGGTATGAATATTCAATGGAATAAGAATACAAACTTGTTCATCAGGTTTTCAAAATAAGTCACGATTCCAGTTTGATCAGAAAGCTTTTTGAAATGATTTCATTTACGAAAGAAGAATACGCACTCATTTTTTCGTATAAATTTATAATGATTTAAAAGGCTTTCTAAAAACGATTCCGTAACAGGGGCTCTCCACTGAACTTAATTCATGTTATGTTGACTCAAATTCAATGAAAATGTCCAATGAAGGCAACCCATTTTATGTTATGTGCCGATGTTAGGTTTAATAGAAAATAACCCAAGCTAGATGCGTAGAAAAAGTAATTTCGTGGATATACACAGATAATAAGTTGTGTGGAATTTACTCTGTGCATCCCTCTTCTGCTTTCTCAAAATCGTCCCTTCCCTTCTACATAAAAAAAATAGATGTATGGGGTGGGAAACAGAGAGGGGTGCTCCGGGGCTGAGCGCTTTTCTCAAAACCATGCCTTGTGAGGGAATGGAGGATACCTTCAGTTTTCTACCGATTCCGAATAGCTAATCGTGAAAACCCTTGCCTATTCCTCACGAAAGGCGATACCCGTTGAAAAACATTTTTGGCCTCTGTTGAGATTCGAACCACGAACCTTCCGTGTAACATGCAAGCATCCTGACCATCAAGCCAGGATCCACACTTCTACATAATGGCAGGATGGCAGGATTATAATTTTCCACTCAAAATCCAATCTAACTATCTTTGCATCAAACTCCATCTTATTATTTTTTTTGAAAAATGATCCACTCTCTTTCGTCAATTAACTTTTTTTTACTTTCGTCAATGTTAACATACAATTTGACAGATTCTTTTGTTCTTTATGTGTTGCTTGAAAATGTCTTCTTTTTGTCGTATAATTGTTTCTATTTCCGAGCTCTTAATGGTTGTAATTGGAATAACAATGAGGCGTCTTATCGCTGACACAAATGTTAAAAATGAAAATTTAGAAAAAACCCCGTTATAAAAAGGGTAACTTATGCCCAGTTAGTCGGTATCTGCATGAAATTGTAGGTCCCTGAAATGCGTTTAAACCCGAAGCTATACTCTAGCTTTTCTATACCACCCTATATACTTTATTTTGTAAACAGTTAGAGTTTGCAAAAAAAAGAAGAAAGACAATGTTTTTCAAGGCAAGATCTTCCATATTGACAAATCTCAAAACTTTGACATAAAATCACGATTATCCGCAGTATTTGTGATGTTCTTTGATGTTAATGGGCCCTCACAATCACGGATACATTTTATAATAGAAAATCAAATCAATTTTTTGTTGCTTTCTAAAAATATATCTAATTTCTTTCCACTGCATTTTAGAACATATATTTTATACAAACTTAAGTGTCGCTGACAACCTACTAATGTATATAGCGGCGGACGCATCGCCTTTCGTTTAAAACATTTTGTTTGGACTCATCGCACGCACGCACAGCCATATAAACGCAAAATAAAAATAACAATCAAATGATGAAGAACAGGAAGCTTTGAACTAAACGATACTAATTTGTGTCTGAATTAAGAACTTTTACCGTGAAAATCTAAACATAGCTTAATTATTTTCGTATGAACTTTTATTTATACATTTCGCTCTTGAAAAAGTGAAGAAAAAGTAGGTACAGGCATAGGGATGCATGTCACACTCAAATTTATCCAACAGACGATATAGGAGCATATCACAAAAAAAGAAAAAAAAAAAACAACAAAGTGATAAAGAGGGGGAGACAAACATTGTGAGTGTCTGAGGAGGCCAAAAGCCTGTTGGTGAAATTTTTTTTTAAATAATCACTTCGAAATTGACTTTGGCACATGCTTTCAGAGCTCAATACGAGAGTGTTCCGTGATGACACCTGTCATCGTAATTGTACCCGGGAGAGAAATAATTTTGACTAAGAAATGTCAAACATGACAATACATCAAAGAGAAAGAAAAAAGAGAAGTCACTTGCAAGATCGATTTGAGGATGGAGTGCTTCCGGTTAGACGATTAGGTAAAAATATTCACTCGCAAGTTGTACCCTAGGGGGAGATGGACAATTATTGTCCGGCAATCAGTAAAAGGAGGCTGCATGTTTCCTGATCGAAGTAAAAGTGCAAGTTCGAAAGTAGGTGCTATGAAATTAGTTTACGTTTTGTTGATTTGTATAGGTGAGTGAGTAAGACTGCAACAGGTGGTTTTGGACGACTATGTTGTCGTTATTTAGCGAGATCATTGAATGGATGCCATAAGTGCCGGAAAGTCGGCCTTAAAATTAATTTTAAGTATCAGCCTTAAGCCTTTGCCATGTGATAAAAATGATATTGCTGATTAATAGCTTCTCATCAGATGCATTTGAGGCTAACTTCTCATGAACAGCAAGTCTCAACGAACTTTTGTGTTACTTGATGGAAAAAAAATCTGCTCATATCATCGCATTTGGCTTAATGAATTGGAATTTCTTTTAATGCGAATTAAATAAAATTTGTTTTTATTAAAATCGACACTCATGGCAGCTAAAAGGCAATCAAAACTAAGAAATTCTGAAATGACAATTTTATAACCTCAAAGTGCAAGATCCGCCCAAAAAAGTTATTGGTTTTCGATTTTAAAGCTCCAAACATGGTAGCAAAAAGGTTTTATTATTTCTTTTTTTTGTTTTGTTCTTTTAGAAAGTTTAATAGGCTTCAATAAAAAATTTTATTTGACCGGTTTGACCATAAATGCTCATACATATCATGCAAAACATGCAAAACAACAAGAAGTGTTAATTTAAATTTTGTTATAACTTTTTTCATTTTTATGATTTTTTAATGATGTGGAGATGTGTTGGTCGTCAGGCAGAAATGTTGTAAAGTTACTTTCAAACGTGTGGTTTATAAGTGTGAATATTTGTAAATATGAAGGCTTGTATAGAGCGTTGGGACTTGTTTGGGGGCATTTCGAAGGTGACGATTGAGTGTTATCAGTTATCACTTATCACTGAGGAAATGACTCAATGTTGATTCAATTTGATATTTAGTCAAACCCAAATTAGCACTATTTAGGTGAGTAGGTAACTTACTTGAAGTTGACTTTTTGTTAGGCTGGTTTTGTTTGATCATAGAGGATTTTGGAGTGTTTTTGCTATTTTTTGTGGTTGAGAACAGATAACATCTGGTATCTGCTATCATTGGGTAATATTGAGCATCAAATCGAATAAAAGCAGTCTTCTTGTTAGGCATTTGATTAGTGTAGAAGAATAGTTGGCAATTCAGTCATAAGTTTAACTGTTAGCTGATGGGAGGCAAAGTGTGTTTTTTAGAGCTTTCGTTTTTTTTATTGAAAATTGGTATATTTGTGGTCAATACGGTTTCGATATTTCATAATGAATTTACCATTGGCAAAAGCCTTATCTTTCAAAAGAATAAATCTAAATGTGCGAAATCGAAATTTATCGGCGGCCAATTGCGATAGCTCGAAAAATCACACGTTCAGGAAACTTTCTACGTCAAAGAGCGATGGTATCATTATTTATTTATTTATTTATGAGAATATTAATTTGCAAATTATGTATATGTAGCATCATTGCTACAGGACCATAGATGCCATCATTAATATCTTCCGAATCCATGCAAAATTATCAACCATCGCTTGGTAGCGCAACCCTTCAATGTAGCAGTTGGTGCAACCTTATTTTCGAAAATGTGAAGAACCCGGCAAGACGAAAAACCACTCCACCAAACAATCACCTTTTAAACAATAATTCTTGGTCTACACAGAAAACAATGCAACAGTTTTGCTTGTTAAGGTAGCCTTCGGGTGAAAATTGACCTCAACAACACTCAAGATGACTTTTCGATTCAATTTTGAATCATGGTGATGCATTTCAAGGATTCACTCATCAATGACACAACATTGTTGATGGCTGATATACTTTAGGTTTTGTGTTGAGCTTTGAAAAGTTTAAGGCTTTAAGGCTCTCCTCGGTTAAATATCGTTCGTAGAAATTGGAGAAATCTTCCAACATAAGGGTGCCACTTTTTCCTTCAGTAACAGAGACTATATTTCAATCTTAATTTCCACGAAAACGAAAAACTGGAAGCTTTTAGGCAATCTTTAGCTTAGCCCAGAAGGTGTTGCCGACAAATTTGGACTTTTTTTTTTTTTTTTTTTTTTTTTTTTTTTTTTGACAATCAAAAAACGTGAAGAACGCTTTGAATTAGTAAGACCTGAACAGCAGTGGAAGGATCATCCAGTAATAATAAGATTCCAGCCACTGAATTAATATTTCCAAAAGAAATTTTAACGGACTAATTCTTAACTTCAGGCTCAGGTTCACCCCGAACTGTAATGCCCACCTAAGTTAGTTAGTAAGTCTTAACCTGAGAGCTCATCGATTTTAGATGCAACTGTGGAAGCTGGTTCCCTGTCAGACAGTCGACATTGTACAATAAATATAAACCCTTGTAAATTGGATTTCTATCTTTTTAGAAAGACTTTACCTGTCTATAACCATATTTTCAAACTTAAAATTAGATATATACTTTTTTTTAAGAAGCACTAAAGAAATACAATCGGTATTTTGTTTCTTCTTATTGTCTAGTGCTAAAGTCAATAGAACAGCTGTCATTAAACATATTAACTTCGGATAGCAGGCCCCATAGCCAATCTTATTTTAAAATACTCCTATTAGTAAGTGGGGTGGTGCAACAGGCGGAAAGCGAGAATCTAGGCTCGAAATAACGGCGATCGTATGGTGCCGTGGTAGAGTGCTCAGTAGCTTTGTAGGTCGAAAGGCATTAGTTAGTCATCTATGTCTCTCAATCAAACGTTCAATCAGATATCAATTTCATAAATCTTAATTCATTAAAAAAGTTGATCCAAACATTAACTTAAAAAAAGTCCGTGAATGGACGGTAAAAGTAATCAACTTTTGAAAGCTTTATCTCTGTCAGGATTGCGGTATTTAAGTATAATTTTCAATGTTTGTCTCAAACAACGATTTAAAAACCTGGCAAACGAAAGACGAAGTAAACAGCTGTAGGCCAATAAACTTACTGAGTAAAGCAAGCTACTATAGAAAATAATAAAAAAGAATCTTGACAGTAATTTAGTTGCTCATAAAGTTTTTCCAGATTTTTAATTTGGCTTCAGACCATTCTACAACACCAACCATCAAGTCCTCAGATTCAAAGACCACGTGAAAGAAAAATTCAATAATAAAGAGTCAATACTTTTAGGTATATTGAAAAGGCATTCGATGCGGTTTTACACGACGCATTAGTACACAAACTTGTTAAATTGAACTAGGAACTGGCAACAGTTAAAATTCTTCACAACTTTTTAAGTAGGATACAATTTTTTGTAAAAGTTCTCAGCAGAACATCCCCATTGGTATCCCTCAAGGATGAACTCGATTCCACAATCTTTGACATATTTGTGTCCGACCTACTCAATCTCGGTATTGGTATAGCAATGTTTGACGACGACAAGGCTATATTTATATCGGGAACGTACTTTGTGGATGTCTATCGTACATTGCAGAGGTCTCTTTCTCTAATTGAAAATAAATTTTTTTAAATGGAAGATCAAGATAAACTCTTTAAAACCCCAATTTATTTGGTTTACAAGACGTCGAAATTTTTTTTTCTCCCAAGCAATGTTAAACTTCGAATGGCATCCAGAATGGTTTGAAAATTGTCAATATCTAGGTATCATGATAGACAAAAAATTTAGTTTTCATCTACAACTATTAATAAAGTAAGTATTTATTGTAAAATTCTATGACCACTAATTTGCAGAAGTTCTAAACTAAGTAAAGACAATATCGCAAATTTATAGGCAGCGCGTTTTTTAGAGAAAGTGTCGCTCTAGTTAACATTACTCTAACTTTAAAAGGGAGTCATTAAATTCAAACGATATCTAAACACTACACTAACTTGTGACAACTTTAAAATGGTCTTGTTTAGTTTAGACAAATGAAGAAGAACATTTACCTGGGAATTTGGCAATATTTATAGGGCTAAGATTTGAATGCGGGTTTTTATTCATAGCTTTCCCCTGAATTATTCAAAATTAAAATGGACTAGATAGACATTAATTAATTATCATTATAAAGTTATGATTGTTAAGGATAAATATTATATTAATCCTAAATCTCCGAAAAGCTTCTTATCCAATGTAAATATAGTGTTGTTGGTTGCTACTAAATAAATAAAAGAATTTTGTAAGGAAGTTATACATAAGTAAAAATAACCATGTTAGTTTTCCATTTTTTGTCTTGCATGTAGTAGGTAGTTTATGTTGAATAAAAAAAAATAAAAAAAAGTTGTTCAGTAGATGGCCGGACGCGTGCGGTTTCATATCCCGATCTGGGCATCTACTTTTCTTTCAGCCTCCCAGTTTCATCTGGACGCGCACCACCCTTATATGTGAAACTACACCCACCTTATTTCCATCTACTGCAGCAAAAAAAAAAAAAGAGAAGGTTGTAAAGGTTCGAAGTAAGCTAAAAATCACCTTTCTCGATTTGTCCGTCGATCTTTGGTCGAACTTAAGACTTTTCTGAACAACATTATTTCCTTTAAGCGATTGTTTCTGCCTAACTCGATACCTCATACCTACTAAGTTTTTGCCATGTTTTTGACATATACCTACTGCTGACAGATTCATAAAGTTGAATATACCAACTCATCAGATAGCTTCTAAAATAAAGAAATAAAATATTAACGTACCTACGTCATAGCTGCTTTGTTCGAAGCTTTGTCACTTATTTTATGCACAAGCAAAGAGAATGGCACCCGGGTATGGAAAGATGGCTTAACATACTTTTAAGCACCAAAAAGTATGCTAGGCCATCTTCAGTTTTAGCAGTTTGTCTCATCGCATCGTTTAATCTTTCTATTTTTCTTGAGAAAAAAGTATGCACAGTATTCTCATGGGCTAGCATGTCTGTCTGGTGGTTCGTGTTCGAATGCCAGAATCATCCAATTGCTTTTCCGCAAGTACATATCGACTTTTGGAAAGAATTTTCAAGGCCCTCTAAGGTTATTAAACTGTCATGAGAAGAGCTTTCTCATAAGGCCGCCTGGAATCGACAACATCTTTTAGGCCCCCTGCATTCCTTACCAAGGTATGGTTGCACTAGCCCTCGGGGTTTCCCGTGGTCTTATATAGCCTCTATCTCTTTTAATCTCGCATACAATAAGAACTGTTATTCTTATAGGTAGAGAGTTATCGATATACCAGTGGCAAGATATTTTCCAATCGTTTTCCTATTAAGTGCAATTTTACCACACAATCAAATACCTATTTACAACTTCGTTACTTCTACACTGCTATCTACATCTACATAAAAGTGTAACGGCGTGGTTGTTTTAGATTAATTTTTAATTCAAAAATTAACTGTAGGTACCTACCTAGGGTAGTTATTTTAGTGAGATCATATTGGGTCTTTAATCTTTAGAAATTTGATTTTAAATTTGTTTTCTAATAAACTGGGTTCACATTGTTACTGTGTTACTAAAATTACCGCTGCGTTTCGTTTTGTCCCTCATATGGAAATATGGTTTAACTTAAATTGTCATTAAATAATGATCAAACTATGAAACCATGTCCTACTCACTTAGCCTGTCTCACTCAGCTATCTGACACTTTTCTAATTTGTGATTCGCCTGTACCTACGCAAACTGAAACTACTTCGTTCGACGATACATAAAGAGAATAATAATAACCTCTTTTTTGAACATTGAAAAAACGTATTTTGGCAAAGCTACCATTTTTTTTAAAACTTCACACGAGTCATCGCATTAAAAGTGATTTTACGTAGCGTCTCCGTGAGAGGAATAGTATCTTTGCAGGTTTATCATAGGAAAATTGACAATAGGTTCAAAGGTTTTTCATTATTGTTCTGATATCTCCAATGTACCTAGCCTGGGTAAAAACATTCCTTCCTAGTTTCACATATTTTTTGTTTTTAGTAGACTTTATTTTTTAACTGTTTTTTTTTTTTTTTTTTTTTTTTTAATCATCTATGAAATATAAATAGGTACAAACCTTCCAACCAATCTCAGCTACTATCCATTAAAATTGATTTAGTTCAGTTCACTTGCGTCTGCCAGGTTCTCTAAAAACTATACTTTCACAATTAGCTCAAGGGAATCACATTCGCACAGCAAAGTTTTTGTTTGTTTTACCGTCGGCACTTCGGTGATTTTATTTTCAATTTTGTAAATTTTTTACTTTTATTTCAAAATTTCGTTTTTAAAACAACGTCGCGACGTCGAAAATAGGAGACGACAATTAGGTTGGTTTCTACATCAATCCGAACTCCATTTTTTTTTTTAATAAACTAAACTCCACTTGAAACTACTAACCGATTAAAAACGAGGTAAAGTACAAAACGTCACGAAAAGGGTTATTCTACGATTGTCATAAATATCTACACCGCACATTATGTAGGTATCTTCGATTCAAGGTAGGCCACTGGATGAAATGTTCAATAAAATTATTTCTATAAAAACGTGAGCAAAAAACAAATAATGACGACGAAATAAACAAAGGTTTCGATAAAAATCCTTGTAGGTAGGTAGGCTAACAATAAAAACCTTGTTCACCTACTTATAACTCGAGACAAGAGAATTTTTACAATGGAATCTGCATTATCAAACGGACAAGTAGTTAAAAAAGTCACCACCTAGTCATCCTTATTTGGATATAAAAAAATACTAAAATTTCCTCTATGCGAAAATACCAAAATATCCTGAAACTGCTAAAGATACACTTAACCAGTGATACTAGGAGAAAGAGCGCACCATACAGTCATTGCTTTATTGAGTACTTTGGATTTGGAGATATGGAATTCGCTATTTGCACACAGTCAAACACAGATACACACACACACACACGAGCAAGCACAGACCAATACGCGCGCACTTAGGCCACCCAACGGTGAGAGCGAGAGCGAACCAAAGATACAATCATCATTTTTCTACCCCCAAAAGCAAAACAGATATTCTATTTGTGCAGCCGACAGGAGGAGGATGTTGAGGGGGGGGGGGGGGGGAGGTAATACCTAGATAGTGTTCAGCATTTTTTCTAGGGGCTGCTTTTTGTGGTGGGCTCCAAACTATACCTACTCCTTCAGTGAGAGTCAGTTGTAGGTATTGCACGTGAAAAATAAGATCTCCCGAATTGAGTATCCGCTGCCGCCGTCGCAGGTGGAGCGTGGAGGAGGATGAGAACGTCTAGATACAACACTAGAGCGCATTCGTGTTTAAGAATCGAGACACTCTTTTTGAGTGACTGTCGAGAATGAAACTGTATCTATACATACGCCACGTATATAAACCGAACGGACAAAAACAACACAGTTACATAGCGGCTTGATGATGATGATCAGGCAAAGGATGCGCGTTCGCGTTTCAACGAGGACACACGACGACGACGACAACACAAAGCGACGGCGACGAGTATTCTCATTCTCTCTCCAACCGTACTTTGCACACAACTAACTTAAACGCGCGCAAGTCTCATGCTCTTCTCGTCGTATTAGCACTGGCCAAGGATTTTCATTCTTTTTTTTTTTTGTTCTGTTTTTTCCCTCTTTTCTGCAAAATGTTAAAAAAAAAAAAACAAAAAAGATTCAATCCAACCACCTAAGACTGCTGACAACGAGAAGATGCGATGTGGGGGGAGGAATGGGAATCCGACAGCACCATGGGGGCAGAATTTGATGTCATTTCTATCAACAGCGATAAGTTGCATTGTTGCAGAGCACAAAACGCGCACACAGCCATTCTACCGGCAGTAACAGGTACCTACCTATATCGCGTGACAAAAGTCGCGTTTTATCGCGGATACACTCGCATAGATACTTTTATGGATGCCGGGAAAATTGCATTCATCTCGAAAGTGGATCCCATCGCAGCAGCAACAAACAAACATCTTACCATTTATATATCAATTTAGTTTTGATGTTCGAAAAAAAAATTGTATCTTTAATTTCGGATTAAGAGAACCCGCAGATACACAGATACTTTTGAAAGAGAGTGTGGTGAGTTTCTGGTGGCACAGTATAAGAGTTTTCTGATGAGACCTGTTTCTCTCTTCCACATTTTGCTTCCATCTCATTTGAGTTACTTTTTTCTAGACGTCTCTTTTTTCTTCCCCACCATTTTTCTTCCTCGAGAAACAAAAAAAGGAATAAAAAACTGCTCTCAGCTCAATACAGGCAAGAAAATGTATCTTTCGGATGTGTAAGTCGCCCGGCTGGCAGTCGGTTTTCACATTCTTGAAAAAATTATGACAAGGTTAGGCGGAGCAAATTCTTTTTTTTTGTTTTTTGTTTTGTTGTTTCGGTAGGTAGGTGAGCAGTGTAAGCACACTTGCCGCCCTTTCCTCTTGGATTATTATTCGTAAACGTGTGTTGGTTCTATATACCAAGCGAGTTCTTCTTGAAAAATTAATTCCACCATCTACTTTCATAATTTAATATCATTTTCCATCCCTCATTCGATAAGCAGGCCCAGGGCACATACAAACACAAACGAATAGAGTGGAAGAGGACGGAGTGCGAGTAGCGACGGAAAAACGTAATATGAAGACAAAAGTGTAGGTATCAAAATTATGATGAAGCGTTTTGAGTGGCTGTTGTGTGTTGGATTGGCGTAGGTACATAAAATGGGGTGTTGGGCACCTATATACATGTTTATACATTTATGACACACCTTGCGGCCAATTTTTTTTATGTGAAGTCCCAATGTGGGTGACTTTATGATTTGTTGAGCCTTGGTAGGTTCGTTTTCGTTTTTTATGTGCTCTGAAGAGATAAAATTGATAAGTTTAAATTGGGAGTTTTGAGATATTCCCTTCGTCTGTATTTAACATGCCTGGAAACCTTTACAGACACTGAAGAAAGGTACGAGCTTGTATGAGTGTCATTCAGGGCTATGGAAAGCTTTGAGATCAAGTGCATGTTAAGCTATCTGTCCTCGTATCTTTCTGGTTGTAATTTCAAAATAGCCAGTTACTCTCCAAGTAGGCATCTACTAGGTATTTAAAAATCAAATATCGACCTGCCTTTGTTGGAAATTAGTAGGTGCTTATCTTTACCTTCCTACCTACGGATCTCTTTACCTGCTAAACTTCTGCTATCTAGGGATGTGTAAGTAGTAAGCACAGAGCTGTATAAAAAGTGAACTAAGTACCTATACCTACCTACTCTTATTTTTCAAAAAGTAGGGAGGTAATGTAAAAAAGAAGAAATGTAAAAAGCCGTCGCATTATCTTTTTGCAAAACGAACAAATCTGATTTCCCAACATTAACCGTCCTACTTCGATAACTTCACGTTTCTAAGTTCATATTTGAACAAGTCAGCTTTGATTAGCTCAACAGAATAAATTGGTTTAAATCTAACTGAATCCTTCATCCAATGTCCCTTTCCGATTAAATTTTTGTGCTAGTTCTTTATAAAAGGATTTACACAGGCAGTCGGAGTCAATGGGTATATAAAAAAAAAACCTAATTTCAAGTTCAAATTTGACGAATTCAACCTTTCAGACTTATGCGCAAGGTGAAATTCGCTCATAGATAAAATGGCTGTTGGCAGAGAAAGAACAAAAAGCTTTGGTATTTAACTTGGTTTTGCAGCAGTATAGTTGCCTATCTATGGACAGGTACTTTATGTAGTTCTATGAGAAGCGTTGGCAATTTTCGAAACATATTTAAAAAGAATGTAGGTACGGTAGGTACAATGAATTATCTCATGAGTGATGTTTTGTCCACTTGAGAGTGTCCGCTTAAGAGAAATACTTAAGTAAACAAATATTGTGGCTCAACAAAGCCCGTGGAGAGACGCGGCCTAAATCTTTTCAGAAACCTGGGGCTGAATTACCGCACACGTGATCGAGTAATACGTAACTGAATTAGGTATACGTGCTTTTGGCATTAGATAGTTCTCGCGTTATCAAGAATTTTAGTACCACAATTTGACATTCTTTAATCAATATTTGAACGAATTGAAGTCGATAAATGAACATCAGTCTGATTCTGATGTTGTGTACCTAATATGGAACGAATTTTGAAAGACAAATAGTAGGTACTGAAAAGTTCTAGTGACCTTCACTCCTATGCGTTTCGCCCGGGGTACAACAATCATTACACTCCGCTGTAAATAATAAATTCTTTTATTATTTTTACTATTTTCAAGAAAAATAGTACTCAATCACTCGATCACTGATCAGTAATTCGACCCCTGGTTTTTTTTTGCTGATTTCTAACTGCCATGTTTTTCATGTTATTGCTATTACTCACTTCCCAATTCCTCGCGGAATGCCATACCTACTTACCAAAAGCGATTGAATGTTTCTGAGATTCGAGACTCAGCCCCACACTTTACAAATAGGCACGATAAACACTACACCACAGGCACAGCACCAAGAAGAAGACCTAGACAGCTCCATAAAGAAAACATAAATTACATGCGTCCTTTTAGCCCTGTTCACACTGTACAATTAGTTGGACAGACTTCGTTTGATGGAAGTTGGACGGTCTGATGTAGTTTGCGTTCACACTTATCAAGCTTGTCGTCCAACTTTATGTCACATACCCTTCCACTCTATCCAACTTCTAGATTTTCAAAAATTTTTGAAAACCATCCAACAAGTTGGACAAGCGGTCGTCTGAAGGGTTCACATTATCAAGCATTGGTCGTTCAAGCCCAAGTCTGTCCAACTAATTGTACATTGTGAACAGGGCTTTTCAGAAAATGTTTTTCGCCAATGAATGTGAAAATTCTTCTCTTGTCCACTTAAGAGAAATGTTAACAGAAGATGATATAAATTTTACTAAAGGTATTCTGTTGTGATTGTCTGTTTAATTAACAATGCTTACGCTTAAAATGTTCGTGCTCGTTCGCTTAAAATGTATTGCTCAACTCATCACAGTTCCCGTAACCGCACTCGAACTTTTTTAATTGGAGGTTGAGTACCTATAACGCTTAGGAGTAAAGACGAGAGTACAGATTTGCAAAAGTGTTACCAGCGCTTATAGTTGGCACACTTTTATGTCTATTCCAATAGAAGAATTTAAAATAAAAGGGGTTTCACTTTCATAAATAAGAACCTACACTGATTCCAAACAGCTATCATACCTACTTCATCTTGTCCTCTTAAGAGAAAGGAGAGTCGTTTGCAGTCTCTGAAGAGCCAGATTCATTACTTCGCTCTGCTACTATGCGAATACAGATTAGTTACGCAGGACCAAAAAGTGTGCTAATGCTCAACCGGATTAGAGTGCAAAACTGAAGAGAGCTGGACTAATATCGAAATTTTTGGCGAAATATGAACTGTAATACCCACCTTAATAGCAAATAATCAAATTATCGGTCATGTACATTCACCTTACGATTACGATTGATAGTACCTATTGCAAGGTTCGTATAAAGATTTTCAGAAGACCATTCGACGGGGGGTACCTACCAAAGTATCATTCTTCCTGTCAGATGTATACAACCGACTTTACTAGCGAACAAGTTCTTTACGAAAATGCGTAAGACAGTCGTCCTTTAAGCTGTTTAAAGCACTTAAGTTTGCTTAATTTGGTATACCAGCTTGGTTTCACTATCTACTGAAGTACCTAGGTATTTCTATCTATATCGCGTCAAATGTACCATTTATGATTTAAGTGAAAACCTTGTCTTCTTCTTCTTCCTTTCCCGGCTTTGCGAGCTCATAGTCTCGAAGAGATTACAGCTCTCCCACTTCTAGTGATCCGCTCGTGGGTATACGCGCCGTGTTGACCTCAGAATGCACCAACAAACCTCCCGGTTTTGGATTTTTTGGATTGTTCCATGTCTGAGGTAAACCAAATGCAGATCTAAGTTAAAACCAATTAGTGAATATCACAAATGCAAACATTTTTAAACGTTCTTAATCATATTTTAAATCAAAATCGTTAAAAAACATGTAGGCATACCTAAAATTTTCACCGTACGAAGCATCGCAGCATGACAACTTGGCTCATTCCACATCTCCTGCTCATAACCATGGCTAGCTCGCTCAGAAACGTCATTTTTATCTAACTTCATAGATACCGAGTAAGTAGGAATATTAATGGTTGTTTTTTATTGAGTCCCCGAAAATAAAACTCTACTTCCTGATAATAAAAATTCTGTGTAAACGAAGCTGCACTTTCTTGTTGTCGGTAAACGCACTAGTATCCGGACACTTTACTTTTATCTAGACTTTGACTGCGACCCATTTTGTAACCGTAAATGCTATCGCGGACACTTATATTGATTGTAAGAATATACCTAGACATTTCTCAATAATATAGCGTTCCAGTAAATTGCAAAGAAATCGTTGTTAAAATTAATAAAATAACATTTCAGAAAAGTTCCTTTTTCGTTAGTATCCGGACAGCAAAATTTAGTATCCGGACGCTTTTGTTTTAGTATCCGGACACTATGTGATAAACGTGTGATAAACGACAATATGTGATAAACGCACAATTTTTAGTATCCGGACAGCATGTCCGGATACTGAAAAATATCTTCAATTTTGGTTTTAGTGTCCGGTCACCACAAATAATGGCAAAGATTTTATAAAATTGGTTTTTTTTTGTAAATTGTTTTAGTTAATCATATTTCCAACGAAACCAATGACTTTCCATTGTAAAGTCGCTGTGTTCCTACTACAATGAATTAGTTATTACTTGTTCAATTGCTTACTCGTGAAAACTGTTCTTTTTTTTACACAAATCGACAACGAGGACGCACCTTCAAACCTTAAACAATAAAATGATGCGTATTTCTTAAAGTACGCATTTCGAGTACCTGAAACCTTGCATGTATCTGTAGGACACATTGAAGGACCCAGGAGTCAGGACCCATGGTTGTTGACGTTTGTGGATTTATCTATTAATCGCAAATAAGGTCAATGTGTCCGGATACTAACACTGTCCGGATACTAGTGCTTTTACCCTATGTACATTGCCATTTACGTGCAATGTTCTAACGTTATAAGAACTTGTCATGAAGAAAACAGGAAACACCAAACTTACACCGAACCTTTGCGGTGACTACCACAACTACTGCGGTTAGATTTTGGAACTCAAAGCCGTGTCTAACATTTGCTATAGATAGTAAAACTATCTAATATCTAGATATACCTACCTACCTACATTTCATCATTTAGAGACTCAATTCGACGTCCATATTTTATGAGGCGACGAAGTTTATGTTATTGAAAATTATGCTAATCATAAATTCAAAATGGCATCTCTCATTCCGAACCCTTTGCGGTGTGACTGCGATGGTATTTCGTCACTTCCCATTCAATATTTAAACACACCATAGGTAGGAAGGTTACTCCTAATAAAACGATTTTTCATGTTTTCCTCATCATCACACATGGCATGGGTTTCATCTTTTGTCTCTGCGATTATCTTCTAACCTATAAAAAAAAACTTCTTTCATCCCCGGCCGCTCTTACACACACGTACGGAATATTATATCCACTTTATTCTTATTAATAATTCAATTCAGAATTCAGTTCCCTCCCAGCGGTATGGTTGATCATTGAGCCGACATAGACAGACACAAACGACACGACACAAAAAAAAAATCAAAAATGTTAAAATCAAACGATTCAAATCCGGTTTTTTATTTTCTATTTGAATTCATAACCCTCATATGAATGACTACAGGTATAACGCCATTTGTAGGAAAGATTTAAAAGGGGTTGCATATGAAAACATGAAAACATCCTCTCTAAGTTCATGTACCTACCTACCTACTTACCAACATCCTTTCTCTACACAAAATAAAAAAAAGTATATGTAATAATTAGCTGTAGGGAGGATTAATCGTTTTCCAACCGTTATTTTATTTGAGAATGAAGAGAAAAAAAACTCCCCTCCTATGGTTTACAGTCACAACCAAACAAATCCGCAAAATTACTTTTGCTCAAATGAGTTTCAATCAAAAAATAAAAATATGTTACCGAGTGAAAGAAATAAATGAGGACATAATAACACAACAAACGAAAAATGTCCTCGTTATTATTTCATCTGCGTATCTGAGCTGATCTTTGATCTTCTTAAATTCGCATTTGCTTGTGGTGGCGCCCCCAGCAACAAGGACACAATATTTTATATTTGTTTAGGTTTGTCACATTGTGTGTGAATTTTTACAAGCAATCACACATGCTCTCAAATTGGTTTCTTGATTTTGAAGAAATACTCCTGCAGATTATAGAGATGCACTCACTTGTACATAATTTGCATTTCTGTAAGACTTCCTGTGGGAAAACGTCTTCTTTTCTCTGAATTTGAAATGCCTTTGCCCTTGTTTAATACAAAAACTGCATATGGGAGCTTGTAAGGCCACACAACAATTTTACCTACCGCTTAATTTCGTGTAACTGTTTATTGCAAGAACAAAGGGGTCATTGGTCTTCTATAGGGACAAACTTAATTCACCAAGTCTACGCCAATTTAACGTTCTCTTTAAAATATCAAAGCAGAGGCATAGTGGGAAAATCAATAAAACTCAGTGTGTCGTTGGCAAAACAGAAGGACGAAGCAAGATGGTGTCGAATTTCGCAAGTCTGTGACCAAAATTGTTCCGGTTGATCCTTTGGTTCTTTTTTTTTATTTTATTTTTCTGTCTAGAAAATGCCTCATTGCACATATTAACACACAAACACAAGTGCTATTTACACCGACACATTCTGCTGTTTTCACATAGGCTGACATTGAGTTACAAGAAAATCGATTAAGTTAACAAAACAACAACTCTGCTGGCTCTGGGTGGAACTGGAAGTTGGATGAAAAAAAGATAACGTTTCGAGTTCTCGGGCTCCCTAGTTCCGGGTTTTCTGGTGGCTTTGTTGTAGTCTTGTTTTTATTCCTCATTGTTTCTTGTCCCATTGTTGTGAGCGCTGAGAGGCAATCTCCAATAACTTACATACGCACATAGCCTAGCCACATATACCTACAAATCGATGTAGAGTGGGGCATCCTCCTTTTAAATACCTAACTCCACCAAAGCATCGCATCGAATTCAAATGCTTTGGGTTGGAAGGGAAGGAAGAAGCAGCGACGGCGACGTTTAGTTGTACGTTTAGTTGTACGGCTAATAAAAGGGACAATTCGGGCCCACACACACACACACACACACCAAAACATGTCAGTCAGCAAAAATGCAAAACGAAAAAAAAATAAATAAATAGAAAACAGAACAAGGACAACAAAACACCAAAACCAAGCACAGATAGAGAGCGAGAGTTGTTTCTTGGTCCTTTTTGCTGGTTGATTTCATTTCTGTGTGTGAAAACTGGGGTTTTCTTATTTTGGTCCTTTTGTCGTTTTTGGGCATTTGTTGCACTTGTTGAAAATCGATAGATGTGATGCTTCACTAAAATAAATGTACATATAACTCTATATGTGTATATGGGTTGTCTGCCACGGCCACCCCAGGAGCCATTCCCGTCACTAAATAGTAAGAAAACAGAACTCGTATTGGCGCTAAGGCTGGAATTCTCGATGTCATAGTAGGTACTTTGAGTCTGGCTGAGAGACTCCAAGGGTGTGCTATGTTAATCAGGTCAATGACATTCATCGACTCGTGGTTGTGGTTGTCGACTTGTCGTTGCCGGAGTCACAGGAGTAATCATCACCGGCCATCGACATTTAGTTAAAGGCACAATTTTTGCTTGTGCTGTCGAGGTCTATGCTATAGTTGTGCTAGTACATAGGGCAGACAGACGATGGCCTACTTAAAGAGCTATCCCCAAAGTAGTTTTTTCCTGAGCGATGTTTACAATTCAAATTTTGTATAAAAAGTTCTTAGAATTTTAATGGATGCGAATGAAGGTCATATATTTGTATGTGAAGAACGTTACTTAGAATTTGCATAGTAGTATCTAACTATTCAAAGTTTCTGAAGCAGTTATACGCAAATTGGCCGAAAATTCAGATCGTCTTTTCAAAGAACAGTAGGTAGTCAGTCTAAACATCTACCTATTTCTATTCGTATGATCTTGTTTTGAATCTCTTGAACTTTTTATGTGTGTGAACTTTCATATTGCACTTAAGATTAATTAATTTTATTTAAGACTTATTTCTAATCTCTGAATATTTTCAATTAATGAGCTTGAGAAATTTTGATCACGTAATTTCTATATCGAAATTGTTCTGGTGTTTTTCGCATCAGTTGTTACATTGTCCTTTATTCAGTCAAGGATTCAAGCAAACCAAAAAAGGGCGACGAAGGATAGAGATCGGTTGGTCAATTTATTGATTCTGACCTCAAGTCGGAAAGAATCAACGAGTTCCGAGATCAAATTGAAACTTTGGGCTTTCCTTTTGCATCGCTTGAACCTTGTGATCAGCTTGAATCTCAATATCCGGACTGCCAAAGGTAGATCTGTTCTTAAGGGCTTTTGTTGAACCCAAACAAAGAATTTTCTGAAGTAGAGACGAAGAAAAGAAGAAGAAGAGAAAAAGAAGAGACAAACAATAAAAATTATTTTCTTTTGTTTTGGCTTCCTTAGCGGAGTGAATTAAGATAAGATTAATTGAAAATCCAATGATCTCTAATGTGCGTTTTGCATAATATACAGCAGCGGGCTCATCAGTTAGACGCTGTCATGCCCTTTAAAGACGTTAAAGGTTATTCTTAAAAGATATGTAAACATTTGAGATAGGACAGGAAAACAGGATATCTGATTGGAGAGACTGTTCTTAGTGTAAGGTGAGTGTCATAGATCTTCAAACTAGTTTCGGCCATTTGAGCTCAAAAAGAACACCAGCGTTTAGCACCGGTCACCGACAAAACACAGATTTTTCTGAAAGCGGATATTTTTACTGTGACTACGTTTTCCTCTAATATTCTATTTTTTTCTGAATTGTTGATTGATGATGCTCATGGTTGGCGTTTCTGACTGTTAAGCAGGTTCGTGGTTCAAACTCCAACAAAAAAAAATGAATGTTTTTTATCGGGTATCACCTTTCGCGAGAAATCGGCGGGTCCTTCGATAGTAAACTCATTGCCATAGATAGATAGATAGATATATTTTATTGTCTGAATGAAATTAGCAGAGTATACAATAATTTTTTAAGTCATTACACAGCACAGAGATATGATAACAATTTGTATCTTACTACTGAAAAATAATATTAGGTTTTGGAATAGCAATTATTTTTATATTTATGAATTTGAAGGAAAAATTTTACAAAAAGCCTCCATTTGAATTGTCATGAAAAGCGCTTTCTCGGTTAGTCGTTCGGAATCAGCAAAAAATTGTAGGATCCCTCCGTTCCCTCACAAGGCATGATTGCGATTGCGATACGCTTAGCATCGGAGCTCCTCAATCTTCTGTGCCGCCATATATTTGTATGTGTTGATTGTTTCACCATCTGAGTGGCCTTCTAACTAAACGTTACCCCTTAAAATTCAAAGGACTGCTTTGCAATAACACCTTTCGATTTTCTTCAGCGTTTGACCTTAGCATTTTATAATTTTTGAGCTTTTAGCTGTTGTTAATTTGTTTCACGCCTGAAATCTTTAGGAGGTGGCGAAAGAGGCGCCTCACAAAAGTCTATTAGATCTTTGAGGTAGAGGCCGAGACTGTCCAGATTTTATATCATAAGTTTGACATTTGACTCGAAGAATCTCAACTTAGTAGGTTCATATTGATGGAGATTCGAATGCCTGTTCATGTCGAGCACATAATATTAACCAAAGGCACTAAGGCAGAGCAAGCACTATCTGTTTTGCTTTTTTCATATTTTGGAACTGAGACTTATTCTGTTCTTAGAGTGAAACAGAACGCGTTTTGGCGATAAGGGCAGAATGCTTACTTTGCCGTCGCATTCTTTTATGTCTGTCAAACAGAAGGCGAATAGTCGTTTAGTTTTCAGAAGCACAATTCTCGTGAGGGTTGTAGCCCATAAATAAATACCTAATAAAAACTTAAATTAACCCGTTGTGTTGTTTCCCGTCCCGCTCAATCAAGCGATTCTCAGTTTGAAGGGCACGGTATGACTCTGAACAACGCAGATACTTCTCTCTTAAAGGGCAGACCTTTTGTTTTCGACTTCGGCCGGCTCGCATGCTATTTAGCCCTTTAACGTCTAAATTCTTATCAATATTTGCTGATGCTTCTGCAGTAATTACATTCTTTTTGACCACGTCAACTAGTGTAGGTATCCTGCGAAATACTGGTACCGATAGAATCTCTTCTCATCCGCAGTTCCGATAGAAACGCTGATGTTTGTTGTCAGACGATTGAATGCAAAAGTCTCTCCGTTGTACCAACGCTCGCAGTAAACACATCATCTAACGCTAGAAGAAAAGAGATTGTCAGTTTAACATATCCTTGTCGTATTTCCTATCGCTCTACAAAAAAGTAGGAGTATTATATGTTGAATGCTGCTGTTTTAAGGGAAATCCCCTCCAAAATGTGATCTCCAAACACTTTCTAAGTTGATTTGATCAAAAGGCTTTAGTAGTATGAGACAAAGAAATAGAAGTTTCGCAAACCACCTGACGATTATACGCAGGATGCAGGTCCACAGTTCGAAACACTCTTGACCTTAAGCGAGGGCCGTTTTATGCCCCTTAAAACTATAGAGTATAGGTACCTACATTTCAACTACATATTCGATAATGATAGAAATAGAAGGATTGGATAAATAGAAAAACTTTTCAAACCAATCCAATGGCTGAATTTCTTGAATTCGCATTTCTCCGGCTGTGCTATAAATCTACTACATCCTTTAGCTCTCTTGGATAAGTCTCGTTTTCCCGAAAAGTTTTTCTCAACGGAAGTAGAATATACCTTCAATTGAGACTCACTCTTAATAATGCATCTCGTTTGCCATCAAGAAAAGCATTGATAGCCACCGAATGAGCTTCGATGTCAATTCTTTTACAGAAGCAATGTTTCCCGCTAAGCTGTGGAACCTATAATTCCTCTACTTAGAGTAGCCATTTCGTTGATAACGGCATCTGCAGCAGGAGTCACAAAGCTTGATCTTATAAGAAGTTGTTACCGAGATATGTGGAAGCCGTCAAAAACACTACCTTCGCAAAAATTGAGCGACAAAATTTGCTCTGCATAGTTGGCCTCGCAGACATGGAACAATTCAAAATCGGGAGGTTTGCTGACGCATTCAAAGGTCAGCGTGGCGCCGGCGTACCTCACGAGCGAATCACTTGTGTGAAGCAGATAATTGGGAGAGTTGTGATACTTTGGATAACGCGCGATGGTCGTAACACCGGAAATAGAAAGAAATTTCGACCAATTCAATTGTCTAAAAGTTCGTCTTACCTCAGCGTTAGATATTGTCAATATCAATGTTTAAAAGCAAACTTTGGCAATAACCAATGTGAAGATATGTAGGTATTTGTAATTTTTATACTGTTTGTATTGAATTTGTAAACGAACAAGTTGAATTTCTACCTAATTTACAAAACAATGTAACTATGTATTAACTTTTACACTTTAAAAGTAGGTTTTTTAGCCCAATGTAAAAGATACTTCAAATAAATGAATTAAATTAAATTAAATTAATTAAAAATTCCTCAAATAGATTTTCGCCTCATATAGCATATGTTCACTCGATAAAAAAAAAAAAAAAAAAAAAAATAACATGGTGGTGCAACAAAACTCGTAGAACCTCGGCGCCTAAAACCCAATGAACTTTTTTATTTACAAATAAATCTCAATGTAATCCTCTGAGCTCAGTAATCACTCAAATCCTTTCGGCTAAGATCTTACTTTGAATTCTGAGATATAACAGCGCAAATTTTACTGTGTGCAAATTTTAGTGCCATAATATTTCTTTAACTTTGACATAAGGTCATTAAAAAACTTCACACCTTTCACTAACTACTGAAATGGACTTGATTGAAAAAAGATGAAATTGGTCAGTCAGACTCCAAATGAAAGTGTTACAATCAAATGATTGACTCAAGAGTTGGTTATTTTAAGCTGGTCCTGGAACTTAGGCTCATTTTTTAAGCATTTTAAGCATTTGTATAGCCCTGTTCACACTGTACAATTAGTTGGACAAACCAATGCTTGATAGTGTGAACTCTTCATACGATCGCTTGTCCAATTTGTTGGATGGTTTTCAAAAAATTTTGAAAATCTAGAAGTTGGATGGAGTGGAAGGGTATGTGACATAAAGTTGGACGACAAGTTTGAAAAGTGTGAACGAAAACTACATCAGACCATCCAACTTCCATCAAACGAAGTCTGTCCAACTAATTGTACAGTGTGAACAGGGCTTTTCTTAAAAACATTTCAAACAATTTATTCCTTAATGTTTCAAGCGATACAAGTCATATACCTACTCATACTCACCAAGTGTCACTCATGCAGAAGCTAATTTGTCATAACCCAATATCTACCAGGCATCCGTAAAATAGTCGCTTCAGATAGATATACCCCATTACAGAGTGTTTCAAAGCAACACAAACAATAAATGCACTCTTCCGTTCATAATAGCAGCACCCATTGTCATCTGACCCACAAAGGACAAATAATAAAAAAAATGAAAAGAATCCTCGAGGCAGGACAAACGACAGATTGTTAGTTTCTGTGTGTGTTATTGAAATTTAATGCAACCAAAACATTTCCTCTATTATTGACTGTTATCCCTACAAAATAATAATATGTAATAAAAAAAGGAAAAAAAAGCAAAACGAGAAAGAACTACAACACAAAACCAGGAAACCTTAGCCGCCTCTGGCAATTGTCATCAATTTCCATTTCCACCCTGTCGATTTGTCGTATGCCCTCAAGGAGATCCCTTTTCACAGAGAGAGAGTGTCACCATTACCAGCACACTGCCCACGGTGAATGCATCCTCTATGTAAACATATGTCTGTCCATAGCGCAATCATTATTTGTCGCGCAATAACTAAATGTTACCAATAAAAAAAGGGACCCTTAAAAAAATTGGCTTCTTCTTCAATTATATTGATGGCACTTCCTGAACCTGGGGATATGCACATGCACACTGCACAAATAACCATCCTACGAATAACTCCTGAATTCTAATTGCCAAATACAGAAACGAAGAGATATATCAGCAGCCGAAGGCTTAAGTTGAGTCATAAATTATCCGAAATGGTAACAAATAAATAATCTTCATAAGGTTTTAAGCATTTTCGCGCACCACTACCACACCACCGGTCTATCCGACGGCATTTAATTTTTACTTTTGTTTTTTTTTATTCATTAGCCTTTCGGCTGCTCTAATTCACTTTTGAGTTTTATGATTTTTCTGAGTGAAGTTTGAGTTATGAATGTGAAAATTGGAAAGACCAACTGTCTTATTCAATGGTCTGAATGACTTTCAATGTGTTATGATGAGTCCGAGTTCGGCAGGAGTCAAAACTTCCTCATGGATATTTAATTTTCAATTTTTTCCTTTGTTAAACTGCGCCAACGAACGCATTTTGTGGATCACTTTGGAATTAGTCATGATGGCTTTTTAATAATTTGGTTGCGTTCAATCGTTTTTTGATCACTTTTTCTGGGTAGACTTTTGGCGGACCGAAAATTGAACGATAAAACTTGGTAGTTTATGATTATTACCGAAAAAGAATTGAAAAGTCTCGAACATTGCTGATGTTTTCGGTTTAGTTATAATCGACAGTTGGCTGGGGGTGATGGCTGTAAATATACTCGTGTGTGCTGTTGATCATGGTGCATGGGCTTTGATCGATTTTATAGCTGAACAGATGTGGTGCATTTGGCGGTGCGTTATACGTTAATTGATTTCGATAGTTCTGTAATGTGGTAATGTGGTTGTTTGGAGAGGTTTCGATCTAAGTAGGGTCTTTACTTCTAGGGCTGTGTGTTTATAACTGCGAATATAACAATTCATACCTATTTCTGTGCTTTTATGGAGAAGCAATATTAAAACTTAACGTAACGTAACGTGATGCCCGTGACTAGCATGTCGGCCTATTACGTGTGAGTTTGAAGTATCGCCTTTTCCGAGGATTCAACAAGTTCTCCGAGAGTTATTTCACTGCCATTAGAAGAGTTTTCTCACTTAGCGGTTTGGGATCTGCAAAAATTTGGCGGTTCACTCCATTTCTCACCAAGATGTTGTTAAAGAAGTCCGTTAGGCACTGTGACTTTCCGAGATCTGTCAACCAGTTATTGTACGTAGGAGGAGCGAGCTTTATAACTCGAAGAAGTAAATGGAAATATATTTTTGTGTGTCCACTTAAGAGAACGTTTTATATAAAAATTTTATTTTTAACTGAGTTCTTTCAATCTTACGTAATCTTTCAGCAAAATCACATGAACTGCTGTAAAACTAATACGAAATATGTACACTTACTTGTTCAAACGGCTCATGCACCACCTGTTGTAAAATTGTTGGTCTCTCTTGTAAGTGTAGACGCCTGCGATAACAGCACATCATAGTTTGACGTTAGTCAGATGAATGCTTAAGGACATCATGTGTTGCAAACAGGCAAATGACACCGAAAAAGAGGAAGAAGCTCTAAACCGAAAAAGAGGAAGAAGAACGCTATTGACCAAGTACATTAGAAATTCCTGAATCCCCTCTTTCAAATTTTTTCAGAACGGTTCGCTTAGCTGAGGCCAGGAGTTCTTATGTCTGAATTACAAGGCTACTGTAGCATCAGTTTCGCCCGACGTTTATGAGTTCAATCATAAGTTATCACTACATACTATCACAGAGTCGTATTGTCTTCGATTTTGTCAAAGCGACAATGCCGTAAGTTCGTGTAAAAGACAACGTAACGTGACTCTAACTCAAAGTGAAAAGTTTGGTTTGGTTGAACTATTGCTGGCTGAAGCAGTGAACGAAATTAAAATATCAGTTCAAAACAAACACAAAGCTCACGTACGCGTATAATGCCCAAATTACAGTTACGCTTCGGCTGAATCACAAACCGCTCGCACATTACGTTACGTGCTTATCCCTGGTTTTAGCTTTGAAATGACATATTGATTTAATTCTTTTTTTTTACTGTTAAAGCGAGCAAAATTTCAACGAATCCGAACCTTTTGCTTTAAGTTGTGGTCACGTTACGTTATCTTGTACACGCACCAACGTAACAGGGAAGTCAACAGCATTGTGATAGGATGTACTGATGTCCTATGATTGAACTCATAAACATCAGTTGAAACTGAATCTAAGGCGGCATTGTGATTCAGGCATTAAGATGATTGCTTTTGATGGCCAGAAACTCACTACTGCCGCCATTTTGTTGCCAAATTGAATACTGAAAACTTAGAGAGCAACATCTTTGAATAGCATCTGAGTTTTCACACAAAATATTCAATTTATATAAGCCTACAATTTCTTGCTCTCCGCAGTTCTCTTCCTCGCTACAGCCATTAGCAAGCAATACAACTGAAAACATTTGCATAGTTCGGTGGTGTAATAACACAGATATTGTGTCACCTACCTATGCGATATTTAATACCACGAGTAAATTGAAAAAAAAAAAAATATTTTAATTAAATTAACAACCTTAAGAAGCAAGGAAAACACAAAACAATACAAAATCCCTTTAAATGCGATTTGTTGGGGATATAAAAACATGCAATGAACACAATAATACATTCGTAGGCAATAAAGTTAGTATATCGACTTATGAAAATGTAAGTTTCCATATAAATTTCAACTTTTATTCCTCCGCATTCAATTTGCTTTAGGTTTTTTTGTAGATACAGTGATCAGTTATGTGTGCATAAACCCAATGTAACAAAGTTAGTGAATAGCGCATAAATAATACAATTTGTAATCCGCGGTGTGTTTCGTTGTCTTTGCTATTTGCGATTAAAACAGTGAGTCTTGAATTGAAGCCATAGAGAAATAGATGATATGTTTTTATAATAAAATGCTTTTGCTGTTGCTATTCATTACCTACTCTAGGTTTATTTAGGATATTTTATAGTAGAAAAGAACTTGAATACATATCTTTCTTGTGTGTGTGTAAGTATTGCTATACTGAGAAACCATTCTGGACTTTCCTGATGCAAGACTGCGTTGGTTGGGTACAGGTACCAGGTACCTATTAAGTTAAGACAAGATTCAAGATCCAAAGTTCGTCTCCAAGAAAATAGGCCGCAAGGAGACCAAAGTTGGCAAGAGTGAACTTCAAAATCTTAAATTCACGATCCTCTTGAGACTCACGCTGAGACAGAACGTGAACAGATTTGAAACTCTGTGTAGACGTTTTCGGTCACCCTTGCTGAATCAAAATGAGATGAGGGTACACATGTTTTCGTGTACACAATTCGAACTCAATCTCACGGAATTTGGCTTCAGCACTGAAAACATCGTATATGTTAAGATCGATTTTCTCACAGAACGAACAGTATCACCCCGAAAGAGAATTCGTGGTTCGATTTGATCTGCGAAGAGGTGATTAGGGATACAGAAGTTCGTTGTCGGATTTTTAAAGACAACCCTTTCACTGTAAAACCGAAATTTATTGAAACGGGCCACAAATATCTGCAATGGTCGTATAGAAAAGGCAAATTCATCGCATGGCCAAAAAGTAAGGCAGAAAATACCCTTGCGTCCAAAAGAATCTTGCACTTTTAGTATTTTGTTAAGAACATTGAGTACACGCTCACGTCTTCGGTCCCAACGTTATTTTTTGGTTATTCTCCATATATAGGTAGGTATGTCAGTTCCATTAATAAAGCAGGATTGCTAGACGGTTAATTTCTACTACCTCCTGATATCATATTGCCTATCCTGAGCTTGAGTCTGTAAATTCTAAGATGAAGCAGATTTTTTTTCAAACTCGCTCGGTTGCTAGAGTCCTGAAAGATCTCAATATACATAAATCCGCTGGTCCTAATGGTATCCCGCCGTTATTGTGAAGTTGTGCTCTGCTACGCTATACCACACACCTCCCGCCACAGAGGATATACAAGATGAGACCAAACCACACACACACCACGGCATCTGTCCTCAAACTGACTTCACAAACACCACTTTATTTTCAGCTTTCAAAACCATTTTGAAATCCGAAAATAAAGTGGTGTTAGTAAATTCACTGACACAGCTTTATATTCAGTTTAATACGTGTAACACAGATAGATCTCGTGTTACAAAAGCAACAATTTAAATGTAAACAAATGGAAGTTGCGGGGCAAGAGAAGTAATGGTTTTCCCTCTTGTTCTTTATTCCTCTAAGCCTCCCGCATAACAGGCAGACATGCTTACCATTGCCCCACGTTCTCCTACACTGGCAAAAACTCTGCGTAAGATTTTCTATCTATATCCTTCTGGTCTCTTCCCACCCAGATAGAGAACTGCAGTTGTCCAGCCCGTCAATAGAAAAGGCG
This sequence comes from Melanostoma scalare, assembly GCA_949752695.1. Classification (NCBI taxonomy): domain Eukaryota; kingdom Metazoa; phylum Arthropoda; class Insecta; order Diptera; family Syrphidae; genus Melanostoma; species Melanostoma scalare. The sequence continues at coordinate 14,218,280 of OX456986.1, forward strand.
AATTGTCTTCTCCTTCCAATTAAAGTGCAATTGCACTATCGTCCCTTCTTTCCAAGGTTATGGAAACGTATATAAAGCGTCAACTTGATATTATGAAATGTCTTGAAAATGAAAGCTTCTCAATCATCGTCAAAATGTCTTTCGCAGCGAAAGGTCCACTTGTGTTTTAATGGCATATCTCACCGATAAGAAGAACCAATATTTGCATTGTTTTGGAAAAAGTAAGATTATTGCGTTTGATATTTCTAAAGCATCTGATAAAGTTCGGCATCAAGCTTCCTTATCGAAAGTCCGTGCTTTTGGTATCGACAAGTCTCTTCTTCGTTGGAATAGAAATAATCTTTCGGCACTCTGGAAACAAGTTGGATTGAATGGTCTCAAGTCTAATACTCACTTTATAAATGCTGGTGTACGTACCCCAGGGCTACGTTTTGTCTCGGAGTCTTTTCCTGATTTTCATAAACGATCTGTTGTATGAAACTTTTAATCTTTTTATTGTTTCTATCGAATCAGCTTCTCATATTCTGTTCCACGTTCATGTCCTTGCTCGTCGGATGTGAAACTGGGACAGTTGGATATGAAAAACTTATTGAATTCTTACGTTCACAGTACAGTATACGTATACATATGTAAGCTATGATCTTTGTTACTGGAATGACCACATATTTGAAAACACTAAAAATGCTGCAGAAAGCTTAGGTTTCTTAAGACGATTTGAATTTTAAAGCCCGCATCTTTCCAAAACTACAGTTAAGTCTTTGTTTAACGTGAACACCTGGCATATGAGCCTTAATTTCACGGCGAGCCTACTCAACATAACGAAGTTGAATTTAGTGTCAACTACCACTCTAGTTGCCCAGTGGCAGTAGTGAACTTGTTGAGGCAAGCCCAACCCCCCCCCCCCCCCCCCACCTCTTGCATTCAATGAAGAATGCCAATCGTTTCCGCATTCGGATAACCATAGCCACCGCGATGCTCCCACAAAATGGGGCCTACCTTATAGATAGTCCAAGACAACGCCCCGCACCTCAAGCGCAGAACGTCATCCAGGAGGGCCTATCTCCCGTGGTACCAGAGCTCAACTTCTGGTGAAGCCTCGCAACCCGAAGGTTACTTCCAGATGAGTACCCCAATACTCGAGGCCTGACAACCTCAATGTACGCAGCCAGCCACTAGTCAAAGCAGAAACCAGCAGCCAGCCACGCACACCTTCGGCTTTCTTAGTTTATTTGACTCAACGCCAACCGTAAGCTCCCCCACCAACGACAAGGTGAAGCCCTTGGGGGGGGGGGGGGGAATTAAAAAGCTACAGTGGAACCCGCAGTTTTGATGGTCAGGTGATTCTCTAAAATTTTTGCGCCTACTTGACAGAGTTTAAAACAAGGCAAATTTATTAATTTATTTAAAGTGAATGATCAATTGGTTCTCTGGAACATCGTTATAACGTTTCATGTCTCTCAATTTTTTTGTCGTTATTTTTACAAAAGGTGCTGCAGTGAATTAACTAGTTCCATTCTTCCCTACAAACAATTCACCCGCAACACCCGCCTGGCTTGGAATGCGCATCAGCTGTTCCTGTAACCCAATTTCGGTCGAACCGCTCAACCTGTACGTGGAATGCTCTACCTAACTCATTTTCTCGCGCATTACAATATACAACAATTTAAAAATTACGCACATCGTCATCTTCTATCTAAGCGATTCCCGCTTTCCCAACAACCGCACTGATTTAGTCACCTTCATAAGGATAGTCCTGTGACCCTTGAAATGCGCATAAACTATAAAAAAATTATTTCTTCGCAAATTTAAGTTGTTAAATTAGTTGAAAGTAGTAAAATATTCTCCTTGAGGCCTAAGGACAGCCATCGTTTTTCTGCCCTAGGCGAAACCACGATCCGTACCAGGGAAGGGACTTAAAACAGAAAAAACAAATTTTAACAAATACGCGAGAGAAATGGGGCTCGAAAAAAAAGACTTTTTCGGTGAAACGAGTTAAAAAAAACTCTTGAGACGCTCGAAGACCGTCCTTTAAAGGATTCATCTGATGACTAGAACTTCGCTCCAGCAAGCAATCGGTGGAGGAGCAAGACGAATTTGATTGGTCAACGTTTGCTGTTGGAGACTTGGTCATGGTAAAATTTGATGATGACCACATTTCGTTGAAAAAACTTTACAAATCGAATTTGTAAATTTTTTGTGAAGGAGGAGCTCGGACCTCGGAGTCGATTTATTTCATGCCCGTGGAGTAGGTCTTAGCTTGTTTGCCTTTTACGTGGGATGTTTGAGGTTCAAATACCAACAAAAAATAATCTTTCCAAATTCGGGAGGAATGGCTGATAGCAATTTCATTGTCGTGAAAAGTGCTTCCTCGGTAAGCCATTCGGAATCGTTAAAAACCTGTTGGTCTCCTTTATTCCCTCACAAAGGATGTTTTTGAGGAATTTGCTAGGACGCGAGGTTTGGATATCGAAAGAGAGATAATTTTCATTAGGTAGTTTGATGTCTAAAGAGGAACTTATGCACTCCACCATGGAGTTTCAAGCTTAACGCAACCTTATCTTGAGAACATCCAGCCTTTTAAAGGAAGATAAAACTTCTGTACCTTGGTAAATGAAGCCTCAAATGTGTTCTTCACACTCTAATAAAAAATACTCCATTGAACTCCGATTCCAACTTACGAGTATTACATCAATGCGATTTTCAAACTAAACCAAATTAGTATTTGTATATTTCTAATTTAATTACAATTGTCACAGAAGTTATTATTATTATTTTATTTCTACCAAGTATAAACTTTCATAGACAGATATAATTTAATTACAAAGCATTCATAATAAATTTCTTACATAAATTTCTATTGAAATGAAAATCAATAATATTATTTAATTCATTGAAACATGACATAGCATTTGACAAAGGTTCATTTTGACCATAATTAGTTGTGTGCCTACAAGTAAAGAAGAATATGTGTTCTCTAGGTCTTAACTGCCGAGAAGGAGCATAAATATTCAATAACTCTAACAACTGTGTGCAATCAATATGCTGACAAATAATGTCACGAGCAAATAATGCGGAAAAAGAAAACCTTCTTTTATATAGAGGTTCTAAAGCAATCAATAAGCATCTGGCTTCATAAGATGGCATATTATCAAAGTTAAAAAGCTTCCGTAAAGCGAATCTTGTGAACCTCTTTTGAATCCTTTCAATACGCAATATGCTGTTGTTATAATAGGGACTCCAAATTATACAGCAATATTCAAGTAATGATCGAATAAGGGAAATATAAACAGATTTTAAAAAAAGTTTGAAGTGTCAAAGGTTACAAAACGAAAATTCACAGCTCCTTAAAAAAATTATTGAAATTCACATTTTTAACTCAAATTTTAACTATATTTTGCAAAAAATCGATTGGTAATCACAACATAATAATTCGTTAAACAGATTTTAATGAGTAAGGATCAACAAACTCCTTACTATTTCGAAATAAGAAACCAAGCATAGAATTCGATTTTGAAATAAGATAATCATAATGCTTATCATACCTCATATTAGCATCAAAAAAAACTCCAAGATCTTTTTGAAACGATACTCTTAGCAAAGTTTCATTATTAATTTTATATGGGAAAACTACCGAATCAAGGGTGCGATTAAAAGTTAAAACAGAGCATTTCGATATGTTAAAATGTAAACAGTTCCTAGTACACCAAGTATGAATATTATCAAGATCAGTTTGCAATTCAAGGCAATCTGATAACGAAGCGACAGATTTAAATAATTTTAGGTCATCAGCGTATAGTAAGCATTGTGAATACGACAATACATTGGGTAAGTCATTAATAAAAAGGACAAAAAGTAACGGACCTAGGTGACTACCTTGAGGGACGCCAGAAAAGTTTTGAATTACGTTTGAAAAACACTGATTAATTTTAACATACTGTGTACGGTTGGTAAGATAGCTACTTATCCACTGTAGTAGATTGGAATGAATTCCAATACTATTAAGTTTATTAAGTAAAATGTTATGTTGAACGCGGTCGAATGCTTTTGAGAAGTCAGTATATATCGTGTCTACTTGGTAACGCTTCTCCATGGTATTAAGGCAAAAATTGGAAAATAATGCTAAATTAGTGGTTGTAGACCTACCACTTACAAAGCCATGTTGGTATGAAGATATGCAATTTTTAGCTGCAGAGTAAATATGCTTTTTTACTATAGCTTCGAAAATTTTAGGAATAAGTTGAAGATTTGCTATAGGTCTATAATTTTCAACATTTTGTTTAGAACCCGATTTATGAATTGGAAAAATGTATGATTTTTTCCAAGAATCTAAGAATAAACCTTGATTCAAAGACAAATTAAATAATTTCAAGAGTGGCTCACTTAAACTGTTTTTGCATTTTTTCAAAAATATCGGTGGAATATTGTCAGGCGAACAAGAAAAGTTGTCATCTAGAGACTCCAGTTCCGATAGCACTTCATCAACAGAAAGTGTAAGGGAACCAATATCAATGGAAGATGTTGAACCTGACGCTGGATGGAAAACACAGGTTTCGGAACAGAAGTTTGTTTGAAAAAAGTTAGCAAACATATTGCAGATATCGTTGGTATCCGAACTAGTATAATCCTTGAACTTCATTGTAGCAGGAAGGCCAGTGGACTTTTTCTTATGGTTTATAAATTTCCAAAAGGCCTTGGAGTTTTTTTTTACCTTAGATTCTACAGAAAGTAAATACTGACGGTACAAAAACCTTTTCAAAAATTCAAATTCTTTCCTGAGGCGACAAAACTCGCTTCGAAAGGAAGTATTTTTAACACTTTTCCTATGCATTTTAAGCATAGCCTTTTTTAAATTACATAAGCGATAATTAAACCAGACTGGCTTACCAGATCGCTTGAACCTCTTCAACGGCACAAATCTAGAGAAAACATCTTCAATTGTGTACATAAAAGAACAATAAGCTAGATTTAAATCAGATGTTGATAATAAAATATCCCAATCAATCGAACACAAAAAATTATCAATGGAAACATAGTCCGCTTTAGAAAAATCATACATAGTATTATTTGAGTTATCATTGTTTTTAAGAAAATCCAGTACAGAAAAGTTGAATCTTATTTCTAATGCCTTATGATGAAATGAATTTTCAAGGAGTTTGAATTCATTGAACCAGGTTTCAGTGAGAGCAATAAAAACAAACGATGAATCAGCAATAGCAGCACAGAATTCAAAAGTCTTTGATCTCATTCCTCCAACATTTTGATAGTAGAGTGATGTACCATGATGATGACGATGAACATTCGATAAGCAGATTGAAGAATTAGTAGTAGTATTTGTTGAGAGCAGAGTCAATTCCGACTCAGCTAACGTTGGATCTACGTTTTTTGCCTCGAAAAAATTCATGCACAACTGTGTGCAAAGGCCAAAGTGATGGGTTGCATATTAATTTGTAAATTTCAGAGTCTCTCCCGACTTTGATTTCAAAAGATGAATAATCTTTTTCGGGAGTCACATTAAATTTTCTTATGGTGAGAGCTGTTAAATTAATTAACGGCAGTTTCTTTTTTCATTGGTCATTGCACATAAATCTAGTTGAAAACGTGATAATCTAATTAAAAACAATGTGCTTGCGCTAATAAGTTGCCATTTTAACTACACAAGAGAAACTATTGCAATTCTTTTCCAAAACATTATTTCAAAAATAGTGCAATTATGCAAAATCTAACACCAACACACAAGGGTATCCGCATACAAAACAATGCAAAGCTCTTTTAAACACCCACCCTCCATCAAGTCGGTTTCTATCTCTTTGCATATAGCCATCCTTTGATATACATATAGATACTATATCTTTTATAGTAACAAAGAACAAAGATAAAACGAATACAAATCACCTAACCTATAGCATGTTTCTGTAAATACGAAAATAATACCCAAAAAGGATTATCTATTCTCTTGCTTTGAAAATAAAAACAAAAACAAATGCAAATGCTAAACTTAAAAAAACTAAAGGATAAATGAGAATGTTTTGCGGCATACCTTAGATATACTTGGTAGTACATGCAAATGCAAGAGAGTGACACGCCGAACGGATAAGTAGTGCAATTGCGTGGCATTTTATATCTATCATGAGAACCTATTTCTACTTTTTACTTTTGCCTATGAAGCAGGCATAAACAGAAATCCACCTTTGGCTATAACCTACTATAAGTAGGAAGGCGTAAATAATGGCATTACGTTTATATAGAATTTAAAAGCGGAAGCCAAACCAATGTTGAGACCTTTAATAATGCAACCTCGTCTTTATGCTTTTTACATCCTACTTGTGTAGTACAAAACACAATGTTTCTTTCGTTTATTAGACACACAAACACAACGACGGACATTTCTGTTCTATGAACTATAATTTGATATTATATCAAAGTGATGATGTTGTAGCATATGTTAACACTCGGTATTAGATGGGCGGCCACATTACAAAGTTCAAAGGAAGAGATAATCCTTTCAAGTGGACGATGGAGAGTATGGAAAGTTTCACACAATGGTGTAGAATTCTGAAAGAAAGAAATTGTATAGTTCTAATATTCTTTATACTTCAAACATTCTTTCAATATAAATTAAGCTGTAGGGGAGAGTGTGGTCGAAAGTAACGCCTTGCAATTGTAACATTGAATTTTAAAAGAAAAATGAGCCTGTATCCGTTCATTTTTAAATGTAGAATTCTTCGCTATTTGGGGCTGAATGCACCCACAAAACTTCAACTGTCTAAATACTGAACTGTGCCAAATATATTTCAAAAAGTGGAGTTTGTGTATGAAAGCAAATTTTTATGGTGGTGAGTTTTTGAATATATTTTTTTGAATAATGAAGTTTCGATTCAGCGGTTACATTATTATTTTACTTCATTTTATTTCAAATTTAATGGTGTAAGTGCTTTTGGAATCACCGCAGTAGTTTCTGAATAAACTTCATATTCAATCAAAAAGAGATGTGGACAGTTGTAACATTTTTTGAGTGGACAATTGTAACACGTTACAACCGTCCACACGAAAAAATACCCACTCTCCAATGCGTTTTTTAATCTTCAGTGAATATCGTAGCTATATCCTCTTTCGCAAAAAATATGCCACGACAAAGAGTAAGAAGAACCTCCCGAGGCATGTTTACAAAAGAAGTTATTGTGAAAGCAGCAGAAGAAATCTTAAGAGAAGGAAGATCTATTCGAAGTGTTTCAAGTGCTCACAAGTCACAACCTGTGTCACGTTACACTCAGTCGTTTTGTTCAAAAAACCAAATTTTCTTACGACTCCGGTGGAACGCTGACTACCCAGATGTTGGGTATAGGCCTCACAATCGAGTTTTCACCGATGATAAAGAAGTACGTTTTATTTATTATATTTATAAATAACTTGCATTTCGAATTTTTCTTTGCAAAAGTTGCAAACATATATAAATCACTGTGCTGATTTAAATTATGGCTTGACAACCACATGCGTGCGAATGATGGCATACCACTTAGGAGACTTTTATAAACTTAAGACTACAAGACTGTTTTTAGTTTTTAATTTCTAATTTATTAATTTTGATTTAATAAATATGAAGTTGAAACAATATCATTCATTTATTTTTCAAGATATAGATGGTGTTACAACCGTCCTTTCTTGATGTTACAATCGAAACACCGTAAAGGACGGTTGTAACATTCGACTTTCACCTCTTTTTCCCAGCTTTCACCCGGAGAAAGTAGAAAGTTGAAAAACTTAGTAACTTAAAAAGATAGCCAAATATCCACTTGTCAACATGCGCGTTGTAGTAATTTTCTATGTTTCTTGGTTCAAAAGCTATAGAGCCAAATATGCAAATTGTTACTTTCGACCACACTCTCCCCTATATTTTTAAAATAAAAGGATGAACATTTTTTTAGATATCCTAGTATAGAAATGGGTTAAATTGATGTAGAAAGAAAATTGGCTCCAGTTTTTCAAAACAAAATTGAACAATTTTGTGTTTTTTTCAATTTTACAGACATTTAATAAGAAAAACGATTTTGATCTCCCAAATTTGACAAATTTTTTTGAAATGTTTGAGCAGCAATTTGTTCCATATATCCATTAGCTTTTTGCACAAACAATGTGGATAGAAGGAAATAAAAACATACAAATAGGAGTTTTTAAAAACAAACAAATCAGCGTTTTTGTTGAATGAGATATTTTAAATTTAGATCTGAACTTATACTGTCCACATCTTCTGAAATGATAAAAATGGTGATTTTCAACAAAAAGATATATTTCAAATAAAATAAAATGCTACAAAAAATACCTACTTGTCAAAAAAAATTTCTTTTACAAGACTTTGTTGTTTGAATTTAGTCACTAGGAATACGATATTTTTGATTCAGTTGCTTGGCATCTTGTGGACATTCTAGTTACCCTGGTGCCGCTCCTCCATATTTCGAATGTCCTGATAAAACTACTCATTTTGTTCTTTACGAAGATTTTTTCAGAAAATGGTCCAAACGACTGTAGAGAAACCCTTGTATATCTAAACTATAGTAATTTTATTGGACACCTTTTTTCATCTCCTTCATTGATCGTTAGGTGGCGCAATATCGCGTGGAGAAGCGCGAATCAGCTGATGTGGAATGTTTATTTTTAGCGTGCGTAAGAATGAAAAAAATATATATTTATATATATTTGTTTCCTGCTCTTACGCATATAATTCTCTTCCTCTTCAAATACAGTCTTGTGGAATACATTCCAACTTTTGTGGTGTCCATTCAATTTCCATTTTGTCACCGGAACGGGTCAAAGTAATAGTACTATAGAATTTATATACAATGGAGAAACTGTACCTTGACGCTTATATTACAAACAAGCGACAAGGAATTTCAATACTTTTCGTGGTTGTCGAAAAAAAAATTATGTCTGCTTTTAGAGTTCGGACACAATTCATGATGTTCGATTGCATATTCACCACAGATGTTACAGAAATATTAATTTCGATCGCTTTTACAAATATTTCTCGATAAGGAATTTGTAAAAAAAAAAACCATTTAAGAAAACTGTTTGGTTATGTATAAAAGTTTAGTTCAAATAGTAGAATCATATGATATATGTATTGACTATACGATCGTTAAATCCCTTTGAAAAAAATTCGGTAGCTTGAAACACAGAACAGCTTCATAGATCATATTGGTTCCCCAAAGACTTTTTATGGTTATTTTGAGCTGTAAAAGTGGCGCTTAACATTAGTTTTTCAATATAAGCCTTTGATTTGAAGGAAAAACCACAAAATAATGTCTCAGTAACAAGATTTAATGTATCAAATATCTGAATGTAAAACGTGCCGTCGCGTCGTAGGCTTTTTTAAAAATAAAAGAAGGAAAAACCAAAAACTAATCATGTCAAGGATATATAAAATCCTTCCAAACAAATGTAGGTACTAATAGGATTTTGTAGGACCAATAAAGTTTGTAAAACCTCTTTACATTTTATTTTTCGGTTTTGAAAGCAAAGGTCACAATAAAACATAAACAGCGAAACTTTTTTGATAAGTATTTTATTTTGTTTTAAAGCTTGGTCTTTGAAAAAAAAATGTGAAAAGCGATATCATTTTAATGACAGCTTTGGGAAGATTCGCAGCACGCGATGCTTTTGAGAGAATTTCCAACCATATTTTGCATTTTTAGCTTGAGTGATGTTGGTTTTGATGCTTCTAGAGTTTGGGGACTGTTTGCTTTAACACGGTCTTTTGCATAGCCCCACAAAAAAATATCCAAAGGTGTCAAATCGCATGATCTTGGTCGCCAAACGTCGCAAAAACGTGAAATCACATGAGCAGGAAACTTCTCAAGTAATAAAGCATTGGGAATGGTCAGCAGGCTTCAATTGTTGCGCAATTTAAAATTTTAGAATGGAAATGCAAATATAAATGGAAGTTGAAAATAAAATTAATTGGGTGGCGCAACAGAGCGAGGAGCCCCAGAGCATTTCTCACTTCCATGCCTTTTAAGGGAATGGAGGGGACCTACAATTTTCTGCCGGTTCCGAACGACTAATCGAGCAAGCTCTTTCATGGCAATGAATTTACTAACGGAGCACTTGACAATTCCTCGCGAAAGGCGATACCCGTGAAAAAACATTTTTGCCTCTGTTGGGATTCGAACCACGAACCTCTGGGTTAACAGCACGATCACGCCACGGATACCACTTTGAAAGTTGAGCAACAGTATGCAACAGTGTACTTCTTCTTCTTTTTCTTATTCGTCTTCTTCTTCCTTTTCCGAAGTTAATAGCATCGTGATCTCGAAGGGAGCACAGCTCTCCCACTCAACTGCTTCACACTAGTGATCCACTGGTGGGGTACGCCGAACAGTGAGATGTACCCGCAACACGTTCGTGAACGCCGTGAAATCGTTTAATTCGAATCATCAGCAACACTTTCACTTTCAGCAGCGATGCCTTAGGTGATCAATAACGCTTCTTCTCTCTACAAATTTCTGCACAATTTAACCAATTGTTTGAGTATTCGGTTGATTGTGACGACCATACTGAATCATTGCGTAAATGAGCGAAAAATAAATACGTTTGTATTTCTACTCATCACCATTGGCGTTAATGGCAAATAACCAATACTATGACTATGACACTTCAAATGACAGCTTAGTGTGATTGGTGTCAAATTTTAGCGCTACCAAATTTTAAACCACGATATGAATGACCGTGTACGTTCCGTGCTATCACTGGCTGTTCAGATATCGGCCGTCAAAGACAAAATGATCATTTTTCACTAAGCCCTATATTTCAGTTACAAAATATAATATCGCGGTATTTTTAAATATTAATCAAAGCTGAATAAACTCGATGTCTAGTTCATGTAACGAATTTGCAAAAATAATTCCAGTAATCATTGGAACTAAAAATCAATGATAAAAGTGTTCGCTTTTGCCGAACTGTTTTGTAGAAGATATCAAAACCTCAAGTTTGGAGTTTAAAAATTCTTCTATTTCGACCTCGAACTGATCATTTCTAAACTGGAAGATATAGCTGCTTTAGAAGCCACGAAGTTTATGGATAGAAAGTAGTTAATTCTTTCATTTTTTCGTGTAGTTTATGGTAAATTTAGAGTTAAAGGGCAACTTATTTAACATATTTACAATGTGTTTTCTCAAAAGGTCAAGTTCCAGGAAATTAATTTCTTTGATACCCTTGTTTTGAGCTATTCTCTGCAAAGGGTTACATTAAAATAGGACACCCCAATTCAAAGGCCAGAAACACCTACGAAATGAAAACACAGAATCAACTCAGTAAAAGAAGAACTCTGTAAAACTAAACTCTTAACAATGACATTTACATGAGTGTTAACCTCAAGCGGGTAATTACTTTAGCCAGTTGCACCAATTACTACTTACCGCCTTATAAGACTTTTTGCCAGATTGTTTATAAAGTCCGCAAGATGGGCTCAGTGGTACCCGTGGTGTGATGGATAGCATTGATTGATTGATTGATTGATTATTTATTATTTCATATAAATTTCTTAACAATTGATAAATAATACAAATATATAAAAAATTTCATTTAATTAAAAGAAAAATATAAGAAAGGTTAGCATTCTTTATTTTTAAGAAATTAAAAAATAGAGTTGAATGCCACTTCAAAAGCTTTAATAACAATAATCAAAAGTAATTGGGTGGGGTGACCCTTTTAGAATTCACATATTAAAATAAAAAATAAAAAATGTTTATATAATACAAAAGTTGATATCAAATCACTAAGTAGGATAACAAAAGTAGTATTAAATTTGAAATTTGAAGCAAAGTTAACCCAGAACATCGAAAATATAAGAATCCAGAGCAATATAGTCTAAGGAAAAAAGCCACAATTTAACGCTTGTAAAAAACTTTCCAGGTACAGTTATTGTCCTTATTGATTGAGGAAGAATGTTAAACAACCGATATGACATAATTGAGAAAAAATTACGATAAGCAGTGGTACGGAAAAAAGGAACAGATAATAAGTTTGAAAGGTTTCCACGAAGATTGTATCTCGAAATTAAACGACAATTGAGATTGCCAGACTTCATATAGAAAGTTTTTAGCACCTTGAAACAGTATAAATGACGAACTGGTAGTATTTTAAGAGCACAGAACAGAGGAAAGCTAGAGTGCCTACTAGCCTTACGACAAATTTTTCTAACGACATATTTCTGCAATACCAAAAGTGGTTGTATTTTGTTACGATACACACCACCCCAGCAAGCAATTCCATATTGTAACTTAGAATGGAAAATACCATAGTAAATTGTTTTCAACAGTTTAGTTGAGCATACATTACGCAAATAATAAAAATGTCGCAGGGTACAGCGGAAGTACTTCTTCAGGGATTCAGCATGATTAGCAAAACTCATCCGAGAATCTAGAGTCAGTCCCAAATATTTAAACTCGTTGACTTTCTCAACTAGAAAACATTTGTCACTACAGTTCAAATCACAATTAAAGGAGGGAGGAGTGAAACCAGACGAACAGTGGCAAGTAAACATTTTTAATCTACAACAATCAGGAGCATGGAAGAAAACTTCTGCATTCAAAATGCTAGATGAAGATAAGCTGTAAAACATTATCTTGGTCTTAGAGCTTATTACTAAATTATGTTCGTAGAACCAGAGCCGCAATAGGTCTAAATCCCAATTAATATTGGAAACGAGGTCTAAAGGACTATAAGTGCCATAAGAGAACGCAATGTCATCAGCAAAAGCAGTTGGTAAACCTTTGAAACTAAGACCAAAAAGCGAGTTGATATAAACTAAAAATAGAACTGGTCCCAGGACAGAACCCTGTGGTACACCCAAGTCAAGAAACTTTACGTCGCTCCTTGTATCATCCATTTTCACTCTTTGCGACCTGTTCACAAGGTAAGATCTGAACCAATGAAGCATGAAACCCCTAAATCCAGCTTTTTCCAGCCTCCTTAATAATATATTGTGGTTGACCATATCAAATGCTTTTGTGATGTCAACAAATAGGCCAGCTACACATTTTTTCTCGTCGAGTTGTGACATTGTTAACGAACAAAATTGTAAGAGAGCATCTTCCGTCGATTTTCCCTTTAAAAAACCAAATTGAGCTGGGTTGAAAAACTTAGTTTTATCTAAAAAACTCATTATTCTATTTTTCATAAGTTTTTCAAAAATTTTACTGAAGACAGAAAGAAGTGAGATGGGCCTATAATTACTAATTTCAGTAGCAGAACCCTTTTTGAATAATGGTAAAACATCTGCACACTTGAGCTCTTCTGGAAATACACCCTCAAATACGCATCTATTAAATACATATGCTAATATGTCCACCAGGTAATACTCAATTTTTTTGAGTATATAACTAGAAAAGCCATCAGCTCCACACGAAGACGAATTAGGCAGGTTCCCAATAACTTGCAGTATTTCAAAAGAAGATATAGGCTGAAAAACGAAACTCCTGCTTTGAATATTCTCAGAGCTTTGACATATAGAAAGACAACTACAACACATTTGATGGTTATGACTCGGTCCAACATTACAACTAATATTTGAGAAATGGCAATTGAAAGCGTCAGCAATGCAGAGCTTATTGCAGATTACGGAGTTATCCACACGCAAAACAGTAGGTTTCTTTGAAACAGAAGCTTTGTTCAATATGCTATTTACAACACGCCATTCACTTTTTATATTACCTTGTGCAGAGTTGAATTGCTCACGGTAATAGGTGTCGCGGCATATAGGAATCTCTTTTTTTAACTCAGCACACAACTTCTTATACCTCATTCTTAGTAGTTGGTTACCAGGATTCTTTTTACACTTCAATCTAAGCTTATTTTTTGTTGTAACCTTATTTACAACTGATCTAGATATCCAGGGCTTTAGATGCTTAACAATTTTTTTGGGTGATACAAAAAAGGAGGCGGACGATATATGCTTCTTCAGACAATCGATGAAAATTGAGTATGCAGCAGATGAATCATTGGTAGCATACACATCTTCCCAAAACTCAAAGCATAAACCATTTTTAAGTTTAGCAAAGTCAATCTTAGCTTTTCTCTCAACTGACTTAGGAGGATTACAACGTCTCGTTTCAGAAATGTCAAAAACTAGTCCGGTCATGCAGTGATCTGTAATTTTAAAATCAAAAACACATTTCCTACACTCTTTAAGTTCAACATTACTTAGACGCCCATAAATATGGTCAAGACAGCTTCCGGAGGCTGGCCTAGTAGGTTCAAAAATGAAGCACGTAAGACCATGAGAAGCGAGTAGTGCCAAGTAACTAGCAATGTTGTCGTTACCATCCAAAATGTTGACATTGAAATCACCTACAATAATTAAGTTCTTTGAATTTTCCCTAGCCAAAAAGTCAGTGAATTCATTCATAAAATTCGTAACACTAAACATATGCAATCCATAAACACAAACAAATACGTACGTAACCCGATCAATTTCCACGGAAACCTTTAAAACATCAGCACTAAGTAAATTAACGCACACAACTTCAATAACAACGTGGTTATCTTTGACAAAAAAACCAACTCCACCGGCAGCATAGTTTTCATTCGTCTTTGAATGAAACTTAAAGCCCGGTATAAAATAATCATTTTCCTCAAACTCATATATCCAAATTTCAGACAGAAAAACTATATCTGGAACGCAAGCAAAAGAATCTATATGCGTAACATGTCCGCCTGTTAATCCAGAGGTTCGAGTTCGAATCCCACCAGAGGCAAAAATGTTTTTTCTACGGGTATCGCCTTTCGCGAGGAATTGGCAAGTCCTCCGTTAGTATTCATTGCCATGAAAAGCGCTTTCTCAATTAGCCGTTCGGAACCGGCAGAAAATTGTAGGTCCCCTCCATTCCCTCACAAGGGATGGTTGTGAGAAATGCGCTAGGCCCAGGGGCTCCTCGCTCTGTTGCGCCACCCTAAAAAAAAAAAAAAAAAAAAGATGGGCTCTGTTATATTCGAAATATCATGATTCTTAAGCTTTTCCAATATTGTCGTACTCAATGACTCAGGTATCATTGAATTGGTTAAGTGTTGAAAAAGAAACAGTCAAATTGATTGCTGATGAGCTTTAGGGTGTGCAATTAAATTTAACTGGCTTACATTTCAAGCTCAAAATCTACCTCTAATGGGAATATTATTGGAAAAAAGACATAACTCTGTAACCCAATCAACGCTATTGCTCTTTTTTTAAATCAATGCGGTTAGAAATCCCTTCACAGACATCTCAGATGTCGTTCTTTGGGGGAAAATTCCAATCCCCATACACAACAACCGAAACTGATATTTTATTTAAATTTTCCATAAAATCAAACACATAACCAACGCAGACCCACAATCCAAAGAAAATTTTATATAATCACAATAAAAAAAATATATAAAAATTAAAAGAACAACCAAAAAAACAAGAAGAAATCAAAAATTCATAGTTCAACCCACACACTCACAAGAAAAACCACAAAAACTTATAGTTCCATTCAAATTTTATATGCTTCAATGTAAGGGGCATTAAATTAACTAACAAAAAATATAAAAAAAGCAACTAACAAAAGCCGCGCACTGTCAACCTATTCCCCATATATACTAAATGCAGCCATAACGTAAATTAATGCCTCACATATCGCCCGATTTTCCTATACAAGCCGTCCGGTTCTGTCCATCCGTGCGTCCCCTTCCAGCCATACACACATATCCAACTATTTAAGTTTGATATGTAATTTATTCCATGCTCGTTATTCGTCGCATCCCTGATTTTGGGTGGCGATAAGATATATTGTATGTGCCTTAATATACACGGCTCTCTGGGTTATGTATATGGGCCTGAGGATCTGTGAGACATATCGGCGTCTTGTATATTGGGAAAACCAAGCTTGAACTCTGCGAATGGGGGAAACACAGCTCAGATACCCAAATGATAGGTGACAACTTCGTGCCTATTCAAATCGATGCAGAGGATCTTCTTGCACTTCGGTGAGGGTATACTGACGATCCTTAAACATACAAGCGATAAGAACAAATAATAAAGAACGAAAGGTACAAAAAACTTACAGCGTTCGTTTTTTAATTAGACTTCAATTAGCCTCGTGACATGTTTGGCTGTGAGGATCATTGGACACGGACACTATTCTACTGGGACGTGCCATGGAGGTAATTGATAGTTGACTAATTATAGAAAAGTAGGCGAGGCTAAATTAGTTGCATCATCACCCTTCTGATAAGATATCGGTTTTACGAGAGTTTGTTTGATTTGAAATACCAAAAGCCAATAGCGCCCATCTTTTTTAATTTTTTAGTAAAGAAAATGACAGACGGGTATGAAAAAAGCCTGTGAGTGTCTTCCCCATAGTTCCTTCACCGCATATTCCATTATCAAAACCAACATCTTAATTGCCCCAACTACCCTCGTTGCGGTTGTATCTATTGAGAAAAGAAAAAACCCGAAACAGGATAATCATTTAAGTGAACCTTTCCATATCGGCCTCATATATCCTCAAGATGGACGTCTCGTCCACCCACAGTAATATATCACTTATGGCAATCAACATTAAAACCCGAAAGCAGAAAGGGAACCGCTTATATGGAACAACTCTCAATTGCGTTGCTCATTTTGACAACTCATCCACCCACACTTTTGAGTTAAGAGTGCGCACAGGCCACGGCTATAGCAGATGTGACATTTCATAACGGTACATAAATTTTCAAAAATGTTAAATTAGTTTTTCTTTGTTTCTAAAAATAAAAGTCGCCCTCATTGTCATTTTGGACAAGAACCTATACGAGAACATCCTTTTGCCATTTTCCATCCATCGCCATCGCATGAATCAAGATGGCACGTTCCAAATTGCAGAAGGATGGATATACTCGTATATGTACTTTTACCAAACAACCAAACAGAAAATCCATTCACAAGATGTCATATAGTTTAAAATCTTTTCTCACATCACCCTTCATTGGCTCGCATCACAACTTATTCTGTGATATGTTTTGTGCCTGTATACACATATCTAGAGTGGAGTGCGATGTCCATTAAGGGCAATTTAAAATTTTTATGAGAATCCCTTTCATTCAATTTCATTTTGAAAGGACACAACAATTGAATTAGGCGCTAGGGTGTTCATTGTATGTGAGCGGACGCGCTGTGTTCGTTGGCAGCGGTAATAAAGAAGTTAAGTCAATGAGTGATACAATCCCACGCGCCGCACCCGCAGTGTCGGTCATCCTGCTGGGGTACTATTCATATAAATGGGTTGGGCGGAGCACAGTGTTCATCGAGGTGCTTTGTTTATTTTTATTGGGAACACATTTCATTTGTATGATTTTTTGATCAAAGTCAAGGTGAATTTGTTGGCCTCTACAATTTTGGATTGGCTTTGTAACTATTCATCACTTAAAGATTCGATAAGCTGAGTGGTTGAAACTATACTGGATTGCTAGTGTTTGGTTCACAATAAAGAGTGAGCTTGTCAAATCTGTGGCCAGTTTTATCAAAACTGCTTAATAGGTTTGTTCGTTGAAGTATTGGGTTTTATCTGTGATCGCCACAAAGCGGTTTTAAAAAAACTTAACTCACCATAAATGATTGCTTTTTATGCCCTGGGCTTGCCCTCAACTCGCCCGAATGTAGCTCTAGATTATACCTTGGGTAAGTTCAGGTAAAGATAGAAACAGTGCTGTCATGTAGGTACTGTTCTTCAAATGAGAGGTATTTTTGGTGATTTCATGGATTAACGTATCCTGAGAACGGAAAACCAGTTTTTTTTACCAGAAACTTGGGTCAACCCTCGGTAAGGGTAAACGAACGAACATTTCTAGGTCGCGGGATTTTAGAAAGGAATACGCAATGATGCGAGGCACAGAGCCTTCCATCGTAATCTAGAGGAGAAAATTAAAGATTCGCTTTTGAATCACAATAAAGCGTTAGCATGCGACGTGAATGTCATGGGTCTAGTAGTGCCACACTTTCTTAGACATTTGGTGGCAGTCAAATGGGACTCAATCTTTCATTGCGATAGTACTCCAAATACCATAAAAACTTCATCAATATTGAGTAGAGTTACAGGCATACCTTGCTGAGTTGTGATTTCGTTTTGTTGTAGTTGAGAGAATTATGTTGTGAATTAGCTTATTCTTGTAACTTGAAATCGTTATAGAAAAGTAATTTAGGCCAATTTTGTACTTACGATGCATTGTGAATCCGCACCAAAAGATTCCAGTTAGCTTCAAATAGAGAGTATAAGTTATGACAACTTAGAGCCGCCAGCATTTAAGTTTGAGCGGAAGGGAATACCGAAGTGGTACTTTGCTTTTTATCACTTGAGTGAGGTCGACAGGAGTGCTCCGAAATGGTTGATCGTTGATCACTAGACTTACAGTCCCATCCTATTCGAGTTCCACTCAATACTCTCATTCTGACGTGGTTCTCAGCAGTGCAGAACGTTGCGACTTGTGACTTTTGGACAGAATCGGGCTGTTAGCATACGTGTTTACATTTCTAACCCAACTTTAACAAACTAACATATTTTGCTACAGTCTTCTTCTTCTTTCTTCGAGCTTTTTTTACGAGCACCGTGATTGCGAAGGGATCACATCTCTCCCACTTTGTATCTTCTTCACAGTATTGACCCGCTCGATAATCTTCGTTCGATAGTGCAAACCATTCACCATAACAGTTGATAAAGCCTCATTTTCGAACAAGGAAGCAATGACCAAACCAGTCATACCAAACCGCACATTGAAAGTGGAGAGGGTTTTCAACAAGCCTCGGAGTACTCAAGACGATTTTTCGATTAAATTACGCTTAAAGAACCCAATCAGCAAAAACCCGACGTTGTTAATGGTAGGTAGGCTTGAGTTCACATATTAGGTACTTGAACTTTATAAGCCTTGAAACTTAAGTCCTTATTCCAAATTTGATCAAATGTTGTTTATCGAACGCCGAATTTTAAAAACCGACTAGAAAAAGACAAACAACGTTTTGGGTCAGCAATATTTTCAGTTGTTTTTTGAGTGACGTGCACGAGTTTGGTGCGTCTCTTTATTAACTTGTTGTAACAGTTCAAATTTTTCACCAGTTCCGCAATTAAACAAATTAGTAAACAAAATAGTTTTGGTGCAAGACAGCGAGGAGCCCCGGGCCCTAGCACATTTGTTTTAACCATACACCTGCCTTGTTAGGTAGTGTAAGAGCCTACAACTCTTTACCGATTCCGAATAGTTATTCGAGGAAGCGCTTTTCGTGGCATGAAATCACTATCACAGAATTTGTTAATTCCTCAAGAAAGGCGAGCAATTGCTGGCCGAAAATGTGCTTCACGACAACCCGCAATACTTTGGACTACAACAGCAATGTTCTCAGTTATTTCTGGTTTTGGTTTACGAGCTATGATCGTGAAATGTTCGATATTTTAGTAATGAAATTTAATAATTTAAAAGCGTTTTTGTTGCTGTTTTGGGTCTTGGTGTTTGATTAACATGCCTACCTGTTATGCTCGATTTCAAGGATCGAATCACAAAGACATTTATCATTTGCTTTTTCGAGGAATTGACAAGTGCTTAGAGAGAAATTAAAGTATTATGAACATAGAGGAACCTACAAAGTTTTTGCTGATGTCAAAGATCTAAGTGAGAAAGCGCCTTTCATTGCAGTATAAATACTCCCGGAAAAGCTGCCCATACTTCGGGAAAGGTGTACCCGTAAAAAAACAATAGAATTTTATGTAGTGCGACTCATTTTACTGAAAAGTGTCCTTATAGGCCTCGACGTCACGTGGGTTCGTGTTCAAGATAACTTAAAGTGACACGAACTCAAGCAAAAAAAAATAGGGCTTCGCATTAAAAAACAGTCTCCTTCGCATTAGGAGAATTAAATCGATGTATCTTAAGTTCGTAATTTTGTTGTTCGCCTGAACTTTCTCTCATCAGGGTTTTCGAACGGTTGGTTGGGTTTCCGGGTATTTGTTCTGTGGATTATAATTTGGAACATGTACTTGTTTACTGGGATCATCTTCGTAAATTGTCTTGTTTTTGACTTTCATTCCACGTACTCTGTTATCTGTGCAGATTTGCAGAATCTTTCCCTCAATTCCAAGCAGTTTATGGATTTCATTCTTGGTTAGGTTTCCGAGTAGTCGTCCTTTGGATTGGAAGCATGTACTTGTCTACTGGGATCGTTTTCTTAAACTGTGTTGTTTTTGACTTTCTTTCCGCGTCCTCTGTTGCCTGTGCATATTTGCAGAATCTTTCCATCAGTTTCAAGCAGTTTATGTATTTCGTCCTTGGAGATTGTTCTTCTGACTGCTTTCCAGCATCGTCAGGTCGACTTACTTGCCTGTATAGAAAGCAAACTTCATATTTTGACAGAGCTCATTTTGTTTTGCACATTAGGGTGGAACTGCAGTTGCGTTGAAGTTTGATAAAAGTTGATATACCAGAGATCACTGCAACAAATAAATAAAAAAATGTGGCCCAACAAAGCTCGGGGCTGGACACGTTTCAAGGATCTACAATTGTATGCCGTTCTACAAACGCTAAGTTCGAAAACAACCCACAGAGATTTCCTTCTAAGTATGCGTACCTTTCCCACTAACCAAATTGTTTCCGTTTGTCTTCAAAAACTCAATCGATGTAGAATGGTTTGAAATGTCCGTCGTCGACTCATGTGGCGGCAGAATACGCAACGCATTCAACTTCATTTGGTCTGAGAATACCTATCAATTATAAAAGTGGCTTTTAGGCGAGAGTCAAATCAAAAGCGTTCTGTTTAACGTGCCTAGGACACTTTAACAGCTTATGTGAATTTTAATTTTATTCAAATGCTGTTCCTTTTTCCACGAAAACCTTCAACTGTAATGACTTTTTTTAAATGCACCAAGTGATTCGACTCAAAAATCGTGCACGGGTTAATGTGCCATCTCTTCAAAAACCAATAACAAAACTAAAAACCAAACCCACGCATTTGTCATTAAACTAGAACCTAAAAATCTAAAAAAAAAAGTATTTGAATCCAACCACCACCCAAAATTTAATCTTTTTTTGACTTCGAAATGTTGCCCATACCAAAAGAGCATAAAACGTAATAGATCTCGTACAGCTGCATCATCGCTTGCATACTCTATTGTTTCAAACTACAGTTGAAATAGAAAAAAATAAAAAGAATACACGAAACGAGTAAAAAAGGGATCGCGCTATTAAAATGTCATAAAATCCAACGTGACACTCAGAATGCCTCTTATATCCAAAGCCTGCTCCACATAATAAAGAAAAGATCTCATTTTGAATATTAATCGACGAGACAACATGAAACAAGTGTGTTCCGCAAATGTCATAAATCCCAATCAAAGCCATTCGACCCTGGATGTGCTGCTTCCATCAACTCCATCTCAACCTCCACCTCCACTTACCTACTTTCTTGCGGATGATCCATTCTCCTCACCACCACCACCACCGACCGACCAGAATGTGAACGCGGCATTATGTTTGTTCACACCATCAAAATGTCGTTAGCAGTCCAAAACGTACTTGAGTTGAACACTCATTGCTTTGGGCACTTAATAAAACTTAAAATAATTTTAATTTTTCATCATATTCATTGTGCATTTTGATAAGGTGCGTGATGATCATTCTGACTGACCTATGTGTGGTTTTCGGTTGTGGTCTAAGGATTGCCGCCTTTTAAATGGAACTGCCGCTTAAACTTCTGTATTTTTTGTTAATTCTGGGGATTTATTGTGAACTCCCTGATGAGAATTTGTGGAAATTTATGAACATAATTCAGAGACCATTTTTCACGGCTATAACATCGGTCTGTTTGTAATAATAAATAGAGATGTCTAAGGAATACAAATTATATTTTTATTGCTTTCGGTTTTACAACAATCTGAGGATTTAAGTGAAAAATGAATCTGGAAGTTCTACGAAAAAGTGCTTTGGATTTGGATTTGATCGAGTGAACTTCTGAGATTCAACCTATCTTAGAATTTGACGGAATTTGAACATTCAAATGTTTAAAAACAGTTCTACGTGTCGTTTCTCACTAGTGAATCGCTAATGTGAAGTGGGAGAGTTGTGGTCCCTTCAAGATCACGAGGCTCGTAAAGCCGTAAAGGAAAAAGAGAAACAGTTTCGGATGGGTTTGTTTCGCAACTCAGCGTTCCTATAATCAGCTCAGTACAAATCAATACTGAGCTGAGAATTGCTGCGTTTGCAACAGAAACGCTTCTTCCATGTGGTGTGGATTAAAGCTTGGGCTCAGTGCCCTTAATTTCAAATTCTTTCAACATGATTATTTTCTAACTTAAAGCAAAGCATAGCCGAAAATTAAATAAAAATTTAAGAATGTTGACAAGACATTATTTTTAATTGAAGCGTCGTAAAAGGTAATATGTATCTTATATGGCAATAATATTCCAACCAAAAGTAAGAATCTTTAAAAAAAAAAGTCTTAAAATCTCTCAAGAAGGTTGCTTCTTGATTCTCGCCCTCTTAGGGCCACTTTCAAAGTGATAAGCTCCGTTGTTTCGATTAGAAATCGATCAAGCTTTAAATTGTTGGCCCTTGACGAGTGGCTCCTTCTTATAAATGAGTGAAAAATCTCAGTCAGCGATAAAGAAATCATACGGCGTGAATTTTTTCATCAAACTTTTTTTTTCAAGACTGAAAGAGTTTTCCGTTCTGGTATGCTCCCAACATTTGTTTACACGAGTAATTTGACGGGTAAAAAAGGTTCGTGTAGTTCTTTTTCGTTCGTTTAGCACAATAATTTTAGGAAATAACGAACCAATACAAGCTTTAACATATTTGTTCCAACTCAAATGATAGCCTGTGACTTAGCAATAGGAAACGCAATCACCTTTTTCACCACAAATGACTGAGTGGTTTCGTTTTAAACGAACCAACACGACCCACACCATTTGCTTTTTTACCCTCCAATGACTCGATTGAGGTCGTGTTACATTAGCTAACATGGCCCACATCGACCGTGGGTGCATATAGACACTTCTTTTCTCGACGTACATCACGGGTGGATCACTATCAGATAAATGAGAGAGTTGTGATCCCTTCGAAAACACGATGCTCAGAACGCTGGAAGAAAAAAAAAGAAACTGCTGCATCTTCCTGATAACTCCACGGATTACTTCTGCGTCTTGGATCGATTGTGGGCTATTGACAAAAATCTTGTCTTTCCCATAGCTTCAAAGAAAAAAGCCTAAAAGTGTAAAATCACAGAATTCCGTTGGCCAGTTTCAGTCAGCTGTTAACCCAGAGGTTCGTGGTTTGAATCCCAACAGAGGCAAAAATGTTTTTCCACGGGTATCCCCTTTGGCCATTCCACCGTTCATTGCCATGAAAGCGCTTTTTCGATTAGCCGTTCGGAACCGGCAGACCGTTGTTGGTCCCCTCCATTCCCCCACAAGGCATGGTTGTGAGAAATGCGCTAGGCCCTGAGGCTTCTCGCTCTGTTGCGCGACCCTATTTTTTTTTAGTTTCAGTCAGGAAACTTCTTAAGTCAAAAGGCGATGGTATCGTTTCTTTCTTGCGTTGCACGTTCTTTCCACCTTGCTGAAAACACACGTCGTCAGCATAAATATTTTCACAGTCATTAATCATCTTTCGAAAGCGCAAACCATGGACCCTGCCACAGCCTCATTTTCGAAAGAAAAATGACGCGACCAGACGAAAAACTTCTATAGAAGATGGAGAGGCCTATCAGAAATCTTTTTTTAAAGCAACAATTGAGTTTGTAAACGAAGCTTCGGAGTAAAATAAGCCTCTCTCAACCCAGAAGATGGTTTTTCGATAAAATTCCGCATCAAGGATCCAATTTGATTGATGGTCATTAGACTTTAGTTCATATGTTAGATACTAGAGCTTCATAAGCCCTAAAACCTTAGTCTTTCAGCATCATTTGGTCTAATGTCGTTAAATGGATAAACTCTAACACTTTGGCTCACATCGCCAATATTCCATTTATTCTTGGACGACGGACACGAGTTAGGTTTTTCCCCATTTTTGTATTAAATTTTGTCAACTTTAATGTGTTTTTGTTGCTGTAGTGCTTATAGCTTTGTGGTTAACAGGAAGCCGTTCTGTTGGAATTTGGGAGCCAAGTACCAGAAACATCCAGTTGTTCTTTAACAGGAGGTGTTTACGTAGCGAGGAATGGGTAAGATGGCAAGTTCTTAGAGAGAAATCACACTGCCACGAAAAGTGCTTTCTTCAAAATTGTGTAGGCTCCCTTTCTTTCTCGCAAAGTATGGTTGATAACAATGCGCTAGGCCACAGTGTTCTCTGGGCTTCGTGGTAAAATAAATTAGTAAAAACAGGCCACAAAGACCGCGGAAGGTGTGGCTGGAGCCCAGCGCATTCCTCTCAATCACAATTTTTGATGTTCCGGACAGCTAAGTGAGAAAAAGCTTTTCATGGATGAATAACTACTCTCCGATCTCTGTTTTCATCTACGCTAGTAGGTTGTTGAAGCCTATATCGTTCTATTTTTATTAATGGCGTAGTTTTTACTTGTCACCTCTTAAGTAGTGGCAGTCTGTTTGAATAGCGATGGTTTGTAGTGCATATTCAATTTTTTAAACCAGAGCAATCACAAAAACTATCCACCAAAAAAATTGAAATACAAGTGAATGAGATCACTTTGAGGCCCTTGCTGAAAACTCCAAATAGCAGCTAATTAATTCCATTACCTCACCTATGTTTCCCTTTTTTGTCATCAGTAGCAGTGTGTTACACAAAATTAAAGACCATTAAGTCTACACCATTGTCCAAGTCACACACAAGATTTAACAATGTGCCTACTAGGAGGGATTCTTTCCTCACAATGCCACAACACCCATTGTATCGGCAATCTTGATACTATCATTAGAGACAAGGAAGAACAATCCCTAAGATACATTTTGCAAAATATATTATCAATGTTTCTCTATGTACAGCAGCCTAAATGAGATCATTTCAAAAATCAAGAGCATGAAATTTTTAGATTCTCTCCAGCATATTACCCTGATTCCTTTTTTTGTCACAATTTTTTCTTTCTTCAGGAACCCGATGTGTGCTGTAGGTACTTGTAGGTATACCTTACCTATATTTGTTGACAATTTATTATCCTTACGCATTAAGGAATTTCAATGGGACTTGGCTTATTTGTAGGTAAGAAAAATGTGAGGGGTAAAAAATTTACCCTATTGCAATGGCATCATCATCATCGTCATCGTTCTATACTCATTCATCCATCAGCAAGGACTAAATGTTTTCTTATTATCAAGGGAAACTGGAACACAACTGGCACAATGGCTTGAGATTTCTTCCTGTCAACCAACCAACTTGATTTTTATCTTTATCTCTCTAAGAATGGATGCCGCGCTCGACAGCGCTTGACTTTGATGAGGTAAAAAATATTAAGGATTTATAATATTATTATTATAATTACATAAAACCTTTTCAAAATGAGTAGCTACCTAGTGCCTACAATAAAAAAAATGTCCTCTCAGATGATGCGACAATCTCGAAGGTATGTGTATACAATTTTTTGAGTCGAATGTTCGGTTTTGTTTGTTCATATTGTGTTCGAATGACATTTTATCCTGTAACAAAATATTATTTTACAATTCAATTATCCTTTTGTTCGATTGACAAAACAAAAATTCATATAAACACACATGACAATTTGTCGTCGTTTTGGGATATTAAACTCAAATAAAACCCGACTTATTATTATGATTACTTTTTGTACCTTCGTAGGTATGTAGGGATGTGCGCGGGATTAGATTTCATAAAATAATTTTGCGTTTGAGGATCCCCATATGGTGTGTTGTGTTCTCATTTTTCGGCTAATGATTATGATTTTTGTGGTTGACAAATGAAATTCAATACCTTTGAATGAGAGAAAGGAAAATATGTTTGTGGTTCTCTGGGTCTTAGAGCATTTCCGCTATTAAGCGCCAGATATAAAGTTTTTTAAATTGCTTTTTTTATTAGAGGCATGCAATTTTTATATGAAAGAGTGTTTCAAAAATGCCATCGTACATTTGTTAAGTTTGCGAAGAAATGAAAAAAAAAACAAACCAAAATACTTCTGGTACAGATAGATTCTATTTTCTGTGAGATGCCACGACATTAGAATTTGGTTGTCCCCAGACTTGAGTTAATTCAAAACCGCGAGGTTTGCCGACTCTGGAGTTTTATTGCCCCATAGCCGGATCACTTGTAGGAGACCTGTGATCTCTTCGTGATGTGTGAAGTCGATGTCTATCGCCGAACAGTTAAGGAAGAATGAGTAAACATTCGATAAGTTTAGCTTGTAACTTAAGGGGTTAGTCGGTATGCAATCTCAAAAGCAACCTCGAAAGATATTAAAAACTTGTTGGATTGTCAGCTGGACAATTAATTGCCGACTTGTCATAACCGTGGTGAAGTGGTTAGTTATAGTCTGCCTGTTATTTCGGAGTTTGAAGTTTGAGTTCCAAAAAATTCTATATTGTTTTTACACAGGTAGGTACTCTTTTTGCAAACCTAGGGCTGCCATGAAAAGTGCTTTCTCAGTAAGTCGTTGGGAACCAGCGAAACTATGTAGGTCCATTACTCACAAAATAGGCATGGTGGAGAAAAACGAACTCCCGCGGCGGGCGGTTCTGTTGTGCCAAACTGTTTATTCATTTTATTTCTCGAACCCAGCATTGCATTCGCACAATTGCCTAATTTTACATGGCAAACTTAAACATTAGGTAAGCAGCTTTAATAAACTTTTTTACTGACGACATTCAGACTTGTTTGTCTGACTACCCTGCTTCTCAGTCTTCTCGCTGCTTCAACCAGTCTTAAGTTATAAGTAATTCCTCGTATATCTTCTTGTTGGTGCGGTCCATCTGCCTTTGTTGATTGATTAATAGTCTTTTTTAAAATTCCCAACTTCTGAGTGCTGGTTTTTGAATTTTTGTACGAGACGAGATAAATTTGAGTCATGATGGGCAATAAAAAACCCCTACATACTTAAATGTAGGATTTTTTTTGTAGAGAAGAAAATTTATCTTTTGATGGAAACTTCCGCTTTTATGTTGATGGATGAAACAACTGCCGCGACCCGGCAGTAGCCTAAATTCGCCTTTTTCGGGACAGTTCTGGTCTGTTTATCAAAGCGTAATCTCAGTTCGAATGTGGTACCCGTGGCGTGATGGTAGCATGTCCGCCTATGTTAACCCAGAGGTTCGTGGTTCGAATCCCAACAGAGGCAAAAATGTTTTTCCACGGGTATTGCCTTTCGCGAGGAATTGGCAAGTCCTCCGATCATAAATCCTTTGCTATGAAAAGCGCTTTTTCGATAAGCCGTTCGGAACCGGCAGAAAATTGTAGGTCCCTCCATTCCCTCACAAGTAATGGTTGTGAGAAATGCGCTAGGCCAAGGCGCTCCTCGCTCTGTTGCGCCACCTTATTTATTTATTTAATCTCAGTTCGAAAGTACTACTCAAGTACTTGACGAATGGCTAATGTGTCAAGATTACTCAGTTAGTTCCATGATGAAGCTGGTGCAACTGTTGGTTGAGCATGTGCTGTTTTATTGTGCTGTCCTCTGAGGTTTTCTTCGCTGGACTTCACTGTACTCATTTTGACTCCCAATTTTGTTGTCAGGTACCAGAGTTGGAACAAGAGAAGACAGGCTACAGTGATCTAAAGTAAATAATTCGATCATCTGCATAGAGTAGAGCCGTCACTGCGTTGTTCGGTTGCGGCTGGTCTAGCTTTAGTATGTTCTATAGCGATGGTCCAAGCAGCTTACTTAGTGCGCATCGCTGGTAAGAAGCACATAAGCGGTAGATTTGCGATTCCTTGGAGATCACATCATCCACTGCGCCGGAGTTAATGCTTTTAATTTGATCCTTCGGAACTTCAACCGGAATTGCTTTTTTCGACGACTAGCTGCCCTAGATTTGGACGAAAAGGAACTTACTTACTTACTTAAGGTGGTGCTACACCGGGTCGGACTAGGGCCTCAACCAACATGCTTCTCCAGCCAGCTCGGTCCCTAGCTAGCTGCCTCCAGTTTTGCACGCCAAGTTGGTTGAGGTCCTCTCCTACTTGCGTGCGCCACCTGAGTCGCGGTCTTCCTCTACTGCGCCGTCCCTCGGGATTGGATTCGAAGACTTTCCGGGCCGGAGCGTTGGTGTCCATTCGCTCTACATGACCCAGCCATCTAAGCCGCTGGACCTTAACTCGTTTGACAAGGTCAGTTTCGCTGTACAGCCCGTACAGTTCGTTGTTGAATCTTCTTCTCCACTCTCCATCTATGCAGACGGGACCAAAAATCACCCGAAGAATTTTTCTCTCGAAGCATCCTAAAGCGTTCTTTGACAAGGATGAAAGGGAACTGGTATGGTGAAATTAGGAGTTTATTTTAGTTTGCTCTGTTTTAAAGTTGAAAATAGTTAGTTTTTGAAACTGGTCTTGTATCCAGACAGTGTCAAATGCCTTTTCTATATCCAGAAGGCATTCGACAGTGACTTGACGGTATTTGAGGGTTTTGGTTACGTAGATTAAGAGCTTAGTAACAAGTCACCTATGTCTATTCCTGGCACAAATCACCCTGAAGTTCTGTAGCATAAGTCTTTCTTGTATATTTTGCCGATGCTGTTGAGGAGCAATATCAAACGATATCCTTTTTTTATCACGATGAAGTTTGAAGTCATGTCTGGTCCGGGGGACAAGCTCTTTAATTATTTGAATGAAAACCTTTGTTTGGGTCTTGGGTGATTGGTTGGATCGTCATGTTTTTCCCCCTTTCAAACCTATGAGTATAGTGATCTGGAAACGATCACAGCTAACCTACTTTACTCCTTCACACCAGTGATCCGCTCGTGGGTACGCCATGGTTAAATATGATTCCTTAAGTGTCCGCTTGCTGTAGCTGCCATTCAGTTTCATTGACTTCTGCAACCCATTCAAGATGGATAAGGACCTGTAACACAAAGTTACAATTTTACAAGTCAAGAGCCACTTGTAGGATTCTGTCCATTACTGTAGAAGATCAAGCAACTTGTAGGCTTGTAATACAATTTTTTTTTACATAAGTCATTTGTGTTACAAGTACTTGTTGATTTGTGTTGCAGGCCGTAGGTGAACCCGCTTTCCAAAATCGCCTTTCTAATGTGCCCTTTGGCATAATTTGGTTATGGGGCACATTATTTTTTTGGTTTTTTGATGATAAATATTCGCTGTTTTCCATGCCATAGATTCCCTTCTGTAGATTCTGTGCATCTTCTTCTTCATTCCGTGGTTTTTGAATTCATTTTTTGGTTTAGACAAATTTGTAGCGAATGAGACACTGGCTCAAGTCTAAAGGTTCAGTCAAGCTTTTATGAATGCTATAGAAGTTTCGATTTTCTACTAACCGAAGATTGTTTTACCATTGTTTCCTTTACTCAAAACCTCGATTACCACTCTAGGTGTTCCGTGTAGATAAAATATTGGAAGTAACTACACCATAAGCTTCCACTGAAAATTATGAAAGCACCACTCTATTTTGTATCTCATAAATCCAATAATATTTAAAATCTCTCATAAATAACGAAAAGTATCTGTTTGATAAAGACCTCCATTAAAACTTCTATTTAGGACACGTTTCAGGATAACCTTTGCTCGCAAGAACCCCCTTTAATCATTCATAACAAATGCCAATCCAATTCCATCTTCCTTCTGAGGTTATGGTCAATAAATTCACTTTTACCAAAAAATCTTCTCACAGTTGTGGCAGAGAGCAAAAAAAAAAAAACTAAATGCAAAAGCCTTTTGGCCACTTAACTAAAATCCCATTTATGATCCTTTCATTTTCCTGCGAGGGATATTCCATACAGAAAAACCTCACTCCATTCCATATTGCCGCACATTTTTGAAATCAATAATTGATTTTTATTTCGATAAGCAGCGCAGTGACTATAAATCCACTCAAGGATAAATATCCCATATTACTCTGCAGATTTTATTTGCCAAAACAAGAAGAAGAAGATGAAGAAAAAATCCACTTCTGTAAACATTAATAAAACATCACAAATATCCTTTTTTCTTTCATATGGATACACTAAACACACATGAGATGAGCAAAAGCTATACTTGCACGCCCATCAGGACGTGCGGACTTCCTTTAGTGTTCAGGATGTGTGTGCCCTATAAGGATTCGAAAAGTATTCAAGCAGCAAGGATACACACATATGCCATAAGAGATACCGTGTATAGTGAAGGTCCTAGAGAAACATTCCACTTTGGCAAAGCGAACAAATTTGTGGTCATAAATAAATAAAAAATGTTGCTGAATTTTTATAACGATATCATAACAACATCTCGATATAGCAGAAACATCCTGTCCGAGCAACTCAAATAAAATATAAATTCACTTCATCGACATCATCCTTGAAGAGTATAGGGTGGCGGCACCAGTATCAGTGGGAGTCTGCTTCATTGAACATTCACTGAAGGATATCACGAGTGTGAGGATTATGCCTCGAAGATGAGAAAGAAAGAGTGCGGATGGACATAGTAATATTGATAAAAATAAAACACATAGAAGTATAGAGAGGAACTTTATTCAAGGATTTAGCTTAAGAGTGGGTGCATGTGCCGTGCCCGATTGCTTCAAGACGATGATGATGATGATGATGGTGATGCTTTTTTGAAACGTTCCAAAAGTTTTCTGCTGCTCCTTAAGCTTTGCTATGAAGGATAAATAGCTTAAGCACACAGGGATTCTATAAATAATTCGTCGATGGACTTTTATTACTTCAGGTAGAGCATTTTTGTTATGTAGTCTTGTGATAGTGGTGCGGGGTGAAATTTGTTTGTTTTTTTTTTTTTATCTGATATCTATTAGGACGTGATGCAAGTTCTTTATTGGCAATTCACATGATCTTCCAGATAAAAGCTGAATATTGGTAAAGTTTGATGTGTTTGAGTTGGGATGTTGGAAACGTTTTCCAAAATTCGGATAAGCAATATTTGCTTGTAGATGAGGTGAGTCCGGATATTGCCGTTCTTGAACAAAAACATAATGTTATCGCCGTTTACTAAATTAAATCTCACATTCAAATTTATATTTCAATTTCATTTCAAATTCATATTTCAATTTCATATTCAAACTCATATTTCAATTTCATGTTTAAATTTTAATTTTAATTGCCACCCTGTTTAGCTTTGCCAATTCGCTTGTTGTAACTGAGTCTATATAAAAATCTGATTTGTCTATGTACATACATAGTTATCTATTAACGAGGTAATTCCTTTTAAGTCAGTCGATAAAAGAGAAGCATAAGAGCAACACAAATAATTTTAAAGCTGGTAAAAGTGTCATTGAATTAAAGTTGATTTAAAATAAAAACCTTTATATACTTGCTAACAAAATTTGTGTCAAGTCTTTTTCTTGTTGACAAAATTCGACTCCAACAAATCTTTAAAATTATTTGTTCTTAATTTTATAACGTAGTTACTTTCGTGCCTGTAAAATGCCACCAAGAAAGAGCAATCGAAAAAGCGGCTCATCGATATGTGTAATGTGCAGTGAGGGAGAAACGAATCGCATGGTCCAGTGCGATAGCTGCGACAAGTGGTGTCATTATGAATGCTGTGGGGTTGACAGTGGTGTGGCTGAGGTAAGTTGGAGCTGTGTAAAATGCCTGGAATTGCCACCAAATATTGCTGAAACTGTTCAGCGCGAACAACATACAAATAATGTGCCAGGATTTATACTACAGCCACAAGCATATTCATCTCCGACCACACATCAAAGCATGTCTAGCGCTCCACCAGCTGTGATCGAAACATCGGGTGCTAAATCGAATTTGGGAAACTATAATTTTTCATCATTTCCAGAACCCGTTAGCACAAATCCAACGTCTTCAATTCCAGAACAAATCATAACGGCACCCTATATAGCAGCTAGAAACACGGCGTTATGTACTAACGCAAAATCATATAGTGGAATCCATTTTCCGTACGCAAGTATGTGCACAAATACACCTACGATGACGACATGGTCTACGATTCGTAATTCGCCTGCAACATCCCAAGGTGCAATTCCTAAAACATCGCAAAATAATTGGCAACTACACCGGCCGGCAACAACGTCATCGCAACATGAATATTCTCGAATGACAGCTGAACCAGCGCGACTTTCGCAACATGTCTTTCAACAAATGACAGCTGACCCAGCAACATTGCCAAATAACGTTGACATTTCACAACAGCAAAGAGTTTTACAATTGGAGATGTTGGAAGAAGAAAGAAAAATGCATCAGATTTATTTGGAGCGTAAATATCAAATATTATCCAATTTAGATGATTGTCCGACAATCTCGCCAAATAATTTTTCTTTTAATATGCCTTTAGCTAACAGAACTCACAGTCCAACTCAAATTCAACTTGCTGCCCGACAAGTACTCCCAAAACAGTTGCCAAGCTTCAGTGGTGACCCCGAAGAGTGGCCACTTTTCTTAAGCCATTTCAACCATAGCACTGAGTTAGCTGGATACAACGACGCCGAAAATTTAATGCGGCTGCAAGCATGCTTGAAAGGAAAGGCACGAGAAGTTGTACGCAACAAGCTCCTTCTGCCCAGTCTAGTTCCAGAAATTATACAAACTCTTAAAATGTGTTTTGGACGGCCGGAGTACATCATCGAGTGCATGATTGAGAAAGCTAGGAAAATTCCTCCACCAAAAGAAAAATTGGAAGGCATAATTGAACTTGCAATGTCGGTAAACAATATTTGCTCTACGATGGAAGCCTGTGAGATGTCGGCGCACCTTAACAATCCGATGCTTGTCAAGGAGTTCGTTGATAAGCTGCCAAGTCAGTACAAGTTGAGCTGGGCTATGCAGCAAAAAGACGCTCATGTTCCTTGTGTGAAAGCCCTTAGCAGCTGGCTATATAACATCGCTGAGGCTGCTAGCCAAGTTGTGTCACCATACTCGACATCGACAAGAAAGAGCGGCGTGATGAACACCCACACCGAAGTTAAGCAGCACCAACCCAATCTATCAACTTGTATCGCCTGCAACGGATCCGATCACAAAATTTACAAATGCGAAGGGTTTAAAAACATGACCTACAACAAAAAGTGGGAAGTAGTCAAAGCAAATAAATTGTGTCGCCAGTGCTTGAATTCTCATCGCCGTAAGTGCTTTCTGACTCGAGAATGTGGAGTTGACAGCTGTAAGGCGAAACACCATCCATTGCTGCATAAATCAGCAGCACCTGTAAGTCAAGAAACCAGTCAAGTAAGTTCAAATGAAAATTTTTCTAATTCGGGTGTAGCTCTAAACACTCACAGTGATGTCGGCGAGGCTGAGAAACCTCATTTTCGTATCATTCCGATTCGTCTTCACTGTAAGAATATTTTCATAGACACGTTTGCTTTTCTAGATGAGGGTTCGTCAGTGACTTTGATGGAAGCAAACATTTTCAAAGCTCTTGGGCTTTCTGGTGTTTCCGAGCCTTTATGTTTACGCTGGACAGGTGATACTACTCGTGTCGAAGAAGAGTCAATGCGAACTTCAGTCGAGATCTCAAATCAGATGAGTAGCACGAGACACATGATTCACGGCGTCCATACTGTTGAAAAGCTTTCACTACCAAAACAGTCGCTGGACATGAAGACCATCACACGGGACTTTCCCTACTTGAGTGGTTTACCTATTCAATCGTATCAGGATGCTCGTCCGACCGTTCTTATTGGGGTGGATAATTGGAAGCTGGCAGTTCCACTTAAAGTGCGTGAAGGCTCACGGAACCAACCCATCGCCGCAAAATCTCGATTGGGATGGACGCTACTGGGATGTATCCCCAACAGTCAACAATCATGCCGTCTCAACTTTCACTCGTGTGATTGTGTTCGAAGATCTGATACACTTCACGAGGAGATGAAAGCATTTTTTACCCTCGAATCATCGTCAACCACCATGTGTTCAAACGAGGACCAAAGAGCTCTACAAATACTGGAATCTACGTGCAAGGTGTTGGATCGTAGATACGAAATCGGGTTACCTTGGCGCTTCGATAACCAGAACATGCCCAGCAGCTACAAAACCGCACTTAACCGAATTATGTGCCTAAGGAAGAAATTTGAAAAAGAACCAATCCTGAAAACCAAAATGCAAACTGAAATCGATAACCTCATGGTGAAGGGCTATGCGAGAAAGCTTGACGCGACGGAAGTAGCTGAAACTAGTAATCCAGTTTGGTATTTACCAATATTTGTCACCGTAAACCCGAATAAACCGAATAGGGTTCGGCTTGTCTGGGACGCGGCTGCAAAATCTAATGGACGTTCGCTAAATGATTTTCTACTGAGCGGACCCGACCTTTTGACATCACTGGTAGACATATTGTTAGCCTTCAGGACTGGTCAGGTGGCCATCTGCGGTGACATTGCTGAGATGTTTCACCAGATCAAAGTGAGGAAGGAGGATATTCACGTGCAACGGTTTCTATGGTGGGATAAAAACGATCCACCGCATCAGCCTAGCTGTTATGTTATGAGTGCCTTGACGTTCGGGATGAATTGCGCTCCATGCATTGCGCACTACATCCGCAATAAAAATGCCGACCAATTTCAACAGACTTACCCTCGCGCGGTGGAAGCCATCAAAAGCTACCACTACGTTGATGACTTTATTGACAGTGTCAATACTGAGGAGGAAGCCCTGCGCTTAGCAAACGAGGTAAAAGCCATCCACTCGTCTGCTGGTTTTAATTTACGCAACTGGATGTCAAATTCTCGCTGGGTTATCGATCAGCTTAACAAAAACAACTCAACCGTACAAGTTCACAAGGACATAGGGTCTACGGAGAAGGTACTTGGTCTATATTGGGACCCAAATAACGATGTTTTTAAATATACTTTCAGGTTCACTCGACTGAAACGCAATATTCTCAATGAGCAAATAAGACCAACAAAGCGAGAGACTTTACAAGTTTTAATGTCAATTTTTGACCCCCTCGGGTTCATCACTTGCTTTACAATTGGGTTGAAGATTCTTTTGCAAGAAATTTGGCGTTCGGGTATTGCGTGGGATGATGAGTTGAACGACGACCTGTACCACAATTGGCTTCAATGGAAAAAATCTATACCAACAATAAAGTGTGTCGAAATACCCCGCTGTTACAGTCAACTCCTGGCGAAGTCAGAAAATATCCAAATCCACACGTTCGTGGACGCAGGGGAACACGCCTACGCTGCAGTTTGCTACTTGCGGATCGAATGTGAAGGCGAAATTTCTGTCACCCTGGCTGCTTCAAAATCAAAAGTAGCACCGCTTAAGCCAGTTTCCATCCCGCGGCTTGAACTCCAGGCAGCTGTGCTTGGTATAAGACTGTCTGCAAAGGTACAAGAAATTCGACGTTTACCAATTGTATCCAGATTCTGGTGGTCGGACTCGAAAACCGTCCTCAAGTGGCTGCGAATGGACCCAAGGAAGTTCCAGCACTTCGTTATGTTTCGAGTTGGAGAGGTTTTGGAACATTCCAACGTAACAGAGTGGAACTGGGTACCTTCGAAACTGAACACCGCTGACCTCGCCACAAAAGTACGTTCGCAGGTAGACATCGAATCGTGGTTGACAGGACCGAAATTTCTAAGTTGCGAAGCAAAACATTGGCCAACATGTGACGACCTTGGACCCGTCGACAATACCGAATCTAGACATCATCTCATACATACCATATCTACGCGTTCAGCTCCGATTGACATAAACGTGGAGTATTTTTCTGAGTGGAGACGATTATACCGTGCGTTAGCTAATTTTCAGCTTTATATCGAAAAACTTAAATCTACCATCCGGAAGAAGACTACTCCTAAACAACTTACATTTGAAATGCTGCAAGATGCCAAGAAAAATCTCTACAAATCTGCACAGAGGAGCGAATACAGCCGGGAAATATCGAACTTAGAGCGCGGTAAGATTATTGATAAAAATTCTAAACTTGTATCCTTAAACATTTACCTAGATGCTTCGGGTATACTAAGAACTCAAAGCAGAGCTGAAAACATCAATAATAAACCTGATGCAATAATCTTACCGAAAGATCATCATGTGACATTCCTCATTGTACGTTCCTGGCATGAGAACCACCACCATGTATCTCACGAAACCACCATTAACAGCATTAGAGGGCATTTTTACATTTCAAAACTTCGTGTACTTTACAAATCGGTACGGAAAAGGTGTCAAAAATGTAAAAACCAACACGCATCACCCATGGTTCCTCAGATGGCTTCCCTACCAGCCGCAAGGTTAGCGGTGTTCGAGCGTCCTTTCACATTTGTGGGCATCGACTTCTTTGGTCCCATTTCAACCATAATTGGTCGAAGACGTGAGAAGCGATGGGGAGTTATATTCACGTGTCTTACCGTCCGCGCTGTGCATATAGAGGTGGCACACAGCCTCGATACCAGCTCATGCATTATGTGCATTAAAAACTTCATATGTCGCCGCGGGATGCCTCGCGAAATCTATACCGACAACGGAACGAATTTTAAAGCCACGGAGAAAATCTTGTGTGACGAGCGTAAGAACATCAACTTCTCAACTATTGCTCAGAAATACGATGACCTGAGATGGAAATTCAACCCGCCAGCCGCACCACACATGGGAGGGGCCTGGGAAAGACTCATACGATCGATTAAAAACACTTTATATAGCATGGGTCACATGAGCTTTAACGACGAAACTCTGAGAACCGCGCTTTGGGAGGTAGAGTTCCTGATAAATTCTCGTCCACTTACATTCGTTTCTCTTGAATCGTGCGACGACGAAGCCATCACTCCGAACCATTTGCTCCTAGGTTCATCAACGGGGTACAAGCCTATTTGCGAAGACAACATAGACCTGCGACAACGTTGGTGCCAAACTCAGGCATTTGCTGATAGATTTTGGCAACGGTGGATAAAAGATTACACGCCTACGCTTACACGACGGGGAAAGTGGTTTGCCAAGCAGCCTCCAATAGCTCCCGGCAACGTAGTTATCATCGTTGACGAAAACCTACCACGCAACCACTGGCCCAAAGGAGTTATCGATCGTGTTGTGATTGCGAAAGACGGACAAGTCAGGAGAGCAGTAGTGAGGACTCAAACCGGTATGTTCGAGCGGCCGACGAGCAAGATAGCCGTTTTAGACGTCGATAAAACTGAAGGTAAACTCGCTATACCATAGATCGTTTACAAGGGGGAGAATGTTATCGCCGTTTACTAAATTAAATCTCACATTCAAATTTATATTTCAATTTCATTTCAAATTCATATTTCAATTTCATATTCAAACTCATATTTCAATTTCATGTTTAAATTTTAATTTTAATTGCCACCCTGTTTAGCTTTGCCAATTCGCTTGTTGTAACTGAGTCTATATAAAAATCTGATTTGTCTATGTACATACATAGTTATCTATTAACGAGGTAATTCCTTTTAAGTCAGTCGATAAAAGAGAAGCATAAGAGCAACACAAATAATTTTAAAGCTGGTAAAAGTGTCATTGAATTAAAGTTGATTTAAAATAAAAACCTTTATATACTTGCTAACAAAATTTGTGTCAAGTCTTTTTCTTGTTGACAAAATTCGACTCCAACACATAATTCTCGTCTTTTGGAGTCACAAAGGGAATGAGAAAAACGTGTGATGTTCTTGAAAGACTGGGAAAGTCAAAGAAAAACTCTTTGCGAAACGAATTTAAGGTCAATCATTAGCATCAGCTGGAAATCAAAAGCAGGGTGTTGCCAGAATAGTTAGTAGCTTTGAGTGCAGATTGGAAATTGTTGACACCAATTTTACCATCTAAAAGCTTTGAAGTAATATTTGTTTTCTCTCAAATCGATAAAATGTTCCGAAAAAAACAACTTTACTGCTTTTTGCTCAAGTTCGGTTTTAGTCGCGGCGACTAAACTGTTCTTGGTGGTCCTGATGGAATACTATGATTTTGTTTTTTTTAACACTTCAAACGAACCGCCGAGTACAATAAAATGAATAGTCTTCGAAATCGTCTTAATAAAATTCCTTTTATATCAAACTGCGCCAAATATTTAGTAATTTTGCGACTAAGAACCGTGCGACAAAATCCACAAACCGGTTCTTGTGACTGTGTTCCTTAAATTGTGACGATTTCAGTTAAAATCGAGTGAATATCCATGCCTCTAGTGCTTCATTTCCTCCTGCGACAACAGCGTCACAATGAAATTTTTTTAGAGGCGATTCACAATCATCGCTGCAACGACAGAGCACCATGCGGGATGAAAGGATTTATGGTTTCTACAGCGTAAGTTTTAAGACGCAAAATATGAAACGTTACACTATTGTAACAGTCAATTACTACAAAAGGTTATTGCTCCAATAGCGACATTTAATTCAGTCCCTTGCCCTTGCGCAGCTAAAAAATCGCGCGATGGAAAAAATGCAAGACGGGGCACATAAAGAAAAGTAGTTGCTCGTCGTCGCGACAAAAATTGAGCAAGGCGACTAGAAATTGTTGAAGCAACGAAAACACCGTGTGGGTTTTGTTTCACAGCTACTAAGTCACAAAAAATAAGCAGAAGAGGACTGTTGTATTTCTTAAATCGCTGCGAATTACAGTCGCACCTGCGACCAAAAAGTCGAGCGACAAGAAACTACCTGTGCGTAAATTACGATCTAGTTGTGGTTGCGATTGATTGTTACGACTGCATTTGTGCATTTTCTCTCACACCGAAAATAAGCGGAAGAAAACTGCTGTATTTTTTAAATCGTTGCATCATAGTCGCACGTGCGACCAAAAAATTGAGCGACCGAAAACTAAATGTTCGTTGATAACGAAATAGTTGCGACTGCTTTTGTTCATTGTTATGAGTCCAGTTCAGCAAGTGCGAAAGTGCACACCTCAGTTCGCATTAAAATTCACCATCTGCTGCTACAATCGCCTTGCGACTAAATGCCGACTTTTGCACCGATGCGATTTCAAAGCTTAAGCATTCTCAAACCAAAATGATTTTGTAGTTGCGACAGTTTAGCTGTCATAAATTGTGTTTTCATAGCGATATATGAAAGTGAACGCACTGACCTGACAAGAAAGACGCTGAAAGACAAAGTTATCGCGACGACAGAAATGTTGCGAGTAGCGTTTCTGTGGCTGTCTGTAGAAGTTCTCTCGCTTTTAGCGGAATTTTTTTTGCTGTCAACAGCGTTTCTGTCACTGTTAGCAGCGTGACATAAGAATAAACCGCTTGGATGGGCTTTTAAATAAGATCTCAGAGCGACCACTTACATTGTAATAACAAAATAGTCTACCTTCTGAAGTCGCTTGACTGAGATCGCATCCTCGACCTCCAAATAAGGAAACTTTTGACTGATTTCATCCCCACATCTATTAGAAAATTCGTTCAAAAAAAACCTTCGTTTCACCATCAACTGTAATTATGACCATCAAATTGGTTGTGCAATCAGCTTAATTCAAAGTATAGACTGCTCTCCTTGCCAATATCATCCGACGCAGTTATCAAACACAAGCAACATAATTACAACAAGTTCTATACAGACACTGCTTCTGACCTGTGATAAAAATAATATTAATCTTCTTATTTAAATGCCAATTGACACAATTTCTGCAAATGCCGATCACCAAACAAAACAAAATTTAATCTGCTTTATTGAAATTAATCGAATCGAATGGCGCAAAAAACTTTCAAAATACTAAGGGTCATGCCAAGACAAGAGATGCTAGAGATTCAAATACAGAAGCATTCGATATCAAAGTGAAAATATTTGCAAATATAAAAACAATCTGCCAGATAAAAAATAAATTGAAATGAAAATAAAATTATCTTGTCATTCTATAATTATCCTTGCCGCATTGAAAGACGCGCTCAAAGAGCTTGTCAATCTTATGCTCGCACTAAGGTGCGTCTACTCCACAGCCACACACAGCTACACACTCTTCACTATGCCTCATTCTATAAAATCTCTTCAATCGAGATAACTGACAGTGTATCTATACCCAGATCGGATGATGTGCCAATTTCATATCGATGCAATTTTCCCTTATATCAATAATCTAATTTTAAGTTTTACTTATAAAAGAATTTTTGCAATTGAAAATCTTGTGTTTTGCGCGCGCGCACATCCTGATGATGCATTTTCCGATGATTGTGTGCGTGCGTGCCGAAGCTATATTAACCGTGCGACGCGACGTTTTGTCACTCGCCCATCCAACCAAAGTGACAGATGCATTTCGCCCAAAATGCATTTTCTTGCATTGCCTGTTGTTGTGTATTGATTGTTGGAATATCTTGGCTAATGGCCAGAAAATTGGTGAAATAAATTCTTTTTGTCGTAAATCACTTATTTATAAGTTTTTGCTTTTTTGCATATCTCTCTCGGCTCACGATGATGCACATTAGGAGAAAATTGTTTGTTTATTTCTTTTTTTTTCGAAATTCTTGTTTGATTGTTTGGTTAGTTTTTGTTTGTTTTTGTTTGTATTCATTTACGACGGATAACTTTAGTAATAAGTTATTTATATGTGATCGTTTAGCGCTTAGCGTTTAACGTTTAGTAGGGGATTCTAGTGCAACACATTCAATAAGCCTAAATAATTTAGTGTAGATTCATGCACTTAATTATGTCTCTGATTGTTTCTTAAACGGAATCAAGAGACGGAAACTTATGTATGCATGCAGACAAGTGATTCAAATGCATGGTGCGCGCCAGGAATTAAAGATTAGTCTGCAAAATGATATCAAGTGTATTTTTAAATATAAAACGATTTGATTTCTTGATTTCTTTTTGTTTTTCCCAAAGGTCATCATTAACAATTCGTTTCTAAAACAGAGACAAGGATTAATTCTTTTTCTCTGAAAAATGAGTCAGGGGTAGTTAAAGATTTGAGTTTTGAACTAAGACCTTAGTACTTATCCTTCTTACTTTGAAATTGTAGTTGGTGTATATTTTTAAGCTTGTGTACTTACTTACTTACTTAGGTGGGCATTACAGTTCCGGGTGAACCTGGGCCTCAACCAACATCTTTCTATAACGACTTCGATTTCGGGAGAGCTCTCTCCAGTTTCTTACTCTAAGTCGGTTGAGGTCTTCATCCACTTGATTGCGCCACCTAAGACGAGGTCTTCCCCTTCCGCGATTTCCCTGCAAGGTGCTTTCGAAAACCCGACGAGCCGGAGCGTTTGGGTCCATCCGCTCTACATGGCCCAACCATCGTAGCCTCGCGATGCGTACTCTTCTGGCTATGCCCCTTGCCCATGTCGCGGTACAGCTTATACAGCTCGTTGTTGTATCTTCTTCTCCACACATTGTCTTCGCATACCGGACCAAAGATCATTCGGAGAATTTTTCTTTCGAAACGACCAAGAGTTTCCTCATCCGCTTTCGATAAGGTCGATGCTTCCACGCCGTAAAGCAGGACTGGTATGATTAAGGTCTTATACAAGGTTACCTTGGTTTTTCTGGAAAGGGTTTTGTTTCTCAATTATCTTCTTAACCCAAAGAAGCAACGGTTGGCAAGAGTTATTCTCCGTTTGATCTCCGCACTCATGTTGTTGTCCGTGTCTACAGCGGATCCTAGGTAGATGAAGTCCTGTACTACTTCGAAGTTATGTCTGTCTATTGTGACATTTTGTCCAATTCGTCGATGTTCTGTATCCTTGTTTGATGACAACATATACTTCGTTTTGCCCTCATTAACCATCAAACCCATTTTTGCCGTTTCTGTTTCAATACTCTCAAAAGCTCCTATGACATCACGCTTATTTCTTCCTTCCCATTACGTCAATATCGTCTGCGTAGGCGATTAATTGTACAGACTTTTGAAAGATTGTTCCTCTGGTGTTGACGTTTGAGTTTCTTACAATCTTTTCAAGTATGATGTTGAAGAAATCGCATGACAGTTTGTCGCCTTGCCTAAAAGCTTTTGTAGTTCTTGGAAAATACAAAATTTAGTTTCAAGGACCCACGAGCGGATCGCTAGTCTGAAGCAGAGAAGTGAGAGAGTTTTGGTACCTTTTGAAAATTTTGAAACGACAAATGAGGTTCCAAATGGTTTTTTCGCCAATTTTATTCCCAAATGTGGAAAATTCTTTTTGCAATTTCTTTTGTTTTAGAACATTGCACCATTTCGAAGAACTCCACACTCAGAAAAAAAACGAGCTAAATTCAAGAAAATCGGTGTCAAAACAAGCCGATTCGTTGACGAAAGTCTGTCAACCTCGAAAATTCTTAATCCGTGCCCAAAATTCTTGTTTTAAGCCTATTTTTTATAAGCCTCAAATTCTGATTTCAAGAATGTTCTCACCTTAATATAAGATTATTTTATCTTAATTATGAGAATACGAAAGCTTAATGTCAGACTATTACAACCTAAAATTAAGATCGCGCATTCTTAAATATACCAGGGATAAGAATGAAACATACTTAAATCAAGTTTTTTATATTCCTAAATTAAGCATGAACCAACTTGAAACAAGAACAAAAATGGATCGCTTCTAGCTCTTTTAATCTTGAATTTACACTGAAATTAAGTACTAACGAACTTGAAATAAGAACAAAAACTCTTTTTTTTAAGTATCCTTCGGATAGCTTCTAGCTTATTAAATATTGATTCAAGATTTGTATGCTCTTACCATCAGAATCAATCCAGTAGTCCTCATCCCTTGTCTCCATCCCTCGTCCCCACTCCCTCTCCACCAAAATGAAACTAAAAGCACTTATAATTTCAATGTGTTTATATTTTTTTCTGAATTTTTAGTTTACAAAAATTATTTAAATTTACTTAATTCTAAAATAGGTTTTTCCATTGTTTAGTGGATACAAATGGAGTGGTGGACTTAAAAATTCTGTAATTATTTTTACTTCAATGTTTCTTACTAAACAAATAATTTGAAATGATTGGAAATGATGGTCAAATTGAAGGTTTTCAACTCGTTGGGATAGAACATAAACTGTTTCATTCTGAAATATAAAAATTTTAAATTTATAGAGTTTAAAATTATTAGTAACATCACGTACAGCTTATTGGTGCCATGGTGGTAGTGGTGGCGTCGGCTTTAGCTGAGTAGTCAGTGTTTACTCTATTTCTTATATCGTTATCACTTTGTCACTCACTATAACAAAGTTTCCGTTAATGTTTTGAAACACATATACGATACATCACTAGATACTGTTTTGAATGTAATTTTCGTCCGAAGTAAAATTTTCCATGGTTAAAAATTAAAATATCACTTAACCACTCAATAAGAAATCACGTCCGAACCGTAATAAAGCACGCTTCAAAATGAAACAACGATGTAAGCTTTTTTGTAATCAAACTGCTTCATACAAGTTTAAGATCGCCTCGGCTTAATTTGGGAATATCAATCTTAGCTTAAGATCGTTTCAGATTGTTTAAGATTGTATCGGCTCGTTTAAGACCGTATCGGCTATTAAATAATCTTAAATTAAGAATGTTTTGTTCTTAATAAGAAAACGAAACTAAATCAAGATAGTGAAGAACTTAATTTCAGAATGTATATCTTACTATAACTTTAAACAAATCTTATATTAAGAATGCCATACTCAAATTAAGTTTTGTGTTCCTATTTTCGGAATAAAAACTTGTTTTTAGAATAAAATTCTTGAATTAAGAATAAAACGTGTCGTTTTTCAGATAACAAAACTAAGAATGCAAGAAAATAGAACTTAAGCCTACTCGTACTTGATTTTAGCCTGCGGTTTTTCTCTGAGTGCAATGATAAGTTCAATCAACTCGGGGTTAGGTTAGGTTAGGTTACAATGGCTGTCAGGAAAACAACTGACACACTTAGAC
Source organism: Melanostoma scalare (assembly GCA_949752695.1). NCBI lineage: Eukaryota > Metazoa > Arthropoda > Insecta > Diptera > Syrphidae > Melanostoma > Melanostoma scalare. The sequence continues at coordinate 14,262,118 of OX456986.1, forward strand.
CAGTATGAGGTCCATTGTGATACCATAAGAATTGAGCGAGGAAGAACCACACTTAACAAAACCATTTGGAGCTTTTAATAAAGCGAAGGAGATGCAGGGGATCTGTGTTCGCCAGATCGCTTGGATCATCAAGAAAATATTTTCCTAGATGCCGTTTTCTTTTAAAAGAGAGTGCAGGACATGAGCAGAGGAGGTGTGGGATCGTCTCCTCCTCATCTAAGCAACTTCTGCAGAAGTCATTAGAGGAAACGCCAAGTCTTATGGCGTGTCTTCCTATCAGACAATGTCCGGTGATGACATTGAGTACGGAGCTAACGTGCAATCGGGTTATGGATAACAAATGTCTTGTGCGTTTTGGATCTAGTCCTGGCCATATCTGTTTTGTTGCCACGCATGTGGTGATATTGTTCCACCTATGATTTGTTCTATCCATTACCTCTTGCTTTAGCATAAGTTTACATGTAGCGATTGGTATACCAATATTCAACCTGCTGGTAGAGATCGGTAGAACGCTTCCTTTTCTGGCATCAACTCGGGGTAAAAACACCACTCAATTTCTTCAATATATTGTTTCAAATTTCCAAAGTCTTTTAATAATATTCTTGAATTTCTTACTTTCAGATCGGCCACTGGAATAATCTCCCGTTGAAGTGTGAAATGATAAATAGAAATAACTGCCAAGAGGAAAGTGGATTACATAATGCTTTGTAATAAGGAAATCTTAGCAGTTCTGGGCTTACGACTATTCAAAAATATGAAAGCAGAGGTATACAATACACCCCAAGGTGTAGTTATGAACAAAGTTTTGATCGAGCTCGAAAGATGTGGTGTCATGGCAGTAATATTAAGCGGACAACCTTAAAATGTCGGTGCAAGGTAAGTTCCTTACTTTAATAAGTGATACCATAAAAAAAATTAAGGACAATTGTCAACTAAGACACTATTGTATATCTTAGTAAACAAAAGCCTCAAACAAAAACTTTTTAAAATAGACTTACTTGAAACTAGCTGTTCAAAAGAACGAGACAAAACCTAGCCATGCCGTCGATACCATTATATCCGAATATCCATTATATTTCGTATAACACTCAATACTTATAAGAGTTCACTTTGTGATTCTTAAAATCTTTTAAAATGAGACCATTGCAGAGCTACTTTCTTTACTAATCAATGATATATATATCTGACCGAAAAATAGAACCGATTTTTACATTGCCTTTGGGAAATTAAGATTATTGCGATTCATAAGTTCAAAAGCTTTTGATGGAATTTGGCATTGAGCTCTCTTATCAAAAATGGACACTTTTGGCGTGAACGAGTCTCTTTTTCTTAGAAACAACCTTTTTTGATCGTTCAATACAATTTCTGTTCGATGGTTTTAGGCTTCATACTCATCTCGTTAATGCTTGTGTACCCCAGGGCTCCGGTGTTTTCTTCGATTCTCTTCCTTAATGATTTCTGGTCCAACAATTCGGATTCTCTTAACTGTTCTACGTCTGACAACTCAACGCTCTGTTTACGTTTTCGTTGACGTTCATGCTCATAATATGTGGAACTGGAACGGTTGTGTATGATTAGCTCATTGAGTTCTGACCTTTAAAGCATTGGTACATGGGATTATTTAAACTGAGTAGAATTCATTGCTTCAAAAAGCCAATGCCGCCTTCTGTCGTTAATTCTTAACGTGCCCTTTGCCGTTGTTCATGAATGGTACCTGCCTCAATGAAACCGAAAAACTGGTGGTATACTAAGTGTGAGTGTCATTTTGGTTTCTGATCTTTCGTACCTTGATTAACTTTTTTTAATCTATAGTTACAAATAATTATAAAACCTACTTCTGCCAAAGTTCGATCAAGTTTTCAAAGTTTGGTCATGGGCTTTTCAAAAATTATTGCTCTTGCTTGATGAGGGCCGTAGAATCGAATGATTGTCTTGAACATCGTCAAAACGTTACCTTTCTCAATTTCTCTTAAAGCTTGTTTCACAAACAGTGCTCTAGTCAAATACACATTTGCAACCCTCCCCTTTAGCAACTAAAACGTAACATCCACCTAGCTAGGAATGCTTATCAGTAAGACCTTGAACCCAACTTCAGTATAATACAGTGAAGTATATATATATAGCTTGTCAAATCGATTATGGAATGGCTTTACCCAAACTTGTCTTTCTGCCGCATTTTATTAAGAAGTAACATCAATGTGCATCGGTGTCTTCTATTTTATTCTCTTCTCTTGTCCTAAGTGCTCATTGAACGCAGCACAAAGTAACAATAACTTATTTTAAATTTTTTGGAACATAGCAACAGTGTTTTTTCTATAAAATTTTTCAAATTATGTTCAGCTTTCCTAATGCACTGCACCTCATAAAATATTAATATAAAAATATTCTAATGAAAAAATCATAACAGTGGAGAAGTGATAGTGTTTGGTCGTTAGGCTGGTTCAAAGCTTCTCTGTAAACCTTCTAGTTTTATCAAGACGCCGCTTTTAAGGCTATACTAGTGATGTTTTAACCACCTTATTTAATTTTTTTTATTTCTGACCATCTTCTTTCCACCTACTGCACCACAGAAAAAAACCACTCTGATAGTGCAATTGACCGGTTTTTGGCCTCTGAAGCGTAGAAGAGAAGAATCTGACGAAACTTGGGCATCTTCCTATGACCAAACTTGCCCTCAAACTTTTTATACCGGAATACTAAGAAAATTCGTCTAAATTTCTTCTTAATCTTAACAAAAGCAAACTTTTTAAACTTGGATCGAATTTATAAGCAGCCACTGCTCTTGAAAAAAAAAACATCTGCATCACGTGAAATTGGAATACAGGTCCTATTTGCAGAATCTCCCTCGGAAATGAAGAAAACAGGTAATTACTCAACTAGAAAATCATCCCTTTGAATAGACTCAGTCTCATCCAACGAAAGAAAATCAATGTCTTTTGGTTTAATTCAAGAGAAAAAAAAACTGCTGCCCTAAAGCATCTTAAAGAGTTAGCTCAATAAAAGAAGAAAAAAAAACGTGTTGAAAATTCAGCAATATCATTGAAAGGTAGGTTCTCTTCTGATCAATTGATCCCTTGCTTTGGGTTAGTTTGCAGTGGCATTGCAAGATTAGAGCTGAAAAATTCTGTTCAGCTTTAGGGTGTAGGGGATATTCAACCTTGCTGCACGCTCTTTAAACATTACCACTTCTGTTTGAATGATTTAAGAAGTTTCTGCGACTCTACATTGCAACATTTGAGCCTTAAATTTTTGAAACGGTCTCATTCAAACAATTACCTTAAGAGGAAGACAGAGCTGGTCACAATAACGGCTGTACCTGCTCAGCCTTTTGAAATCCAATACTTTATCCATTTACCTTTGAAACTTTTACTCATATTTTCAGATTCAATTGCTGGAATTACTCTGGAGCTCGTCACCTTGCCATCAATCAAACAGTTAAAGTAAAAAACGTTTTGTGTTAGTGATCCACTCGATCAATTGAATTTTCCAAAAACTTTCCATCAAAAACTTTCCATGTGATTTCGTTGGTTTTTACATTCCGAAAAATTTTCCACATTGCAATCGTTAATTTTGATTAAATTTTTCACAAACTCAAGCCTATTTTCCTCCTTGTTATGCTATTCGGATTGAAACAGACCTACATATTTCTTCTCACATAAAATTTCTTTCAATGGTCCTGATCTCATGTGCCTCATCATTTGTCAAAAAATCGTTTTCCAAGTAGGTACATATTCATACTGAAAGCAGAGACACCCTGATTTGGAAATGTTTAAACTCAATTATAATTGCGCCTTTAAGAATACTACGTGTTCCTACTGGGAATAACCAATGCATGTTCCACCAGCCACCACATACATCAAACACCAATGGCCACTGTCCAGTTTCTTAGAAGAAACCTTCACCCTATGTCTTTCCATGAAACTCCCTCCACATTCTAATGCATCTTTGTCAGTTCAAATTAGCGACATTGTCTCCAACTTCAATTCTATTCCAATTCTAATTCCTTCACACTTGTAGGGGTTGTGCTGATCGATCATGATATCACGCATTCACACTTTTCTTTCAAGCTTCAAAGGTTTTCATTACTTTTCTTTTTTCTTGAAAACACAACGAGACGCACCATGTTCTTCACCCCCATCGTGTCTCAAACAATAAGAATCTAAAACAGTTTTATCTCTGCAATAATACAGACAATTTGGAACCAATTTTATCACTTTTTTTGTAGAGAAAATATTTAAGCAGATGTAAACAAAAACAAATCATTAGCATTCACCTGAGTACCCAAGGCACTACGATAAGTAGTATATCTACTCAAAGATCACAATAGCACACTGTGTCCAAAATCCCCATTCTTTATAACATGCTTCACACATCACACTCCTAGAGGCAAAGCAAATGCTCGCGCACATTGAGCTGTCCTTATCCTTATTCATTTGGGCCATCACTTACTTACATATACGCGCTTTAACTTTTAGTGAATTTATGAGTAATTTATTAACGCCCCCGAGTTATCACCTGCTTCACGCATGTGAGAAGACTCTGTGAATGGAAAGGCTGGAGCGGCCGGCGCGGAGCGACTCGGTGTGGCAATAAGACATACCACATGGACAAGAAGGCTTTGGAAATTAATTTCTAGATGTGCTGCGTACTCACATCGCATCGTCCCACATCAACATCACACAATACAATGGCATTAATTTAATGCGTTAATTTGTTAGCATAAAATTGAAATAAATTCTACCACATTATATGCGCATTGGTATAGCTTGATCTGGAGAGTATAGAGTGTGTGTATTTATATAAAAAGGAATCACCTGAGTGAACCTTTTCTTTAACGATTTATAAGAAAAGTAACAGTTGTTGTTGAGAAGAAAGACATAAAGAAGTTTATATGTGCAGATATAGCCTCTGGCTGTCAAAATATGTGCATACAAAGATTACAAAAGTTTTGTGAAGTTTTTCTATTACGTGGAGAGGAACTAAAAATCGTTAAATATATGCGATTGGTTTGGCTTGGCTGATTTCGGAACTGTCTTCATATTGTTTGGTCATCTAGTAAATAGCCCTTACGCAGTGTTATAAAAAGTTTATGGTAAATAAATAAGACTAAACAAAGGGCTGTCAGAAATTAAGAACAATGGGAGCTTGCTTCTTACAGCTGAGGGCACGGATGGCATAGCTCAATATCAAGTTTTGAGACATTGCTATAAAGGATCCCATCCTGAGCCTTTAAAAATTGAATATCAATGAGCATATTCTGGTTTCCTATTCTGAGCATTGCTGGCTTTACAATGCAGCGTCAAAGCGAGGCCTTGAGGGTAGCAAAGCTTGGAACCAATCAAGGGAAAAGTCAGTTATAAAACGTTGCTGAGGGTGTAGTGCTCGGCAAAGGATGATTTTATAAAAATTATAGTCTGCCACCACAATTCTCCGGTGGATTCACAAAGCATCGTCAGCGTTCCTATACCTACGTCATAAGCTTATTTTCCATGACACATCCCAACCTGAAAGCGATTATCATGACGATGAGGTTTTTCTCTTTTCTCTATGAACACGGAGCAATCTTCCGAACACCAAAGTTTTTTTTTTTTGCTACTTTAGACTCTTGATGAGACAACGACACTTCAGCAGCTTGTCAATTGGTGTAGGTTGTTACTTTTCAATTACTATTTTATGGCATCTCGATCGGATCGGCTCATATGCTCCTGATTTATTATTTGACTTCTTCTGCACTAAACTAGCCTCGACCAAGTATCGCGTTGAATGAAAACCATGCTGAATTTGCACTTTCTTTTTGCTCACTTCATAAGCGTTTCACTCCTTGATTCGCCTGCTTAGTCAGACAAGAGCCACAAGCTCTCCAGTCCAAATTTCTTGTACCTTGTTCGTTCTTTGAACTTGTTGTTTTGAAAACCAAAACGTGTTTTTGGGAAGAGTTCTCCTTGGAATAGGACAACTGTTCAAAATTCTATTTTACTTCCAAACCAAAGGACACACAAAAGAGAGCTGTGTAGTATCGCTCATATCTACCTACTCACAAACAATTCACAAAATATCCATACAACTATCATGCTCTCAAAATGCAATATCATTCCAATCCACAATGTTTACACAGGAATATACAACTTGGAGAGATTTTGACAAGTTTATTAACTTTGTATTGAAAGTATGCGCGACACTGTTGCACGCCACAGAAAAGGGGTGTCGCATTCAAGCTGAAGTCAAGTTTTCAACCCTTTTCCCATCCCAAGGATACTCAAGACGTCTTCTATACACACTTATACCAGTGTGTACATTCATATACACATATTTGTCATGAAATATGCGGCAGCAGTAATCCTGAAAACCCCAAGGGTCTGCCACTGAGCGTGATAAACATGAAATTTTGTCACAAGCACAAGAATTCTTGTTTTGCTTTATGCGCACCGCAGCAAACTTTACACCAAAGTTTCCACAAATAACAAGTATGCCGCGCGTATGTGTGTTTGTACGTACTCACATCGCAACATAATATGATGGGGCTAAAGGATATGCCATTGAACGGGGCATAATAGTCTTTTGTAAAGTCAGTCAAAAGGACTGGGATGTATGACTTCCAATATGTGCACCGAAAATACTGTGGGGTTCATTCGGTTTAATATGAGAGGGGGAGTGTGAGGTGATATTATTAAATTGTATCCTGTTTATGGTTCCTTTATGATATTGTTTCCCTGTTTTATGATAACAAGCTTACGGCTATATTCACACAACCCTTCAACTCCATTGTATGCTTTGACAGTTTTCCGTTTGGATTTATGAAGTGGATTTGCACGGAAATATGTTTACGCTGCGGTTGATGGTTGGAATACCGCAGAATTTAGTTAGGCATTACAGGAATATGGTATAGCCAAACCGAGTGAATGCGAAAATGTGCGTGGAAATGGTTTTTCATTTGCAGTGTGTGCGTGTGTTTGTGTGTCTGTGTGAATGGGTGAAGATGTCAAATTTTATGGTTGGAATGGGAAGAGTCGTTTAATGATTTATGAAGTCATGAATGTTGTGTAAGAAGAATCAAAACAGAAAGAAAATAGAAATCTAAATCATCCGAGCTTTTGGTGAAACACCACGAGAGTTCAATCAACGCAGTGAGTTATGTCCTGCCTCAGGGACAACACTGTTCTACGAAAAATTACAGAAAACAAGTGTAAGACTCCAAATTTACTAAAAGGTCTTGACCAAAGAAGCATACCAAGTTCGATTCTGCACCTTTTATTTACATGTTTGCTGACATGAACCAAGAAGCTGTAAATTGAAAAACGTCCTTCAGAGGATTCTTTGCGTACCTAATCAACAAAAATATTGTGTGGTGTACCACAAGGAAGTAGTTTAAGTCCAATTTTGTTTATTTCACTTACAAATTTATCGAAGGCTTTGCAGTGATTGCAGTTGACAACACAAAACATTAAAATTATTGAATTGCAAGGGAAAAATAGTCCAACGATGTACAAAACGAGCGATATTGGAATTCCAAAATTTGAATTAATTCATTCAAAATGGTTTATTACAACATACCTATGGGACGGCCGCATTGAAGCACTACTGGAAATTAATTTGAAGCCTATAACTTCCCTAACGACAATTGCCACATTGTTCCGGTTACATCACAAGTTTCCCTTGAAGACTCAAATGTGTGCCAGTGGCGTAATGGTTAACACGTCTGATTGTTAAGTGGGAGTTTAAGGTTCGCTTAGTCACTATGATAAGAAATTTTCAGTCAAAATTTTGCCTTTTAGTAGAATAAAAATAAAGTGGAAGAAAATCTGGAGAGATTGAGAGATTTCAGGAACCTACAATCGCTTGCCGATTACGATTGGAGGCTCTTGGTGGACTTGTCAACTCTCATCGAAAGTCGATATACCCGTAGAAAAAAATAAATAAAATATAGCTCGGGAAGCCCCGGGGCTAGTGCACTTCTGTCCATAAACCATACTCAATTGAGAACTGGAGGGGACCTGCATATTTTTGCCGACCTCCAACGGCTAAGTGAAACAACATTTTTCTTGGTAATGTAATAACTTTCTAAGGCCTGACAAAAAAAAAAAAATAGAAAAACGATTCGATACTTCTGGCTTCTGGGTATAAAACCCTGAACTCTAACATAACAGGCAAAGGTGTTATAACGGGTAGCCACGCTCCTATTAATCACATATTCAATATTCGTGTCGTTCTTCGTTTAAAAACGAGCTATTTTCCTGTTAGGAAACGTACATAAGAGACTTCAGATTCTGTGAGGGAAGTCATTTGAAAAAAGTAACTAGGAAAAATCTGGATAAATATATACTCAACCTAAGCCCTAAGGATTTGCACTTGATTCGGCAGCACTAGAGCCTATAAGTCCCCTTCCTTAGGTAAGGTTAAATTGGATAATGGTGCAGCCGCAAGCGGAAACACCTCACTCGGATCTCAAAGGATCCATTGTGCATTCCGGGGTAACAGAGGATGAGGGAGTGCCGGGATGTGATGAATACGGAAGTAGTGAGTTGTTGACCTGGTTATTGGGATCGAGAACCCTTACTGAACCATAATGGTTCAGCTCTAAATAAACTGTAGGATGCTGTTTAGTGAAAGGTAAGAGATGCCACCCAGTTCGTCGAAGAAGTACTCTCCGAGGGGTTTTTCCCATGTGTGGGCCCAGCTTGGGTACTCCAGAGGAAGTAGAATGGTCCCACCTCTACCTCTTCGTCCTGTCATCCTTTACATTAGTCGGATTTGATAATGATTATTCCCATCATGTGGGTAACAAAGGAATTGTCAGCCGTGTGAATGCCAATCAACGATGAAAGCCGAGGATTAGAAGTACTGTTTTTTCTTGGAAATGGTTTCTGGAAAAACGGGAAATATCTAAAAATGGCCACCTGATGTCATTGACGGTTTACAGATAGTAAATTCTATTTTTTTTCTCTCTTGCTTTAGCGGCTTGAGTGCAAAGGCTTTCGTCTCACTGGATTCCAGTGATGACCGAATTTTTGCAGCTTACCCGCAACCCGCCCTTTCTTTACCAGTTATATCACGGTGTCCTGGCCTTATACGACTTCCGCTAGGAGCTTCAGTACAGAGGTTTTCTATTCACTGGATTTGAGTGATGACCTGATTTTGGCAGCTTATACAGCCTTTCGTCCCCGTTTTGTCACGGTGTCCTAAACTGCCTTACGACTTCTGTTAAGGGCTTAAGTATAGACTTGTTTGTCTCACTGGATTCGTGTGATAGCCCGATTTTGGCAGCTAATTCGCCCTTTCGTTACCAGTTATGTCTCGGTGTCCTGGACTACCTTACCTTGCTTTTTGAGGCACCCTGCTGATACATTTGGCTAATACATGAATCCAAGGCTTGCAACAAGAAATGAATTAAAATTTCTATTGAGCCATATCAACGTTAAACCAATAAAACATGCACCACCCTAAGTTCCAAACCATATATCTACCTATGCCATGTTGGTGTAAGCTAAGTGAATACCGTCAATTGAATCGTGCACAGAGCTCAATTTTCAAATTCGAATTGTAAAGGTACCAACCTACATAAGAAACAAACAAAAAAAAAAGTAACAAACGCCTAACCAAAGGACAATTGCCGCACAACATTATAAATTCCCATCTAAATGTGGCGCCCACAAAAACATCCTCTCTATGTGTATGTCTCAATAGCGTCTCCTAACCGAACACCACGCTTGGCTCCGTCGATCTCTTGTACAAATCGCGGATATATTACATTACATCTTAGGACCATACCGGGAGGAGACACACAACGATCCAGAACCAAAAAGCAATACGAGTTGCATTTACCTTTATGTTCCATCGAATGCATCAGCGTATAGTAACCAGCCAGCCATCCGTAGTATGGAATTGGACATAGAACCCAAAACAAACATCTTCACAACGAGCCTGCCTTGAATTCTTTTTCCAGATTCTTTGATTCCCGACTTGCATTTAAAGGTTCTGTTTTTTATGTTTTTCTTTTGTTTGTTTTTGTTTTTTTTGTCGAAGTTGCCTGTGGCATGGATCTTACTTAGTTCCGTCGTAGAGTATAGTGCGCTGTTAAGCGGAATGAAAGAAACTCATTTAGTTGAAGCGGCTTAGTCAGCAAATCGAATTAATTTTGTGCACAAAAACTTTGCAGGAAATACCCCAAGCTCAGGTGAACACTGCGAACACTGAATACTCAACACACTCTTCCATACCATCATCGGAAAGAGAGATGTTGCTATAGCGCGCCAATGATGTTAAGCGTAGGATAAAATGTTATTAACCAACAAATGAGAATAAAAAACCACAAGACTGCAAATTTTGCTTGCAACATATGGGTAAATAATTTGGAGCCTTTGGTCATACAGCAGGGATAGGTATTACCAAGTACTACCGCATGAGAATGGAAGAGATACGATGTTTTTTGTTTGTTTGAGGATAGACCAAGGGAGAGATTTCCTCGCGATGATTTTTCGAATTCTGTATGCAAATAATCTGAAGTCACGATTTCATCGTTCAGTGTCCTTCTTCTAAATGGCATGGGAGGATGCAGTGCAAAATACATTTGGCGACTTGCAATGCAGCGAGGAAATTATTTAATGACAAACGGAAAAACGACTTAGCAATGGTGCATATTGTCTGTTTTAGGAGTTAAACAGGATGAGCGCATAGTATCAGTATACGATCAGTAGGCACACATTCCCCATTTACATGGACCACTAAGTCAATGAACAAAGCTTTGTTTCAACGACTTTTAGTTTACTTGAGAGAACAATTGTTGGCTCAAATGTTATGATTGCAAAATAATATTTCAACCATCACCTCGTTTAGAAACCACTCTCCAGGGATGATGACTCAGTTTTCTGCATGACTAAGCCTGTGAAAATTTCCTGCATTTTTTTTCAACGTTGATGGCCTGTGAATGTGAACTCAATGGTTCCAATTCGCAACACCCATTGTGTCTAATTTATAAGAATTAACATTCAAAAATTTGCAAACGGTCATATTTTACGGCCACAACTTAGCATAACCCTGAGTGAGATCCACAGTATCAAATGACTTTGATTCCCACGAGTTGTCATTTAGTTTCTTATTTTGCAAATCAAGAAATAACAATAAATATTTTAGTTAAAAACAAAAATGCTAACCAAAAACTGGTTGATGGCTTGAGCACCCAACAATTATTATAAAACATTCTCAATACCAAAAACAATACAGAGAAAAACAATAAATTAAATTTAGCCAATGACCATAGAAGATAAATGTGCTTAAATTGCTTTTATAAGGGGAATAATAATTAAATTCACATTTCGAGAGCCAATAAGCACTCGGTCTATTGATTGCGTGTAGTCAAAGCCACGACTTGTGGCTTTTGTGTTTCTTGATCGAATTAAAATGTTCAAAAATGAGATAAAAGCATGTTCGAATAAATTGTTGAAGAAGAAGACAAAGAATAAGGTGCAAATATTAACAATAACTTAACGAGGAAATAAATGTAAATTGGAAACGACCGACACAGCTGAAAATGAGTCAAACGTAAGTCGTTGATTTTTGGGGCATTGAAGTGAAGCTTGTTGGATTAATGCGAATACGAAACTCGATCGACAGCCTGACATGCTACCTACACGGGTTATCTTTCATTGTCTGTTGAGAAATGCGGAATTGAGAATTGAAGAAGTTTTATTATTTTTTTGATTGAAACGAGAAAAACTGTTCTCAGGGCTGAAGTATCTTCACTCGCTAATATGTACGTTAGTTCTAAAATCATAGCTTTTTGAATTGAGGAATACGTGACGGGTAAGGGCACGGCTACGAACTGATCGGCAAAGCGGCAAAATTAGAACAAAACAGAAAGCTGAGCGGTAGAGCAATGTCGCTTAGCTTTCAATTTTGTTCCAATTCGTCGGAACTATCACTGCTGTGCTACACATAACGCTGATCCATAAACGAACAGAAGTGCTGAATAAGGCCCTCCTGGTCTATTCGTCAATATTGTCGACGATATCGTCAAAAGATTTTTGCATATGACTTCGTTATCAACGTTTGAATAAAGCCTCATAAATTTTGGTGGCATTTTGGGTTCTTATGCCCTAATTTTTCTATACTTTTGCTATACTTTTGCGATTACGTATACTCGAGTACGAGTACGTATACTACGAGTACGTAATCGCCAAAGCGCATTTCATGGCATGAAATTACTATGGCGTAATGTGCTACCCGTGTAAACATTTTTCTTCCTTGATTTTTCTTCGAACCTCAAATCTCAGACATAACAGGAAGACAGGCTCATTATTACGCTTCATGTCTCTCTCTTTTTGTCGCTATTTTTACAGACAGTGTTCTAGTGAAGTAGCCAGTTGCATTCCTCCCCTTAAACAATTTAGCCGCAACACCCGCCTCGCAAGGAATGCACATCAGTTTCTCTCTTCAACCCAACTTCGGTCGTACAGTGAAGTACATACAGAGATTCATATTTTAGCAGTTCAACCCGGATGTGTAATGCTTTACCGAACTCAATTTTCCCCACTCGTTACAATGCACAGAAATTCAAGAATAATGTGCATCGGTATCTTTTTTCTTATCCTTTCCTTATTTCCTAACACCCGCACTGTGTTTTCCAACATTGTAAGGGTAGTCACAACCCCTTGAAGTGCGCGTAGATTAGAAAAAAAAGAAGCACTCCGGGAGTGCCGACAGAAGTGAAAACAGAATTAAATTTTCAGTAAATATTTTAATGTACAGGAAAATCTTTTCATTGAAATGTTTCTTCTTTGTGATTATAATAAAAATAGATAAATAGTGGCAAAATTTTATTCAATGTTTTATAATATATGTACATGTACATATGGAAGAACATCAATGAAACTTATGAGTTTTCATTCACATTTTCAGCTTTTCCATTATAATCTCATGCAATCATCGTATTCTAATAATGAAGTAATAGGCCTATGGTAACTAAAATAGGAAACGAGAAATTTTGACTCGAATCTATTTAAATATATCGCAAAGACTGCACCAACTGTCGATTTATATTTCGTTGTATTAAGGCTGCGGTCATTCGTCATTGTTAAATTATATTCTTCTTTTAAAAATTAAAGGCGGAGTTGATGTTTAAAGTCACCATTCAAAATCATTGGCAAATCATCAAATCTCTCCCCAATTTTGCCGTGAAGGTGTGCAGAAGCGTATTCAGAATAAATAAATAAATTTTTATATAAAAACTGTCGTATTACACTTAAAAACGTATTCGGTGAAATATAAACGCCAACTATTATAACTTGCTGTTCATTTTCACAGTTGCAACGACAAACAGATAGATCGCCGATATCAAAAAATGGCAGTTGTATCTGACAACCATTTATAGATAGCTACTCCTGCTGCTGGACGATCGTGCCTTCTGAAACTTGCAACTAAATTGAAATCAGGAATATCATATATTTCTTTTTCACCCATGTGAGTCTCTGTTAAAATTAATACGTCAATTTTCTTAGCGATAGTGTCTATTGAGTAATGGTTTTCAAGCTATTTTCATGCAACCGTTTCAATTCCATCGATAAATCATCGCGATGAGTTGTTGATCTCTTCTAATTTGTTGTAAAAAGCGTCTCCTACTCTGTCATGATGAAATTTCCAGCTTCACTTATCCAGCCACTCTTCATTGTAATGGCAGTAAAATATTTGGTGCTTTTTATTTTTTCTGCGTTGCATAAATTTTTCTCTGTTTCTTCAATTGATTTCTTTCTTCTCTGTATTTCTCCGAGTCGGTAAGTACAATTACTATGTAATAATGCTATTGCATTCTTTTAAGTCATTTAGCAACATAAAAATTAAGGTGTCTCTTGGCTCAATGGTAGAGTCGTTGGCTATTAAACTGAGTGTCTCATGTTCGAATCCCAGCCGTGGCGATAAATTTTTATTTATGTTTTCACTTTAAATAAACAAAAAAATGCAAGTCATGGCTGGGAAACGAACCTGAGACGCTGTGCTGTGACGACTTTACATACGAATTACGATGAGCCAATCAAAAAATGGTGTCGGTCGCGAATTCATTGATTTACCCCCATCGCAAAAGTGCCAAACGCGCCTAAGGAAGTTTTCACTTGAAAAAAATTAAGCCACTGTGTGGTGTGTATCGGCCGCTTTATACGGCAGTGGTGGAAATGAGGCCTAGATTTATAAATGATTTGGTTAACAGTTTTGTAAGGTCCCCCATCAAATTCGTCTGAAAGAATTTCTTATCAATGCGGCGAAGGAAATCAAACAATTCAGGGTCACTGAAAGTGATGAATTCATTCCAAACTTACAAAGTGCCAGCTTCAAGTTGGAGCCCGAATTATGTGGTATTTTGTATAAAAAACTTTCTCAGAAAAATCCAAGTCGTTCTTTTAAAGGGACACTACCAACAAGCAATAAGTGGTACCCGTGGCGTGATGGTTAGCATGTCCACCTGCTAACCCAGAGGTTCAAGGTTCGAATCCCAGCAGAGGCAAAAATGTTTTTCCACGGGTATCGCCTTTCGCGAGAAATTGGCAAGTCCTCCGTTAGTAAATTTATTGCCATGAAAAGCGTTTTCTCAATTAGCCGTTCGGAACCGGCAGAAAATTGTAGGTCCCCTCCATTCCCTCACAAGGCATGGTTGTGAAAAATGCGCTAGGCCCAGGGGCTCCTCGCTCTGTTGCGCCACCCTATTTATTTTACTACCAACAAGCCAAAGAAAACTATTAGCGGAATGATCAGTTTAACCAAAAATGGTTTTGTTCGTTGAAGCCCTGCGTTTGCCCATGTTGCGTTTTTCAAAAAACCTCATCCCGCCCGAATGTCAAACTGAGTGTTTTTTGAGCCGTCTGTGTACCTCAACTCGTCCTAAAGTAGCATAAGTTTTTTTATGGGGCGAGTTAATGTAAAGAACAGGGCTGTTAAATGTCATTATTTTTTTCAAAAGATAGCGGTTTGAGTTGACTTCGTGGTTCAACCTTGATAAAGTTTAACGTTATAATAAGAACGGAAACAGCTTCTTAAATAGATTGGGGAAACAGCACTGATGAAAAAGTACGTCTAATAATGAAGTACAGAAGTTGCTAGGAAGAATCGAAGAAGAGATACCCCCAACTTCTAGCAAAGAGTATGGAAGAAATTCGAAAATTTGTTCCGCGTTTCTAAAGCAACCCGAGGCATTCTAGAGCTACAACAACAGAACTTGAATAAAGGAGCAAGCATTTTCCAAAAAAAAAAAACGCTAAAGGAATGAGATTCTTGGCTAAGAGGATTCCTACTTCGATCGACGATGGATAATTTGTCTAGACATTGCAGAAATTTTAATAAGGATATACTCGTTGTTATGATAGTTCGTTTCTATTGCCAGACTGATGGTAATACAAATTTTTACCCTACAAGCAACCATGCCTATAAGAGGCTTGAAAATTTTTCATTGCGTTATTTTTCTTCCGGAAATTCCATATTCCATGACAGAAGCGATACTCTCAAAATGGTGTTTTGTATCTTAGGTTTTGAGCGTGGAAATCCCACATCCGATGCTCCACCTGTTACGCCATGGAAACCTGATCCAGTTTCGCTGGCCTCTACTGGTACTCTACTCTACTACCTCTACTTTTCTTGATCTTGAGGAGTTCTTACAAATTTATATAAAGAGTGTATATAAAGAGTTTAGGAAGTACCAAGAAGGTTTGTGTGCCTGTGGCCTGTGCTAATCTCTGTGAAGCGAATTTCAGCCCAAAACAAGTGATGTTATTTAAAGTAGACACTTCCTAGTGATTCATATTACTAATCTAGTGTTTGTAGTATTTTTGTTTAGGTTCTTTATGACATGGACAAATATTTTAGTCTCTGCCTTCAGGAGTAAGGATATTTGGAATATTTTCAAAGTTTAAGCAATGAAAAGAAGCTCTCTGTGTTGCGGCGTTTGACCTCAGTGTACTTTTTCCAAATCTGGGAATATCCCTATTCGAATTAAATTCATTTGATACTTCACATTATTCTAACTGGACTATGCGTTCAGAATATTGTTCATTTCTTATATCCAAATGAGACCATGGCAAGTGCTCTTCGTCTCTCAAAGCGTTGTCTGTCGAGTATTTAAAATAATTTGACTTTAAATGACAACTATTCAGTAGGCATTCTTCACCTCGAACCTACTCTCAAGTTTAAAGCTCTTTTACCTGCCATTGGATGAACACCGAAACTAATCGAAAATTAATTCTGAGAAATCCTATTTCCAAATTTGTGCCGCTCTTTTACTCCTTCGCAGTCCTCCAGACATTACTTTCGATGTTATTGCTTCTTTATAAAGAGAAGATTGTTATGCAGATTTGATAACTCATAACCAGGCGTGACTTTCAACGATCATAAAATTAGCCAAAGTACCATATACCATTATCGACCTTCGATATAACCATAAGTGTTAAGACTACTGCTTGACCGAACAAATCACAAATCTGTCCATGTCGAACAGAGAAACAGAGGAAAAGAAGTTTAATAGTTCCATTAATGGTCTGCACCTTGAATGCGCGCGAGTACAATTTAAAGAAGTTAAAAGTGTTATTACCAATACTGTTTTTAAAATTTGACGTGTCACGGATATTCAAAGATTATTCAGAGCCTTGCTTCGAGAGTAAAACGATTCCTCCTGTAGGCATTTTACATAAGATTGGAAAGAAGCACTTGGTATTTTTCATTGGGAACGTAACTAATTTCTTTGGAGGTCACTGTGTTTAGTATGAAGCTGTCAATAACTAAAAACATTCAAAAATGATTTGTGGTTAAACTGAGTGTTCACTCCGAATTTGATTTGGAACCTCAAATCGTGTAATGCAACGCTTGGTCAACCATGAACATTTCTGTCTGGCGAAGTTTTCTCATCATAAATTTCAGCTAGTGATCAATTACGATGCATATTCGATTGTAAACTCATCAGAACTTTTTTTCTGTTGTTGATCATAGCTCTCTGGACCTTCACATTTCACATGAGGGTAAGAGACTTTATTCAAGTAGATTTTTACGGACGGCCAGGTTTTTGTGAGGGAGCGGCATATAATCACAGGATTATATGGAAATTATATTCCTCAACTTTCATGTTGAGGAATATAATTTCCAGAGAGTCATGGCTTTTCTATGACATTTTGACTTTGCTGTCTAACTTTCATTACTTGTCAAAGAACAAAAACTTCTACAAGCCTAAAAGCCGCCTTCTTGTAAATCAGAGGCCAGGCCTAGCAATCTGCCAGACCAGGAAAAAAATTTCTTGACAGTTACTTCTTCAACGAACTAGAAAAATTATCAGAAACTCCAAGAACCATCAGGCTGTTGTAGTTTATTAAGGGGACAAAATGGTTAAAAATTGACCAACGATGAACTCATAGGTTTTAAGGACGTTACAATATTCTAGTGTATCACAGAGGATCTACATTAAGAGGATCTAATTAATCTCACTGACGATGGAAGCATTGCTTCTGAAATGTACATCTGAGGAAATAAAATAAGTGTTTTAACTGTTAAAAACTTTACTAATCTTTTCATTTATTAATCTAAGTGTCAAAGAAATAAAATCAATCGTCAACCCCTTCTACCTAACCTAAATCAGGGGCCGAATCACGGTATCAGTGATCGAGTTATTCAAATTCGAGCTAAAAAACGCAACTCCATTCGGCGGTCTATCTATCGAATCTAATTTCGTTCGATTACTAGAGAGACTATGTCGAAGTATGTTACGAGATTGATCGATAAGGTGAGTAGTAGTTCCAAACTCACTTCAGTAACGTATTACTCGATAACGTGTGCGGAAATTCGGTCCCAGTATAAAAAAGATGTTCTTTTTAGATGTGTGGTTTTCTATCTGGCAATACTTCTTTCGGAGTTGGTCTTTTTAACAGCTGTCACTTGATTTAAGCTGATTTTGGTTTGCCATGTCATCGTTGGAAAATTGAAGCCACACGACCATCGACCACTGGGATGTTAAAGACGGACGATTCTTAATTTCGATTTTTAAACCTGTGAGCTACCTCCAATATCGTGCGATTTAACTATTTTTTGTGGTGTAATGTGAAGTCGCTTGTCGCTTACAGTTAAGCCCGAGACGATTGACGTCTTGGGAGAGAATATTCAGGGCGTTATTGTTCACTTATACCTACCAATGTTGGAGAAAGTGGTCGAAAATTGAACCTCCCGGTTGAAATTTATTCGAGCCAGCCGTGGATGCCACTTGGTCGTAATCTTTACTAACCGTCCGGTCAGTGACCAAACTTTCACCATTCGTTCAATGAACATGTACCTGGTTTAAGGCATAATGGCAAACCCCTATTTTTATAATAAGGCCGAATTCTTGGCCACAACATCAAATTATATGCGTTTTATTTCTTCTTGAAAACCACACGCCTGACAAAACACCCTCTACTTTACGTTTTTGAGAGATGTCGGCCATATGCAGAGAAGATGCGGAATGTTTTCTACTGCTTGTTCTTCCATGCAGCTTCGGTTGTTTGAAAGGACATTGAGCCTTTCGGCATGTCTACTTGTGAGGCAGTTTCCGATTGTGACGCCGATTACGGAGCTAAGGTGGCTTAGTGACTACAAACCTCTCGTACGTTTTGAATCTCCAAGTTTGCCAAGTTTGGTCAAACTTTTTGTAATAGTGTTTGAGCACTACTTAGTGTTTTTTTGTTGTCGTCATATTTTTTAAAGAGGAAGCTTAAGTTGATTTGGAGCACTCAGGCCAAATTGCCAGTCCATTGTACTACCAGGGAAGCCGCCTTCCGTTTTTTTTTGTGGTGCAGTTGATGGAAATAAAGTTATTTCACATATAATCTCAAGGGCGGCGCGCGTCCAGGTAAAACTGGGGAATTCGAACCCACGCCTCCGACTTATCTACTGAGCACTCTACCACTGCACTACGGCCGCACTTGTCCTCACATCTTCAAAAAAATAAAAAAAGAATTTACCATTGCTCTTCTTCATTTAAAGTTGGAAAATGCAAATGAAGGATAAGGAGAATTTCCGTGTCTTACATAAAACTTCCCTTTCACGTCTCGTCAGTGGCGTAGCTAGGAAATTTTTGGGGTTTTTTTTCCAATTTATTGATATACAATAATAAAGTGCAGAAAATAAGAAGATATGAAAATACACGAAATTATAAATCAGTTCTTCTCTGCTTTGCGCGAATCATTCGATAACTTCTTTCACCTTAATGTCAATGTGCCTGTTAATCCTCATAAGAGCAAGCCCATTCAGCCTATCTTCGCCTGTAGAATTCCTAATCCAATATTTTAGACGCCTCAACGTGGAAAAACTACGCTCGCTGCTAACAATGGTCGCAGCCAATGTTGCACCTATTTTCAGAAGCATCGTTACAAAGATTTAATGATTCTATAAATGTCTTTGGTTGAGTTTCTGGCCCAACCCAACGTTACACTTCATTTATTACGGTTGAAGCAGCTGCCTCAGTCGCTGTTGGCCATTGATTCATTATTACTTCCACGGTTTCATCAATATTCTCAACGTCTTTCCTGACCAATTTTTCATGGATGGTATTTCCGATTATTGACAAAATTTTTTTGTGTTTCGCAAATCTGTCAGATATGGATGATATGAAGTGATCCAGGAAAAGTATGAATATTGATATACGGTAATAATCTTCTGCTGAGCTGCTTTGGTAATTTGGTCGGTGTTTTTGACGATGCACAATCCTGGAAACTTCAATTTTTTCTCCTATAGACTCGGCTATTTTTTCAGCATCAGCGAATTTTCGTTTTACATTCTGATGATGATGAGTAAAAGTTTGAAAACAAGGACACAGTTGAGCTGAGAATTATGTTCCACAAAACTGTTTGCGCTCCGTCAAAGTGACATTGAGCGCTCAGTGAGATTTTTCTTTGTGGAACTGGCGTAATAGATCAATGTGATTTAAGCATTGTATTGACTTATGATACATGGACTGCTAGTTGCATTAATTCTCTATACAAAAGTTGGATAATAATGATTGCACTTATTTTTGGTTACACTAGTAGACTACTGGCCCATGCTGTAAAAATTATGGGTCATTTGAACCACCAGGTGACCTATCTAGAACGATATAAGAGCATAAAATAATAAGATTCAGCACTATGCCGTCACTTGTAAGCTGTTCAACTGAGTGCAGGTGAGAATTCGAAAGTACAGGTAGAGTGAGTACATTTTGGTCACATATTTTTGTACGGCATTCTTACCACCGATAGGTCCATGAAAAATAATAAGAAAACGCACAGTGCCGTAAAAAAATGGTGAGCCACAAAGTCGGATTTTTTTTTTATTTTCCGACAATCACCAGGGTAAAATTTGGTCATTTGATTTTATACGGCATCTATGTCATACTATTTCAATAATGGATTAGAACATTATTCCGCAACGCCGTACAAAAATCATGCGACAAGGGTAACAAATCGAGCGTTGCCACCCCCTCTCTTTCCGTGGTCCAGGGGGTGATTTGAAAAAGTACGGCTTAGGTTCCAAAACATTATCTAGCACTCAAAAGTACTATTAAAAATAATGCCGTCAAAAAATGATTGTTCATTTGAATGTATATCAATAACTATCTTCATTTCATCGTATCCTTGATTTTTATAGCTGTAAAATCATTTGATCCTGTACGGAAAATTTTTTTTTAACATGATATTGTAAAATACAATTGTTACATAGTATTGCCGTTTAAAAGAAACCGTTCTTAAAAGAATTATAGAGAAATACAAAAACTGAAATTTTGCAAATTATTGTAAAAGTTTAAATATCATAGATTAATGAAATATAGCAGTTTTTTACGTTTTATCCCTTGTTTTAAATAGTATTAACATAGATAAATTAGGAAAAAATGATGCCGTACATTTTTATGCAGACCATATCTTTTAGGCTGATGAAAGTGACGCTACAATTTTAAGGGTACTTTATGGCCATCTGATACAGTACGGCATTAACATATTTTTGAAGAAAATAATTGATAATATGATAAAATCACTATGACGTCTAACTGAACTGAAACGGTGTGTATATTATGTCCAAGAATTGAAACTGTCAATCCCAGTATCAACAGTTTTATAAACTTTTTGGTTTAATATATACTTCAAACATTATTGATACATACATATAATTGATTTGTTTCATGGTAATGATGTGAATAAATAAAACAATCATTTTTTAGCAAAATTCTATATATTTAATGATAATAATAAAAAAAAATTCATTTTTTAGAAAAATTCGATAAATTTATTCAGTATCGGAATCAGTTGCTGAGTTGTCATCGGAATCAACGTCTTCATCGACGTCCGAATTATCTTCTCTATTATTTTCTGAAACATAAATATGTATTTGTCAAAATCAAAGTCTTACGTACAAATTAAAGATGTAAAGATTTATTTACCTATGACGTCATCATCTTCTTCGCCTGATTCCTCATCCGGTTCCGTTATGTCACAGACTTTTTGGGGGCATTCCTCGCCGTGAAACCAATCGAAATCGTACCGACCGTCATTAACAACCCAACCATAGTTTATTGGAAACAAGATCGACGGTACTTGTTTGTAGGCATTACACCAAATCTGTGCTATGTAGGTACTTCTCTTCAGATGTTGCTCCAACTCCCGGAAACAAGGGGGAAACGATGTTGCTTCCAATCTCATAGCTGTCTTTTTGAAAGCTTCATTACTACTTTTCGGCGTATAAATCCTTTCAAACATGATACACCTTGCTTCGTTTACAGTTTTTCTTGCTTTTACGTTGTATAAAACGCAAACATATTCTTGCAGAACATTAAAAGTTTGTTCCATGAGTAGTGGATCTGCAACAAACGTATTATGCCCCACCACGGTTTATTGTAATCAAGTAAATGAAAACGTAGATTTCAAACACACATCTACATAATTCAAAAAACTGTAAGCACAAATTCTTAAAATATTTTTTTTCCACTTATTCATTTCTGAAATAAAAGCTCAAATTTTACAGGTGTCTGCTAACTTCAGTGTCATGAGTACTTCTCAAAAATATGTTGCATTTTGGCATTATCAGTGACAACATAATTATATTTTGGTATAAATCGATAGTATACAAACCCATATTTAACATAGTTTGTAACTAGGAACCTAGAATCACGAAAAGACTATGAAAATTAGTACAAATAAACTATTTAAATGTCGTATAAAAAAAATTTCACCTTACATTTCGTTATATGAATTTTTTTTTGATTTTTTCTTTTTCAGTTTTTTTCCCCCTTTGCACCAACGAAAATGTACGGCATATGAAAAAATATTATCTATGCATAAAATACTTTCAAAATAAATTTATTTCATGTTGTGTCAAATCACCCCCTGGACCACGGAAAGAGAGGGGGTGGCAACCCTCGATTTGTTACCCATGTCGTATGATTTTTGTACGGCTTTGCGGAATAATGGATTAGAAGCAGTATTGAAATAGTACGACTAGATGCCGTATAAAATCAAATGACCAAATTTACCATGGTGATTGTCGGAAAATAAAAAAAAAAAATCCTACTTTGTGGCTCACCATTTTTTTACGGCACTGTGCGTTTTCTTATTATTTTTCATGGACCTATCGGTGGTAAGAATGCCGTACAAAAATATGTGACCAAAATGTACTCACTCTACCTGTACTTTCGAATTCTCACCTGCACTCAGTTGAACAGCTTACAAGTGACGGCATAGTGCTGAATCTTATTATTTTATGCTCTTATATCGTTCTAGATAGGTCACCTGGTGGTTCAAATGACCCATAATTTTTACAGCATGGGCCAGTAGTCTATAGCCAATATCTTACTCTTAACTAAAACACTAACGACATCTGCTGTGATTATTTAGCAGTGTCAAAAATGTTTCACTAGTTTTCCGCTGAAATGATGCTCGCTAGTATTTCTTAGAATTTTATCCCCAAAACCCCCCCCTACGCTACGCCACTGCGTCTCGTCGTCCATCGTGCGTCGCTTCGTTAGATCGTTGAAATCATGGTAAGACGTAAGGGCTGGTAGTTTAAACTCGTAGGCATAGCAAAAGAAGGTAACTACATATTTCTACAAAAAGTTTTATTAAGATCCATGTATGCTTCAGCCAAGTTCAAACCCTCCATCGCAATAGCCTCATCTTGATCCACATAAATCATAAACCTTCTGTTTTAATCAAAAAACTGTTTCACACTCTGTGCCAAATTCAGTCAGTCAATAACAAATATAAACTCTTGTCATTACCTCGCCAATAATTAAAACTTAACTTCGCACTTTTGTAATCATTTCCGATCTCGTTGATATGCCACTAGCAGTTATTTTACGTTTTTTTTTGTTTTGTTTCCAAGCTTAAACAATATACGTAAATTGCGGTCAACAAATCTATCAGAGGGTATTATTTTTCTACTCCATATACGATACCTACTGCAGAATCAATGAACCTGTCAACACTTTTTTATCCCTACATTTGTAAGCTGTTTTTTTTTTTTTATTATCACCAGGCTTGCTGCAATGTTGTTAATTAATTTGCGTATAATGATAATGCACTTTGAATATGTTGGTATGTTAAAAAAAAATTGAGTACGAAAAAAAAAGGATTGGAAAAAGCCGGAAGTGAATTACCACTCTCTCCGGTGGAAAACCTTCGCCAATTGACAATTGTTTTGCGGTCTGATGATGCATCAAGGACATCTCATGCGTGCCCTCAATTGGTGTCAAATTTTTTATTTCACTACATAGTATACGTTCTGGTGACATCATACTAACATGTGCGAAGGTTATAGTGAGAGAGAGCGAGTTGCGACCACTTTTATGCTCGCGATATTTTTTCCTCGCCCACCGTGTTCCACGGTTTACCCGCTGCGTGTTTTGCTAACCGCGGTGTTAATTTTTATTGTTGCAATAAAAACAAAGCTCTACAAACTACTAATAGTATGTTTGATGTTGTATGTTGTGCTTCTCTGCATTTTTTACTTTTCTATTTTTTTTCTTTTTCAGTTTTTTGTCTTTTTAGTCCATGTTCCAGGAGCAACATGTGTCCAAACCGCCCACATGGCTGCTGTAAATGCTGGTTAATGTACAATACACCGGCTATACCCTGTTGATCCTTGGTGGCTATACTAGCTGTTTTTTTTAGACGTCCTTTTGCGTTTTTAGTTTCATCATATAGGGGCATAGAGAGAGTTGAGTTTTTTGTGTGTCACCAATGATGTTTTTATTTTTAAATGACAAAGTGTTAAAGCAATTAAGTTCCCCTGTGCAGTAGCTGCTCTTTGCTGGGATAGTTAATGGTGATTCCTGGGATGACTTAGTGACACAGGCACTGTCAGTGCAATCAAGCGGTTTCTGACTATTTTTTGCTTT
Source organism: Melanostoma scalare (assembly GCA_949752695.1). NCBI lineage: Eukaryota > Metazoa > Arthropoda > Insecta > Diptera > Syrphidae > Melanostoma > Melanostoma scalare. The sequence goes on from OX456986.1 coordinate 14,286,467, forward strand.
GCTTGGTTCGCGCAACCAAAATCCCTCTACACATTTTGATTTGGAGCTGTTGATTTGCATTTGCATATCGGTCGCATTCGAAACCGATGCCTGCTCTGGGTGGTTTACTAATTTAGACGAATCTCGATGTCGACATTTGAGGAAACATCTATTCGGATCACACCTCCTACGCGACGCAACGACGACGACGACGCCACGATGCGATGAGTGAGACATGTGAACGAACGAATGTAATTTAACAAATTAAATTGCCAACATAACAATAATTAGTCCATCACTTTCGTCTAAAGTGGGATTGTGTATATGTTTGGGCAATGGCGGCGGCGGGGATTGATTTAAATTGCTAATTTGACAGTAGCTAAAAACGATCTACAGCTTAAGTGTAGATTTTTTTTGGGATTGATACGAGATCTCTCTATTTCGGGGGCGGTGGTGGTGGCGTAAAGACACGCCATTGTCGCACAAAAATCAGAAAACATGAATTGACGGCTAATTTAAGGCCATCTCTCTATCTCTATTGATGGAAATAGTTTGCGACTCTATGTGAGTGTTAAGCGCCCCGAAATTTATTACGCTCATTTGGAGATGGCCTGTTTGGTTGCTTGGTTGCTGGTTTTTCGTTGATTTGTTTGCTGTGACTTGGAGTTGTTTCTTATTGAAATTTATTCTTGGATTAGTTGTCAAAGATTGGCACTTAACAAGGTGTATTTATCGACTGTTAATGGTCTTTATGGCAATGGTATTTATTATCCTCGTTGATGTAAGCTTAATGAATTGTTTGAATGGACCTTTTTCGTGTGAGAATATATTTTGTTGTGACTATATGAATTTAAATTAAACTAATCTTATATAAATTTTGAAGTGGCCATAATTTAGTAATGAGGTTTGGTGTTTTAGTTGATTTTTTGGTTTCGTTTTAATTTTCACCTCAGATAAGATTTTGCCAATGGCTTTGCAAACTCTGGCAACTGAGGGGTTTTGAGGAAAGCCAAACGTGGTGATGTCTGTGTCGATGATAAGTCATTAGTTAATTAGTAACAAGATAGAAAGATCGTCAATTGTATCCAAAAGATTGTTTCATGTAACTTCGATTTCATCGGTTAAAGCGTAGCTGTTTTACTTACTTAGGTGGACATCACAGCGTTCTGGGTGAAACTGAGCCTCAACCAACATCTTTGTCCAACAACTCGAGCTCTTTCCAGTTTTGCAATCTAAATGGGTTCAGGTCCTTGATTTCTATTAGAAGTTTTTGAAATACCAGCTGAAGTACTCAGACCTAAATACTGGTCCATTATACTACCAGATAGCAACCTTCTTTTTGTTATAGCTTTCCAGATGTTTGTAGAAAAGCCAAAAGACGCTGCCATGATAAGGAGCCTAAGTTACTAGCTCTCACCTCGTCTGCGCCGAACATCTGTAACCTCATGCGAGAAAAACCAGGACATTTACAGAGGAAGTGCTCCGCGGTGTCCTCATCTTCACTATCTATCACTATCACTAAAGCCTAACATGTTTAAGTGTTTGGCAAAAGAGAAATGCCCCGTGGCAACGCCAATAAGCTTTCTACATTCTTTTCTGCTACGGGATAAGAAAATGTTGCAGTCTTCTTATCAACGTTGGGTACCATATACGTTTGGTCTGTCTGCATCCAATGGAGGCATGCCATCTACGGTTGTGCTTTTGACAGATCCAATCGTTGATTGAAGCCTCCACTGAGGACTCTGGCAGACCTAGTGACGGTTCAGGTCCTGAAAAACTGTCTGAGATCCTTGCCTCGCAAGTTTATCGGCGTTTTCATTTCCAGTTATGCCGTGATGGCCTGGAACCTAAACGAGACTCAAGGAATTTAGTCTTCTGAACGCATTTAGAGAGCTCTTGCTTTTCGAAGTAGTAAGAGGTTAGAGTAGGGCCTTAACCACAGCTTGGCTGTCGCTGAAAACACCGATACTTCTCCCCATCCAGCCATTGTTCGTAACGTAGCTTATAGCCATTTGGATAGCATACGCCTCCGATTGAAAGACGGATGCCTTTGGACCTAAAGAGGCGTGCAGTCGTATGTCATTGCTCTTTACAAAGGCACCAGGTTGAGGTTTTCTTCCACTTGATTGCGCCACCAAAGATGAGGTCTTCCCCTTCCGCGAATTCCTTGCAATGTGCTTTCTAAAAACCGGTCAAGCCGGAGCGTTGATGTCCATCCGCTCTACAGAGCTCAATCATCGTAGCCATGCGATGTCCCGGTAAAGCTCATTGTTGTACCTTCTTCTCCACATATTTTTTTCGCATACGGGTACAAAGATCATTCGGAGTACGTTTTCTCGAAACGACCAAGGGTTCCCTCTCCCTCTTCCGATAAGGTTCCACGCTCCCACGACGAAAAGCAGAACTAACATGATTAAGATCCTATAAAGGGCTACCTTGTCTCTTCTAGAGAGAGTTTGATTCTCAGTTACCTTCTTAACCCAAAGAAGCAACGGTTGTTCTCCGTTTTATCTCGGCACTTATTTTGTTTTCCGTTTGACTATCGCCCTAAAAGTTTTGGTAACCTTTACAGGTTTTCGAACACATTTTTTTAGTACCTACAACTTTGATGATAGTCGGCTTAAACGTTACGGAATCCAGGCCGTGCTCGTTTATTTTCTTTTGTGGCCTCCTCTGGAATACTTCAGGGAAGCCATCTTGAACCCCTATTATTAATCATTGCAGTTTATTCAATCAACTTCTCTTTTCCTTTATGATGGTGACGCAAAAATGATCAAGGCTATCATTTCTGGTTGTGATTTTCAATTTTATTATAATATTGTTTTTGTTTGTGGTACCCGTGATGTGATGGATAGCATGTCCGCCTGTTAATCCAGAGGTTCGAGTTCGAATCCCAACAGAGGCAAAAATGTTTTTTCCACGGGTATCGCATTTCGCGAGGAATTGGCAAGTCCTCCGTTAGTATTCATTGCCATGAAAAGCGCTTTCTCGATTAGCCGTTCGGAACCGGCAGAAAATTGTAGGTCCCCTCCATTCTCTCACAAGGGATGGTTGTGAGAAATGCGCTAGGCCCACGGGCTCCTCGCTCTGTTGCGCCACCCTATTTATTTATTTATTTTATTGTTTTTGTTTTCAATAAATTTGTAATTTATTCTAAATTTTAAATTTCTTCTGTAAAAAGAAAAATGGAAACTCCGAAAACGAAACAGGATTTATCCAATTGAGTTCCTTATGCGTTCCGCTTAAATACCGTAACAGCAAATTGAAATTTCTAAAATTGCCGTAATTATCTATGCGCGTGTTACGTTTACAACCACCGCCGCCGTCATCGTCGTCGTCGTCACTCTTTTAACGGAAAACTTTTCACAGAGAGTTGTTAAGTTTTTGAAATTCCTTGCGGGAAATTATGCTATGGGTAGAGTCAGAGGGGTTGTAGATTTTCTTTCGAGGCCTATCATACCGCGATGGAATTATTCATGAATAATTTTTTTTTTTTTGCCCTTCGATGGGGTTGGATCCCCCTCGCAAGTGAAATGCTTTCTTTGCTCATAATACTCTCTACTGAGCGTGTGTGTACATTATACGCACATATCATTATGCATACGGCATTACTTGCGGGGTTGGTATAAAATGGGTGGTTTAATTGAATCAAATAACTTGAAAATTTTTCAATATGGAGCTTCGTAGATGATTTGCATAAATAATTACGCCATCTTGAATAGATGTTAGACAAAAGAGCAGGCTTAGTTTAGAAGAGGAAAGCGAGGGAGATGATGTCTTTCTTGAGGACAGAGGGTTAATTGTATGGAAGCAGAGCCATTTTGGATGTCGTTGTGCTTTTTCATAATTTTGATTTGAACAACAAAGTTAGACAGAGAATACCAAAGAGCTGGCAGTAGGGTTATCGTATGAGATGAGATGATAAGGCCACAGACTCTTTTCACTCATGCAGCTTTACATGACCTTAACACAGATCACACGAAACTTTTGTAATGATGGCAGTAAATCTCCAAGAAATAGATTAAAACCTTAAAAGTACTTAAAAAGGCATCATTACAGATTCATTAAGACAATTAGATAAACAAAATAGACTCGTTAACGACATTTCCTAAAAGTTCCATTTCCCTTCTTCGACATGTTAATGACCGCATCTAACGGATGTGTACGAGTATGTCGATTCAAATCTTCATACACAGTACTCTCGTATAAACTGACTTCTGCTGACTATCGCAGTATATTTTCTCTGTAACATCAGAGACGCAAAACGGGGTCGTCTACAAAAAATATCATTTGTTTTTTGAACAGCAAGAGCGTGTAGCCTGATTTTTTATTCAACCTCATAGTCTTACCTCTCATAATAGAAATGGCTTTTCATTGCTCCGTATAGACAAAATCGGAATAGAATGGCGTGTCCTGAATTCAAATGCGCTTTAAGCTATAGATTCATTCATCAGCAATTCATTGGTTCACAACATAAAGGCAATAAAAGTACGCGCAAAAATAAATTAAGTATCTTATCTGCGAGCTAAGAGAGTTACATATACGTGAGAGTGGAGTTTGTGTTTTGGAAGATGGATTTCTAAAATGAACTTATAAGCGCATTCATAAAAAAAGAGATCGTTAAAAGTAAAATATTTCCGAATATAACGGTGACAACAATAAAATTAGATCATTTTTTTCTTTCTTTTTGGTTTGACTTTTTTTTTGCTTGTTTGTGTGTTTTGTCTAGTTACTTGCGTGGAATATTTGATTTTGTTTTTTTTCTAAATTTTGGATTGTATCTATACTGCCACTAGGCGAAAATGTGCCGACAATAAGAGACGGGGGTAGCCAACGTGCCCTTTGGACACGCACCTCCAAACGCATTGTGAATAATGCCGTTCGTTTTAGTAGATTATCGAATTAATTCTGGGTTTGGTTTCATTTGTTTGTGATTTTATTTCGACTTTTATTGTTTTCAGTTTAACGAGTTCACTTTTGGACAGTTTAGTCGGCAGTCGGCACCATTATCTAAAATACTGGTGCAAGGGCCAATTTCTTATGCTCTGAGGGCTGGATTTGAATGCAGAGAAACGTTCCGGTTAGAAGCTAAGGTTATGCTCTATTTTACGCACATTTATATTGATATACCTATACGTGAGTTAATTCGTAATCACTTCTATGTTGTTTGTAGTAATGCGACGCAACGCAGAGGAATGTGTCAGTATACGCATTCAAGTCCAATATAATTAGGGCAGCTTGGTGGTATATTCAAGTGTCACAATATAAAAACGCATTTTCATATAAGATTTTAAATAAGGAAGCTTCTGTAGTGTTTTTCAAGTCGCTATCGATGAGTTTTGTAGTAAATACCTTCCTTTTTGCTGCTTCTTCGTTGTTGGTGATAGTTCTTTAGCGATTTTTAGATGAGGAATGCATTAAAACACAAATTGCTTGTATAAAAAATAAGCTTAGCTGACCTTCGGGGTATTTAGATTAGGTAGAATGAGCTGACGGTTGATCTTATTACCGTCACACTTAGATCAATGTAGATCCATTGTGATACCCTGGAGTATTGTAACGTCTTAGAAACCTATGAGTTTATGTTTGGTCAGTTTTTAACCATTTTGTGGCCTTAGTGAAGTTTAACAGGCTGCTTTTTGAAGTGTCTTACAATTCTTCTAGTTCATTGAAAAAGTAATTGCCTAGAAATTTTTTCCTAATGTGGCAGATTGCTGGGCATTGAAAAAGGAAGTGAGTTGTATCCTCATGTTCATCTTCGTCATTGCATCCTCTGCATAGGTCATTGGTGCAAAGACCCATTTTCTTTATTTGGTAACCTACTAGGTTATGTCCAGTTATGATACTGATAAGCATTCGTAATGAAGGTCTATTCAATGATAGCAGCTTTTCAGATCCCTTCTTATCATATTTCGGGCATAGTTTCCTGGAAGTAACACAGGAACCTAAGCATTCCTATCTTTCATTGGATTTTCGCATTATTTTGTTACCAATGATCTGTTTAATTTCACAGGGCGGAATCCTGATTGATTGGTCAATGAGAGAAGGGTCAAGCGCTGATCGTTTTCTCGCTAGTTTCGTTTCCCGGTATACCACTATGACCAGGAACCCAGCAGAGTCTAACGTTATGCTGTGTGCCAACTCCAAGAACCCTTAGCTCTTCGCGACAGCAAGAAACAAGCTTTGATTTGACAAGAGTGGAAGAAATCGCTTTTATTGCTGCTTGGCTATCAATAAAAAAAGTCATATCAGCATGTGACAGCCATCATCATGGACACCTGTTTTGCAGCGTTTGTAACTGCCAAGATCTCGGCTTGGAAGACACTGCTGTAATTTGGAAGTCTGAATGAACTGGCTAGGTTTAGGCTTTCTGAAAAGAAATCTGCACCTGTTCCAACTTCCATTTTTGAGCCGTCGGTATAGATTGATATAGACGATAGACGTCTCGTTCAGGTAAGGTGTTTCATTCTCCCAATCCTTTCTATTGGGGAAGCTGGTTGAGAAGGATTTTTAAAGTCCAGGTGTGGAGTTATGTATTCCGTGCAGCTATTGTTATCTGCGTATCGTGATAAAATCTGTGCGTGTCCTGTTTGGCTGGTTTTCCAGACATTACACTAATTTAGTCTAAGTGCACTGTTTGCTGCCGCTTCTTGAACATAGAGATTAAGGGGTGTGAGATTGAGGACTACTTCCAAGCTCGCGGTTGGTGTAGTTCTCATTGCACCAGTTACGCAAATACATGCTGATCTTTGTACTTTGGTTAGGGTTTTTAAATGCGTGGATTTTTCCACCAGACCAAATTGCCATAAGATAGAATAGGTCTATCAATATACATCCACAAGATGATTTTGGGATTTGGTCCCCAGTTTTTGCCAAAAATTCTGCTGCACGAATACAGTGCTATCATAGATTTTTTGTGGTGACGTGAAATAATACCAAACGAAATAAAGCCAAATTCCAAAAATTGGGGAATCCAAAAATTCGCGCGTTATTTCCATTACTTTTTTGGCATTATTTCGTTTTGGTAATCGAAATAAAGCCAAATTGGTATTATTTCGTTTCGAAAAACGAAGTAAGACCAAATTTAAGATTTGGTGTTATTTCATTTGGTATTATTTCACGTAACCATTTTTTGTGTCTTTCTCGTATATTGGGACCCCAATTCAGTATTTTGTCTAAGATCACTCCCAAGTATCCGGCTCAATCTTCGGGGTATTTATTTTACATGAAAATCATTGAATAAAATGAAAAGTTCAAAATAAAATTATTTTGCTTTGGTTTAGTTTCAAAACAACTTTACAATTTGTGTTTTTTTTTTACAAAAACATATTCAGGATCTATAGTTAAGCGACTTCCATTTAAGCAACGGCAATCTATTCAATCACTCATCATGGTTGTAAAACCGATAATGAATCCGGTGTTGTTGCTTTTGTGGACAGCGATGACAAACGACTGTATGCCTCATTGGGCAGATACGCATCCGTCTTCCAAGCGGAGACGTACGCTTTCCACATGGCCTTAAAGGACGTAGCGAAGAATGACACAATGGCAATGGCAGCGAAGCTTAGCTCAAGGCTCTACTCAACCCTCTAACTACCGCAAGTGACGTTCGGAAAACTAAATTCTTTAACTGTCTTTTAGGTTCCAAACCATCATGGCGTATCTAGAAACGAGATCGCTGATGAAGTTCCAAGGCAAGGATCTTAGACAGCTTTCTCAGTAGGAAGCTGAACCACAGATTGCGCTGCCAGAGTCCTCAGTCAGGGCTTCCACCAGATCAACGATTGGGTCTGTCAACACAATCGTAGATGATGTTCCTCAATTGGATGCAGGCAGACTTTAAACGTATGCTCCCTAACGCTAATAAGAAAACTGCAAAGTTTTATTTTCCTGTAGCAAATAAGACTGTAGAACGCTTGTGGGCGTTGTTGTCACTTCTCTTTTGCCAGGCATTGAAACCTGTTAGGCTTAAGTGATACCACTCTTTGTGAATCCTGTGGAGAAAATAACCACACAATATCCTTCGTCGATGAATGTTCTACATTTCATCGAATCTGGTTACAGATATACTCGGCTTTGGGTTTACAAAACTAAATCCATCCACTGAGAGTCTTAGATTTTCCTTCAGCAGCATGGCTTTTTCAAACATAATTTCAGCATCATCGAAACCGCGAAAAAGGCTTCTTTTTTAGTTCGCATAACAGTGTTGTTGCGAGTATTATGAACTCGAATGGATCAAATTTCTTTACGTGCGTCGCGTCGTTTGGTGAAAACCCATGGTCTGGTCTGTCTGAAGTTCTCACGCCATTCAGTTGCGGATTAGTCCACGTCTTAAGCAAAGAAATTAATGATATCGTTGAATTTGTTTTAACCAGAAGTGCTATTCCTCTTGCCCTTTGGTATTCGTGTCAGAATGTTGCTTATTGGCTTTTTGACAGGGCTATCACAATCTCTCCTTTGAACATGGTAAAATCATGAAGCGCCAAGTACAAAGAATAAATGGAAACATCCAACAAATTTCGAAATTTCTTCTAAAAGGCTTCAAGCGAATAATATCCCTAGAAATTTGTTAGTTCCATTACTTCCCCATTCCTCTATTTTTCTGTTTCATTGTCTCTCCTTTCGTCTGACTGTCCGTTCCTGAGCCACTTTGTTCTTCTGTATCTCTGTCTCTCCGTTCCTCTGTCTCTCCGTTCCTCTGTCTCTCCGTTCCTCTGTCTCTCCGTTCCTCTGTCTCTCCGTTCCTCTGTCTCTCCGTTCCTCTGTCTCTCCGTTCCTCTGTCTCTCCGTTCCTCTGTCTCTCCGTTCCTCTGTCTCTCCATTCCTCTCTCCGTTCCTCTGGTTTTCCGTTCCTTTGTCTTTTTGGTCCTCTGTCTTTCCGTTCCTCTGTTTCTTCGTTCCTCTGCTTCTTGGTTCCTATGATATTCACTCCTTCCTCTGTCTCTAAATTTCTTTGTTACTCTATCTTCTTATAGCGCTCTGATGTTCCTCTATTTCTTGATTTTTCTGTGCCACTGTTTCTTTATATACATATTTTTTGTTTTTCCAAACCTCTCGTTCTATGTATCTTTGTATCTCAGAGCTTATACTGTTGAGGACGATGAATCTATATGAAGATAGGCTGAGAGATCTGTGAAATTAAGTTGTCCAATCTTTTATTTGGAGCACATAGGTACACACTTTGCCATTTTCCTACAAAATTTTGTTAGCTACTATATGCCGATGCTTTTCATATCGCTTTACCATTGCGTTGTTGAATTCGTGCTTGATTCCTTAGTGAATTTTTTAATTGATCTTCAACTAAATTCCATAAACGTGTGAGAATCAAAATTTGTTATTACTTACCCAAAACCTTTTGAAATCCAACACTCAAACGCTTATCCGTCCTTCAGTCACCTCCCATGTAGAGGAAGATATTTCGAAAAATGCTGTTGTAGTTGCAAGCCCAGAAATAACTGAATGTAAAAAAAAAAAAAAAAAGGCTCAAGGACAAGTAGTAAAAAACATTTTGCAAAAGAAGCAGAAACAAAGCAAATTTTTAAAAAACCACTTACCTGGGCTTACCACTAATTGTTCAGCAGATAAAATATGAGAGCAAAAGTAATTTAATATTTCATGGCGATAATATTCCCTTCGTCTCAAGAGCCAAAAGACACAACAATCATATTTTCTTAAGTCAGTGGTAACCATCCAAAATTTTATTACTTTACCTTTATTTGTTAACACGGCACACATGACCTTGAGTTCACGCGCAGTGTGATACCCTTTTGTATAATCCTGCAGTTTATCATAAAATTGTGGAAGGATGAACCGAAAAGAATGGAACAAAGTGCCCATAAATAATATTTTCATTGTCATTCACCTTTCTGTCTGTCTGTCTGTCTGTCTCTCTACTGGCACTGGGCAGACGTCAAAGAAGATTCCCTTTGAATGAAAATGCACATTGTATCGCATACACAAAATATATTTTTGGCAATCGGCTTTGTATGGAAAGGATTCAATAGATTTGACATAGCATGCGTTTAGGGTACAATTTGCAAAACTAACTCACGCCCAGGTACAGGTATTTTGAAAATATTTGCAGCAATTAGCATTGTAAGGACTTTGCTAATATTCAGAAGGATTGCCAGAGGATTACACTAAATTAAGCAGAGAGGACAAGAATGATTAATGAAATATATCTTAAGTTTCTCGAGTCCTTTTGGAATAGAGCATAGCGATATCCGCTTGTTTCTAATACCCTTAAGACTTTACAAAAGCCATTCAGGAGTTTCAAATCCCAGACACTATTCAAAGGAAACTCCTTGAAATTTTTTGTTTCACATCCTTTTTTTTTTGCTCTGATTTTACTTTTTTCCGTTACACCTTTTGAAAGTCATAATTAACCCCGGACTTTTTGAAGCGTAGAGAAGAGTATGCAGAGTTCCGCCTTGAAAAACACCAGAAAGAATAAGAGCAAAGTAATTAAAAATAAAAAAAAGGAACAGAAAAAAAAATATTATATCATCCTGTGAACCGGATTGGTCTTTTACCGTGGTTCTTACATTTTCACGTTGCCTTGAGGCAACGCAATCGCATTCTTAGCAAGATTAGATTTTTCCTTAGGTCGCGGACGTTGAGCTCGAAATAATAACTTAAGATAATGGCAAAGGTGTAGAGCGTACAGTGGATGAGATGGCAGCGAAAAGGACTTTCATAGAGGTGTGGACTGACCAAGAAAGAATCAAGTTTTATCCTTTTTCTCTGCACTTTCTTTGTGTTTGGAGATAAAGGAAGTTATTTCAAGCTGATTAAGCTTTAATTACAAAAATCTTCTTTTGCGAGCCATTTGTGATTTGGTTTTTGTTATTTTTTGTCGGTGGCCTCTTCTTATGAGCGAAGTATAGAAAAAATGGTTGAAATAGACGGGTGGGGGGTTGAATATGTTCAGGTAGGTATGGCTTTAGAAAGGAACTTTTGTGTTCGTTTTACTTGAAGAAAAAAGGAAGACAAATGGCTGGAAAACTTTGCCTTTTCTTGAAAGAAGAAAAATTCTCGCATAAAAACCTCAGAATTCAAGTAATCCCGAAATGAACCCATTGCAAATGTTGAAGTTTTTATCATCTTTTGAAATTTTAAGCACAAGGTTTACAGAGTAATTTACATAAGAAACTATAAAATGCTTGAACGTGGAGGGTTTGGGTGAAAACTGGCTACTAAAAGAGATCACAAGGGAGTTCGATCTATTTCCACTCGTTATGACGGACTTTTTTAAAAAACAAAAAATATGGCGAAGCAACGGCAACACTAACAATGTTATGTTTGACCCTGGAAAAGCTAGACAGCATCTTTGTTCATAAAAACTGACATCCAGCAACATCTCCTCCTGCTAATAGAAATTCGAGCATGTATACGACACGGGTACCACTTCATTTATTACCTTCAATACAAGACTTCTTTTCAGGCCCACATCTTGTTGTAAGTTTCTTGTGTAAGTTTCTTACAAGCTTGTCGAACCTCAGTGCATCAGCGTCGCGCTAAGGACAACTCCTTCGGATGCATTAGACATACCTTATACCCCCAGACGTTTTCGGTAAACACGCAGCAGCGAACTCAGCTACTTGACCGAAAGCTATAATTTACAGTGGGCCAACAATCAACTGGTCACACTTTAACATTTTAAACAACTTAAGATTCTCGGATCGATTAGAATAATTTGGTGTTTGATAACAATTTCCAATTAACCATTTCAAGAGAGGCTTGGGGGAACCGTACGCTCTTTTTAAATGAGGCCTTACACTTCTACGCAGACGGTTCAAAAGCCTGTGATGTTGTGGGAAGTGGAATTTTGTCGAAAGGGCTCAATTTAAGTGTTTTTTCTTTCTACCTGGCTATTGTAGTGTATTCCAAGCGGATAATCTGGCGATAAAAGAAGTCCTGTCCATGCTCAGAGAAAACCTTTTATCCTCCACGGATATTCGTATCTTCTCGGACAGTGGGGCTGCTCTCAAAACTCTTGCCTCTGTCTCTAAAAAGTCTTCTACGGTCTGAAACTGTCGCACGTCTCTAAAGGAGATGTGAGAACAGTTCGGCATTAACCTTTCATGGGTGCCGACTGCTGAGTCATAGAGACATTTACCAGGACCAACTCGCCAAAAAAGGAACGACTTCTTCTCTTCGACCTGAAAGGAACAACATAGGTATACCTATCGCTGTATGTAAGCTTTTGCTTAAGCACGATGCTTCTAAAAAGATGAGGACTAGGTGGACGCAGAGTAATATGTGCCTTATGACTATACAAATTTGGCTATGTGTAGACTCGAAACGTTCAAAGAGCTTATTGAATCTAAATCGTCTGCATATTAGCTCGACAACAGGTGTCCTAAGAGCAAACTACCTAATAGGCCCGTTCGTTGAACTTTCCCCAGGGTTGGCCCAGGTTTTCTTGACAACCCTATGAGTTGTAAAAAAACCTGGGTTTTCCAGTCCTCAAAAAACGCTAAACCACAAATCACCACACATCCCTGTCATTAAAAAGAAAATACATGCCATTTGCAGGCCTCAACTCACCACAGCAAAAACCTATGGCGAGTTGAGGGAAAACCTAGGTCAACCCTAGGGCTCAAAAAACACTAAGTTTGACATTCAGGGCGACTTTAGGTTTCTCAAAAAACGCTTTGTGGCGACCCCAGGGTGACCCTAGAGCTTCAACGAACAAACCCAATATGTAGACACACCAAAAGACTTGGAGTCTACTCCAATGACTTTTGTAGAAGCTTCACGGAGGAGGAGGGCGAGAAGGAAAAAAAAACAATCCAACATATCTTTGTTCATACCCTGCGCTCTCTAACAGACGGGAAGCTCACCCAGGTGATTACTTTTAAAACGACATCAGCGATTTTGCTAACAAAGACCCTAAAAGTCTCTCCCTTTTCATACGAAGTTCTGAATGTTTTGACAAACAGGTGATTCACTTGTTAGTCCAGGTTTGATTAGAGGGTGGCCAACTCTCTACTCCCTAAGATGGGAAACAGAGGGTTACTAACCTTCAGTGGCATCACAAAGGACCTAACCTAACCTAAGTTCTTTCCAACTCCTACTGCACTTTTACTGAATTTCACATTTCTATTTTTATTTCCTTTAGGAAAACCTATACTCTAACGTTCGCATAAGAATGAAGCCCTATTGGATTTGCATTGTTCCATAACTTCCTCAATTCTGAATTCTGAATTATGATCGCCAGTCGCATGGTAAAATCAGACTGTCCACCGAAACAAAGTCCATCAGAAATTCTCTGCATGTATTCGTAAATAAATGGGTCATACTTTTTGTGTCACAGTGACAGAATTGATTCGAGTGAACCGATAAAACATATTTTACATATGAAACATGACAGACAACATCGCAATCTCAACAAGACATTTTAGTTATTTTGTATGCAAATTTCGAAGACTATGGCTTCCTTTTTGATCTCTCTTCAGTAATATTCCAGGCACGGTTTCAATCGGAACTTTGATTTAAAATTGTGTCATATCGTTCCATTTGGCAATTTGAAAATAAACTCGTTTGAATGTTTGTAGAGCAAAAAATGAATAATTATCGAGACAAACTTTTATTTTTTTGTCATCTTAAGGCACACATATGGGAAAGAATGCAACGAATTTCAAAGTGAAAAATTCTCTTTTGATTTATCACAGCACCCGTTTCGAGGAAGGCGACAACAGCTACGCAGTCAATCCAACCACTTCAGCCTCTGCATCGATAACAGAAATATAAAAAAAAAATAATAATAACCATAAAGATAAACAAAACTTCAATTGTCCATCGCGAAGAATAATGTGTCATCGCGATGGTCACGTCTGTATATTGTGAGCCAGAAACATGTCGAACGACAACGACACAACCATACGGATTCACTTGGCAAAACTAAAAGAGAAGATACAAAAATACAACGCATTTCTAAGTGCATGCAAGCATGCGCGACTAGGTTAGGTGGGTAGACATGCACAATTCCACAAACACAGTTGTACACAGTGGCGATGCCACCGATCAATCGGTCACAATTTATTACCTTTTCGGATAACTAATAAAATATCTCGTATATGCGATGTTGTGGTGTTGTTTTATGCGCTCGCTAGATAAGGAGCAACCTTTTTTGGGGCGACAAACAATCCATATCCTGTATGGCTTTTTCAATAGTTTACTGTTTCAATGTAATGTCGACAACATAAATTGAGTTAGGAAGAGATGATAGAAAATCATTTTTCTGGAATACAAAGTGGCATATTACACGGAGAGAAATTTACTCTATTTGAGTTGAAACTTTCAACATATTGTAAAGGTGTCCGTGTTCGTGTAGACAGGCCGGTACTGCCCCAACAAGAAAACGGGTAATTACCGATTTCGATGCCAGGATCACATCTTTCTCAGGACTTAAACTAGGGTTTAGTTAGGGGGAGAGGGGATTCTTTCTCAGTGAGGGTTTAAATCAACTATTGGATCGGTCAAGAACACAACCGTAGATGGCATGCCTCGACTGGATGCAGACAGACCAAACGTATTCACCCTAACGATAATAGCAAAACTGCAACAATTTTACAGAAAAGACTGTAGAAAGCTTTTCTTTTGCCAAGCATTTCAAACGTGTTAGGCCTAAGTGAATCTTGTGAAAATGGTGAAGACCGCTGACGTCCTCCCTCTGTGAATATCCTGCATTTCCTCGATTCAGGTTACAGAAGCATCTTCTGGCTTTTCTACGATCATTTGGAAAGCTTCAACAACGAAGGTTGCTATCTGGCAGTAATGCATGGAGCGGTGTTGAGGTCTGAGTGTTAGTATTTTGAAAACCTTCGACGGAAAAAATCAGACGTCTAACTATTTTCAAGTAGGTACTTTGAGTGCTTCCCACTAGAGCATTCAACTTTCTCATGTTAAGGGTTTATCTAATACCTAAATTCTTTTTAAGGATGACTCTAGTAATACATTTTCTGACTACAAGTGAAGTCGATAAATCTTTTACTTGCTAACGACAATCACAACCAAAAGACGATGATGATTGTTGCTCCAAATCCAATAAGTTCCTCGGTGAATGGTGATCAAAAGAGTTTATATGAATATGACGAAAGGAACTATAAACGATTAGGATCAGTTTCAACCTGTTCATAATTCTAATTAAGTAAAATTTTCAACTTTTACGTTTATTTCAGTTATACTGACACTTTACCACAAAAGCTCCCTTGAATGAATAAATGGATTGGGGTTTTGTATTGTAGATCCATTGTGGACCCTGCTTCTTGAGCGATATTCCTTAATTATAGTCCTTAATCCAGATTAGTCTCTTTGATGAATCTAATATCATTTTTCATTGACGAAAAAAGTTACTCCCTTTGTAAAAAGATTTACTGTTTTATTAAAAAAAAAAAGAGTTAATCCGGAGTTACTCTTACTCTGAACGCCAAAGATCTACTATCATTTGGTTGGGAGATCTACTCGGAATTCAAGCACACATGCAAATATATTTGTTCTGGAAAAATCAAATTACAAAACATCCTACATGTGAACATGAGTTTAACCAATACCAGAAAAACCTAAAAACGTGTTTCATTGAAAAGAATAGATTCCCGATTTGAAAGTAATGTCACTTTCCATTGGACGAAAAGAACCGTCAAGGAGCGTCCAGGAGCACTCTCAAACAGTTTTATTGGTGCAAGAATATCGCTTCTCATGATTCTGAGGAGTGACAGCCGTTTCTCGATTTCAAGTGAGAATCGACTCAAGAAGCACTAACACATGTTACTCAAATGTCAAAAAGCTAAATTTCTTCAAGGAATATTTTTTAAGAGCCATAGGTGTTTATTAAACATTAAACACTGTTTAACTCACACAGAAGAAATTACGTTTAACTGAATAGAAATGATTTTGGGTGTTCCATTGGTTTTTGAAATGAGTGCTTCCCCGAGTGAAACCAATGGAAAGCGACATAAATCTATCGAATTTCAATTCAGAACGATATAAAAATCTGGGTCGTGTTTAGGGACTTTAGTTCCCATCCTTCCATGTAGTATGATCCTAGGCACACAAACATCAATTTAACTAAGGCTAGTAGAGAACAACTTCGGAACACAATAGACACAATAAATTGACTAAATCAATTGGAAAAAATTTTCTGTGATCAATTTTATGTTTAGGTAAATATTTTTGAAACTTGAGACAGAAATTAAAAGGGAGATGGGGATGGAGATCGAAGAGACTGAAAAGACGTTGGTGGTATATTTGAAGATGAAGACGGACGAGGAGATGGACGGAGAAGTCAAAGAGTTTTGAGTGGAGTATGAGTTTTAAGTGGAGTTGTAGCTCTAGTGGTACCCGTGGCTTGATGGTTAGCATGTCCACCTGCTAACCCAGAGGTTCGAGGTTCGAATCCCAGAAGAGGCAAAAATGTTTTTCGACGGGTATCGCCTTTCGCGAGCGCTTTCTCAATTAGCCGTTCGGAACCAGCAGGAAATTGTAGGTCCCCTCCATTCCCTCACAAGGCATGGTTGTGAGAAATGCGCTAGGCCCAGGGGCTTATCGCTGTGTTGCCCCACCCTATTTTTTTTTTTTTTTTTTTGTAGCTCTAGTTATAAAGTCGAAATTTAAAATGGCTAGAATTTTTAGTGTAGTCGGACTTTCAAGACAGCTTTAAGTATAAATTTGAAAGTGAAGTAGTAAGTGGAGATGGAGTTTTGAGTGGATTTGTTGCGAGTTAAATTTTTATTGGAGTTGAAAGAGAAGTAGTAAGTGGAATTTTAAGTAAAGCTGTAGTCTCGGAGGAGATATAAGTGCAGTTTTGAGTGGAGCTATAAGTGGAAAAGTAATTACAGTTGTTAATATCGTTACATTACGGAGTGAGAGTAGGAAGTTCGATTTCTATTAAGATTCAATACCTTACATTCAGGAGGCTATTAATGTCTTCAAAAAGTTTCTAACCGTTTGGAATAGCAACTTTACCTACATTTATGCTATTTATTACTTTGTTGAAAATTATTTTTTCTTTAATTTGTTCATTTATTTGATATGCATATTTTTGTTTCTTTTCAGAAAATCCCACAATCCCACGATAAACGAAAAAGATAGTAGCCCTTGCCTGTCTCCTTTAGATTTGGATTATCAGCTCTGCTCCTGGATCAAGAGCCAACATATGTACATTACTTGTGTTCCATTTCATTGAGCCATCAACTAAACTGAGTGTCCAGGAATTGCTTCCGTTTCTACACAAATAAATAAAATTATCAAAACTTAGTCTTTTATTTATTTGAAGCTTGTAAAACATTTTACGGCAGGATAAGATTTTGGTGACTAGTAGTACCAATTGTGTCATCCTTTGTAAGAGTTAAGATCCATATTCTTGCTGATTGAGAAATACTGCTCAAACAAGTCGATCTCCGCTTGTAAATATTCAATAAGATTTTTGAAAATATTCTTATAATAATTTAAGGCAGCATATCAGAAAAAAAAATATCCCTTGTACTTAGTATGCAACACCGAGGTGGCAACCAGAAGAGCAACACACCATCTTTAAGAAACATACGAAAAATGTACGTACAACAATAGTAATACAGAACGAAGTAAAAATTGAGAACATGTTGATAGGCAGCAAACAATGTCAACATGTGTCTAAACATCTCATATGGTTTTGTGGTAGACTGGTGTTCATTTCTAGTTTCATGAAAACAAAGCAAAAATAATGCTAAACTGGGCTTTTTGCCTCATACGATACCAGGCGACCAGAAAATCAGCAAGCAGCAGGTATACCCAGAATTCAATGGAGCTACATATAGCAGTTGCGCGCCAGATATTCTTTTTCCTTATTTCTCTTCACCGCATTCGTAACACATGGGTGTGTGGGTAGGCTGGTGTTCATTTCTTATTTCATGAAAAACAAAGCAAAAAAGTGCCAAACTGGGCTTTTTGCCTCACACGATACCAGGCGAGCAGAAAATCAGCAAGCAGCAGGTATATCAACTTTTCTATGGAGCAATAACAACTGCGCGCCATATATTCGTTTTCCTTATTTCTCTTCACAGCATTCGCCAACAACACAAAACCAGTTTATCTGGTGTTGCTAGAGAGTTTCTCTTGCTCTCATTCGTCATAATACAAAAACAGGTTTCTCTGAAATTGCTAGAGATGTGTGAATCGCTTCAGTGACTAGAATTGTGCAGCTCAAAATAAATCCATTTGAGGCCGCAATACATTGTGCTGCAAAAATAGGAACGCGTAGTCCATTTTTATTTATATTAATTTCAAATAGCTCAATTTTAAAAAAGGGTACCATTGGGTATTTAATTGAAAGCAGTCTTTTCAATTTTTACATAATGCTACAGACGATTATGTAACAACAAATTGTTGTCCCATGTACTCCAAAGAGGAACTCTTTAATTCATTACGCATTAAAGCGATGCCCACCTCTATGTCCCATACTCAGCGATGAAAGTCACACATCTCTAGCAGATAAACCAGACAAATCTTGCTTTTGTAGTAGTACGAATAAGAGCAAGAGAGGCCTATGGCAAAACCAGATAAACCTGTTTGTGTAGTAATACGAATGTGGTAAAGAGAAACAAGAAAAAAGAACACATGGCGCGCAATTGCTATTGCTCCATAGAAAAATTGATATACCTGCTGCTTGCTGATTTTCTGCTCGCCTGGTATCGTGTGAAGCAAAAAGCCCAGTTTAGCACTAGTTTTGCTTTGATTTCATGAAAATGAGAAATCAACACGAACTCCATTCAACGTAACACATTTACTATGATGCGAGGTTGGTTTGTAAAATACGTACTCTGTTGGAACTTCTGGTTGCCTGATACTTCAGCAAAATTTTCTTATTTTTCAAGTGGTGTGCTACAGGAATTGGTTTGGTGGGTCGTTTGATGTTGCATACTTCAAGGCGTTATTCTCAAATAGTGCTTAAATTGTTGTTAGCTTTTAATAGATCTTATTGAAAGCGATGAAATATTGTTTTTAAAATCTGTCTCAAATAAAACAGAGAAGATTTTTTTTAGTTATATTTTTGTGGTTTTCTCTACAACAAAAAGTAAGAGGATTCTTATAAAAGTTTTTAGCAAGGCTCTGAATAGAATTGGTTATCCGCTTACCTATTTTCCATACTTTGCCACAGAAAAAGTTGAGGCTTTTATTTAAAAACAAAATGTAGGATGTCAAATGTTGATGCCTTACCAAAATTATTGAATTTTAAAATTCTTTTCTTTCGAGGAGGATCTTAATTTTTTTAATCAATTAAGCCACATCAACAGCGGACTTTCAGAAAGTAGAGTTAGAGTTTGAGTTGGAGTTAAGGTTAGAGGTAGAGTTAGAGTTAAATTTAGAGTTAGAGCTAGAGTTAGTTAGAGTTAAAGTTAGAGTTAGAGATAGAGGTAGAGTTATAGTAAGAGGTAATGTTAGAGTAAAAGTTAGAATTAAAGTTCCCCGAAATCGGAACAAAATTATATGCCACACATCGCTCGGCCACTCTGCTTTCAATTTCGTTCCAATTTTGCCACTTTGCTGCTCAGTACGTGGTCGTGTCTTTAGAGCTAGAGTTAGAATTAGAGTTAGAGTTAGAGCTACAGTTATACTTGGAGCTAGAGGAAGAGCTAGATTTAGAGGTTAAAAACATTTTCAAAGGAAAAAACAATTTTAATGCTTTTGTACTTATCTGCTCATTCTTTATTGTTTGTCTTCTAGTTTAGCACGTTTCTTGAGAATAGGCCTGAAATTTTCAAAGGCTCAAAAAGAAAAAGAGGCTGGATATAAAAAATAAAACAAATTCTTGGAGAGCACACAGCTCCGAGATGCAATCATTTTATTCTTTAAAATATAACATCTTAATTTTTAATCAGAAAGAATCTTTGATTGAGTACTTACTTTTCTGCCTCAGATGTGGGCATCAACATACAAATTAATAGCTAAATAGACAAATTCTTTATTTCTTTAACATGTCATACAAATTTTGTTCTATAAAATAAGGTTACGAATATCTGTCTGGTTCAGCGCTTTCACTCAGACATCGCAGTGCTCCGAGCTGAGCAAGCTCTACCCGTCAATCTAAATCTAAATCTGGTTCAGCGCATTCGTTGATAAAAAAAATCACAGAGCGTTTTTCTCTTCAGGAAGGGGTAAACCCTGAGAGGCTGAAAAAAAGGCTTTTTTTACGAATTTTTTATGAAAAATCTGATGAAGTAATTTAATTTATTGATTTGCTACATTATTAAATATTATCTCAAGTAACTTCTGTAATTTTTTCATACAAAAATATTGAAAAACAAGCCGATGATAGTGCATTTTCCGAGACGCCTCCGATTTTCGGTGTGCAAGATAACTTTTGACAGGATCATCTAAAATCAAAATTTTAAAAAGATTTCGTTAAAAGACAACTTTCTCATGTTATTATGAGGCTTTTTTTTGTCGCAATTTTGAGATTTTGGGTACAATATGAATTGAAAAGACGTTTTTTTTGCCTAAAAATGCCGCCTATGAAAAGCTGTCAATTCCGGAAAAATGAACCTTTTTTAAAATCCTCATGTTATTACCTCTAAAAATATATCGTTAGTAACTGTGCAAGATTTCAGAAGGATCGGTGCAACAGTCGCCGAGATATTTTGCACACCGCCTTTAAAAATACTAGTTTCGAGATAAACGCTTTTAAAGATAAACGCGGAAAACAGCACACTGAATCAAAAATATTCCGATAGAAGCGTCATTAGAGTGAGCTCCCCTTCCCTGAAAACAAAAGAAGACCTCGAGCTACTTGGAACCAATCATAAAAGGATCAAAGATGCTACGCGACCGGGATCATTGTCAAAAATGCAGATGCAGATTTTTTGAAAATGCCCAGGGTTTACCCCTCCCTTAACCCTGGAGTCGAATCACCGCATCAGTAATCGAGTCAGTAGTTTTTTTTTTTAAATTTCGTTCCATATTACACAACATCAGTTTGCTTTGCTGTTCATTTATCGAAGTCAACTCGCTCAAACACTAATGAAAGAATGTCGAATTTTGGTACTTAAGGTACTACATGAGTAGAAATGCCAAAAACACATAATTCAGTCACGTATTACTCGCTCACATTTGCGGTAATTGTCTTACGAAAAAATGGAAGGGACCTACAATTTTTCTACCAATTTTTCGAGAAAGACACAGATACCTGCCTTTTTTCCCTCGATGCTTCTGAGATTCGACGCTCGACCTTCCGATGCGCTGGCCATTACGACACTGGCACCACATGTATGAACAGGTGTACTCTATTTTGCTAGAACGTAATTGCAAAGATTTTGACGATTTCTTTGTTGATTCATTCAGCTCGTTCAAAACTGTTTTCTCAGTGTTTTTCTTTCCATGCGTAGGTTTTCTCAAGCCTCAAACCGTAATGCGTACACCATTTGTTTTCACCATTCACCGCAATCATCATGGCACGATCATGGAACGGTACTCGTTATTTTATTTTCCAATCCGCAACTTCATTTAGAATTCGAACAAGGTTTGCAGATGGTTTGGTATTATTATTTATCGCGAACTTTGTCATCAGACCGCAGTCCCCCTTTCCTTCGAGAATCGGTATTGGCATAGTCGTCATATTCATCGTTGTGGTGATTCTGGGTAACATACTCACGAACCTTCTGTCAATCCATACCTCTCGCGATTATTATGAATATCGGTCACTAGGTTCGCATAGCCTAAGCAGTGAGTGTAGATACGAGTATATTGAGTTATATGCCAGCGCAATAATCAAGATTGTTTTGGTTTTTGTTGTTATGAATATTTATGCACATATATTGAAAGATAGCACCATGTTCCGTTCGTCCGAACGACATCGATTTCGGTTGTAGCCAAGGTGAAATTACTAATTAAACCGCCATCGCGATAGCACCACCATCACGATCTCGATAAGCATAATGAAAAACCAGCCACATAAGTTTTGCCGAGGAGACATCGAGTGCAGCCAGCAGAGGTAAGTACTTTGTATCTATGAATTATGTTTCGCTTTTTGTTTTTGCACAAATTGTATCTTTGTAATTTTTGTCAGGTGCAACCGGATAGTGTGCGCGGACACAGTAGGAATATATTGTGAACGCATAATTACCAATACCATGTTATACCGTTAGAACCGATGTTAACCCATATTAATTTTAGAATTCTGTTGAATTTTCTAGGGAATTTATGGCATGAATTCTTGCGATGTCTGCATATCAATTTGATATTGCGTTGCTGCTGATGGCGAGTGAGAAATCGAATGTCCAATGTGCTTTGCGGTTCCTACGCAGTGGGCAAGGTCATATTGGATTATATTCGTATAACAAGACGCATCGAGACGTGATAGTGCGTGGACATAACGACGTCGGACGTGAGAAGTTGATGGATAAGTGGTATCGATATCGATGAAGTGGCCTTGTTAAGGTCGAATACTGTGGGAAAGGTTTTGCTAGAAGAATGTGTGCACCGTAACGATGGAGTTGCATTTGCTTTGCAGTTGATTACACGCGTTTAATGAACCTTTGAATGTAGCAACTGATAATTTAATTAGCTTTAGTCCAACCGTAAGAAATCAACTCACCTGACGCTGGACATGAACATAACGCAATTGCCCTCTAATTCATACCTAAGCCTGTGAATGAATCAACTTACTCGTTATATCATACCTGATAGCTATGAAAAGGACACAAAATATATAAATCACCAAGGACTTAGAAAGTCAAGAAACCTTTACGGAATAGAAACCAAGGCAAAATACTATTGTGATAGGCTTTAGGTGTAGGTACAAACGAATCAGTTGTTCAAAAAGCTAAGTGATCTAAATCACTTTAGGCTTGTTCGTTGAAGACCTGAGGTTGCCCTGTGGTCGCCAAAAAGTGTTTTTTGAAAAACTTCACCTCGCTCTGAATTTCAAATTTTTTGAGCCCTGGTTGCGTCCTCAACTGGCACTAAAGAAGCACTAGGTTTTCTAGGTTCTTTGGGGTGGGTTCAGCTAAGGAACATGGCTGTCAAATGACATGAATTTTTCTTCAAATGACAGGTATGTCGGGTGATTTCGTCGTTTTTTGAGAACCGAAAACCTAGTTTTTTTTGTAAAGCTTATAAAATTATCAGGCAAGCCCGGTTCGACCCTGGGTAAATTTTAACGAAAGGACCTACTAAATAAAGACGCATACAGTTGCATTATGAGATTTTTTGCTTTCCTATTTATACCATTTTCAAGATTTAGCTGTTCAAGGAAACCGACGGAGAAAACTGTGAAATGTAAATTTGAATCTTCGTCGACAGTAGGCTTTGCTGAATCTCGGTTTCTTGAAGACAGCTTGGCTTTTTTTGGACGAAGTAACCCTCTTCGTTGGTCATCAATTCTTGACAGGTATTGTGAACTTCATGGTGAAATGATCAGTAAACGGGAGTACTACCCACAAAATTGAAAGCTCCCCTATCTGCGTTCTTAAAAAACAGGCTCGAAATGTGCTGACTCTTTGCGAAAACAATGTACAAGGCTTAGCTTAAGACCGAGTTACTGACTCAGAATTGACCATTTCTTTCTGGCACAAGGCTCGTATTACAAATAGCGATACTCGCAAAAAATCCCTGCGTTGTTGTTACGTCTTGCGATTATGTTCTACGATACTTGCGGTCATTTACGACTGCTTTTGACGGTCGTTATGTTATCGTACTGAAATTTTCATGGATCCACTCTCGTAATTAGTGGTCGGTTTATGCCTTGGCTTTCGTTGTTATGCGTTTCGTTTTTTGTCCTCGCGTTTCTCTGATTTCATGGAAAACCATTCAAGGGAATCAGAAAGCCTTTTTTGAATTAATTGCCAAGAACGTTCAGTATGAAGACTTCGGTAAAACCGTTGCATATTCAATCAAAGCCAAATGAATATTATTCCCATACTCAAGTGGTAATAATCCGATTAAAATGCCACCACCACCACCATCGAGGTACCACCCTCATGACGGCTAATCGCTTCAAATAAAAGTATCGAATAACCATTAAAAAGGATCAAATCTAAAACGGTAACCCCAATTTTGAAAAACGCACAGCAATCATTTTTCACATCTGCGTGCACGGTTGTTGAAAAATTTTCGCTTGACCCCTGGAACGTCCACGCACATCAAAACCTCAACTGGTCGTCATCGTCATCAGTTCAATTGGTCCCACATAAACACTACACTAGTACACACACCGGCTAGGTATACCCGTACGCCGCGTCGATGTCGGACCGCACCATTCCCATATCCTTAAAGGACAATCGGAAATAATGTCCTCTTTTGAAAATTGCAAACAATGGAATTGTGAATTTAGCAATAAATTCGATGACATTTATTGGATTCCTTTTCATATACAGCCCAGTACGGACGGGCCGTGTGTCTTTGTTTGCTGGTGCTAACCAGGAAAAAGGACACTCGAGTGGACAACACATCCATATACAGTTCTGTTCTGTCCCCCGAAGCTATTCTCTCTTTTCGTCGGTTATATTGAGTTGTTATAGATTTTACGAGGTCAAAAACGAGGTCGTAGGCTACACCTTTTTCTGATCAATAATTTGACAATACAAAGTGCCAGAGAAACGAAACAATGCACAACAACGAACACGGGTCAGGCTGCGGACGGGCAACGTGATCTGGGTACACTATATTGAGCGAGCACTCCGGACAGGGGTAGAGGCAATTGGGGGTGGAAACTAGTGAATACCCCCGTTTACTATCACAAATGAAAAGGACATTTTATGAGTAAAAATAAATTTTCAATTTTGAAATATTACTAGAAGGACATTCGTGTGTTGTCATTTATTGTTTTTCAAAGACCGATGATGTATGTCTGTGTGTTTTTAATGTCGTCTGCCAGTTGAAGCGTTTACGGAAATATTTATAGAATTTGATAGAGAGTCTCAATTTTATGAAATCGGATACACTGTATCAGGGAATTAATGATCCACGAGGAGTTGTAGTAGCACCAACAGCAGCATAGCGTCAGTGTCGATGCGGTTGGCATGTAGGTACTAAGACTAACTATAAGGACACAGATGGAAGTTTGTTGTAGAGCACGTGGCAATGTTTGTATTTAGTTTGCCGCGAGGGAGAAACTTTCAATTTTTTTTTTTTTTTTTTTTCGTTTGGAGGACGACAGTATAAGAAGCAATGACATCGACGCGACGACAGCAAACGACCACGGAAAGAATAATAATGCACATGAGTTTGATTGACGTTTTGAAATTTTTCATTCGCTATGAAGAAATGCACTTTGTTGTTATTTTGCTTGAAGGCGGAAGACAGGAAGAAGACGTAGAGTAAGTGGTTTGTAGTATTTTTGGAAGTTGTTTTGCAGAAAGAAGCCATATGGAGAGAAGGCAGATGAAGTGTCTAGCTATCTAGCACAAGTATACATCCAAGGAAGCCTTACAGAAGTTTGGAAATAAAATGCATACTTAACATTTGTAATGAAAACTATAAGGCCTGGTGGGGGGAGTACATGTGTACAAAAGAGTAATTGTAATTTGTGTAAGTGAATGCCGTTTGACATTTCACATTTGACTCCACAAACTGATGTAACCTGCGATTGAGTGTTGAGATTGAATGTCACGCAACGACTGGAAAAAGAAAATTTTCCATTATTGACTGAAGGTTTTCAGACGAATCCGCTCCAGTTTCGAAATTATTAATGTAACTTTCCATTGAACGAAAAGAACCGTCCAGGAGCGTCCAGAAGCATTCTCAAACCGTTCCACTGGTGCAAAAAGATCGCTTCTCATGATTCTGAGGAGTGACAGCCGCTTCTCGATTTGAAGTGAGAATCGACTCAAGAAGCACTAATACATGTTCCTCAAATGTCAAAAAGAAAATTTATAACAGGAAATATTTTTTATGTGCAATTGGTGTTTCACTCACACAAAGCCAACACGTTAAATTGAGCAAAAACAATTTTAGGTGATCCATTTGTTTTTGAAATGAGTGCTTCCCCGAGTGAAACCAATGGAAAGTGCCATAAGGCAACGCCGAGCGGACTACCTCGGATCTCAACTCCAACAATCAATTTGCGGTAGCTTGAGGCATGTCAAAAACAACTCAGAGTGCCTCAAACCCACTCAGTTCAATTCTATTTGCTTAGGTCGATTTGAATTCACATTCACTCAGTTCGATTCGAATCCCTTGTGACTCCGGTCGATTTGGTGTTACTCAATGCAACTTGTGCTGAGCCAAGGGTGCCGTATGCCAACTCAGTTCACCTGCATTTACTCAGGTCAGTTCCTTTTACTTCGGTTGATTTGAAAACTCTCCGATCGACTACAAATGACTACGGCCGAGTTGAAGTGACTCAATGCAATTTGTGGTGATTTGATTGCGCCTCAACCCATCTGAGTTCAACTCCTATCACTCAGTCGTCTCGACTTGAATCTACTTGGATCAAATACAAACAACTCGAGTCGATTGGGGTGCCTCAGAGTGATTCAGGTAATTGCAAACATTCGTTTGGATTACAAATCTCTCGGATCCACTACAAACAACTCTGGTCGATTTGGATTGACTCAATGCAGTTTTAGGTGAAGCAAGGGTGCCTCAACTTTTCTCAGTTCAACTGCATTCACTTAGATCTATTCGCATTCACCCGAATTCATTCAGTTTGGTTCGAATACTCTCCGATCGACTTTAAACAATTCGATTAGACTTAGAATGACTCAATGCAAATTGTGGTGAGTAAAGGGTGCCTAAGCCTATCTCAGTTCAATTTCTTTCATTCAGTTCGAATTGGGACCTCTCGAATAGACTGCGGTCGGGAGACTTTTCCGGCTGAAACTAACAGTTCAACTTCGTTCATTCAG
The DNA here is from genome assembly GCA_949752695.1 of Melanostoma scalare. Classification (NCBI taxonomy): domain Eukaryota; kingdom Metazoa; phylum Arthropoda; class Insecta; order Diptera; family Syrphidae; genus Melanostoma; species Melanostoma scalare. The sequence goes on from OX456986.1 coordinate 14,313,268, forward strand.
TTCAAATTGAATCCTTTCGGATATATTAAGGTCTAGTAAGGGTTGCATGTCGTGAGTAAGTCAGTTCAATTCCTTTGACTCAATTCGGCCTGAGTTCAATCGAATACATTCGGTCTGATCAGAATTAACTCTACAAGCAAATCGGGTCGCCTTGAGGTGACTCTATGCAACTTGGAGTGACACAGGACACTTCTTTATTTGAAACCAACTCAGTTCAACACCTTTCACTCAATTCGATTCGAATCCGCTTAAATGCATTTCATTTGGTTAGAATCCACTCGGATCGACTCCAAGCAACTCGGGATGGCTTATGGTGACTCAGCAGACTTTAGATGAGTCGGGTGAGTTGGGGCATACTAACTTGATCTAACTTAGTTTGATTCGGATGGAATTTGCTCATCTGAAATCCTTTTGTGTCGACTTAAGTCAATTCGATGCACTCGGGGTGCCTCAGATCAGCTTCAACCTACTCGGAGTGACTTGGGGTGAGCAAGGAAGACTCGGGGTAATTCGAATCAACCCGAAACAGCTCTGATTGACTCGTTTCGACATGAAGCGACTGTACATGCGTTAGGACGCCACCAGAAGTTAGACCACTGAAAAGTAACGAACTCAAAGAACTAGAAATACCTCCTCTAGAACCTGACTCAGTGGCTGATCCGTCAGCACCTTGGAAGAGGGCTCTCATACATGCGAAGGTCTGATCTATCAATTCATTGGTATCGAATAATGATTGCCTCCAAAGGGGAAATGCACACAATATCTGTTCACAAGTAATAACAAAAAATATCTGAAACAATTACGATGGTAAGTAAACTCCACGCTTGACACCAAACGACATTAAAAATTTAGTGTCACCGGGCTAAGAAAATCATTTATCATGAATAACCCCTGAGGGTCGAGACATAAAACGCCTGCATTATGTGAAACACCAGAGAACACAACTATCAATTCAACGAGTACAATCGTAGGTACACATCGACGATACCCCAGTGACTTTATTCACAAATCCCGAATGCGACTACGGTATATGTAAATAAATCAAAAAACAATTTTTCATTTATTTCGTGAATGATTCTGATTACATTAAACAGTCATTTCGGGTTGACTTTGCGCCATTGGGACATAAAAAATGCCACACAATCATTAATTAGCCATGTCGTGTGTTCTAAGACCCAAAATCCTCACGTGTTCACCACAGGGATTGCAATGAAGAAAATGAATAAAAAAAGAAGAGAGAACTGCATTCAAGGAACTGTCCAAAGACATGACATTTCAGATTAAGTGCTAATTGCGATTTGTAACGAAAAATATCATCATCATCATCCATAAGCGGAACGAAGTATTTTTTGTTCATGTTTATTTTTTTTCCACTCCCGATGCTTACCTCTTTGCCAGCATTATTTCGAAAATTTGATTTCTCACAATGCAGTTCATGTATATTATTGAGGTTAGGTAGCCAGGGCTCAAAATCTCATACCAGCAGAACGATCAAAGTGCCTATTGTCTTCCTCCCATCGCATCACACTAAAGTACAAATTCATGTAAAATTGTTTGCAACATGTTACACCCTGTGACCATTGTGTTTGCCGCTGGCGATTTTCAGAGTTCTGCAATTTGCCCGCCGAATTCATCAACCATGCGAGGCATCGGACAAGGAAGTTAGAGTCAGGTGGAATAACGGTTAGCACAGATAACCATTTTTCAAATTCAGATTATTGTTACCAACTACATTCAGTAGTTGTGGGTTTTGTGTATTTTAATTTTCTGATTTTTGTTGGTTAGTCTGTCTAACATTTTGTTAAAGGGTAAGCAAAGGGCATTAGCAAGAACACAACACCTGTAAGTGCATGGAGGTCGCAGCTATAACAAAAAAAGAAATTTATGAACGTGGGTTGGAAAATTATGCATTGTATAGCGGTCACTTTCTGTGACATTTAACTGAAATGGGTTTGGTAGAACTACTGAGGAAAAATTGTGGTGGTGGCTGAAGAGCTGCGAGTATACTACTTATATAAGAGAATAGACAGAATTGGCGAAAAAGCTAATGCTTGACGCTGCCTACTTTAATATTAGCCGCTGTGTAAGGCTATGACTGATTACCTATACCGATCCCTTAATGATCGTTTTGTTAAAGAGGTAAGCTTGTAGCAAGATGTTATCCGGCTCAGGTAATGATTACATTAGAAATACCAAGATCCCCGGATGCCTTATGGGCAAAAATACCACTTTGAAAAAGATAGGAAGCGACCGCCTCAGTTCTCATTGTCATGTTCAAAAGAGGGATCCGGAGAACCCCATCAAAAAGGCAATATTATACAACGTTCAGACACGATAAGAAGAAGAAAAAAGAGAAAGGAAGACTCATACACTTTTAGCACTTACAAATGCAACGAATCTGCACATGGTAGGCCTCAGACAAGAAACAATCTAAAATCAGGAGGTTTGCCACATGAGCGGATCACTAGTGTGAAGCAGATAAGCGGGAAAGCTGCAATCCTTTTGAAATCACGATGATCGTAATGTCAAAGAATGAAAAGGAAGAAGAAGATTGACACTAAGTCAACTTTGTGAGAAAAAGCATCGTTCAAACCCCGATTGTTGACGTAACCGCCCATTCAAAAGTTGGGTGCTGAAGATGATTTCAATTGCGGAAATAGACCACTTTTCAAAACTGTAAAACAAAGTTGGACGTGTAGCTCTCTCATCAACGCAGCGCACCCCACGGATGGATCATCAATCAGAAGTTTGATGCAGATAAGTGGAAGAGCAGAAGAAGCTTTTATATGATCACGATGCTCGTTACGAAGAAGAGCAAGAATGAGTTGCACTACTCTGCCCATTGTAGTTTGTATTTAGTTTCTGGAAAAAATAAAAATGGAAGAAATAAAAAAAAATAAATAAATAGGGTGGCGCTACAGAGCGAGGAGCCCCTGGGCCTAGCGCATTTCTCACAACCATGCCTTGTGAGGGAATGGAGGGGACCTACAATTTTATGCCGGATCCGAACGGCTAATTGAGAAAGCGTTTTTCATGGCATGAATTTACTAACGGAGGAATTGCCAATTCCTCGCGAAAGGCGATACCCGGGAAAAAACATTTTTTTGCCTCTGCTGGGATTCGAACCTCGAACCTCTGGGTTAGCAGGTGGACATGCTAACCATCGCACCACGGGTACCACAAATGGAAGAAATAATTACAAAAAAAAAAACAGTATGGCCGCCATGAACTCATCGCAAAACTACAAATAAACCTGCTCGTTGTCAAGGACATTATTTCTAGCCTGTGTTGGTCCTGAATATCATTCTTTTCCAGCAAACTGTGAGTTCTTGCCACTTTAGGTACAAATAACTCACTTTAATTTAACTTCTACTCTTTATACAAAGTGAGATAACCAAACCTGAAAATGCCAATAGGTAATTGGATACCTTGAGTTATAAAACTTCCCTGTGAGAGGTTACAGCTCCAGATTGTCCAAAAAGCTCCAAACTTCATTACCATCATGGAATCTGTAATGAAATCGAAATAAGATTTCAGTTGATGAAGTAAATAAATCAATTAATCAATAAACAAACAAATAAATGAAGAAATAATAAATAAATTGAGGCCCTGTGAGAGCCAAAACGGTCTAACTTCCAAAAGGCAAAGATGGTATTCAGCCCTATCACAGATTCCATCGTAATCGAAAAAAGTCTAAGTTTCCCGATGTACTTACTTACTTAGGTGGGCATTACAGTTCGGGGTGAACCTGGGCCTCAACCAACATCCTTCTATAACGATTTCGATCTCGGGCGAGCTCTCTCCAGTTTCGCACTCCAAGTCGGTTGAGGTCTTCATCCACTTGATTGCGCCACCTAAGACGAGGTCTTCCCCTTCCACGATTTCCCTGCAATATGCTTTCGAAAACCCGACGAGCCGGAGCGTTTGGGTCCATCCGCTCTACATGGCCCAACCATCGTAGCCTCGCGATGCGTACTCTTCTGGCTATGCCCATGTCGCGGTACAGCTCATACAGCTCGTTGTTGTATCTTCTTCTCCACACATTGTCTTCGCATACGGGACCAAAGATCATTCGGAGAATTTTTCTTTCGAAACGACCAAGGGTTTCCTCATCCGCTTTCGATAAGGTCCATGCTTCCGCGCCGTACAGCAGGACTGGGATGATTAAGGTCTTATACAAGGTCACCTTGGTTTTTCTAGAGAGGGTTTTGTTTCTCAATTGCCTTCTTAACCCAAAGAAGCAACGGTTGGCAAGAGTTATTCTCCGTTTGATCTCCGCACTGATGTTGTTTTCCGTGTCTACAGCGGATCCTAGGTAGACGAAGTCCTGTACTACCTCGAAGTTATGTCTGTCTATTGTGACGTTTTGTCCAATTCGTCGATGTTCTGTGTCCTTATTTGATGACAGCATATACTTCGTTTTGCCCTCATTAACCATCAAACCCATTTTTGCCGCTTCTGTTTCAATATTCGCAAAAGCACCTATGACATCACGCTTTTTTCTTCCCATTACGTCAATATCGTCTGCATAGGCGAGTAATTGTACAGACTTTTGAAAGATTGTTCCTCTGGTGTTGACGTTTGAGTTTCTTACAATCTGTTCAAGTATGATGTTGAAGAAATCGCATGACAGTTTGTCGCCTTGCCTAAAGCCTTTTTCGACATCAAAGGTCTCGGTGAGTTCTTTTCCGACCTTGACGGAGCAGCGTGAATTCTCTAAAGTCATCCTGCATAGTCGTACGAGCTTTGCGGGGATGCCGAAACTAGACATGGCTCTGTACAGCTCGTCTCTGTAAATACTGTCATACGCGGCCTTAAAATCGATAAAGAGGTGGTGAATATCGATATTATGTTCTCGGGTTTTTTCCAAGATCTGCCGTAATGTGAAAATTTGGTCTATTGTGGACTTCTCTGGTCTAAAACCACATTGATAAGGACCTATCAAGTTGTTGACGTGGGGTTTCAGACGTTCACATATTACAGCAGACAAGATCTTATAAGCGACGTTAAGGAGGCTTATCCCTCTGTAATTGGCGCAATTGTGAGGGTCTCCCTTCTTTAGGATCGGGCATACGATACTGAGGTTCCATTCATCGGGCATGCTTTCTTTCGACCATATCATGCAGATCAGCTGGTGCATGCTCCTTTCCAACTGATCTCCAGCTGCCTTGAAAAGTTCGGCATCAAGGCCATCTGCACCTGCAGTCTTATTTGATTTAAGTTTGCATATGGCAAGCTTAACCTCTTCTAGGTCGGGAGGACGGCATTCTTGATCATCGTCCAAGCTGAATGGGGCAATCTGCCTGACAGCGGAATTTGTGTCTTCATCGCCGTTAAGCAGTCTGCAGAAATGATCTTTCCAAATCCTCAGTAGCGACTGTGACTCTACAATTATGTTTCCCTGCTGGTCTTTACAGGCTTGAGTTCGGGGTTTGCCACCCTGGCAGGATCTTTTTACCTTTTGGTAAAACTTCCGAATCTCGTTCCTGTCATGGCACCTCTCTATTTCCTCAAACGAGCGCTTCTCATGCTGCTTTTTTTTCTTTTTGAGAAGTCGGTGTTCTTCCCTTCTTCTCTCCTTGTAAATCTCGTTATACTGATCGTAAGCAGCCCTTGTTCGTGTTTGCATAAGCATTTGTCGTGCTCTTTGTTTGGCTGCATTTGCCTGCCTGCATTCTTCATCGAACCATGGGTTTCGTTTTGGTGGCCGAGTGAAACCCAGAACCTCAGAGGCAGCGGTTCTGATGGCTTCTTGGCATTGCTGCCACTGGTCTTCAATGTTTAATGCTGGCGGCATGGGATTCAAGGATAATTGAAGGGACACTCGATTGGAAAAGGCATTGGCAATCTCTTGCGATTGTAGCTTTCCGACGTCATATCTCTTCACAGCGTTAGTTCGCGCTGGTCGTGAACAAGATATCCTCATTCGTACCTTGGCTACAACAAGGTAGTGGTCCGAGTCAAAGTTGGCCCCTCGGAAAGTTCGGACATCTAGAACACTGGAAGAGTGCCTTGCGTCGATCGCAACATGGTCAATTTGATTGACGGTTAATTGATCTGGGGATCGCCATGTACCTTTATGAATTTTGAGATGCGGGAAGCGCGTACTACTTACAACAAGATTCAGCCCCGCAGCAAAATCGATTAGCCCTAGTCCGTTTTCGGAGGTTTTGTCGTGGAGGCTATGCTTACCGATTGTGTTTCCAAAGATGTCCTCCTTCCCTAGCTTTGCGTTAAAATCGCCAAGAACGATTTTCACGTCGTGTCTAGGGCACTGCTCATATGTTTCTTCGAGGAGCTCGTAGAAACAGTCTTTGGAATCGTCGTCTTTCTCTTCTGTGGGGGCGTGGGCGCATATAAGGCTAATGTTGGCGAATTTAGCCCTGATGCGGATGGTCATTATACGCTCATTGACTGGATTTTGGCTAATCACCTTATCCCTGAGTCTTCCTCTAACGACAAATCCGCACCCAAATAAGCGTTGTTTCTTTTGTCTGTAGCAGTCGCCATAATAGATGTCACAGTTTCTCATCTTCTTTATGCCCGGTCCACTCCATCGCACTTCTTGGATGGCGGTTATGTCTGCTTTGCAGCAGTCCAGGGCGTCCGCTAATTCTCCAGCTGCACCTAGTCCGTAAAGAGACCTTACGTTCCACGTGCAGATCCGGAGGTCATTGTCCTTTTTTCGTTTGCTTGGGTCGTCAACTTTGAAATCATTATCGTTATCCGAGGCTGTTAGTTGTTTCGGAACTGTCCTTTTTTAACGTGGTTGGGTAGTTAACCCTACGCACAACCCCCAACCTGGAGGGCCAGGTCCTTTTGGATCCCTTCGGACACAAAGGGCTGGAATATCCAGTGTCAGTACCCTGCTGCAGGGGTGTGAGTGCTGCCGTTGGCTCACCAGGAGCTCATCCGCCACCATCTCTACTTCAATACCCTGTCCTAGTATTGAAAGACCCCGAAAGACCTTTAAACCAAATATGTTGGAGTAGCTCCTTCAGGGTTTTCTGCTTTTATGGCTGCTGAAGTCCACCGTTGATTCTGTCCTTCGAATTCATCCGCTGGAACATTTACACGAAAGCTCTCGTAGACCACTGAGATTCGTGCAGTCAGTCATAGTTCGCAGAGCAATTATAGTGTTGACCGATCACAATTCTTTTGTTCCGGATTCCCTTGTCAACACTCGCACTTACTAGTTTAGCAGGTCAGCTCTGGACGGAGCATCCCAGGTCCCAGTGGATACCGCTTGGAGGTATAGTAAGCACAATTGACGTGTACTATAAGTTACAGCATCTGGGCGCCGCCGCCGCCAAGTTGGCACCAATCAGAGCCTACCCGAATAGTACAACGCCCATCCACCGTACAACGCCCATCCACCGTTTCCCGATGTATCTATCACATAATCCATTCGGAATGGAACGAATTTCGAAATTCGTAGATTTGGTATCACCAAATCCGAATGGAATGTAAATTCGGCGTCTTAATATAACAAAGAAGTTGTGTTTGCAGAAAAATGTGAATAATCTTTTGCACATTTGGCGTAAAACAGCTGACTTCGAAAACCAGCATGGCGGTATTTAGTGTGGCAGCTGGCAATGCTTTCTTCGATTCCATTCGGATTTTGTGAACACAAATTTTCGCAGTTCGTAACTTAGCTTTCCGTGCGGAAGTTTTCTACGATGGAATCTGTGATAGGGCTGATTACAAAGTCATCTATGAAATATTTTTGTACAATTTAAAGACCCTTAAAAGACTTGAAGGTTTGCTGTTTACAACAGTTTGTTCGAATAAAAGAAGTTTTAAAGAGTTATAGTTAGGCCGGTCTGGCTCTCAAGGCCTAGAGCACTGGATCGTCCCACAAGACTTACGTTGAACAAAGTAAGACCCAGAAACACCAGCTCAAGAGAAAAAAAACTCTAAAATGACATGTTAACTATACGTCAGTGGTACCACTCGATCGCCCGACTAAGCCCTAATAGAAAAAACTCACTCCGATGTCATGTAAGATGAGGTTTTTAAAAAGCTGATAGAGAGCATAAGCAACTTAGCATTATTTCGTCTATGAAATTTTATTGAAGTGTGAAAAAATGAATAAAAGTATGACTGATGATCAGAGTCTCTGTAGGTACTATCTCACCTAAGGAGCCATTGATCTTTCTAGCATCATTTCTAAGATCCTGTCCAGTGTCTGATGTGAACACATCTTCTTCTTTCCATTTCCGGCGTTACGAGTAGTGATTTTGAAGCGATCACAACTCTCCCACTTTTCTGCTTCACACTAGTGATCCGCCTGTGGGGTACGCCGCATTGACCTCAGAAAGCGTCGGCAAGCCTCCCGGTTTTGGATTGTTCCATGTCTGAGGTCAACCAAATGCTGCTGTTTTTGCATTTGCTTGTACCAGGAGTGTTTTGGCCTGCCTTTTCGTCGCGAATTTGTTGAAACGTTGTACGATATTGCCTTTTGGACGGGGTTCTGCGGATCTCTCCTTTGAACATGACAATACCAACTGAGCCGGTCGTGCTGAATTTTGTCCAAGATGGTACTTTTGACATGAAGGCTTCCACGGATCTTAGTACTTCTAACTCGATCAAGCTTTGTTACTCCTGCTGTCATCCGAAGCATCTTCATTTCGGCTGCCGTCAATTTGCTCTCATACTTTTTGTACATTGTCCAACATTGTGAACCGTATGTCAGAGCTGGACGGACAACTGCTGTATAGAGTCTTCCCTTCAGCTTAGGGGGCATTTTTCGATCACAGAAGATAGCGGAGTTTTCTCGCCACCTCATCCACCCTACGCTTACTCGATGATTGATGTCGTCATCACAAGTTGCTTCACTATTGATCATAGATCCCAGATATTTAAACTTTTCACACTTGGGAAGCACATTTCCATTCAAATAAATGTCTGGAATAGGCTTGTCTGCATCAGAAAAAGGGCAGCACGGATATTCAGTCTTTTTAGCGCTAATACGGTACCCATTTCCTTCCAGAACATCAGTCCAAACGTCAAGTGCTCGTTGCAGGGATGTAGGATCCTCGCTTATGATGGCTCCATCGTCAGCAAAGAATAATTGTTGTACTTTATTGTCCATGTGAACACATCTATAGGTTTGTTTGTTGAAACCCTGGGGTCGCAACAAATCGTTTTTTGAGAAACCTAAAGTTGCTCTGAATGTCAAACTGAGTGTTTTTTGAACCCTAGGTTTGACCTGGGTTTTCCCTCAACTCGCCCTAGATTTTGCTGTGGCCATTTGAGGGCTGTCAAATGGCATGTGTTTTACTTAAATGACAGGGATGTGTGATGACTTTGTAGCTAAGCGTTTTTTGACAACTCATAGGGTTGTCAAGAAAACCTGGGTCAACCCTGGGTAAAGCTCAACGAACGAACCTTATAGCTTTTTGCTATAACAATGCCATCCTCCTTGCTGGAGGATAGGAGCATCAAAAAATTTTTGTTCGACAAACCCGAAGAAGTTTTTCTCTCTTCCCTATGCACAGTCCCACACAAGTTGAGGGTATCCTTTAATTGATGATTTTTTTAAGGAATCGGCAAAGGTACGCCTTTATCAAGATTGTCATCCAACGTTTGACCAAAGTTGACGGCAAGGTACGGTCCTACATTCCTAGCTCCTATTCATGAATCGAGAAAACTTGTGAATACTTCTACTTTGATCTATGATGTTAAGAGACACTTCTCCATCCACCGTGTGACAAGCTGAGATAGCCAACTATAAGCTGTGCAAAGCTTGCAATACCGTGCTAGGTTCCAAGGGAGTCCCATTCTTGGCCACACCTGACCCAAGGACCATCCGCTTTCCAACCGATTATTGAATGCTAACGAAACTGTTCGAGTCGACATTTCTAACGACAGAGTTACTAATTACATTCAGCCCAAATGGGGTATCTATCTTAGGAGAGGAAGATTATCCAATTTTGTACGATTCAGAGGACTTTGGCTCACAGGTATTCTTTCGAACAGCTGTTCGGAATTTTTCCCCGACATGGTTCCCGAAAAACTATACGTTGCAGTGCGATCAAGTGCTTTATTTGTGAAAGTTCTGGCAGTGTGATGCAATTGTTTTTTTTTTTTACTTCGTCCGACGTTGTGGACAATTCTTCGCACCGGGTCAATACGGCACCGGCACCGTCGCGTCGCATCGTCAACCGCGAACGTCATCCAGGTTACTTCGTTACCGTCCATGTTAAGGATAGACATGGTCATGTCTTTGCCACAAACACTTTCATCATCGGCTAGGTCAACAAACCATATCTACATCTCGCTCCCAAAGGGTAAGGTGTAAGGACATGACTATATGCATCCTTAACAAGGTGTCAAGATGAGTATTTCTGAGGAGCATAAGACTCATTAATTTTATTTTAAAAGAGGGTGAAACATTTGTATTTTACAATTGCATAATGAAATAAAAACTTCCGATAACTTTTGAAAAATAACTCGTTTAAAGCGGAGTTCACACTGTACAATTATTTGGACAGACTTCGTTTGATGGATGTTGGATGGTCGGATGTTGTTTGCGTTCAGACTTATCAAACTTATCGTCCAACTTTATGTCATGTATTCCTCCGCTCCGTCCAACTTCAAAATTTTCAAAAATATTTGAAAATCATCCAACAAGTTGGTCAAGCGGTCGTCTGAGGGTTCACATTATCAAACATTGGTCGTTCAAGCTAAAGTCTGTCCAACTAATTACAGTGTGAACGGCCCTTATAAGACAGATGGAAGAATACTCGACAAACAAAATAAACAAAGCTGGGGACTGCACCAGTTGCAAAGGATGGAAGGAGTCTTCAAAAATATTAATGTGGAAACTTATTGTTCATTTTATGATTTATCTCCGTTATGACTGCTCTTCCTACCGAATTCACGCTAAAACCTAAAACTGAGTTACAATCTTCATTGGGCAAAAGCTGTGTAGTCGAGCAGGCCATAGAAAAAGTCGTTCCATCAGTCATTGGAAATTCCAAAGTCAAAAAGAGCCATTGAAAAAAAAGATTGCCTCAGTGAAAGGAGTGCCAATATGAGTTATGAGCAAAATCAAAAGATCTTATCCCAAAGTCGTTACTGTCACAAAAATCTTTATTGCCCTACAACTTGATGACATGTATCTACACTATAAAAATATCCCAAAACACATTTAAACGACCATTTCTCATTCCTCATTTAGCACCCATAACCCCAAGACAAATAACCAATTTGTCATACCTCACACCTTTCTGACAACAACGCAACCAAACCTGCAACGATCATAAAAATTCATAACAATTAATTTCAAAAACCAACACCAGACATCTATCAAAAAGCCGAAAACTTTCTTAAAACACACACCTCTTGACTGTGCCAGCGAGCAAAGTCAGCCCGGAGTCAGCACTCCTTCCACTCGCAGAGCATCATCGGCATGAAATATGATGTTTAATAAACCCACTCAGAACTGCGTTCCACTCAACAAACGATTAATCATCGCATTAACCCCTTCACAGAGTGTTAAACACCGTCAATTAGTGCAGTGTCTCGACTCTATAGGAAATTTTCAAAATATTTTTTGACACCCACTATAAAGTAATGGGGCGCGCATATTTGAAACGCCCCATTAGGTGTTGAAGGCTCATGGAGTTTTCGAATGTGCCATGCAGGTATGCTTGCTCCTTATGTTCGAAGGAAAAGGAATACGGATACCCTTTTATAGAAAGAAGAGTGCTGTGCATGAGCAGCCCATTTGTTTTCCTTTTATAGAAAAGAGTGCTGCATCAGGTTCAGATTCAGCTTCAGTTTCGGCATCCCCCGACAATTTATCATCAAATTGTGGAATCTTTAACTCATTCGATGTCGTTTTTCTTCTTTTTTTTGAGGGGGCGGGTGTAATGTGTAAGCTCACGCTCTTAATGCCTTGAGCAGGTGACAAAACGATTTTTCACCACACTTAAGTGAATCGTTTCTTTTAAAATTCCACAAAATTAATTGCACTGAACCATAAAGGAAAATCCACAAACTCCCGCAGTCACCTCACACATAACGCCCCAAAAGTAGTATCCAAGGGATTATGGCAGGTTAATTAATTAACAAAATGATGAAGGTGATGCGCTTTGGGCCACTATCACCATCGTCGTCGCCTCATCTCATCATGTGGCCATTTCCGATTTACACTGCATCGGGCGTGCATCTAATTTTCATAAATTTCCTTTGTCTATTTTTAGGCTACAGAAGACTGTAGCAGGGTAAGAACATTGTTCGAGCATAGCTCTTCAAACTAAAATGCGTGCATTATGGTAGCAAAGTAAAAATAAACACATTTTCCATGAGTTGCATGCAACATAAGATATACGAGTATTAAGCCAACCAAAGTATATAATTTGATATTTCTTGGATAAATTTATGAACATGGAAGATGAAAATGATGGTATTCAAACATTTATTTATTACCGATACGAATATATTTTTGTGTTGAGTTGTTAAAAGTTCTTTGGAACGACGGACGATGTTGTGGATGGGAAAAGATAAATATTCTATTATGCTTTTTCGACGGAATTAGTGTAAACAGCGGTCTCGGGGAATTAATGTATCTTTTTTGTTCGATTTAAAATGAAATTCATCGCGCTGTATGGTGATGAGATGGTGCATCGATAGTGTTCGGCAAAGCAAACAAGCGAGCTATGGAAATGGGAGACGGAGTTAATAGATTTATGCTTTAAGATAAAGTTTGAATTATAATCGGGGTTTTCTTTTTTGGTCGTTGGGTGAACAAAATGAATGCTTTGTTGGAGTTGAGTTTCTTGTTTGCGGCAATTTGTAGAGCTGTTTGTTAGTTTCGATGGCAGGGGAATCAATCAACTCGGGAAATGCTTTGGCAAGCAGGAAGTGGAAACGGATTCCAATCTGAATTCACTAAACAGTGTTTGGAGTGAAGATTTAGTCCTGGCGCTATAACTTATAAGCATTTAATTGGTTCGGGGATTTTCCATGTTTTTAATCTTCAAAACCTCCATATTTTCACAGGGAATGAAAGGAAGAATTCAATTGATTGTGAAAATATGTCTAGGTACTCCAGCTTCCAGAATCAGTTGTCTGAGTTGATTGTGTCTGAAATGCTAGTGTCTTGTGTGCTTCCTGAGCATGACTTACTTATCATGGCTCTCCTCTTTTAAACCTGCCATAGGACTCCTTTGAATAGAAATTGGGTGTCTATCGATCTTAAACTCAAAATTCTTTTTTTTAAATCCACCGGAGTGTTTTGATTAGGTCTTCTTCTTCTTCTTCTTAAGGTGGTGCTACAGTCTGGGTCGGACTAGAGCCTCAACCAACATGCTTCTCCAGCCAGCTCGGTCCCTAGCTAGCTGCCTCCAGTCCTCTCCTACTTGCGTGCTCCACCTGAGTCGCGGTCTTCCTCTACTGCGCCGTCCCTCAGGATTGGATTCGAAGATTTTCCGGGCCGGAGCGTTGTTGTCCATTCGTTCTACATGGCCTAACCATTTGAGCCGCTGGACCTTGACTCGTTTTACCAGATCAGTGTCGCCTGTACAGTTCGTCGTTGAATCTTCTTCTCCACTCTCCATCTATGCAGACGGGACCAAAAATCACCCGAAGAATTTTTCTTTTGAAGTATCCTAAAACGTTTGATTAGGTCTATGGTCAATTAACCTGACCCATAGATAATCACTCTGATATAGGAGCTGAGTTGGTTGTTGGCTAATGCACTTCGGTGTTCAAGTAGATTGACCAATAAGATATATCATAGCCCAGGCTTTTTCTTCTTGCATTTCTGGCGTTACGAGCATTGTAATGTCGAAAGGATCACAGCTCTCCCATACTTAACTACTTCACGCTACTGATCCGCTTGTAGGGTAGGCCACGTTTACCTCAGAATTCGTCGGCAAACCTCCCGAGTTTCCATTGTCTGAGTTCAACTAAATTCAGATTTCTTTGCATTTATCTGTGTCCGGAGTGTTTTGGTATGCCTTCCTTCTTTTCCATCTAGGTGCTTGGATCGAGTGATAGACCAGTCGGCACTCTTCTTCAAAACTAGAGCCTCACTGTGCAGAGTCAGATATCAGCGTGCGTATACTTTATCAGCTACAAGCAGTGATCTGAATCTGTATTGCCTTTTTGGAACGTACTGACGTCCATGACTTGGGGGCATGCAAATAGTCGGTTGCATTATTATCATATGACCAATTTAATTGACACGACACGGTTTGTCGATTTAGAGACCACTAATCCCGCTTGAGTATATTGTGGTTGGTGGGAATTATTTGCTGCCTGAATGTATTTATTTAAATGTTGGGAACTTAATCAAATCGCTCTCAAAAAAATGTGTATAGCAAAATTCTTCGTGAGCTGAGTCATTTTCCTCTTCCATGGGGGCTAACACTAGACTCCATAAATGCATGACGATCTTAAATGAGGCCTTAATTTAAACTATGATCAGGTAATGGTTTTAGTTGTGAACGCTTTAAAATGTTCGCCGAGGTCTTGCACTCATCATAGAAATGCTTTCAAAAAACCGCTGATTTCGCTTCTTTCGGTGACTTTTGCACCTGGCATATTCATAATATGAGAGTCATCCCACTACTCTACATTAAGTGGCGCATCAGGAGAAAAGTTGTTGAGTTTATTTCACCACACCAAGCGAAAGCAAACACCGGTTTCTTTTCAATTTCTCAAAGCGATCCGTATGAAAAAACTTTGCTTCAGTCTGAGATGTCTTATAATTACACTTGGAAAACTGCAAGGCTTTCGCTACAAAAAAGGGGAACTTTGGGGCGCTTCATGTGAGCATGTTAGGAATGGAGTTGACCCACTATTCTTTGCTACTAGCCTGTGTGCCTGGTAGGTGGTAGGCTCGAGGTTTGAATCCCAGCTAAAAGCAAAAATGTTTTTCCATGTGTATCACCTTCGCGAGGAATTTTCAAGTCCTCCGATAGTAATTTCACTGCCAAGAAAAGTGCTATCTCGATTTCCCGTTCGAAATCAGCAAAAGATTGAAGGTCTCTTTCATTCCTCATTAGAAGTGCGTTAGGACCTTGGGCTCCGCGCCCTTTTGCGTCAATCTCTGTATTTGTTTATTTTAGCTGATGAAGCAAAGGATGGCTTATTTTTCCTGGACACCCGATTTGATTGGGAAAGCATTCCACTTTTTACTAAACCTAGCCACTGGTCGATATTGTGCGGTAGCAGTTTCTTCTTCCGGAAAAGCGGCCATATTATAAAAAAGTTGCCACATGCCTTCTTTGGCGTTGAAATTGGCCTTAAATCCTTAAACTACTGAAAATATAAAATGTCACACTGCCAGACACTCCGCAATGGCCAAAGTGTTAAGCATCAAAATCTAAGATAAGGGCGTCCAATACACAGAAACGCCCATTCGAAGCACTAACCAGACATTGAAAGATTTGCGCAATGACCCGCGATGTTTTGTAGGCAATGATTTGCTGTCCATCGATTTTCCTCATACCGCAGGGTCTACTGCTACCGATGAAATAAACGCTTTCCTGAAATCATCAAATTTATAGCGCTTGGGGCTGCCAGATTACAAAATGAAGGAGAAAGGAGGCCATAACATTTTTTTACATCGGGGAGGAGGTTTCGAGAAGAGAACGTGCTGAAGGTGTTTTCCATAACTTTCATATTTCTTCATATTCATATCCTATAATCCAGCAATTCCGATTTCAGAGCTTGAGTTGTTGATAATACAGTTCGCCTAGTCAGGGATTTTCTTGCCCTTGACTTGACACTCATAACTTCTCTCCCGGCATTCGTTTTACGTGCACTTCCTTTGCTTACCCGCATTAGAGCATCGTCACGTACTGAGCGACAAAATACGGCAGAATTAAGACAAAATCGGAAGCGTAGCGGCAGATCGATGTCAACTAGTTTTCAAATTTGTTTTAATTTTGCCTCTTTGCCGCTCAATATGTAGCCGTGCCTTTAAACTTTTTAGCTTAAAATTCAAGCTCAAGAAAATTTTTGTGTTTTGTAAGCATAAAATAATAAACTGACAGATCCACGGTAGCATGAAGTAAAATGCAGTTCACTAAGCGCCCACTTAATGAACTGCACCTGACTTCATGCGCATTTATCAGTTTAGATTAGACTTATATCAATTTTGAAAAAATATTTATACGCAAAATGTAACTCGTCTTGATTGTTTTGTTTTTTTTTTATATATTTTTAGTTATTAAGCGGAACATAGACTTTTAAAGAGGGAAAACATCAGCATTTCTTTAATGCAAAAAGGGATCTCTTTAAGGGAGACGTCTGGTATCCCTGAAGTAACCTCAACTGGCAGCAGACGTGGGAATGACATTGCCAATAATCCTGTTACTTTATAAAATTATATCTAGTTGTTTAAACTACTTCGCTTCGCAAACAGTGATTTCTCAAGAAAGATATAAAAATTATTGGTACACTAAACATTACATCCGATTATTCAATCCACAATAAGAATATTTATTTGATCGAAAACAACACTTATTTTTACACTGTTTAATGTGTTTTCATATCAAATAATTAAATTACCTCAACAATCACAACAATCTACTCACCAGCTAAAGCCAAAGTCAACAAATATTATTTTAGGTGCAAGAAGAGAGTCTTAATTTTACGAGGAAAAATATTCATCTGTTGAAAAACTACTAAAAAAAATTTATTACCAATTTGCCAGCTAAGTGAATGAAATTTTAACAAAGAGGTGTAGGTACCTACTTCCAATATAACCACAAATATTTCTATTTCAATATATCCCTCGTCGTTGTCTATGATCTCAGGTGGCAAGATGTTAGCGCCTACAAAATTATAATTTTAAATTGCCATAGTACACGAGTATAGGGGCATCCCTGCTGAGGATGGACTACTAAATAGTAACTCAAGTGAGTATTTGTTTATTTTGAAGTAATTGGATAAAATCATAAAGCAATAAATACATTGGCACAATGAAATTATTTATTTAGCCGAAATTTATTATGTCCAGCCATAGCGCCTCTCAGCCACTTATGGGTACCTCTCCAGGCAAGCTGACGGACGACTTTGAAATGTGATGGCAGAAAATGAAGAGAGAGAGAGATGAGGTTTATTTTTGTATGAACCAAATTGAGTCTTGCCCATTTCTAACATTCTCACACTAACTAAAGTAGAAACATTTTGGGAGGAACTTACTGTGTTAATAGCATGAGTATAAACACGTTAATGGCTTATTAGTAACACGAGTAATTGTAATTCATGATCATGAAATTGTAGAAGCAGAAGCAGGTTTTATAGAGCTGGTATATGTTCTCTCTGCTGTTTGTTGGTTTAAAATGTTAATTAATGTTGCTGCCAATTAGCAATGGCTATGGTATATGAAGAAAGACAGAATTTGTTGAACTTAGCAATGGGGATGAGGTGCACAGAGATCTGTTTTTGATCTTCAGATGCTATCAACAAATTCAAATTCGGTACAAAATTTTGGGTAGAAGTTGCTCCAAGCACTTACTGTCCTTTACGCTGTTTTCACTGTTTTCGACTGAACAAGTTGGATCAGTGTGGCAGTGGCACGGCGCTTGCTTGGATCTTGCACCAGAAGTTGCATTCGTCAACGATGGGAAACAGGATTTGCAGAAATTTCCGGAGCTTGCGAACTTCTTAGACACGTGGTATTCCTCGCGTCAAAAGTGATAGCAAGCAACCGTTCTTACTTTCATTTTTCGCTCGCAGCACATCTCCTGTACGATCAGTATAACGAGATTTACAAGGAGAAAATAAGGGAAAAACACCGAATTCTCAAAAAGAAAAAGAAGCAGCATGAGAAGCGCTCGTTTGCGGAAATTGAGAGATGCCATAACAGGAACGAGATTCGGAAGTTTTACCAAAAGGTAAAAAGATCCTGCCAGGGTGGCAAACCCCGAACTCAAGCCTGTAAAGATCAGCAGGGAGACATAGTTGTAGAGTCATAGTCGCTACTGAGCATCTGGAAAGATCACTTCTGCAGATTGCTTAACGGCGATGAGGAAACAAATTCCGCTGTCAGGCAGATTGCCCCATTCAGCTTGGACGATGTTCTCAGTATTTACAGAGAAGAGCTGTACAGAGCCATGTCTAGTTTCGGCATCCCTGCAAAACTCGTACTTGGAGAATTCACGCTGCTCCGTCAAGGTCAGTAAAGAACTCACCGAGGCCTTTGATGTCGAAAAAGGTTTTAGGCAAGGCGACAAACTGTCATGCGATTTCTTCAACATCATACTTGAAAAGATTGTAAGAAACTCAAAAGTCAACACCAGAGTAACAATCTTTCAAAAGTCTATACAATTACTCGCCTACGCAGACGATATTGACGTATTGGGAAGAAAAAAGCGTGATGTCATAGGTGCTTTTACGTCCCCATCTGTCATGCGATTGAAACAGAAGCTGCAAAAAATGGGTCTGATGGTTAATGAGAGCAAAACGAAGTATGTATATGCTATCATCAAACAAGGACACAGAACATCGACGAATTGGACAAAACGTCACAATAGACAGACATAACTTCGAGGTAGTACAGGACTTCGTCTACCTAGGATCCGGTAGACACGGACAACAACATCAGTGCGGAGATCAAACGGAGAATAACTACTGCCAACCGTTGCTTCTTTGGGTTAAGAAGGCATTTGAGAAACAAAACCCTCTTCAGAAAAACCAAGGTAACCCTGTTTAAGAACTTGATCATCCCAGTCCTGCTTTACGGCGCGGAAGCATGGACCTTATCGAAAGCGGATGAGGAAACCCTTGGTCGTTTCGAAAGAAAAATTCTCCGAATGATCTTTGGTCCCGTATGCGAAGACAATGTGTGGAGAAGAAGATACAACAACGAGCTGTACCGCGACATGGACATAGCCAGAAGAGTACGCAGCGCGAGGCTACGATGGTTGGGCCATGTAGGGCGGATGGACCCAAACGCTCTGGCTCGACGGGTTTTCGAAAGCACATTGCAGGGAAATCGCGGAAGGGGAAGACCTCGTTTAGTGGCGCAATCAAGTGGATGAAGATCTCAACCTACTTAGAGTGCAAAACTGGAGAGTGCTCGCCCGAAATCGAAGTCGTTACAGAAGGATGTTGGTTGTGGCCCAGGTTCACCCCGAACTGTAATGCCCACCTAAGTAAGTAAGTAAGTAACTCAGATGCTATCAACAAATTGAAATTCGGTACAAAATTTTAAGTAGAAGTTCATATAAATACTAACTCTCCTTTACACTGTTTTCGACTAAAAAAATTGCAAGTTTTCTACGTCAGTTTTTGAGAACACTGATAAATCCGTTTGACATGGTGCTTACTTGGTTCTTGCACCAGAAATTGGCTTCGTCCACGCAGAAGCTGTGGGAAGAAAAGATGAGAAACAGGAAAGATTTGACGAAATTCCCGGAGTTTTCGAACTTCTTAGACACGCGTTTTCGTACTTTTGAAGTTGTGGATGAACAGGAGATGTGCCTCGCTTTGAAAGCAGCCGTTCTTGGTTTCACGCACATCTCCCGTTGGTTCACAACAAGTTTCCCATCTTTTCTCCCACAGCTTCTGTGATGGAAACTCTGGCACAGGAACCAAATAAGCACCATGTCCATGTCCAACTGATCCACCGCAACATTCATGTTCTCCACCGCTGACATACAAGTTGGTATTAGAATTGATAAACCTTGACAAGTTGATGTGCGTCAAACTATTAAAAATTTCCTAAAAATGAATGTATTGAGTTTTCGGTTCTTTGCAATTTCGAAAATGATCATTGAAATGTGTTCAGAGCAGTAACCTGTCCCCAATTTTGTCATTTGCCTTTATTAACCCCAAGTCTCCGAAAACCCCTTTGGTCTTCACCTCTTCGGAAGTTTTCGAAAAGTTTTAATTATTTTTCTCCATAATCACTATGAAGCATGTGAACTGGCCACCTTGGGAATCAATTTGTTGATCGTAATTCAAACCGATATGTTCAATTAGTTTATTTGTTAGGACTTTCCACTCGTATAAGCTGCAAGCTTTTCTTATTCAAAAAGAAAGACAAAAAATAAACAAATCAACTTTAACAATAAAACCTTCTCTGCTGACATTTATGTCATCGAGCAGGCCCTTAAAATAAAGAATTATAGTCGATGACAAGTCATAAAATTCGACTTGTTTTTGTGACAACTTTTCTTTCATGTCCCAAGTCCTACACTATACCAATTCACTTAAGCACCGCTTGTTGTTGTGCCTTTTGGATGCGCGTAATAATTCTGAGAGAGATTCTTCTGTTGCTCGAGAGAGGGAGGAACTCGGCCCGTCCGTCGGTACACTCCACTGAACTGATGATCACCACCCAACTATCCTCGGATATGTGTTGGATAATGATCACAATATTGTATACAAACAATTCCCTCAGGGCAGCCTCGGACACCGATGCGATGATGATGATGATGACGATACGAGGACTGGGGGAAGAGATTCTGTCTCCCATCACCATCATTGGAAATTGTTGGCACATATTTCCGAGCCAGACACTGCGGCGTCGTTTGTGGAGCTAGCTGTCTAAGTGTACGCGCATTGTGCAGGTCCAAAGTCTGTGTTGATGGTCACTTTATGGGCTGCTAGATTTTTCCTTTCGTTTTCTGTATCGATTCTCGATTCTCGTTTTCTGTACCTTGTTCTCGTGTGTTTCTTCTTAAACATAGCATTTATGTGTTTAGTTTTATGTGCGTTTTTGTTTTTGGTTTTCTTCGTGTGTCATTATGGACTATCATCATCATCATCTCGTCGGCCATTATCCCATCTGAGTTTTGTTATGTGTGACATTGTCAGTAGTAGAGGCCAGAGGGACTTTGAATAATTTCATTTCGTCCACTTGGAATTTCAATAAATTATTATTAGTCGTCGAATTGAATCGACCCAATCCGGGTACGGGGACCACAGATAGTTCTTATGGAATGCCAAAAGGGTAGGTAATAATTTTCGGAAAATTCAAAAGGACATTTTGAGTGAGCTAACAAGCTATCTCCAGGTGCATTGTGTTGGGCGATGTGTTGATACATATCGTGGGAATGATCAAAACCCAAATGCATATAGTTACAGCCATTGTCTCAGTCTGTGGCATGAGAGTGCTGCTGAAAATCGTTGCATGGATGCGAGATGAAAGATTGGAATTCAATTGAATTGATTGCAAAGCAACAACTTGAGTTGAATTTCTCAGTAAAAATTTTATTAGTAAAAAGTAGGCCTTTTTTTAGACTTAATATTTTCAGGTTTTCAAGAAAACGTCTGGCGATCAAAGAATCCCCATTATCGGGGTATTTCGGTTCAGTCAATGGGTTATGGGGTTTGTAAGGTCAATTTTCATCATTTCACAGCATAAAGGTCCAAATTTTGCAAAATGAAAATCGAAGATAACAGATGAAAAGTGACAGATGACAGATGAGATATGACAGATGACAGATGACAGATGACAGGTGATAGATGACAGATGATAGATGACAGATGAGAGATCACAGATGACATATGATAAATGCTCGCATTCAACGCACCGGGAGTACGAAAAATATTATCAGTTTTCGTCGCTCTTATTGGTCAAAAGTATAGTACAAGAAGTTTCAGCTGACATTAAAATGAAGTCAGATGTTTCAGTTTTCGAATATAGGTATGTAGATTTTCAGACGAAAAAAAATTCTGAAGATAAGATTTAGTTGTCAAAACAAGGAAAATTTGCATTCATGAACTGACAGAAGGGTTTCGAAGTTTCGTAGCTGCATTGAATGCGAGCAATGACAAGTGACTGGTGACAAATGACAGATGACAGGTGATGTAAGTATAGCATAAGAAAGTAAAACATAACAACTGGGAGCAGTACCACAAGGCGCATTTAAGGTTTTCACCTCAGACGTCTTAGGTTAGGTTAGTTTGCATGGGGGGTGCAGCCACAAGTGACAGCACCTCACTCGGATCTCAAGGATCCATTGTGCTCCCCGGGAAAATCAGAGGATGAGGAGATGGGAGGATTGGAGAGGTGGGGCTGGTAATTGGTTTATTGGGGTAGGGAACACCCACTGAACCATTTGGAGCCCTGAGTAAATTTCAGGACGTTGCTCAATGGGAGATTAGAGATGTCGCCCAGTTCGTCGAAGAAGTATTCTCCTAGGGTTTTTTTCCGAGTGTGGGCCAAACTAGGGCACTCACAGAGGAAGTGGAATGATCCTTCCTTTGCCTCCTCATCTTGGTATTCGTCGGATGTGCTAATGCCCATTCTCATCATGTGGGTACCCAACGAGTTGTGGCCCGTGAGAATGCTAATCAACAGAGAGATTAGAAATTCGGTTTTTTTCTTGGAAATATCTGGCCAAAGGTTTCCGGAGACTCGGCATGTTTCTAAAGATGACCACCTGTCATTGGCGGTTTTTAGAAAATTGTGTTTGATTCTGTTTTTTTCTTGCTCTAGTGGCTTTAGAATTGAGGTGTTCGCTTCGTTGGATTCGAGTGCTGACCCGATTTCAGCCAGCTTATCCGCCATTTCATTCCCGATTGTCACGATGTCCTGGATCCCAGGTTTAACTAACTGTGTTTGTTTCGCTGAACAGTTTTAGGTTACTGCGACAGCTGTCTACTAGTCTGGATTTTGTGATAATGGATGAGATAGCTTTAATGGCCGCCTGACTGTCTATGAAGAAGTCAATATCAGACGTCTTAAGCAATGCTAAAATCGACAGCTGCCCATATTTTTCTCATGGTAAACCAAAAAATGTCTGATGATTGTTCGAAAACAGTTTTTTTTTAGTGCGTACAGTTACTAGGACTTAATAAATGGTGGAATATTTCGCTGTTTGCATGCTCAAATAGCAATACTTTGGTCGTCTTAGCAGTACGGCAGAGTTTCATTGGTGAAGTATGTCTAGATATCACCTGTGGACATTTGACTAAGAAAGCCGTACTGTTGGTCATTGAGAAGCTTTCGTCCTTGAAGACATTTCATGATTTGACGGTTTATCAACGAGAATAGCCAAGAAGAAAAGAATAGATAGAAGAGCTTACGCAGTGGTTTTACCGGCATAAAAAAACACCTCTGCAAAACAACGGCGGGGATACTATCTGGACCAGCGCATTCAAGTTCATTATTGAATTAAAAGACTCAAACTCAAGTGGAGCTATTGGCTTGTAGTTCGGAACATGAAGCTGAGCTGTCAAAAGCGTAATAGTATGTCTTTAATAATCTTTTAGCCCTCAAAATTGTTCTCTCTTTCGAAACACTTCTCGATGTAGGCTCAAAATAAAAAGCAAGAGATGGAGCGCAGCCAACTTTGAGTAATTCTCAAATCCTCCGACAGTAATTACACTGCCATGAAAGATACTTTCTCACTTAGCCTTTCAGAATCGACATATATTGTAGGCCCCTGCATTCCCAAAATATATGGGCGATAGGAATGGACAAGCCCTTGACGCTCTTAGACCTCTGATGTGGCATGTATGTTTGAGACAATTCTTAAGTAATGCAAGTCATGCGTGGTCTAAAGTCTCTTGCGAAATCGCTTAATGCCATCACACTTATACTACAAGTGCCACACAGGCGCAAGTGACCATTGACAGACAAATGACACATTTTATATTTAAGTTCGTTCGTTGAACCCCTGGAGTCGCCCTGTGGTCGCCACAAAACAATTTTTGAGAAACCTTAACTCGCCTTGAATGTCAAACTGAGTGTTTTTTGAGCCTGGGTTTAACCTGGGTATGACCTCAACTCATCCTCTGCTGGGGCGAGTTGAGGCTTGAGGGCTGTCAAATGGCATGTATTTTCATTCAAATGACAGGGATGTGTGGTGATTTTGTGGCTTAGCATTTTTTGAGGAATGGAAAACCAAGTTTTTTTTGACAACTCATATGGTTGCCGAAGAAACATGGGTCAACCCTGGCCCTGGGTAACGTTCAACAGATGAACCTTTTATTTAGACGACCGAAAACAAATGACAGATGACTGAATACCGATGACAGATCAAGCATTAGACAGTTCTATTTCAGTGCAAAATATTTTGACCGTGCTGTGTAATAAAAAACAGAGTACTGAACACTTTCAGTTCCGGTAACGTCACGTTATTCGGTTTGTATTTAGTGCTCTGTTGAGAAGGAAGAAAAATACGATTCCTGTATTCGATGCTAACGCAAGCAAAACTCGCACACAGCTAGTTCTAAGCTGGCATCTTTCCGTTTAAACGCTTTTGTTTCTTAGTTGGAAGCAGCTGATTGGTTAAATAGTTAAACTCTTTGAATCTATTTTATTGACTCTTAAATCTAGTGATTTTCCTTAACTCATTTTAACAGAATAAAGCAGAAGCGTATAGTGTGCAGTTCTGAAATCATCATCACTATCAGTTTTCTCCCATCTCCCTACAACTGCACTCTCTTACATCGCGATTTCTTATACCAAAAACTTGATTTCCAAAACTCATATCCATAACTCCAATAAAACATCTCACAAAATACAAACAATCGAATTAAAAAAAAAATATTGATCATCCCGCCCCTCCAAATCACCAAAAGCCACAAATCTGACCACCACCGTCTACTTACCCTCATATATATCACGTTTTGTCACTTTTAGTCAATTTTCGTTTCGGCTGTGTCTCTTCTCGCACTTCTGTATTCCGTAAGCCGTTGTCGTGTCACAACCTTTTTTGTGTGCCTTAAACGGAACCCGTTTTATATATTTTATTGAGAGGCTCACACACATGGTCGGTCGGTCGTCGGATGTCCAAGTCCGATGAACGCTATCCCGAGAGAAGAGGATCGAATTCACTGCCTTTCCATCTTTCCACTTCATAACGAGTATAATTTCAAACATTTCCGAACATTATCATAAATTTTGACTCTCAAATGTTTGTTGATTTTTCAAAAATTTATGTTTCATACAAATGTGTATAAATGGGATCCCCAAAAAGTCAGGACAGGAGAACAAAGCGAGAAAGAGGAATGGACAATGCTTCGGTTTCTTTTGTGGCTCCTTATACCCATTGATGGGACATTAATAATTTCCAAAATTTGACCGAGGGTCTGTTGACTTTTTTATTGTATTTATTTCTTGTCTTGTTTTTTTTTCTCTTCAGTTTTTTTGATTGTCCAAGATTCATTGATCCGGCAGAGGTGTAGATTATTAAAGGTACCCTCAAAAAAAAAGGACTGAAATCAAAACAGAGTAGAGAAATAAAACATTGATAGAGATACAGGCATCAGGCATCAGGCAATCATCGTCATATCTTTGCTCGATTGCCTATAACTCCTCTGACTGCTGGACTGAGAGCTGAAGATTTTTAGAAACGATTTCGTAAAACGAATCCATTTGAATATTTTACACACAAACAAAAAATTGAAACCATAACGAAAAATTAAAAGCAAAAGTAAAACAAAACTCTAGGTAGGATGACAAAGTAAATTTATCACATCACAAGAAAAAAAAAAGGAGAAGAAATTCCATTCGAGAAATTATGCTCTCAATTAAGATAGGCATGGTTAAATGCATCTAATGCTTGAGGTTGAGTGTTCTGAACTCTTATCTCTTCAAACGATTTTGATATTCTTTGAATTTAATAAAAATAAATAATTTAAAGACTCAGTAGGTTAAGGTAAAAACTGTCATAGAAAAGAGAAGAAATGGATGGGCACGTTAATGAAGACATCTGAGATTATTTTAATTTACTGGAGGTGTTTATCTCTTGTTTTAAATTTATTGGAACTTCAGCGAGAAAATATGTTTTTAGGAGCTTTGATTTTAATAAATTAGTAGTAAAAATAATAGTTTGTGACTTGGACAAATGCACTTACCTAATGAACATGAGTGCCAGAGCTCTTGCTGCTGGTTTTGAAGTATTTCTGGCAAATCGATGTTTTTCGTCTGTGAGGGCCATATGAGTATATTCTCTCAATAACTCCTGTGTCCGAAGAGACGTGTCACTTTGCTTCAAGAGGTTGGGAAGCGAATTAACTCCGAGACTCTGCTTCACTGCGTAGCTTATTCCTGTAGTTTTCGATTTTCTCGATCAAAGTCCTTTTATGTTGGATTTGAATTTGACTTGAAGCCATAATGGGCATCTTTGAAATATTGATCTCATTTACTTGACAACACCAACATCTCCTTATTTTTTTCTGTGTCTTAATTGACTTTTGAGATACCCCCACTGATTCGTCTAATAGCACGCCAAGGAGCACCCTAATAATACAAATTTATCCTCGTCAATTGCAAGTGAATCCCTAGTGGATTTCGATATAAAGCTCACACATACACATATTAATAATTCCTTTTCATTTTCAAAGATGCACACACATTGTTTTTGTGATGTAACAGTAAGATGTGATCCGAGCAAATCGACATTTGATTGAGTTCACCGACATAAAGTGATATGGTGTTTTACTTTTTTTTTTCGTATCTAGAGTTGGGGTCTGCTGATGATGGACAAGTAACAGTATGGTTCACCCTCTATCGTGTAATTCCTCCCCTGGGAGATTACATCAATACTATCAACTGTATACAGGAACAGGCTACACTAGATACAATAAAATCATTTTTAGTTATTAGCTGAAATCATGAAAAGTTTTTTTTGTTCTTTGTTCTGATGTTTCGCATTGTTTCACTTGGGTTCGGGGTCATTATCTATCAGTTGCAGACCTTAATTCCAGAAGAGATTAAGTACATCGAGGGATCTGATGTCATGGATGAGGGAGGTGGTCAAATTTGGCTTTAAATCTGAAACAAAAGAAATGGATAAGTGTAAGTGGCAGGGATAGATAGTTTCGTATTTATATCTTAATTGGATATTCTTGTGCATTTGGAAATGGAATCTTAGTGTTGATGATATCGATTTGTTTTGAATGACATTTCTTGGCATATGCTCTTTCGTTTACAAAAACCAACGTATGCTGTAATTTCTACTTCGATATAAAATAGTAGGTACTTGGAAGGGGGTTGGTATCGAAATCCTGAATTGCGAAATCCTGAAAAGCCAAATTTGGTGCGAAAGTCCCGGATTGCCAAAAAAATCGAATTTCACAATCCTGAACAACAATATATGAGTTTTTTATCCTTTTGGTATTACCCTTTTTGGCATTTATAAGCACACACGTGAATTCGGGATTTTTTCGCGGTTTCGGAGTTCGGAATTTGTATTTTCGCATTCGGGATCATGGCGATTTGAGACTTTACAGCTGTGCAATGTTCCCTTTAAAAAGCGCAAAAAAAAATTAGTTCATGTACCTACCTACATAAAAAAGTTGCTAGGACGGTAACAATAACTTTTTCATGAACTGCTTCATTACTTTAGTGTCGTTTAGTGACTGTTGAGAGGCGACTAGATAAAAAAATTTTCTTTGTAATAAAACCAACCCAACTGAAAAAACCGATAAGGAATCTAGAAAGATCTTCAAAAGTCAAATTCAAGCTACCAAATTTTGGCATAACCAAAGATAAGACCAAAAAAAAAAAACGGTTTCCCTTCGGTTCTACCTACTACTGGGACTGGCCCTTTGCACGACCTAAATTGAGTTATTGGAATTCATCATACGAGATGCAACTCGAGTTGGTTCGTTTAAAATGAAAACACTAGTAAACAATCGGTAATGAGCTCATTTCAATCATTTGCGTTGAAAATCCAATAATGTGGCCAGAGTTCGAGCAAATTTATTGATTTTTTCATTGATGAAAAGTTAAAATAATTTTATTCTTTGATCACATATACTCGTAAGTCGTAACTAGCAGTTGAAAAATTTCAAATTATTTTAGTTTTGCATTTCAAGCAACAGAGACAGAACTAATATAATAGTAGCTTAAGACTCGCGTGAAGTCTTGCAACACAAATGGCTCGTGCTAGCTCGTGTTGGGTGTTCAAAAAAAAGTGACTATTTTTTTTCTCGAAACATTTCGATTTTTACCTTCGAGGAAGTGTAAAAACAAGCTTGTTGAAATTTGAGCTCGAAATATTCATATTCAGAGATCATGAGACAACGTGAAGCACTCTTTTACAAGCTCTACAAAATCGGTGTATCAAGCAAAACTGTACAAATCCTGCGAGCTCTGTATGAGAACAATGTTGCGTATGTTTGGGATGGAGATCTAATCTCTGAGGAATTCAAAACGTCAATGGGTATTAAACAAGGCTGTATCCTAAGTGCACTGCTTTTCATTATATACATTAATGATATAACCGAGGATGTTAAAAGTGGAATTAAGTTCTATGATGTAACAATTCCTGCACTGATGTATGCAGATGATATTGTCTTTTTGTGTGATACTATCCAAGGTATGCAGTTAATGATAAACCGACTTAGCGCATACTGTAAACGTTGAAACTTTACTGTTAACCTGCAAAAATCCAAAATGATGATATTTAGAAATGCAGGAGGTCGCCATTCACGGTTGGAAAAATGGAAACTGGACGGTGAAGAAATTGAAATTGTACCCAGATACAAATATCTTGGCATTCTAATATCATAGTCCTTAAGTTTAAAGCCGCACTTTGTCGGAAAACTATCTGATGGTAAGAGAGCTATCTCCGCAATTTGGGAACGTTGTTTCAAAAACAATTATATTTTTTTTTATTTATTTATTTAACTATAACTACAGATACACAATTGTTCACAGTTATTTTGCATAAGAATAATTAAAAGATTATAATTAATGCGTAAGGCGATTATAAAGTAATAATTCCTTTTTGAATTTATAAGAACTGAGATTAAAGTCCACAAAAGAAGTATAAGTATTAAATTGTTTACATAATTGAGAAAAAGGTTTATTATTCAAATAATTTAATGTTGATTCATTAGTTCGCAAAATCTTAAAATTTCGACTTTGCCGAAGTGGCACATTTATTTTTAGTAACGAAAGCAGATGAGGTGAACTTATTTCACCCTTCAAAAGTTTGAATATAAAGGTGGCGTTAAGTGATGACCTCCTGTCCTCAAGGGTATTAAGACCAATCAGCATAAGTCTCGAGCGATATGGAGGAAGATGAAGACGATTATCCCAGTTAAGATGACGCAGAGCAAATATGAGAAACTGTTTTTGAACGGATTCAATTCGAGCAATGTGACAAGCATAATACGGGCACCACACTTGACATCCATATTAAAAGACCGAACGAACCAGCCCAATGCTTAAGCTTTTTGTGACATATGGGTCACTGAACTCTTTAGACCAACGTTTAATCATTCCCAGACGAATCGAAGCTTTTGCAGTTATGGAATCGATATGCATTCTGAAGTCAAGTTTCGGATCAAATATAACTCCCAAATCAACAAAATAATTTACTCTTTCCAGCTTCCAGTTACTTATAAAGTAATCGTTTTTGAAAGTATTCTTTATTCTAGCAAATGTCATTACTTTGCATTTCTTAGAGTTCAGTGTGAGACTGTTGTTATTGCACCGTTGAAGTAAATGATCGATATCAGATTGCAGTTGAATGTGATCAGCATTATTTTTGTATGAAAACGAGATTTTCGCATCGTCAGCATATAGATGTATCACAGTATCTTACCACAGAGGGTAGATCATTAATAAATATCACAAATAATAGTGGACCCAGGTGGCTTCCTTGTGGAACCCTGGATTTAACTTCTATTGCGCAGGAAACTTGAGATTTGAACTTAACATATTGAGTGCGATATGATAAGTAACTTTCAATCCACTGAACAAGTTTTGGAGACCAACCGAAATTTTAAAGTTTTTTAACTAGCAGCTGGTGATTAAGTTGGTCAAAAGCTTTCGAAAAATCAGTGTATACCACATCCGTTTGAAGTCCATTCATAAATCCTTTTGTATATCACCGAGTGCAAAACAAACTCTGTTCTATTCGACTGCAGCTGCAATAATGCTCTACGGAGCCCAGATATGGGGCTACAAAAGTTACGATGAGGTCGAAAAATTTCTGCGCTACTTCTTGAAGAAAACATTTCGGCTACCAAAAAATACTCCTAACTATATGCTATATATTGAAACTGGAACTCCACCAATGCGCCTATACATTCTTAAAATGCACTTCAATTATGTATATCTTAAAAGTAATAGAGATGAATGAATCCAGAATACCAAAAGTAGTACTAATGAAATCAAGTAAAAGTATTTGCGAAGAATGGCAGAAAGTAGCTTCCGAATGTGGTATGAATCTGACAGTGAATGTTAACGAACAACCTAAACTTTTAAAAGAGAAAATTCAAGACAATATTGGAGAACCTTGGCAGACATACATAGATATGTCTTCTTCTTCTTTGCATTTCCGGCGTTACGAGTAGTGATCTTGAAGCGATCACAACTCTCCCACTTTTCTGCTTCACACTAGTGATCCGCCTGTGGGGTACGCCGCGTTGACCTCAGAAAGCGTCGGCAAGCCTCCCGGTTTTGGATTGTTCCATGTCTGAGGTCAACCAAATGCTGCTGTTTTTTGCATTTGCTTGTACCAGGAGTGTTTTGGCCTGCCTTTTCTTTTTCGTCGCGAATTTGTTGAAACGTTGTACGATATTGCCTTTTGGACGGGGTTCTGAGGATCTCTCCTTTGAACATGACAATACCAACTGAGCCGGTCGTGCTGAATTTTGTCCAAGATGGTACTTTTGACATGAAGGCTTCCACGGATCTTAGTACTTCTAATTCGATCAAGCTTTGTTACTTCTGCTGTCATCCGAAGCATCTTCATTTCGGCTGCCGTCAATTTGCTCTCATACTTTTTGTACATTGTCCAACATTGTGAACCGTATGTCAGAGCTGGACGGACAACTGCTGTGTAGAGTCTTCCCTTCAGCTTAGGGGGCATTTTTCGATCACAGAAGATAGCGGAGTTTTCTCGCCACTTCATCCACCCTACGCTTACTCGATGATTGATGTCGTCATCACAAGTTGCTTGCTATTGATCATAGATCCCAGATATTTAAACTTTTCACACTTGGGAAGCACATTTCCATTCAAATAAATGTCTGGAATAGGCTTGTCTGGATCAGAAAAAGGGCAGCACAGGTATTCAGTCTTTTTAGCGCTAATACGGTACTCATTTCCTTCCAGAACATTAATCCAAACGTCAAGTGCTCGTTGCAGGGATGTAGGATCCTCGCTTATGATGGCTCCATCGTCAGCAAAGAATAATTGTTGTACTTTACTGTCCGTTACTTTTCCTTCGAGCAAATAATCCAGAACAGCAATAAAGAGCAGTGGACTCAAGACACTTCCCTGATGTACACCTACTGTTATTTGGAATTCTTCGGTGACTCCAGCTGGGCATCTCACTTTTGTAACTGCTCCCTCGTACATGTCCATAATTATTCGCACATAGGCTTCAGGAACTCCTCGGTGTCTGAGGGCCACCCATATCAGGTCTCGCGGTTGTCGATCGAATGCTTTTTCGAAGTCAACCAACACAATATGCAAATCCTCAAAGGCATCTCGGTGTTTTTCCATAATGATCCTTATACTTTGGATTGCGTCTGTAGTTGACTTACCCGCGACAAACCCGCATTGGTCATCAGACAGCCTTATTATTTTCCGCAGTCGGCTATCCAAAACCCGCTCAACGATCTTCATAGTGTGGGACATCAACTTGATCGAACGATAGTTGTCACAGCTTCTGGTATCTCCCTTTCCCTTGTACATTGGAAACATACATAGATATGTATGACCAATATATTGAAGAAGTCAAATCATCACTATTTAGGAACTATTATTCCAATCTAAATCACTTTCTAAATACTAAAACTTATTTCCTCGATAGCTACTCAACCGAAAAAATAAGTAATATCTTCAGAATGAGAGGCGAAATTGTCCATTTGAATTATATACCTCACCGGTCTGATTTACCAATACTTTGTGACCTCTGCAATATGAAACAGAGAGAGGATGTCTTGCATTTTCTTGGTATTTGCCCAATTTTAAAAGAATTTAGATAATCAATGTTTTTGAAAATGTGTCTTAGAGGAGAATGAAGTTCTACGTATCTTAAATGGAAAAATAGGATGGGATATCTTATATGATTACTCAGTGGCAGTTACAGAAAACTAATAGTAGATGGAGATTTTTAGATTTTTTAATTCGAAATTAACTTTATACTTTGTCAACCTGGTAGACGGCCAAAGGCCAAACCCAATATGACTTTAGATTAAGCTTTAAATTGTAAAAAAAATGTATTGAAATAAAAGTCAACTAACTAACTAACTAACTGCAAGTTCTGTGATTGAAATGCAAGGTTAAAATAATTTTATTTTTAGTCGCAGAGCTTGCAGTTAGAAACATAATGACTTGAAATTCGCGTCCGAATAAAATAAATTTATTTTAACTTTGCATTTCTATGACAAAACTATAATAAAATCTTCAACATCGCGCGAACTCTGGCAACGCCAGGAGATTTTCAACTGAAACGACTTTAATTTGGTCTCTTTGAGAGGTTTCTCAAAAATGCAGTGTAATATCCCCCTGTGGATGATACCAACCTGAATTTACTCCCCAGAGAAAAAGGAGGGCCATATTACCTAGAGATTGCACTAAACCGGCACTTTCCCTTGCTGTCGCAATCAAGAATTTCTAAGAGAAAATCAAAGTTATTAGATTGAGATAAATCGAGTAGACTGGTTCGTGAAGCAGTTGGACAAATCAGCCCAAAGTTCTGTAGCTTCTTTATGTAAAAAAACCTTTGCAACGATGTCATACCTTAATGTTAAACATAACATTTTTTTTAAAGAGAAGGTTTAAGCTATAATCTGGAGCACTCAGACATAATTTCCGGTCCAGTGTACTACCAGGGTAGCAGCCTTTCTTTTTTTTGTGGTGCAGTAGATGGAAAATAAGGTATTAGTCATTTCACATATATAACCTGAAAGGCGGCATTAAAATGAAACTAAGAGGCTGAAAGAAAAGCAGATGCACAGAGCGGGATTTGAAATTATGCGTTGGCCTATCTACTGAACACTCTACCACTGCACCACGTCCGCCCTCTTGACATGCCTTTAAATTTAATAGGAAGATATAGAAGTGTGTCCTTCCACTTGTTGAAAAGAATAATTTTTTGTTATTCTCGATTTTAGTGAAGTTTTCGAATTTGATTGAAATTGCTTCTTTTAGCTAAATACTTCATCTAGAGCTTATCAAATTTCTGTTATCTTTTCTCAGTGACTGTTAATCATTGAGTGTTCATCTGTCTGTTTATAAACAGCGTTTCTATAATATTTTCACTCTTCTTATTGCCACTACACGATCTTTATTTGCTTTATTTGTATTTTTGTAATGGAATCCGGCAACTCTGTTATCTACCGCTTCCAGATGTTCAAATTAGTGGAAACTCTACACACAAATTATTATTAGCCAATGACAATACAATAATTTTATGACTTGGCCCCGATCAGTATCTCCATGAAATAATGGATTAGAAAAATGTAGAATAAAAGTGTTGAAAATAAAAAAATAAATAAATAGGGTGGCGCTACAGAGCAAGGAGCCCCTGGGCCTAGCGCATTTCTCACAACCATGCCTTGTGGGGGAATGGAGGAGACCTACAATTTTCTGCCGGTTCCGAACGGCTAATCGAGAAAGCGCTTTTCATGGCAATGAATAGGTACTAACGGAGGACTTGCCAATTCCTCGCGAAAGGCGATACCCGTGGAAAAAACATTTTTGATATCATTTTTTCAAAAATAAAAGTGTTAGCATCGCTAAAATGTAGGATGCGTAATCGCACAACGTTTAAATTTCTACTTCCGCGCTTTAGTTCTTATGAAGATCACCAGTCATCATTTGTCTGCTTTTTTTGCTTTTGTTCATCCATAAAACTATATCAACTTGCTGTTACTGTTCTGTAATAGTTAGAAGCGTCGGGCAATGACGCTGTTTTAGGAGGTGGGGGTTCAATGCCATTTTTAGCAATATCCAAATTATTTTCAAAGAAATCACTTATCTGCCTCACAATAGTAATCCACCCGTGGGGAACGCCGAGTACTTTCTATACCTACTTCTTAATTAATACTGCCTCAAAAGCGTGTCTGTGTTTTTTCTAATTACCTAGCAGCAACTTATGGTTTATGAACAGCGTTCCCCACCCATGACTTATTAAAATAAAAATATTTGTGGCTTCCTTCAAAATGGCTTCCTTCAAAATGGCTTCCTTTCCTTCAAAATATCTCAGCTCAATAAGTGCAACCAAATCTTAGTTTCCCCTCATCCAATATAAAAGCAACCAGTTTCTTTGCCCTAAAAGTCTCCATTTCGTCTGAAGATAGTGAATATAGAGATGCCCAACAGTCTATTCCATTCGATTTCGTAGCCATCCTCTGTCAAAATCAGATAAGAATGTTGAGAGAACCAAAGCCATTAAATTAAGTTCCCTTTTCCATTCATAAGTTATAAGCTAGAGTCTAGAGACAACTTGTTCTTTTTTCTCCTTCCTAGCATATGCTTTTCTTGAATGGGATACAACCAAAAATTCCATTCACAGCACAAACAACCAAAATTATGAATAAAGAATGATAGCAGTTAAGAATGTGACATCCACCTCTCGATAACCATCTTCTCCTGGTGGTTATACGCTCACAATATCCATACCTTCCTTCATTCATGTTATGAACACAAATATTTTGTATTTTGTGTTTTTCTTTTATTTTTAAGAAACAAAAAAATTTACAAATAACGTCCACATTTCCAACGAGAACATTCAAATAGTAAACAAGTTTGTGTCAATTAATTGTTTGTTCTGTTTCCTCTTTTTTCAAAATACACTACACATCTTCTTGTGGATTTTGAGAGAAACACCCAATTTACACATACAGCATCAGCCGGGTAATAATCAGAAATGAAAGATCAAAAATTAACGACTTCAACGAAAAATATTCATAATGAGGCACTTTTATTTTTTCACCTTTGCTCGTTAATAATTTTGAATCAGTTTCGTTCTGTTTTAGTTTCAGAGAGTATCTGCGTTTATGGTCGCGAAGACTCCTTTTTTTCTGTGCTATCTGCGATGAGTCCCTATGCAACAACAAAAACAAGTTCTTAATGCCGCCGAGGTATATCCTGTCGGATGATATACTTGCTGGCGAAAACTAAAACACAGAGCAAATGTGAAATCGTGTCACTGTTTAAAAAATATGCCAATGGACACAACAAAAAACGAAACACAAAAAAAAAAACGTAATAATAAAACAAGGAAAAGATCTCGGTGTCTCCAAAGCTGTATCCGGGGGCTTGGTCGCGTCAGCAGAGCATATATAGCAGCCTCACTTGGGAACTTGGGATATCTGGTGAAGCCTACGTCCATGTGCAGGCATCACAGATGAATTATTGGCGTTTTAGCCAATATTCATTTGCTGATTTTATTTTAGCGCTTTTTTTCTCATACCTTCGTTTTGCTTTTGAAAACAAAAGAAAAAATAAAGTTGAGGTGTCTGTCTCATCCGCTTGTGCTGGTTTATCGACTTTTTGGTGGTGGCCGACCCTGTTTCATCGTTTTTATCTTTTCAATGTGGTCTTACAGTCCTCTTAATGATTTTAAATTGCCTCCTTTATAATATTTAATAGCTTCTTTGGGATGCATCCATGTAGAGGAATATGCGACAGCCCAGATGTGGTGACATTAACATGAGATTGAGCGAATTACTTTTGGACCATGTTCGATATGACAGGATTATTGGTGAGATAAATTTGAGTTTTTACTCGTTGTACCTAAGTTTGCGACGATATTGTAGGAAGCTTGAACATGTACTCGTGGATTTGAACATAAAAATTGGTTTCTGTGTTTCAGAAACGATCGTGTCAATCGCTTGTTGGGAAATTTTATGGGAATGAACTGATGATACAACTAAACAAAAACGTTTGCCTCGATGACGTCATGTGCCACAAGAATCAATAAACATTTGGACTTATTGGCGCCTAATTTATTTGATCGCAAGGTCTCTCCCATAAAGACAAATAGGTTAACTAATTTCACAAGAAACACTTCATCAAGCGAAATGTTAAACCGCAACAATCGAATCTATGAACTTTGTCTTCTCAGTTTGTGTCATCGCGGAGTAATAAATTGATTAGCAAGCAGAATACATTAAAAATGCGCATGTCCTCTTTCTGCCTCTTCTGAAAGCAAAATTAGTCAATTTTCGATTGATTTCTTGTTTGCAAAAAAGGAGAGCCCTTCATCAAGGAACTTCAAAAATATGACAATCCATAAATTGTTAATTGAGAAGCAGTTGCCTTTTTTTTTTTTTTATTATTTTCTTTGTTGTGCTTATGACATCGTCAATGTCGGGATCTTTCAAAAGACCACCCAATATGTCGCCAAGGAGATATTAATGAATTGCCTCTTAAGGACTTTTAGTCTGGACCTCCTCTTGTCCGTTGATGGCCGAATTATTTATTCTTTTTGGTAATCGAATTTGAAAAGAAGTTATGATGAACGTTTCTGTCAAGTCTTGATAACTTGAAAATGAGTTATGTATGATGATATGAAACAAAAAAAGTTTCCTGCGAATAATTTAACTTGTTGACTTTTTCCAACTTCTGTTTTTATTCAACATTTTTGTTCCTGTTTCGAATTTTTAATCAGACATCGAAGAGCTTACGAAGAGCGATTGGGTTTTTTTTTATAATTTTATGTAATAAGTGAGTAATGTTGTTTTTGCATTAGGCCTGGAAACTTTATGTCCCGCTACGTTCAAATTCAAATGATTATGTATTTAGAGTATCTCTTTGCTTTTAAATACAATCCTTAATTGTAGGGTGATCCCGGATTTCCACTTTTTTTATGATGTGTAAAGACAAACTACACAGTTTTTAAAAGTATAAAAGATAGCAATCCAAAATAACAAAACGATTATTGAGATGAGAACACGAAAATGTGGACCACAAAAAGCTGGCTGACTGTCTTAATTACAATAGGACTGCCATATATCCTAAAGTTGACAAAGAATTTTTTGAAATGTCTTGAGTCCGAAATCGAGGTCGTAATCGAAAGATGTTGGTTGAGGTTCAGGTTCGGACCAGACAAAGACTTCGATAAAATTGAAATGTGTCAATTCATAGACAACATATATGATTTGGTTGGAGACTTTCCTGTTATTCATCAGCTGTCGCAAAATATTCCAAAAAAGACCCAACCGTCAGTCGAGTAGCTTACTACATCCAAAATGGAAGGCCAAATAATTTATCAAGCAGCGAAAATAATTTGATTCCTTTTTTTAGGCGAAGGTTAAGCTATGTACATATATGTACTGACATTGTTTTATTGCAGACAGACCACACCAGAGTCGTCATCCCGCACAGTCTTCAGTCTCGAGTACTCTATCGCCTTCACGCTGAGCACTGGGGCGAAAACAGGATGAAGCAAATGGCTCGTCGTCATTGTTGGTGGCCTGGGGTCGATGACGCCATTCGCAAAACGGTCTCCCACTGTCCCGTTTGCCAAATGAATGCAAGCCAGGCCCCGAGGCAATATACAAGTTGGCCACGAACAGACGAACCCTGGGAACGCATTCATGTCGACTTTGCGGGTCCCTTTGAAAAAAACATGTGGTTAATCGTAGTCGACTCTTTCTCAAGCTTTCCATTTGTCATTAAAATGACTTCTTGTACGGCTGAAACCACCATAAAAGCTCTCAAACCGGTGTTTGCTTTGGAAGGGTTACCAAAAACCATAGTATCGTACAACGGCACTCAATTTACGTCACACGAATTCCAAGATTTTTGTAACCGTTTCTCGATACAACATATCACCTCTGCTCGTTTCAATCCAGAGTTGAGTTGAACGGAGTTGCAGAATGAATGGTGCGAACTTTTAAAACATCTATTTCGAAGATTCTTTGCCATAACACGCGAGGCGAAGATCCCCTGCAGGTATTTTTAGCCACATACCGGTGATCTCCAAGCAATGATGGGAAATCGCCTGCGGAGAAGCTCCACGGACGGTATCATCGAAACGTTCTAACTGCCTTATGTCCCGATCCCAAAACTCACAACAAGGAAAAAGCAATAAAATTTAGCGAAGGCCAAAACGTCCTTGCAAAAGCCTAAATGGGTCAAAGCCGTCATTTCGAATACGTTGGGAAGAAGAATGTACAGAGTCGAAACTGAACACGGATCTATTTGGCGTTACCACCAAAACCAGATGAGACAAACACAATCATACGAAAGCTATCATCCTACTTTGAATAATCAGGCAAGTATTAAATTCACGTTGACTAATCCTTTTATTTCATACTCAGGTGTTTCACAACCACCACAATCAAATGCAGAGAATCATCAAACTGAAGGCAGCCCCCCATATGAAGAATCACCCTTATCTTCGTCAGAGACCTTATAGAACTCAGATATCGAGACGAATCCAACATCGCCACCAGTCAGAGATCTCACATCACCAGCTCGCTCTTTAGGCTTTAATATGCCACACTTTTCTACATCGGCTGAAACGGAGGAAGCCGATCCTGCAAGTACAGCATCCACATCCAACATTCCAGGGACTCACTCGAGTCGGCTCCAACGGAAGCGAGTTCGTTTCAGTTCAAACATAACCTCTAGAACTAATAGGCGGTCCGAACGCTTGCAACAGAAGAAGCGACTCAGGACAACTTTAAAATAAGTGTGGAGGAAACTGTTGTGACTGACAGGTGACAGGCAGCTAAGAAACTTACGAACTCTTATGCCAACCTAAGTAAATAAATAAGTATTCTTAAGTCTGTGGTGCTGGTGAAAAAATGGCTTGCATGTCTGCCTGTTGGGTAGGAGTTTCAAGGCTAAAACCAGAAACTTGAAATTGATTTTCCACTTGTATCGAATTTTGCTACTGATTGTTAAGCCCTTCAAGGGTAATTACACACTGCCAAGAAAAGCACTTTCTCACTTAAGCCGTTGGGATTCGGTATAAAATTATAGCCCATAAAAATGCGTAAGGGCCTGACGTTTTTCGAGTTTTGATGGGCAACCCTATTTATTTATTTATTTATTTATTCAGTGAAGGAAATAAGGTTACAGTGCAATTACTAAAAAATAGAGTCTAATTATGCTTCACATGGTAGGTTTTTAGGTAGGTACTGTGTTTTGTATCTTTATTTTGTCAAATAGCGATGTTGAAAATGGAAAAGGGGACCACAACGATTGAAGTGAAGAGTCCAAACGAATAAAATCGATTATTCAAAGCGATGTTAGAACTCAATATTATCTCTTAACTCATGGAACTTCCAAACCTTTACAGCCTTTGAGCTTTGTTCATCAACTTTATGCAAAGGTTTCTGCTTTTAGACTTGCAAAATTAATTCGTGTAAAAACTGAACTGAACCAATTGTTTACGTCGAGATTGTAGTGAATTTGTCCAAAATGAGCAGACATTGGATCTGCTGCTTTATTGAAAAGGTTTACTCAGCAAGGAAGCTCATTTCTCTTTTAAAGGCCTATAAATAAATACATAAAAAGGGCGGCGGCGGCGCAACAGAGCTTGGAGCCCCGGCTCCTGGCGCATTTCTCACAACCATACCTTGTGAGCAATGGAGGGGACCTATAATTTTTTGCCGATTCCGAATGTCTAATCAAGAAAACTCTTTTCAATTCAATGTAAAAATTGTTTGTTTTCTGTTCGGATTCGAGACTTGAACATTCCTAGTAACACAAAACACACAGATATGCTAAACATTACGCCGCGGGTACCAGGCCGA
This sequence comes from Melanostoma scalare, assembly GCA_949752695.1. NCBI lineage: Eukaryota > Metazoa > Arthropoda > Insecta > Diptera > Syrphidae > Melanostoma > Melanostoma scalare. The sequence goes on from OX456986.1 coordinate 14,352,877, forward strand.
TGGGCTATGCCAATGAGTAAAATTATTGAAACAAACGACAAAAAGGGTAGAATTTTATCCAATCTGTGGGCTAGGTAGGTCGTCGAACAGTATTCTCTTTTTAGTAGTGATACTGATGTGTTTCAACTTTTTTGCTCCCCAATTACATGGCAGGGTTGTAAAAGAGATGTGTTTCCAGCAGCATAAGGCTAGGTGCCATAGAGCAAACAAGATTTTCGAATTGGAAACATTAGATGAACGCATAGTTTCGAGTAGTTTAGCTTCCGCTCTTGGTTGTTCCCAATTGGAGCTACGCGAAGTTTACGATGAGAAACTAGAGACAATGAGCTCAAAAGAAGAAAGCCAATAAAAGTCAATGCTATCCTCAGAATCCACCCTTAGAATCTACCTTAGAATCCAATACTACCCTTAGAATCCGCTATTGGCCAGCGGAAAGATTTCTCTTAGTTGAACAAAATATTTTTTAATCAAATTTCATCTAAGCTGAATAAACGGTCTTTGCTTATCATCTGCAATTTGATAAGTGACAAGTCAACTCTAAACGAGCTACTCACATGAGCCATGAGCCATGAGCCAATAGCCATGGTTCCATGTGTTGCAAATTGCTATTCGCAGTGATTTGTGATTTCACTCTCAAATGAACGCAGTTCAGTTAGAGAGTTAAAATGAGAACTAACATCCTTTATCGAGTAAAAGATCGTTCAGTTTATTCAATGAGGAACCTCAAGGTTCTAAGTGCTTGTAGGATATGAATTAAAGAGAGATCTCTGTTTTTTTTTTTTCCAAGCGAACCTTTAGTACAAACTTAGACATTTTATAAACATCAAAACTTGATATGAACTCGTTTTTAAGAGCCCAAAAGCTTAAAGCAAATATGGTCAACTAACACCTCGTAAATTAAGTTTAAAGTTATTCCAATAAAGTCACAAGAACCAAAAATAGTAAAGTGAAAAAACAAGAATCCGTCAGCAGACGTTCAAATGTTGCCCGCAGCACTATCTCATGCGAGCTCTACAAAGTGACACATTTGGTTAATCGTCTTCATAGATAATGGAATGCCATATAAACAACCTTCATAGCTAAAAAATGCTAATTCAATGAATTAAAAATAAAGAATAAAACAGCTAACTCGTGGGTACCATATAATATTCCACAAAATTGTAATTTCAATTTTCACATGCCCTGCTCCTAAGGCTCGTCACAGACTTTTATAATACACATTTTGAGTAGAACAGTTGCTTGGGTAAATAAAATATATCGCTCGAACGTGACTTGAATCCTATTACCGGGTCAATGGAAGTCATAACATGCCAGTGCCTCTCCAGGGCGATTGTTAATGCATAAAAATGGCTAAAAGTACCCACCTACTCGCGTATACCTAATATTTGAAGCAGCAGCAGTAACTTTTGAACAAAATAACACAAAAATTAACATAAAAGGTAAATCACCCCTTAGTCGTTAACCAAAAATGTAATTGCAATGCTAAAATGCCAAACCATTGCACTTAAAAAATAATTTCCCATAAAAATCGACAGGATGAGTGCGGGTGGTGGTGAGGGTGATATGAGGATATCTTCAATAAATTTAATTAAAAATCGAAAAGAAACATTCTTTTAATCAAGCTTTCGATTGTTCTTTTCTCGCTACACACATTCAACCAGTTATAGATCGAATGGCCATGATGTGTGTGAAGAGTGAACTGTAGCAAATTCCATGTGTCACTCAGACCGAGTAAGGGTTGTCAACACCCTTGTTCAGAGTGATTTGGTTTCTACCTACATATAAATCCAGATAGAAGGACAATAAAAAGTATCTCTGACCATCGGTCAACAACATTGTACGTACCGGACGGGACAGGACGTTGGACGTACCCCCGCCTCGAGGACACAATAGGAAAATCTTTTAATTTTCCAATTGAAACGGATTTTTAACGCCCACAACAATTTGTAATGGTCTCTCCGTTGAATTTATATTGAATGGAAAAATAAAAGAATTAGAAATACGAAAGGTGCTCGAAGGATTGTGTTGTGGCACGCGTGTGCGGGTGTACGTATACACAAGCCAGGCCTGGGCGCTTTAACGCCATGCCAGGAGCAATTCATTCATTATGGACTTTAATCCAATAAAGATTGGATCCATTGTGAATTATGTGTTCCATTGTTTATTTTGTTGATTGAGACTTGTGGTCAGCAGCTGCTTTTCAATTCATCGACAAAGAAGGACCAGGGGTCGAAAAGGAGATTACCAATATAGTCGTGGAAATTAGTGAAATTAAAAAGTAAGTGTACATATCTCTTCTTTTGTGATAGAATCGTTGAGCAGAGGCTAATGTCTACGTAGATTATTGCCTCAGATATTAGCATTTCCATCAAAAAATCATCAGTGAATATGAATGTATTTTGGTACATAAAATTAATTCTCTGCAACATTTTCTAACCGATAAAGTAAAATATCGGTTTACATAATCAATTACATTTTAATTTACAATTAACAATTTTCCATCACCTCGTAGTTTTTACCAAAAACAAAAAAATACTTGAATTGAAATATTTTTCTATTAAATGAATTTTTTTTGTCGGTGATGACTGACCTGATGTGGTATGCTCATAAAGTATAAATATAATGTTTGTATGTGTTGCTTGTGTTTTTGGCTTATGCATATGATGCGGTCTACGTACCCAGGGAATTATTTGCGGATATATTGGATATATGTTTTTTTTAAAACAATTTCATTATTGAAATTCGACATTTTTCTTTGATTTAATTACATTTTGCCATCAGTCCTAATTAGGTTCATATAGTTTCCAAATTTTTCGGTATTTGCATGAGAGTTTTGCTCTGTTTCGTTTAAACGCATTTCGGGCATTGAAATCAATAAATCCCAGGATTAAAGGAGGAGGTTCTTCGTAGTGCTCACTTTAAAAATTGTAATAATGCCAAGGCAAGAGCAGTGCTATGAACTTACGTCTTAGAATATCACCACAGCGCTTTCCCTTTTGTAGCATAAGAGGCGACTAAAGGAGTTATCATATCTAGACAAGTAACATCAAAGTGAGTCTAGCGACACCCGTGAACTTTCCCACAAGTGTGCATGCAAATCCTAGGGCTCACACGACTGGAGATCAACGGTTAAGAAAAAGATAGATCGAGCTCAAAAATGGAGCATGTACACCAGCCACTACCACTGTTCAAACATTGAACACTAGGATAATAAGAAGTGATAAGATAAGTGATAGGCATTATGTTTGCTTAGGATATCTTTTCTAGCAGACATGAGCACACATACAAATTGAGATAACAAGCAACTGATTACTTGCGCTTGGGTCCAGAATTTGTGTGTGTGTTTTTGTTATCACTTATCGATATCACGAACAAAACAGTATATATAAGCGTAGGTTAAGACTTTATAGTTTAGTTCGAATAAAACAGCATACCGACCGTACAACTCGGTGTTTTCTTTTTAACTCGCGGTTCTTAAATTTTCCCCCACCAGAGGTAAGGGATTTATGAACAACCACCGCTTCGTGACACTCACTGATACTTAACCGAGCAGAAGAGCTCAAGTTAGAACTACACGGATTCAAGGCTGTATGTTTAGTACTACTTAGTCTCTGAAGTGCAAGAAAAATGCAACGGTTTGGAACGACGCATGACGGGTTGGAACGTTGGAAGTGTGACTGGTCGAAGTATCGATTTTTAAGAGTTGATGGGAAGGAAGCAAGTATATAGCGTGTATTCAATAAATACTAGAATACTAGAAACAGGCCAGTTTTTTGGATGATAATGGCAAAAAACACTCAAGATTTTCTACTGTGGAACGGATCCAGGTGAAAACAGAATAGGTAGACTTTTTTGGAACCATTTCAAAGTCTAGTGACCGTTTAATGTCTCTTAAAATGGCGTACCCTACGTGAGAATTGCAAGTGTGAAGCAATTGATTGAAACATAATTTCAGGGACAATGAATATCTGAATAATGTTTCCATGAATCAAAAACGAGCAATTGAAAACACCTGCATTCTTCCTCGCAGATTTTCAAGAGGATACTATAAGGGATCAACTCATTAGTTGAGGAATTTTTGGTCTTTGGGGCTCTTAAGGCCATTGGGTACCTACTCGTGAAAAAGCAATCTCTTGGACGGTCTCGATCGACTTTGTGAGCTGTTGTTGTGCTCTCTCCCGTGGTGCATGTGGCGTAGTCGTGTGCATTTCTGCCTGTTACGTGTGGGATTGAGGTTCAAATCCCAGAAAAATTCAAGTCTTTTTGGTTATGGGTGTAGCTTATCGCGAGCCGAGTTCCATTGATTCCTACGGCCCTGAAAAATGCTTTGTAAATAAATATCTCTTCGAAAAATAACGTCAATGGATTCTGGAAATGGTCAAGTGCTAAGCTTATCAAATTCCAGAAGCATCAAGGAAACAAATGTTTTTCGGTACGGGTATCGCTTTTCGCGAAGAATTGGCAACTTTTCCGACAAAAATTTCATACCATAAAAACGCTTTCTCGATTGGCCGTTCGAAATCGACAAGGTCACTTTCATTCCCTCACAAGTTGTGGTTGAGAAAAATGCGCTGAGTTCCGGGGATCCTCGCCCTTTTGGGCATCCTATTTATTTTATTTTTCAGAATACAACCATAGGTATGGCTGATGATTTCCATCCTCGAAATAGAAACTTGAGGCCTTTTCGGACTTGATTGACTCACCGCAATGACGTGGTCAACTGCAACCCCTTTACCTATCTCTCTATTGTGCTTTAGAATTATCCACGAGCCGGTGACCATCAGCTCGTTTCTTATCAAGTCCCTGACATCGAAATCTTATGATAAGGCTTTCTTTTTTCTGTACTTATATCACGGTACAGCGCTGTTTAGAGATCTTCTCCATAAATCGTTTTCACAAACAGAACCAAACCTCGCTATGTACTTAAATTTTGACGGTAAAGTCAATTGGAGCCCCCAATTTAAGCTCATAAGAGCTTCATCAGCACTTAAATTAAAACCAATAAAAAAGAGAGGTTGCGTTTTGCTGAGTTGACTTTAAAATTACTGAGCAATGACAAAATCGCTGATAGCATATCACCCTGTTTTTGATGGCAGGTTTTACATGTATTTTTTTTTGTTATTGTTCCAATTAATAACTTAAAGCCAAACCAAGACAAACATTTTGTTTACTTTTTAAGTGTCATATGTCTTGAACATTCGCTTAAAAATAAAATTCACGGCATGTGAGTGCAGTGGATTTTATTAGTGTCGGTGTATTCCGAACAAAGTTTGCGTCTTAGAAGGGTACGGCAACATCTAACTGATGAGCCCATTGCCGTACCCGGGCGAAACGCTAACTTAGGAGTTGTGGTGATCTTTACGACCTTAAACACGTCTTTTAAAAAATTTATTTCTTTTAAGATTCCTATTTTTCAATTTACATGTAAGTTCAATGCCTTCTGAAAGAGCTAGTGTAGAAAATAACATTTTGAGATGCCTGGAAGCTCTACGAGCACAAAAAGGCAGAAGAATATCGTTATTTCAAAGGAAAAAACGGCTTTCCTGCTAGATGGGGTCATTCTTTTGAGAAGACGAATACAACAGGCCAACTACTCCTTAATATTAATCAAATATAAATTTGGGTATTCAACTTTGCTTGGAAGAGAAACAAAAGTTCGACAAATTCGCTGAAGATCAGCAAAGTACCAATCTGAGGCCAAATTACCGCAGTTTGGCAGTAGGTCTCACGCTTTTGAGCAAACCAGTACCACAATTTAAGACAGTCTCCCATTAGTAATCGACGAAGTTATTTTGTTCTAGAGATGAGCAGCAGAGTGATAGGGTAATCTAGCTAGAGTTTTGAAAGAAGCAAGAACTTGCTCGGCCATTGATACGGCTCAGATAAGCTAAAATAGAGGCCGCTAGCTATTGACCAAGTTGGTGGGGGAAGCTTACTCTAACTGAATTATTTCAGTCGATTCTTATTGATTAACAGCAGACTGCTAGGATAAGCCTGGATTTTGAAAGAAACATTAAAGAATTTTCTAGGATACTGAATCGGCCCTGATGTGCTAAGTTGGAGGCAACTAGCGATTGACCAAGTTGTTGGGAGGAACTAATGGCCTTAGACCAGGCCCATCCAAACTGATATCTTTCCTCTTTCTCCTTTTCTGGATTTAAGATCATCGTGATTTCGAAGTCACCCAAACTGACATCCAGCCTTTAGCAAGTGTTTTTCTTCTCATATTTAACGCATTGCTAAATGTGAAAAAAAAAATCATTTTTTTTTAATGAATTCCTGTTCTTCTGGCTATTTATAAGTTACTAATACCTACTCCCACCGGGAGATTGACTTAGTCAAAAATGTTGGGAAAAGCAATTCATCAAAGAAACTTTTGAAAATCTCGGACACAATAGGTACAATTTTTTTCAGACATTTGAAAGACTGATTGTATGAAGAGTCTTTTAAAATTCGCTACAAATACCAAATCTCACAGACGAATCCCATTCAAGCAGCCCATATTTACATCGAAACACACAAATATTCATTTTCTTTTCCTTCCTAGTTCTGATTTATACAAATTTAGCTGTGCCACATAAATTATCAACAAATCACGATAAATGCACTTACACACGAGCCAAATGCGTGTCTTTCCGGATTCCTCAATTCAAAAAGTTTCCATCTCTAAAGTGCTTAAAAATTTTAGAAATTCCATCGTATATTTGGTAAAAGTAATTTGATGATATGCAATAAATTTCATAAATACCCTCATTACAACTTCATATGATGCCAGACCAAGTGTCATGCATCTATCCCACCCTATGCCAACAACTAACGTGACATCTAAGCGCGTGTATATCGAGTGGTAGAGCTCCTCTTATGCTCTGAAAATAGCCAAAAACCAATTTAAATAGCATCGACCGAGAATCGATTGTTCGTCGTGCATCGTCGTCGGGTGGCACGCGGTTCTTGTTGTCGAATAGGTTGCATTGAAAAATGTTTAATGACCATTTAAATTTGGAAAATTTTTCAATGCCATTCCCAGAGTCACAGATATTATATTGTCACTATGCCATCGCCACCGCTCCTCCATTCTTCCAAAGTTGTCGTCTATAGACGTCCTCTAATGTGATGTGTTCATTTTTGAGCCCATATACGAGTATGATGGCCAGGGGGAGGAGAAACTCAGAAATTCAACTGTCAAGGGCTAAAAACACTCATAAATAATGTGGTTCTTGGTGATTACATGTCAGAGAATGCCATTTAACACCAGTGAAGTGCATATGATGTATAATTTCCATCTGTGCAGAATGTCGCTTCTCTTTAAAGTGATCGAGATACGAGAGACAGTAGCCGGATCAGCTGGGATTAATGAAAAACCAAAGTGTAATTTTTCAAAATCTATAAAAATGTGGGTGTGGGGTGTGGATTTTGATATATGAATTTTAGGGTGATTTGAGTTGTTTGAAGGAAGAAGATCAATTTAATTTTTTAAGGTTTTGAAAGGCGGCGGTTCTCGTGGTTAGTGAGTTGTATTTGACTTTTGCGTGGATGTTCGAGGTTCGAGTCCCTAGAAATATTTTTCCACTTGTATTTACTTTCGCGAGGAATTGCCAACCCGGGATTGTAGTCACCCTTCCATGAAAAGCTCTTTCCAACTTAATCTATCGAAATGGGCATGCAATTGAAGGTCTCTGAAATGCAATAGACCCCGAAACCCTCCGAGCTTTGCTGAGGCACCCTGCTTGTTTTATTTAGTCTTCAAATGTCAGGTGAAATAGGTCAGAAAGGTTTGTTTTTTATGTCACTCAGCCTATTTATGGAGATCAATTAGATCGAATAAATCTTGAGCATCGGATTTCGTTTCTATTTTTGTTTAACTTGTATTGTATTTGAAAAACGCTCGAAGAGTTTGTTAGCCCTGAACCGCCTGTATCTAGGTTCTACCATAGGCGTTCTTACGGGACACTGTCTAATAGGGAGACACGCCAAAAGACTTGGTGTGCTTTCCAATGATTTCTGCAGAAGCTGCATGGACGAGGAGGAGGAAGAAACCGTTCAACACCTTCTTTGCTTGCCCTGCACTACTTCATAGGAGAAAAACTCATCTCGGTGAATTCTTCTTCGATGATACTTGCGACTTAGCTTACATAGACCCTAAAAGTCTTTCCAAATACATTAAAAGTTCCGCGTGGTTCGACTAGCAGGTGATTAACCGGCTAGTCCCGTAATGGAAGATTTATAAGTGATCAACTCGTTAATCTTACATTGGGTTTCTGAGATCAGTAGGTGATCAACTTGCTGATCTCTGTGGTATCACAATGGGCCCTTGCGGCCTAAGTGTGTCAGGCAATGTACTCATTATTGGCTGACAGCCACTTCCACCTAACCTAACCTAACCTATTGTATTTGAAGAAAATTGCCTAATCTGCTCTTGTTACTAATATCCTGATTCTGTTCAAAAGTCACATGTCACAACGTTGTGACCTGCTAGGAACCTCATCAGAACTTAAGTTCACATACATAGGCTGACGCAACAGAACGGGGAGCCCCGGGGCCTTGCGAATTTCTCACAAATCGAAAGTTGTCACTTCAATAGAACGATGTGGCTTGAATGGAACGGTGTGACTTATGAGGTATCCCTGATGTCAAGCAGAATCGGGCTTTTAGTCTAAGCTAGTGCCCATGGAGTTAGTTCAGGTTTAGTAGTGAAGGCTTGACAATTGGCTAATGGCGGCTCTTTGAATCACTTTACCATTAAATTCAGAGAACTTTTTTGGAGCAGACTCTTTTGCACTGTGTGCTGTATATAATGCAGAGATTATTAGCTAGGGCATGGCCACGTACTGAGCGGCAAAGCAGCAGAACGGCAAAATAAGAACAAAATTGAAAGCTAAGCTGCAAAATAATGCCACTTTACCGTTCAGTGCGTGGTCGTGCCTTAGAACTAAGAGGAAAAGCCTGGGGTACCACAAGGAAGCCTTTTTGGTCCAAGTTTGTTCTTTTTTTTTTACGCGATTTAGATACACCAACAAGAAGACACAAATAGGGCCACCTTCGCTAAATATATTGTAATATTTGCTATGTTCAAAAAACATCAATCTCAAAAAAAGTGTTTCCTTCCTCAAAACAAGAACTTATACATTTGAGTCCGTCAGTGAGCAAAAACATCTTCCACCTAGAATCATTCTTTACCATTTTATGTCACTTTTTGATTGCCAACATCAAAATTGAAATACGATATTCATGGGTCAAACCGAAACGAATGCTAGTTTCGACGCCACATCCCAGAACTCAAAACACAACATTATACATCTCCTTTTTTTTACAAAATTTTGCGTAGGCTGTGTGCTGTCGTCGCGTCGCACATCTCACATCGTTGTGCGACAATTTTCATCCTAAAATTCCAGTGCAAGAAAAAAAAAACTAAACATAAATGGCAAAATGGACTTTAAGCAAAATAAAATACAAAATATAAACGCGTTCATGATTATGAATCAATGCCATGTAAAGGAAATTGGACCTCTGGCCAAACAGAGCAGACATGTTGCTTTGCATACGCTCAACGCTCCTATACGCATGCCATCCAGTTTCCTTTCCGCTCTCACTCTACATATATCTATTCCAGTCCCCAACTAGGGTGTATTACATGTGCAGTGGTCATAATTCATGAACAGAAATTTACATCTTTTCGTAGCAGTTGCGTTTTTGATTCGTGTGGATGCCAAGTATGGCGAACGGGGCCTATGCACACTGTACATTGCACCAGAACAGCCCACGCAAGGATTCCATCCATGTAAATCAATGCAAGGAAAAGAGAGACCTCTCTCATGCAAATCGAGTCTGGCGTGTGTACAATAAGATTATAAATGATATTCGTTAGCAAATGACGCAAAAATTGGTCACAAATTCAACAACAAAATGAATAAAAAAAAAACAGCAAATAAATGACAACATATCTACTTAGGGGTTTAAATAGGTGCGGTCAGTTTCTCTCTCTATTTGAATGGCAATCAGATTAGAAAGGCGCCAAAGACAAATGATATACAGCAAAGACAGAGTTGAGAAACTAATTGCTGTGACAGTACACCAATTAAAGTGCAAATTTAGATCATGTCAACAGAAATATTTTAGTTGTGCGCCAGTCGATGGACAGAAATAAAAAATATTTACAATAAAAATCACTCACCAGAAGAAGGATCAAGATTGTGGGGTTGAGTCATATGGCATCAATATATCGAAACTTTATTCCTTTGTATCCCTAACATCTTTCTTAAGGCTTTCTTAAGGACATTCGTGAAAGGGCTCTACCCACACTAAAAAAAAAGAAAAAAGTTTCAATTTAGTTTAAAGAAAAGTCAAAATTTTATAAACTTAAGCCTACTGCGGAAATTTTTATCAAAAAAAAACAGACTATTTTTATTTTATATTTTACCACAAAAACCATGTAAACTATATTCAATTGATCTCCGAGTACCCCCTACAACAACAGCTGAAGACTGGCCTTACAAAACGCACCAAAGCTAAGTCCCCATTTGATCTCATATTTTATTCAAATCTAAAAATGCCAGAGGAAACATAATATTCGTATTCGCATTTGATTTGAATCATGTATCTGATCGTTTTGATCCAGTTAACGTTTTGCCCCCATCAATTGTTTCTTATTCCTTGAATTCGCCAAGTAGACAATATGCAAAGTTGCAGTGGCACTGTTGCAGCAGCAGCAAACAGCAATGCATGGAACTAATACTCAAAATTGTCATACATTTATTTATTCATGTGACGGACATGAATCTGTGCAATGGAATAGACGTGCAAATAGGTGGGATTGACCGACGACCGCATTTATGGCTATTGGAACGGGCTACTCGAGTTACTTGCTTTAAACGTATGCGCGGTAGTGTAAGGTTGTAAGGTAAATCAGTAAGCTACAATTATTGTTAGTGGGAAGATAGATGGCGGTAATGCTCAAGCCTATAAGAGATAGTCGAGCTTGAGATATAAAGGACTAGTCACAAAAGAACCATTGCAGAGTTCCTATTAAAAATACTTAGGAAGTTAGTGTAAGGGAAGAGATGAGATCTATGAAACTCAAAATAGTCTACAATGGCCAAAAGCCTCAGTATTGGACAACCTAATCAAATTCCATATGGCAAAAATTTCAAACTTCAGAGTTTCAGTGAACAATGAAAAAACCGACATTATCATGTTTCAAAATGTGACTAGTTTTTTATCACGTTTTCAAAAACACGGTCGTAAAATTCAGTTAAAAACCTTAAATTTCTTTCAGATTTTAGAACAGGCGACCATTTGAAGCTTTTAATAAAGCGGTAGAGGTGAAGGATATTTGTATTTACGACATCGTAAATGATCCAAGATCATCGAGGAAATAGTCTCCTAGATGCAGTTTTTTTTAAGGAGAGTGCAGGACATGGTAAGAAGAGGTGTGGAATCGTCTCTTCTTCCACCTCATCTAAGCAGCTTCTGCACAAGTCGTTTAAGGGAATGCCGAGTCTTATAGCGAGTCTACCTATAAAGGAATGTCCGGTAATGACATTGATTAAGTAGCCATTGAGCAATCTACTTATGGATAGCAAGTGTCTTGTGCATTTTAGATCTAGTTTTGGCCATATCTGTTTTTGCATGTAGCGATTGGAATACAAATGCTGATTGAGATCGGCATAATGGTGTCATTTCTAGCGAGTTCATCAGTTTTGCAGTTTCCTAGGATATCTCTGTGCCCCAGCACTCAAAAAAGGTGAATGTTGAACTGTTCAGCCATCTGAGACTAAATTTTAGTTTGTCTGAGTACAACCTACAACCAACCACTTCTTCGGTCTTTGAACCATCTGTATAGAAATTAATTGAAACATCTCTTCAAAATTCTTCGTCTTCCTAGATTGATCCCGGTGAAATAGAGACTTGGAACTTATTTTCAAAGACCAAATAGAAGATGTTGTAGTCGGTGTGGCTTGGGTTTGATCCGAACAAGTTCAGTATTTTTGAGTGGCCAATGTTTGTATTGGTCCATTGGGAGATAGCTCTGATGCCATTAGTTTGCTGAAGATATCTAGGGGGGAAAAACAAACTATAGGACAACTTTTTTGGGGGTTCTGTATCAGGGACTTTCGGTGGTGTGATGATGGTTTAAAAGAGTCCAAAATTAACAACATTACAACATAGAAAATAAAACATTTTTTTTTTTGTTTTATTATCAAAGTTCTCATTAGTTTGCTATTTTTTCTCCTAAACAGATTTCCATTTAATGTTCTCGAAATTTAGGTGTTGCTATTCTTCGTATGTGTGCAAAGTCTCATACTTCAGATTGTATTCCGTTTAATTTGACAAATCCAAAAATAGTGCAATTTCGAAAAAAATTGGTATCGAACTTTTTTAGACCCAGCGGATTTTGATTTAAATTTTATGTAATATGCAAAAATTTAACTTCAACGTGTCTACAAAATGTCATAGCTCTACAGGTTAAAGTTTCGATTTCATACCGTTTTATTTTCGACAAAAGCAAAAAACCACACAATGTCCAAAATATTATATAGGTATTCAAGGTGTTTTGCATGAGATGCAACAAAAACTCATAACAAATAGGTTGCTAAAAAGACATGGAAAAATCGTACAATTGGGGGAAGGTTTACATCCCTCCCTTTAGTTGTGAGCTCCAATTCAAAAAAATTATTAAAAATCAACTAAGTCAAATACAATCACATATTATAGAGCTTTTGAAAGCTTATACTTTCTTTTTTAATTAAAATTTAAGTTAATGTAAATTTAGTGAATGGTTTTTGAGTAATCAAGTCTGAAAGTCAAATTTTTTAAGACAAAAAATACTTTCGAGTACATATTTTAGAAATTAAAATAAAACGTGTGTTTCCCGATGTTTGGACTTCATTCTCTGAGCAAAAAAGTAGTTTTCTGGACAAAGTACTTTTGGTTTTTATTAACTTATCCAAAACTAAGAAAGACTTCCAAGTTAGGTTTTCTATGTTTGACTCAAAACTAATAAGAGCATTGATTATTTAAAGAATAAATGACTCCCAGTTACATAAAATTTTGTAAAAAAATTTATTTAGAACTAAAAAATTTAATTTTTTTCTCAATTTTTTTTTTTCTTGGGCTTAATTACTTTAAAACTATTCACTAAATTTACTTGAACTAAAATGTTAATGGAAAAACAAACTATTAGCTTTTAAAAACACTACGAAGTAAATGTGAGTTGATTTTTAATAATTTAAAAAAAAATTAGTTAAATTTTCTATAAAACTGCCCATCCCGCCTGAACGGAAAAAGATACACTCGTTCCTTTCCATACAATTTTTTTCTTGTCTCAACCGAACCCTTTAGTCGCATCTTATTCAAAACATTCTGTATATATTTGTATATTGCGTGGAAGTTTTTTTTATAAAAAAAATCGTAGGATTTTGAAATGTTGGAATAACTTTTTTTCATTAAACGTATTTCAATAAAACTCTAAGTAATTGTAAAGCGCTAACCTGAGCATATATGTATGTACAAAATTTCTTCGCTCTACGTTTCATAGTTCAGATTAAATAACGCGTTTTTTAAAAAGTTAAAATCAATGGCAAAATCCGAAAAATATTTTAAGTTTTTTTAGTGAATGTTTTTTTGGCAAAATTCGCTCTGAATATGTTTTAACCTATTTAGAAATTTTATGCAAATTCTTTTTGACTACGTCTTAGAGTTCAGATTCTGTTGTGCTTTTTCAAAAACATTGAAAACCGTTAAATTTTTAAAAATATTCATAGCATTTTTTACCTGAACGTATTTTTAGCAAATTCACAAAACCTGGATATATCTGTGTCCTTGCTCTTCCTATGTCTTATTGTTACAGATTTTATCGATTTTTTGCGGCGTTTCCATACAAAAGGAAAAACCACTGAGCGACCGTTCCGTTTGCCATGGGCATTGAAATCATACCAGCGGGTTTGGTCGCCGAATTCCGTTATATTGGTCTTTTAATCTAGAATGGTTCTTGGACGACTGTCAACATAACGCACAACGCAGGATTTCAAAACACATAAAAGAACATGTAAAGGTTCAAAAACAGTATCGCCACTTCCAATAAAGAAATTTTGCAACACCCTGTTCATAAAAGTGAAGTACAAGCATCGTGATTCTCAATCTTTAGTGTTCCTTGTACTCTTAGAAATACTTCCGTTTTCAAATGTTTGATGATCTTATGAGATTTTTTTATGAGCCAGAGAGTTGACAAAAGTGATAATAACAATTGATATTTTAAAAAAAAATAATTTATTAGAGCGTGGCGTAATGGAAAGCAAGGAAGTGTTAAGCTTAAATGATCGATAAATAACTTCGCTGCTATGAAAAGCGCTTTCTCGATTTGCCTTTCGGAATTTGCCGAAAATTGAAGGTCCCTCTATTCGATTTAAGGAATCTATTCCATCACAAGGTAAAGTTGTGAGAAATGTGCCAGGTTCCGCACCTCCCCGATCCGTTGTGCCACCCTACTTTTTTTGTAAAAGACGATTACACAAAAAAAAAAAAGAAACGAAACCTAGAAGATTCTATTCTCAGAGCAGTTCTAATCCAACTTATCGGAGAGGCTTGGTTAGGACAGTTCTTTGATAAATGTAAATATTTCAACCAAACGAAAAATTTTGCTTTGAAATATGTCGTAAGTCGTAACCCTGTCTTTCAAAAAGTATCATAGAAAAGTAAAGATCATTGAAAACTCAAATAGTAATTCAAATCTTGTTTACGTCACTTACCTAGGCAGATTTAATCAAAAACAAAAAACAAAATACTCAACAAATAACGTGGTAACCGGGTCCTATCTAAACGGTATGCTCATAATTTTACCCCCCTTCCTTCCATTCACACTGACACTAGATGCCTTATTCATAAGACGCCAATGTTTGTATGGATATTTCTATTTCTCGGTCTCTATATGAACGTGATGCATGTAAAACTGTTTTCGATCTCTGAAGGTGTGTTATACAATGAAGTTATGAATTGAAAAAATTCATAAATGCACAAAAGCCCCGAGTTTGCATTTAGCATTTACTATCAGCAATCGATACGTAAGACACCTGAGTGATATATTCCAAGCGGTTTCTGCCCACAATTGAATACTTGGGTAGCGTTGCGCTTGCTTGAGATTGCAGATTGTGAAGCTTACAACAGTGGCATGTGGTACATAAATCGTAGGTAGGAAAATATCTTTTGCATTTACAGCATTTGACAATTTATGCCGAGAGAGAGATTGTGAGTTCCTATACCTACCCCAATCGGTATATAAATGTGCTCCATTATGAATCATTTATTCGTTTCACATTGTTGGGTCTCTAAAGACTTGGACTTTGTTTGGGAATACTGAGCTTTTCTGATTTCTGGGTGAGTTATGTTAGGACGTTCTTCTCGTTCGTTCGCATGTCATGTTCACCTGTCCAACGGCCTCTTGGGTATTCCTTGATGGAATTTCATTTCCTCATTCGGACTACCAACAATATGAATTATGGAACCAGACCAACATCACTCTAATTTCATACCCATTAGTCAAACATTCAGCTCTACTAATAAAGCACACATATGTAGGAACCTCTGCGCTACTGTGTGCATTCATTTGAATATTCATTGCATGCGATATGAGAATTTGCAACAAATTAATTTCTTATTAACGACTTGCGATAGTGGCAATAATGGTTTGATAATTAATGTCAATTCAATGGTTTCTCTATCACCGAGTGTAAATATAGTTTGAGAAATACTAATAACAGTTATTGAAGGACTTCCCTCTTGGTTGAGTATCGCATTGATGTTTGTTTTGAAAGTTTGAGCTGGTTCGAGAAGGAGACAAGTCGTAGAAGGGTCACAAGTGTATAACTTGTAGTCACACTAATTGACTTGTTACCAATTGCATTGTAAAAAGGAGTTAATCTCTGCCAATTCATCTCTTACTTTGGAATGAGATTTATAACTACAAACAAAAAATGTCTCTCATAGCAGTTGCAGTTTCCTGTTTTCTCGAATCTTTAGTTTTGCCATTTTGCGCGGATGTATATGAAAAAAAGTGAACTTCTTCCTTCATACAAAGATGGCTGGCTCGGATAAGGAAATCTTAAACGTCTGACCCTGGTATAGGTACCTGCAAAATTATGCACCGTGAAGTCATATCCACGATGCTCAGGTCCAAGTTAGCCGCAGCTATATTTGCATACTCTTCGATTTTGAACGCTTGCGCAAATCGCAAGGGACTCAATACCTTAGATTCTGATATAACCATTATACCATTCAAAGGATAATACACAGCAGGGGCATCTCTCTTTTTTCTTTCCCGTTTTGCCATATGTTTTTGGAGTTCAATCGGTATGGGCATATTTGAAGAAACTGTGCGGATGAACCTCCACCGCCGCCGCCGGCCGTGCCTGTCTGGGTGTTTGCTACTGGACTGCTTCTGTATCTACTTTACCTAACCCTTTGATACTTTATACGTCTGAGCGGATGCTTTGGCACTGCTGTCTGTGACTCAGATTGGGATTCTTTATGGTCCTAAAATACATTTGTTTATGCTAAAATCATCCAATTAGCAAGATTGTTATTTTTTGTGTTTCACTGATTTTGTCCTGCGATTGCATAGCTCAAAAGGTGGATTACATACTTTGGCCAACTATTCCATAGTGCGGTTGTGACTTGTTGTGTTGGGTTAAAGAACAACGAAGGTGGGGCTGCACTGCGCTGCGCTGCGCTGGTGTGATTTTCTGTAGAGGCTCAATTCAAGTCTCTATGGACTGAATTTACTGAAAATGTTTCAGTTTTGTGTTTCGATTTGTGATAAACAATTGTTCCCAACAATAGCCAATGCAGATAAATGGCCATGGCCAAGCTGCGCTTGATCTGTACCATCAGCATCATGGGAATTGGAAAGAAGTAAGCAGCGCACAATGTGGCTTATGGTTTCTTAAGAAAGTTACAGAAAAATGTCACTCTTTTATGGATTGCTAAAATTCCACAGAACGGAATTAATTGCAGTGATCGAAAGAGTCGAAGAAATATTTAATGTCAAAAAAGATTCTAATTTATTACTTAAGGACATTTCGAAGTTCTTCCAATTTCGGCTTAGGGAAGGCTTTGGAAAGTAAAACAGCATAGATTAGTAGTAAGAATACTGCCCCTTGAATGTTTGGTGTCTTCAAAATCTAGTCTTCTAGGTAGAAAAGCATAAAGAACCTCTTGAGAGAAGTGTTCGATGGGATCGTATGCTAGCTTCAAGGATCTGTTCCGTGAAGTTGATTCCACAGCTTTTGCATCAGCACCATGAACTACTCAAAAAAGTAGAACTCGATTTCATAATCAGGACGTGATGAGAAGAAGATTTAGAGTAAGATATCCTCAACATCATCATCCTTTAATGATGCTGGCCTCAATACGTTGGCCACTTTTCCTGTTGCTTCTGCTTCTTACTTACATACTTACTTACTTAGGTGGGCATTACAGTTCGGGGTGAACCTGGGCCTCAACCAACACCCTTCTATAACGACTTCGATTTCGGGCGAGCTCTCTCCAGTTCCGCACTAAGTCGGTTGAGGTCTACACTTGATTGCGCCACCTAAGACGAGGTCTTCCCCTTCCGCGACTTCCCTGCAATGTGCTTTCGAAAACCCGTCGAGCCGGAGCGTTTAGGTCCATCCGCTCTACATGACCCAACCATCGTAGCCTCGCGATGCGTACTCTTCTGGCTATGCCCATGTCGCGGTACAGCTCATACAGCTCGTTGTTGTATCTTCTTCTCCACACATTGTCTTCGCATACGGGACCAAAGATCATTCGGAGAATTTTTCTTTCGAAACGACCAAGGGTTTGCTCATCCGCTTTCGAAAAGGTCCATGCTTCCGCGCCGTAAAGCCAGGACTGGGATGATTAAGGTCTTATACAAGGTTACCTTGGTTTTTCTGGAGAGGGTTTTGCTTCTCAATTGTTGCTTCTGCTTCACTAGAGTTTATTGCGTAGTTTTTTAGTTGATGAGTTTTTTAGTTGAGATATTCCACGTGTTTTTTAATCTAATAAATGAAAAGATTAGTGAAGTTTTTAACAGTTAAAAACACTTATTTTATTTCCTCAGATGTACATTTCAGAAGCAATGCTTCCATCGTCAGTGAGATTTGTAAAATTAAATTAAATTAAATTATTTGTCAAAAAACTAATAATAAACAAAAATGTTTCTAAACAAAATTACAGTTGAGTTGAGTTGAATCTATTAAAAAATTTTTTGAATATTGAATCTTTGATTGGTCCATCATCACTATTCATTAGATTATTTTTGTTTTTAAATATGTAAAATGATTCAAAAGCATCTAATTCATAATTGCTATTTACATTTCTTATTAGTTTTAAATTTTGCAAACTAAAGCTATGACTATTTTCTAGCATATGTTCTGCAACACTTGACTTTTCTTTTTCATTATATTTAAGATGTGCAAAATGTTCTTTAAATCTTTTTAGAATAGGTCTTCTTGTCTGTCCTATATATTCTTTTGCACAATCATTACATCCGATAGAATAAATTCCTGACTTTTGAAGTTGGTCAATTTTATCCTTAGATCCTCCAATCAGATTTTTTATTTTTATTTCGCTGCACTCACTCATACGGATATTATATTTATTAAAGATTGGTTTTATCTTAGATGTTATTTCTGGATAGAAATAAAATTTTGAATATTTCTTTTCGTCATTTCCTTCATTCCTTATTAGATCTAAAGTTGTATAATTTCTCAATTCTTGTTTTCTTCTATGTGCAATTGTTAAATCTTCAATCAATTCTTCAGTATATCCATTAATTTTAGCTATGTCTTTAATTTTTTGGAATTCTTTTATTTTTGTTTCTATAGTCATTGGAATATTTAGAGCTCTAAAAATCATTGAGTGAAAAGCTGACATCTTATGTTCAAAGGAATGGAATGAGTCTGATGTAATGTATCTCAGAGTATTCGTTGGTTTTCTGTATATATCCAATTCGAAATTGTCTCCATTCCGAGTTATACTTAAATCCAGAAAATTTAGTTTCCCTTCAATTTCTTCTTCATATGTAAATTTTATTGATGGGTATTTAGTTCTATTTAATTTGTTAATGAGCTGACGGAGTTCATGTTTTTTGATTATCGCCCATATATCATCTACATATCTGAACCAAATTCTTGGAAAATTTACTTGATTTTTCATTTCAGTTTCTATATGCGACATAAATAAATTTGCTAAAAACGGGCTCATATGTGATCCCATACTGCAACCAAATTTTTGTCTGTAAAACTTTTCATTAAACTGGAACCAATTTTCATCCATGCACAGTTTAGTAAGTTTTACAAATTCATTTATTTCTTCTGGTTTAAGTGTATTTCTTTCTAGCCATTTTCTCAGAAAAACTAAAGTTTCATCAATTGGAACATTTGGATATAATGAAACAACATCGAATGAAACTTGAATCTCATTGCTAGCTATTTTTAAGTTCTTTACTTTTTCTGCAAATTCAATTCCATTTTTTATAGCTGCTGTTTCAAATTTGATTGGGAGATTATTTAGTTTTTCTAATAACCAACATTCAAGTTTTGATAATATTGATCCAGTTGTTGATGTAATTGGTCTTATTTGTTTTCCTGGTTTATGTAATTTTAACTGAGAATATAATCTTGGTAAAATTGGATTTGAAACATTTAATTTCCTTGATAAATTAGGATCATTAAAAACTTTAACTGCTTGTTTGATAGCTTCTTTAGTTCTCCTTATCATTCCCGGTAAAGGATTAAAAATTACTTCTTCATAAGGTCCAGTTCTTATAAATTGTTCAGTTATTGCAATATATTCTTGTTTGTCTAGTATTACAATATTATTGCTTTTATCAGCTTTACTGAAAATAACTGAAGCTTTCTTTTCTTTTAAACTTTTCGCTGCTCCTCTAAAATTTTTCATTTTAGCAGTCATGTTCGTTAGATCGTTAAAATTAATATTATCTATAGCTTCGGACCTTACTCTAACTTTATCGTCAGGATCATTGAAATGTTTCAGAGCTGTTTCAATGTTAATCAAAGCACTTTGGATAGCTTTTTCTTTTGTTGGTTGCAATGCAAAATTTAATCCTCTATTGAGTAATTCCAATTCATTTGTTGTAAATTCTAAACTTGAAAAATTTTTTACGAAATCTTCTACTGGTTCTACTTCCTTAAAAATCTTCTTTTGCTCATTATAATTGACTCTACCTATTAAAAGATTGAATTTTTTAATTAAGATTTGTTTTTTCTTACCAAATTTACAGTCAACTGTATCTTGAACATGCATAATAAAATTATTCCAATCGCTTGATTGTTCCATTATTTGCATTTGATTATTTCCCTCATGATTTAGTTTATTGCTGAGATATAGATGCAGGGAATATGCCTCACGTTCTATTACAGACAGCTTTGAGTATTTAGACTTTATTTCAAGATTAAGCCACATTTTCTGTCCTGCACAAATAGCTTTCTCTATAATTCCCTTATTTTCACAATTTGTTGGACCCCAAAGTTGAATAAAATTCGGAAAAACATTCTGTTTCTTACATCTTCTAAGAAAAAATATATCTGCTTGTAAATATTTAATCTTCGTCCTCAGTTTCAGGTATCTATTTTTTGTTTTTTGTATCTCTTGAAGCACGTTAGCCATAATTGATGAGTTTTTTAGTTGAGATATTCCACGTGTTTTTTAATCTAATAAATGAAAAGATTAGTGAAGTTTTTAACAGTTAAAAACACTTATTTTATTTCCTCAGATGTACATTTCAGAAGCAATGCTTCCATCGTCAGTGAGATTTGTAAAATTAAATTAAATTAAATTATTTGTCAAAAAACTAATAATAAAAAAAAAAAAGCTGTCTGTAATTGAACGTGAGGCATATTCCCTGCATCTATATCTCAGCAATAAACTAAATCATGAGGGAAATAATCAAATGCAAATAATGGAACAATCAAGCGATTGGAATAATTTTATTATGCATGTTCAAGATACAGTTGACTGTAAATTTGGTAAGAAAAAACAAATCTTAATTAAAAAATTCAATCTTTTAATAGGTAGAGTCAATTATAATGAGCAAAAGAAGATTTTTAAGGAAGTAGAACCAGTAGAAGATTTCGTAAAAAATTTTTCAAGTTTAGAATTTACAACAAATGAATTGGAATTACTCAATAGAGGATTAAATTTTGCATTGCAACCAACAAAAGAAAAAGCTATCCAAAGTGCTTTGATTAACATTGAAACAGCTCTGAAACATTTCAATGATCCTGACGATAAAGTTAGAGTAAGGTCCGAAGCTATAGATAATATTAATTTTAACGATCTAACGAACATGACTGCTAAAATGAAAAATTTTAGAGGAGCAGCGAAAAGTTTAAAAGAAAAGAAAGCTTCAGTTATTTTCAGTAAAGCTGATAAAAGCAATAATATTGTAATACTAGACAAACAAGAATATATTGCAATAACTGAACAATTTATAAGAACTGGACCTTATGAAGAAGTAATTTTTAATCCTTTACCGGGAATGATAAGGAGAACTAAAGAAGCTATCAAACAAGCAGTTAAAGTTTTTAATGATCCTAATTTATCAAGGAAATTAAATGTTTCAAATCCAATTTTACCAAGATTATATTCTCAGTTAAAATTACATAAACCAGGAAAACAAATAAGACCAATTACATCAACAACTGGATCAATATTATCAAAACTTGAATGTTGGTTATTAGAAAAACTAAATAATCTCCCAATCAAATTTGAAACAGCAGCTATAAAAAATGGAATTGAATTTGCAGAAAAAGTAAAGAACTTAAAAATAGCTAGCAATGAGATTCAAGTTTCATTCGATGTTGTTTCATTATATCCAAATGTTCCAATTGATGAAACTTTAGTTTTTCTGAGAAAATGGCTAGAAAGAAATACACTTAAACCAGAAGAAATAAATGAATTTGTAAAACTTACTAAACTGTGCATGGATGAAAATTGGTTCCAGTTTAATGAAAAGTTTTACAGACAAAAATTTGGTTGCAGTATGGGATCACATATGAGCCCGTTTTTAGCAAATTTATTTATGTCGCATATAGAAACTGAAATGAAAAATCAAGTAAATTTTCCAAGAATTTGGTTCAGATATGTAGATGATATATGGGCGATAATCAAAAAACATGAACTCCGTCAGCTCATTAACAAATTAAATAGAACTAAATACCCATCAATAAAATTTACATATGAAGAAGAAATTGAAGGGAAACTAAATTTTCTGGATTTAAGTATAACTCGGAATGGAGACAATTTCGAATTGGATATATACAGAAAACCAACGAATACTCTGAGATACATTACATCAGACTCATTCCATTCCTTTGAACATAAGATGTCAGCTTTTCACTCAATGATTTTTAGAGCTCTAAATATTCCAATGACTATAGAAACAAAAATAAAAGAATTCCAAAAAATTAAAGACATAGCTAAAATTAATGGATATACTGAAGAATTGATTGAAGATTTAACAATTGCACATAGAAGAAAACAAGAATTGAGAAATTATACAACTTTAGATCTAATAAGGAATGAAGGAAATGACGAAAAGAAATATTCAAAATTTTATTTCTATCCAGAAATAACATCTAAGATAAAACCAATCTTTAATAAATATAATATCCGTATGAGTGAGTGCAGCGAAATAAAAATAAAAAATCTGATTGGAGGATCTAAGGATAAAATTGACCAACTTCAAAAGTCAGGAATTTATTCTATCGGATGTAATGATTGTGCAAAAGAATATATAGGACAGACAAGAAGACCTATTCTAAAAAGATTTAAAGAACATTTTGCACATCTTAAATATAATGAAAAAGAAAAGTCAAGTGTTGCAGAACATATGCTAGAAAATAGTCATAGCTTTAGTTTGCAAAATTTAAAACTAATAAGAAATGTAAATAGCAATTATGAATTAGATGCTTTTGAATCATTTTACATATTTAAAAACAAAAATAATCTAATGAATAGTGATGATGGACCAATCAAAGATTCAATATTCAAAAAATTTTTTAATAGATTCAACTCAACTCAACTGTAATTTTGTTTAGAAACATTTTTGTTTATTATTAGTTTTTTGACAAATAATTTAATTTAATTTAATTTTACAAATCTCACTGACGATGGAAGCATTGCTTCTGAAATGTACATCTGAGGAAATAAAATAAGTGTTTTTAACTGTTAAAAACTTCACTAATCTTTTCATTTATTAGTTTTTTAGTCTCATTTCCAAATAATCTTTTCGCTTGGAAGGCACTAGCGTTTTCTTCATTTCACCCATTCGCGAAACGCTTGCTGTGACAACCGAGAATCTTCTCATGGGAGTATTTTTTATGACTTTAATGAGTTGTAAATGGCTTCTCCTTGTTGGAACTTTTTCCAAAGCTTTTCAGATGAGATTTTTGTTTCCATTTGATTTTGTGAATCACAAAGGCCGATGTCATTGACTCAAAAATCAATTCTTTCACAGCACACTCAAGCGTCGAGTGCTTGACATTAGCCACTGCTTACAACTGAACCTGTAAATGGTGGCTTCTGATGATGAATCGACCAGGGCTCGTAAATTATAAAACCTCCTGTTTCTTGCCCGTACAACTGTCGCTGCTATCAACAGCTTCACTGAGTTTCCAAATCTCCACCGATCGTGCCCTTCTACTGTTTGTATAAAACTCAGGAGATCTTAATGTGAGCAGCGTCAAAATTCGCTTGTTTTATAGTCAGTCAGCCTTGTTTTTTTTTTTGTACTCGGAGCGAACGAGCTTTAAGGGATATTCAGAGCCTATAGTGTGTAGTCCATGCCTTTTTAGACGAACATCATATAATCGTCAATCGTTATCGATTACATCATCTAAAGATTGTTTTGATGTGATTTCCGCGATTGTAGGATGGCTATTTTACTATCGCCTAGTAAATTTTGCTAACTTTTAACGTTGTTGAACAGATTTTTTTAGGTTAGAATAAAGACGATGTTCGTCTTTGTTTTTTTTTTAGAAATTAAAATTCTTAGTCGCTGTGCAACCTAGAGTTCTATTTGCCTTTATCGATTTGTTGTTGACACGCACCGCCATCGCCTTCCTTTAAAGATTTCCTAGTTCTCAAAGTAGTTAGGAACACTTATACATGATTTCACGTGAGGAAAGCAACTTCCAAAGACAGCAAGGTTTTATGTTTGCTTCTCAAAACTAGCCCTTTTTTGTAAAAAAATTAAGGCATTATTTTGAAATTTAGTTGGGAATCAGTTTAAAACCGATTGGAAACCAGTTGCAATTCGTTTTTCCGGATAAATGTAACCATATGACTTGCTTTCCAATAGCAAGATATATGTGGTGTAAACTTGCCATTTTATTGCGAACAACGTTGATATCAAATCAAGAAAGCTAATCTTGGCTAAGATGTAGAGTCGCGTCGCGTCGTAGAACATTACTCCGAAAAATGGCCAGATGCGGTAATCGAACATTTCCATGCTTGGCATAAGCTTTTTTTAAAAGTGGTTATAAAGATCGGTATTCTTTTGTTTACCAGTATCGCAAAATATTGTGTGTGAAATAATTCTCACAAAACCCAAATGGTCAAATTTTAGGCTAGGTTCCATGAGATATATGACAAAGTACAAGTTTTTTGATAATTAAAATCTTTAATTCGTAGAGCGTATTTATAGTATAAATCTTTTAGTGGTAGTGTTTGCAGCATTTCATGCCGGTGATAGTCGTCTTTACGGATTCCAGGCCCTGAGTCATTGAAATTGTTATACATCACTTTGCATAAACACATTGCATTCTTTCAAAATACGATTGCTACCCATTCATCTACGAGTATTTAGGAAACGACAAACTAGTGTTCGATTAGGATGACATTTAAGAATGTTTCTTTAGTTTGCTTCTGACTTAACTTCAACTAATTAGCATGCAAAACGCTTAACTAATTATGTCTATTTCTGTTTTGACTTTGCAAACAATTTATTGACAGAAAATTAAAGCAAAAAAATTGGGATTTAGCATTAAACTCCCAAACGATGAATGCGTGGGAATGAATTCTTTTCGCATGACAATACCTTGTTGATTGCAATTTTGAATAGACTATAATTAAAAAATATATGCATTGAATATGATACAAGATATGTCCAATCTGAAGTCTTATTAATTATGAACAAGGAAATAATCAATGAATTTATGATCTTTCCCTACTATTCGCTTTAGTCAGATGTTGTTAGATATTTTTAGTAAAATAGAAGACTGGTTTTAGCTGACGACATAATGCACTAACTTAGGTTTGCATTACAGTTCGTGGTGAGTGTGGGCCTCAACCAACATCTTTCGCCAACAATTTCGATTTCGGGTCAGCTCTTTCAAATTTTGCAAGCGGGAGCGGACAAGCGGCAAAATTAGAACAAAATTGACAGCAACGCTACATTGCTCAGCGCTCAGCGTTAAATTTTAAGTGATTTGAAGTTCTCCCCGACTAGATGACGCCACCTAAGACGAAGTCTTCCCGTTCTGCGACTTCTCTACTGTAATGAACCATTACAAATTCACCCCCACATCAATCATACGACACCACCAAAACAACCTAAACATGCGATGCCCGATACATATCGCAACAAAACAACACTACAGGCACTTCAGTATCAATACGTTGAATGGAATTTTCCATTTGGATTTCGTTCACCAGTACGACTCACACCCAGTTGTCGTCGAAAGGTGTATAAGACGACCAAGCCAAAACATGAAAAGTGAGTCTGCGCCGACCGTGGCAAGTGAGCGGTCATCTAGGGAAGGTTCAGGTGAGTGTAATAGTGTCCACCGCTATCTCGGTGTGAATTTAGTGTCCAACGTTATCTCGTTGTGAATTTAGTGTCCACCGCTATCTCGATGTGAATTTAGTGTCCACCGCTATCTCGATGTGAATTTAGTGTCCACCGCTATCTCGGTGTGAATTTAGTGTCCAACGCTATCTCGTTGTGAATTTAGTGGCTCCTGCTATCTCAGAGCATTTATTAACTCCCGCTTCCGAGTATCATTACAGACTTTTACCAAGAACCCAGCGTGACCTCAAATCCGAGCGCAGGAACTGGAAGCCCAGGACAGGAAACAGTACTCCAAGTGTCCCGAAGACCAATCCACACGTAATCCAGGATAGGAGACCATCATTCGATTGGCCTGAAGCTCCATACGAAAACCTGGTCGTAAATCACGGACTAGATCACACCCAACCGAACCCCAAGTGAAACTCCCCTCATCCGAAGAGGCCTACTTGGAATCTACCCCTAGCAATAGAACTAGAAACCTGAATTGAGATTATGAAAACTTAAACCATTGTACAAAATATTATAAGAAAATTATAATTTTGAATATCGGAAATAAAACTAACTTCATTAAACTAAAGTTTTGCTGCTTCTTTAGAAGACCTTGGATCCGCTGAGCCTACCTCAGACTTTGATAAAAAGCATCCTCACACTACAAAACGTGTGTTCGAAAACCCGTCGAGCCGAAGCTTTGATGTGCATTTGCTCTACATGTGCCGGCTATCGAAGCCTCGCGGTGCGTACTCTTCTACTTATGCTTTGCCCATATGTCGCAATACCGCTAATCCTTTCGTTTTCGAGTCTTCTTCTCCACATATATTGTCTTCAAATACGAGACTTAAGATATTCTTCTTTCAAGATGACCATAGGGTCTCCTCATCCGCTTTAAATATGGTTCATGCTTCCGCTCCGTGTAGGGTCATCAAGGTTTATAAAGACTATAGATAGAAACTGTTACTCAACAACTACATTTAGCAGTTCTCATTCTAACCCTGTCACTCTATTCAATGCCACCCCTTCCATCCTTTTTTACCACTAAAATGACGAAGAGCCTATTTCGTAAACATTGGCTTAGAAGTCCTAAACAATGTGTCTTGACCTATTCGTCCTTATCTTTTTTTTACTTTTATGCCTTCATGCAGGACATTCACATTTGAACCGCCGAAAACTATCGACCTCGCAGCAGGTGGGAGTGATAAAATTAAAAAAAAAAAAACAAAAATTAATTTCACACCACAAACAAAAATACCAACAAACAAAAAAACTCTTTCAATTGTTGTAGCAGCGTCATTCGGGCCAATGACTTATCAACTCGACAAATGATGTTTTATGAAAATTTCGAAAGGCTTCCATGATACAACGGCTATGAAAAAATCAACTCAACAGAGCGGAACTTGGTTTTAAGTTAGTTGCCTTTGGTGTAATTTATTATTGTGCCAGTTCCAAGTAGATAAGGCCAAATAAAAGGCATGTTCTTGATATGTATTATGAACTTCAGGAGGAGAATTTTTCCCAACTCTGAAAACATTTGCTATGTAGTTATAGTTAGTTGCAAAGGGACAACCGCTGAGACTGAGTTTTCTGTGACAAGTCAATTCTAAATGAAGCCTCTCGCCACCCGCCGCTGTCGCACCGTCAAGAACCACGCCTATGTCTTGGGTTTCTCTATGGATGCACACACAATGGACTTATGCAAAACACTTTTTTTTCGGACTCCTTTTTCGTTATGAAGTCAGGCTACAAAATGATTATGGGCCTTGTTTTCATTATGATTACCATCGTTGGTATAGTTGTCGGGACGTATATAGTTAAAGTCGTAGTCGTCGCCGACGACGCCGCCACTGGCCTCCGGTTGGCTTGTACGACTTGAAAACTTGGAAAAGCAGCCAACCAGGAATCATTTTAATTTCGCCATTTATGCATATACATGCGGAGCTGGCATGAGCTGGTCCGGCATTACGGTGTGTAGAGTGTACACTAAGGTGGGTTGGTTTTATGGTCTGAGGAGAAAAATAAACCTTATTTATGAACAACTGACCGACAGTGAAGTTGGAGTTGGCCGGCCGGCGCTCTTCTATCTGTCCTCCAACCACCTCCCGTAAACTTCTGATTAATGATGATTTTATACGACGGTATTCATTTTAATTTTTTTGTAATGAAAGCCGGAACGAACTGGCACAGGGAAGTACCTACGTACTCGTATGTCGTATCAGCACACTTCTCTGGGGTGGAAAATGTCATCCACAGGAGCGAGAACTAACAGACGGAGAGTAATAAGAAAACGCAGCCTCGGGCTAATAAATCACAACAAAACCTTCCGCCAAACGAATCCAGTAGCTTCCCAAGTCCCAAGCACTGCGGGAGTTTTCGCTGAATTGGAAGATCATTTGGCTGGCGTTGTGCTTTCAAGTTTTTACTTTGTAAGTGAGTTGCAGTTCGCCATATGAGGCTATATTTGACTTTTCCGTAGGTACATAGGTACTCATTCATGCATCATCGGCAAAGGTTTATTCCCATGCACGTTGTCGTATAGTCCTGCCCACAGAATTGTTCGCCTTTAACAAGTGAGGCAGGTGGACGCATTAAGCACATTCTCTGAATCTTTCGAGTATCAGGTTTTCTAAACAACATTTTTGCAATTTTGTATTTCGAGTGTTAAAATTGAGGACTTTAATTGAAATCAACAGGCCCAATTTTAAGAGATTAGCTGAATTATTGCAAACCCTAGACATTCCCCTTAGAATCAATTACAAAGACACAATCAGCATGGGCACCGTGTCTTCACCACAATTGTCTGAAATTCAAAATTCAATAAATTTTTATCACAATATCTGGCGAAAAGGACATCATAACAGTGTGCCCCTTGATGACACACAGCACTCTGTTATACTGCCACTGCCACTGTGTCTTCTTCTCGTCTTGAGACTCTCATATCAAGGTCGCGCATCATTTTATTGCAATAATAATCGCGCACGCTGCAGCGATATAAAACTCAATCGAATCATAAATAATTCGTTCAATGGGTGTCCCCCGTATGGGCTGGAGTTGGAGAATGCGTGCGGTCGTCTCATATTGCCACATTTGGCATTGCCACATAGAGTTCGAGATGTGGCAGCGGAGCAAGCAAGTCACCTCGGGACATCACGACCATAATTAGATTGCGGCAAATGGTGTATCGTTCTGCAGCTCGTTACGAAATAAGATCAATTTTTATTGAAATGCAATAATTTTTGTATGGAATTCGAGATCATGATTATGAGCGTTTTAGATTGCCGCATCATTGTCGGCAGTGTTGCTTTTGGTATACGTACACTCGTATGTGTGGTGGCCGACTGAGGAATGGGTACCCGACTTCGCTGTTGGTCGAACGGAAAGTTAATTTTTTTTTTTATTAATTAATGAGATTGCTGATGATGAATTTATTGCTACTGTCAGAATTATTATGGAGTCGGAATTTCAATTGGTTTCGTCAATTGATGGTTAAGTTTACATTGGCATCGCAATGGAAAAGTAATTACGTTTTGTGGAGAACGACAAAAAAAGAGAGGTGAATACTTTGTTGAGTCGATACGGCCTCAATTTCTGCTAAAATAATGTCAATTTTGAGATACTAGTGTTGCTATTAATTTTTTTTTTTTTTTGCTTGGTACATATAATGTATAATAATAATTTGTAATGCTTAAATCAATATTTGACATACCCCCCATGCAATAGTGTTTCTGTACCAGTTGTAGATAAACCTGATAAACCCCTGGGCCCAGCGCTTTTCTCACAACCTAAACTTGAGAGGGAATGGAGAAGACCTATAATTTTCTGCGGGTTCCGAACGGCCACTCGAGAAAGCGCTTTCATCACAATGAATTTACTATCGAAGAATTTGCCTATTCCTCGCGACACAAGTATAAAAACATTTTTGCCTCTGTTTGAATTCGAACCACGAACCTTTGGGTTAACAGCAGACATGATAACCTTTACGACACGGGTACGGCATTGGGCGATTGGGCGTTAATCTTCTAAAAAGTTACGGAACCCAGGCTCAGGATTTTTTTATTTCATCTTGAGCTAAGAAAAGTTCTTTGTCATATTTCCCGTATTGTTGGTATTATTAACAAAATTTTATTTGGTTAGTAACGTCTAGGGCCTCGAACACAAAGCTACTAGTCTACAAGCCAAGGGCCACTTATAGAATTATGTCCATTATATTTTTTGAAAAGCGAGCAATCTTGTAGCTTATCTTGCGAAATTTCTTACAATCCTACTTACTTGTAGTTCTGTATTAGAGGCCCCAACGCTCCACATGCTTTCAGTCGATGGCAGCTATTGCAACAGCGTCTGATTGCCGCAAGTAGAGAGAGAGAGACCATTGAAGAAACTTTATTTTCATAGTCTGTTAAAGACAACATGCATTTAAAAAATGAAACCTCAAATGATCCACAAAATATCGCCAACTTGTTCGCTACGTTCTTAAACCAATCTTTTACCGATGATTTTTTTGATCCCGATTCAGCGTATTTCGATTACCTACTCAATCTCTCCCTCGGTTCATTTCTTCCACATACAATTGACACCGATCTGAAAAATATAAACTAAATTAACTCAATGATGAATTTTCACCAGCCGATGGATCCTGCCGTATTTTTAAAATGGGTGCTTGCGCATCATTATCTTTCCCTCTTACACGAATATTTTATTAGTCCTTAGCCCTAAAGAAAGTTCCCGTTCCCGCATGTATGAAACCTTCTTTGTGTTCCCACATTTATGAAACCTTAAGAAAGTAACACCAGATCATAAAAAAAGGTTCCAAAAGTGATGTAAAAAAACATTATCGCCTTATTGTCAAACTGTCCTACAAACCAAAAATATTTAAAAGCATCTGGTATGAGATTTTAAGATTTCATTGCAAGTCGCTCATTTCCGCTAGACAATATGGTTTCCAGAAATGTAAGCCTACAAGCACTAATCTTGTGGAATTTGTGTCCTTTGCGCTATCAGTTTTAGAAAAAGATAACGAAGTTGACGTCATCTCCACACATTTTAACAAGGCCTTTGACAAAATTTCACATAAATTCATACTTTTCAGCTATCTAATTTATGAGTAAATGTGATGATGATGATTGTGCAAAAGAATATATAGGACAGACAAGAAGACCTATTCTAAAAAGATTTAAAGAACATTTTGCACATCTTAAATATAATGAAAAAGAAAAGTCAAGTGTTGCAGAACATATGCTAGAAAATAGTCATAGCTTTAGTTTGCAAAATTTAAAATTAATAAGAAATGTAAATAGCAATTATGAATTAGATGCTTTTGAATCATTTTACATATTTAAAAAC
Organism: Melanostoma scalare; assembly: GCA_949752695.1. Taxonomy (NCBI): domain Eukaryota; kingdom Metazoa; phylum Arthropoda; class Insecta; order Diptera; family Syrphidae; genus Melanostoma; species Melanostoma scalare. The sequence goes on from OX456986.1 coordinate 14,384,057, forward strand.
CAATCAAAGATTCTATATTCAAAAAAAAATTTAATAGATTCAACTCAACTCAACTGTAATTTTGTTTAGGAACATTTTTGTTTATTATTAGTTTTTTGACAAATAATTTAATTTAATTTAATTTATAAATCTCACTGACGATGGAAGCATTGCTTCTGAAATGTACATCTGAGGAAATATAAAAAGTGTTTTAACTGTTAAAAACTTTACTAATCTTTTCATTTACTATCTAATTTAGGCTTTCAACCGGTTTTTTGAGCGGATTACTACTTACTCAGCTAACCGCATGTAGGTACAATGTTTCTCTTCTTTCTATCCGTTTTTTTGCTACTTCTGGCATTCCTCAAGGTAGCCACTTTTAGGTATTCTCCTTTTTGGACGTGTCTAAATGCACCCACGGTGTTCGTTTAGGTGGTGTTATACCGCACTTTTGAATAACCACTACACCGCATTTTAAATGATGAGTGGAAATAAATGGAATAGGTTCGTGTTACACCGCATTTTTTTTAGAAATATCTCAAATCATTTGACAGAAACGAATGCTTTTTAGTAGCTTTTCAAGTATAAAAACAGTATGAGTCAAAAAATATGCGGTGTTACACCGCATTTTTTAAAAATCTCTCAAGTCATTTAACAGAAAAAAATCCTTTTTTGTAGCTTTAGCTGTAGGCCATCTAGCGCTGTATAGAAAAACAATGAAGGAGCTTTTCGCTATCATTTGGTTACAGAACCAAATTCGCTATGGCCATCTAGAGTTGTATAGAAACATGAAAGAAATAAGAAAATAGCTTTTCACTATAACCAATCAGAAAGATTAAAGTGATGCCAGATAGTAGCTATTTTCTGCTACTTTGTTATTTTTTTAAGAATTTTTTAAAACTCGAAGGAAGTTACTTATACTCGTATCTTCGTAACCTTCTTCTGTGTTTTAAGTAAAAAAGAATTTTAAGCCACTCCTTCCTTTAAACCACTCTCCTTCGCTATGCTCTTGATAAATATTTTGCCGATTCAACTTTTTTGCGGAGCTCGGCATAGGCTGACGCTTACACCTTGGTATAACTTTCGTAACTTTGATGTCTTGGGTTTTAATTTTGCTGAAAAGGTAAAAAGTCTATGATTTGCAGTTCCTGCATAAAAGAATATCTAACTTTGAATATGTTTCTTTCTTTCTGTTTTAAAAGCGTTATTGCTGTTTGTCCTATTCTGTGGACAGCCCCGGATCTTAAATTTTTTTTAGACGGGGCAAATACTGAAAAATGCCGCCCCTACCAACCTATGTGTATTTTTACTTTTATCATCTTTTATAAATCTTTAAACGCGTGCAGCCGATGCGTGCAGCGATGCGTGCAGCGACGCGTGCAGCCGACGCGTGCAGCGATGCGTGCAGCCGACGCGTGCAGCGATGCGTGCAGCCGATGCGTGCAGAGCGATGCGTGCAGCGACGCGTGCAGCCGACGCGTGCAGCGATGCGTGCAGCGATACGTGCAGCCGACGCGTGCAGCGATTTGTGCAGCGATGCATGCAGCTGACGCGTGCAGCGATGCGTGCAGCGATGCGTGCAGCGATGCGTGCAGCAGACACAAGCAGCGCTGCGTGCAGCGATGCGTGCAGCCGATACGTGCAGCGATGCGTGCAGCCGACGCGTGCAGCGATGCGTGCAGCGATGCGTGTAGCTGACGCGTGCAGCGATGCGTGCAGCTGACGCGTGCAGCGATGCGTGCAGCTGACGCGTGCAGCGATGCGTGCAGCTGACGCGTGCAGCGATGCGTGCAGCAGACACAAGCAGCGATGCGTGCATCTGACGCGTGCAGCGATGCGTGCATCCGACGCGTGCAGCCGACGCGTGCAGCGATGCGTGCAGCCGATACGTGCAGCGATGCGTGCAGCCGACGCGTGCAGCGATGCGTGCAGCTGACGCGTGCAGCTATGCGTGCAGCCGACGTGTGCAGCGATGCGTGCAGCTGACGCGTGCAGCGATGCGTGCAGCTGACGCGTGCAGCGATGCGTGCAGCAGACACAAGCAGCGATGCGTGCAGCTATGCGTGCAGACGATGCGTGCAGCTGACGCGTGCAGACGATGCATGCAGCCGACGCGTGCAGACGATGCGTGCAGCTGACGAGTGCAGCCGACGCGTGCAGACGATGCATGCAGTCGATGCGTGCAGACGATGCGTGCAGCCGATGCGTGCAGCGATGCGTGCATCCGACGCGTGCAGCCGACGCGTGCAGCGATGCGTGCAGCTGACGCGTGCAGCGATGCGTGCAGCCGATGCGTGCATCCGACGCGTGCAGCGATGCGTGCAGCGATGCGTGCAGCCGACGCGTGCAGCGATGCGTGCAGCTGACGCGTGCAGCGATGCGTGCAGCTGACGCGTGCAGCGATGCGTGCAGCCGATGCGTGCAGCGATGTGTGCAGTGATGCGTGCAGCGATGTGTGCAGCGATGCGTGCAGCGATGCGTGCAGACGACGCGTGCAGTCGACGCGTGCAGACGATGCGTGCAGCTGACGCGTGCAGACAATGCGTGCAGACGATGCATGCAGACGATGCGTGCAGCCGACGCGTGCAGCCGACGCGTGCAGACGATGCGTGCAGCTGACGCGTCCAGACGATGCATGCAGCCGACGCGTGCAGTCGACGCGTGCAACCGACGCGTGCAGTCGACGCGTTCAGTCGACGCGTGCAGTCGACGCGTGCAACCGACGCGTGCAGTCGACGCGTGCAGTCGACGCGTGCAGTCGACGCGTGCCGCTGACGCGTGCAGCCGACGCGTGTAGCCGACGCGTGCAGTCGACGCGTGCAGTCGACGCGTGCAGTCGACGCGTGCAGTCGAAGCGTGCCGCTGACGCGTGCTTTCGACGCGTGCTGTCGACGCGTTTAGTCGACGCGTGCAGTCGACGCGTGCAGTCGACGCCGACGCGTGCCGCGTGCAGTCGACGCGTGATAGTTTTTTTCTTCGCTCATTATAACAAACTGTGAACCAAAATATTCAATTTCACCGATGAAACATTTGAATCTATAGAAAATATTTTTAAAGTGAATCAACCCGAAAACAAGATCATTGCATGGAATAATAAAATTTTCAACTCTATATAACGCAAAGTAGTTATACCTACTATACGATTTGACTTCAATTTCACTAACACCACAATTTACAAACGGATAATGTTTTTTTAGGTGTAAGTAGAACAGGACTTAATCACGGACGGACACGGATAGGTAGTTATAAAAAAAACCAACCTTGAAAAGCGATCGATGAACTGTGATAGATTTATTGATATGACAATAGCACAATCAGTGTGATGATCGACAAGAAAGTACAAAAAATAGTAATGATAATATAATGCGATCTGTCCACTTTGACTTTTGACTTCCATTTGACTGTGCTTCCTTTCGCTCGCAACCACAGTTGCTGTTTTGAAACCGAAAAGTAACTTATTTTTTTTCGCTTGCAACTCCTGTTACCTTCACGAGATAACAGGGTCCGGTAATGAAAAGTGTGAAATGGTTTTGATGCTCTTTTTGTGTGATGTTTGTTTTAGGGAGCTATGACTCGCTATCGCACACACGAGACACGAGTGCTGCAGCGCTCTGTGACTCCTGTGGGCGAGCGGGAGCGAATTTTGAACTTGTCTTTGCCGCCCCCTAAACTTGCCGCCCGGGGCATGTGCCCCCACGACACCAAATTCTTTAAGACCGTAACATCGTTGCACGAATTGTGTCTAACTCAGTTGGCCCTTAATAGTTTCTCATTCTGTTGACAAAAAAAGTATTAAGATCTAAATGTTAACAAGTGTCAGTCAATAACTTTGTCACAAAAGCGTGTTAGGCCTTAACCCAGTCAATGTTTTCTCCATAGTCAACCCATCGCGAATGCTGAAGTTGTTCGATTATTTGAACTTTTATGCCATCAAGAGCTCAATTTTCGGTCCCATATTGCCGATACAGTGTCAAAAAACCAACTCAGCTCTTAACTTATGTATGTCACCCGTTCACTCTACATCACTTTTTTCCGACCCCTCAGTGAATACGGCTCTCAAGTACGGTGCCCTTATCAAGGAGTTCACATTTCAAGGACTGAAAGCGTTCTTCGAGGCCTGCCTTGGCATGATCCGCTGATCCTCCCTCCATACGAAAAAAAACCTTCAACTAATACGTAGGAAGGTATCTGAAATCTTGTTTATTCATCGCCTATTTTAACACTAACCCTCGCAACTTAAGAAATATCTGCCCATTTTATCTTCCTTCCCACCGTACTTCTTATGATTCTAATGAGCCCGTTACCCGTCTGCTCCGGAATGTTCATTTGTATGAAAAGTTCGTCACCAAACCTTTCCGTTTAACTAGCTAAATCCCTAGCTATAAGTTAGACAGTTTGTAAGTTAGATTAAGTCATTTATGTAGCTTGAAATATGCCACATAAGTGGGAGTGTTGCCCCCACCAAAGTCTGAACTCTTTTATTGCAGCGAATCTATCGCAGTTATTAAAGCAGAGTAAGCTGTCACCTGCATGTGTTCTTGCACCATTTTGATATGTTTGGTTTAAAAAATGTCAGAATGCCCACCACACAAAACTGGGCAGCTTTTCTGTTTTCTCCTGCCTGTCAAATACGTTATACGTGACTGAATTATGTGAATTTGACATTACCACTAAATCGATCAATCTATAGCACCATCATTTGAGATTCTCTCATCTGAAATCGAACGGAATTTGATTCGATAGATGGACAGTCAAATGATATTTTAAGACTTAGTCAGAATTTTGAAAGAATAATGCCACTCACTCGATCACTTATTGGGTAATATGGCCCTGCTTTCTTCTATGAATTCAAAGCAAGTGGAGACACAGTGTAAGGGACTTGTCTCAGAAACATCAAAGCTGATTCTTTAAACTAAGTTCACCTAGCTGTTAACTTCAAACTACGCAAAAAAATCTCTAAAGAAATATTCATCATTAGTATTTAAATAACGCACAGTTAAAAAAAAAGTTAAATACGTCATCATATTAAAGACAAAATGACATCAAATATAAGTGCATCGTCGATGACCATAAGCGCTTTCCCCTTCGTCACCATGATCTCATTCAAATTACATGCTGCTGCCCAATGAAAAGCTTCAAATATTTCACACCGAAAAGATAATTTCGATTAAGATTGTGAACTAAAATGATTGTCTCAGGAAAATATGGCCTCTTCTAAATATGCATCGTTGAAAGTGAAGTCCCCATCTATAAAAGCCAAATTCAACCAACCAACCAACTAAACCGACCAACTGAACAACCAGAAACCATGTAAAGTATTTTCGTTAACATGGAAAATATCTGGAATATTTCCATCTCCATTTCGGACAATTCTTCGCGGCTGCCATTCGTCGTCATCTCGCACAGTTGGCCGATTCCGTCCGTCCGTCCATCCGTCCGTCCCGGTCTCCAAACGGTATGGTCACACACAAAAGCCCCAACAGCTTTGCATTGTTTTGTAAACGTAGGTATCTGATGACGATGATCGTAGTGCTGATCCATGAGTGCGGTATCTATCTGTAGTATCGGAGTTATTTTGCGCTTTCGGTTTTGGCGATCATCGCCAACGAGCAGAATTGTCTTGTTCACATAATTTAAATGTCAGATCGACCGTATTAAAAATTGTATCTTACAGATACAATTTATTTGCCGACCGTTTATGCCGTGTGAGTGTGTATCTGTATGTGTGCGAAAAGGGTTGTGACTTGTGAGAGAGAAACGTCTCCGATATGATTACGCTGAAGATGATTATAGTCGAACTTACATATATTCAGTGTTTGCTCACATTTTATGGAAAATTGCTTCGTTTCTTCTCACCCCTCCCAGTTCCATGAATGCGCGCAATCAAACTGTGCTGGATGATCGGGCACAACCATCAACAAAAAAAACCAACCAACTCACCGACCGACGCGACGTTGATCACGACGAAAAAATTTGCAAAAATTTGCTAGCGCGCTAGCCGTGAATAGTATTGCGAATAAAAGGAGGGAAAAAATATTTAAATGATTTTGGATAATTATCGAGATGAAACAATAACGGGCTATTATATTGTTTGCGAGCCGGAAATCAAATGTTTGATCGTGGCTGTCATGGTGGTGCAATTTAGGCCGTCAGTCAGCGATTTGGACAGTCAGGTCAGTCAGTTGGTTGGTGTTGGCTGGTTGGTTGTTCTGTGCTCATGGTTCAGAGTTCGTCCTGCGGGTTATAATTATTTTAAATGCCAAATGCCCTCAAACGCCACGAGTTGCGCCTGATTGTGTGACATGTGTGAGAAATATTTTTAAGCTAACTGTTTAGGATTTGAGGGAGGGGTCCCGTTTTTGATGAAGTCAATGAGCTTTGAGAGTGTTGTGCTCATTGATAGGTTTTGGTTAAACTTGGTACATAAATGCATAGATATGGGCTTAGTAAAGAAAAGGATGGTGCAACGGATGGAGAATAAAGAGGCCTACCGCATTTCTCTCAAGCATACCTTGTGAGGAAATGGAAAGGACCTACAATTTTTTACCGATTCTGAAAGACTAATCGAGAAAGCGCTTTTCAGGGCAGGGAACTACTATCGGAGGACTTGAAAAATCCTTGCGAAGGGTTACACCCCTCAAAAAACATTTTCTTAGTTGGTGTTCCAACCTTGAATCTCTCACGTAACAGGCATACATGCTAACCATTACGCCACGGGCATCGCTGACATTAGCTAACGTAAGGTCAAAATGTAAGGAAAGTGGAGCAAATAGGATGTGGTAGCTTTGTAAACATAATGCTCTTTGACGTAGGTGCTGTAAAAATCTCCCTGAATTATTGCATCAGTTATCGAGCAGTGCATGCGAGTAGTTCAGGCGCGTATTGCTCGATAACTGATGAGGTACTCAATTCCTGATTCTTGAAGAAAACTTCAGACTTAAGTCTACAAACCTACATTGGGGTCTTCTTTTTATTCTTCCAGCGTCGCGACCATCCGATTTCGAAGGATTCACAGATCTTCCACTCAGCCGCTTTGCACTAGTGATCCGCCCGTACAGATTTTGTTGCACTTGTCTCTACCAAGAGTATTTTGGTCTGCCTTTCTTTTGGTCGTTTGATCTTTTTACGATACTGCCCTTTTGACGGGGTTATCTAAGTTTCTCTTTTGAACGTGACATTATCAACTAAGCGGGTCATGCCCTAATTTTATCTAAAATGCTATTTTTGACGTGAAGGCTTCAACGGATTCACAAACCTCCATTGATTTCAACTATTTAAAGTGAAATCCAATCAAAACTCATATGCTAAAGACATTCCGGAAATCCCTGTACAAAGAACTAAACTCGCATTTCAACCGCAACTATACCTACTTCATATTCCAAAAACCGTGCAAACAGTCCTGTCAGTCGCAGTCGACTGAAAGCATATTCAGAGGAATAAATAAACGAATAACCATTATTCCTACATGATGTCCCTCGTATAAAAAAGAGTACCGTCAGATAATTGGGCCATTAATACCGAAGAAGTCCACCCCAATAAACTGAAGTAATTCTTCACCAATTACTCAGTGTGTAACAGCTTTTGCAACATCAGCCAAAGGCAATTATTTTGCAACATCTGCCAAAGGATTCAGATCGCAATAATAAGATCTACAAAATATTTCTGTGAATTCAATTGAACCTAATCCCAGAATAAGGAGAAGGAGGACATACTCAATGCACTTGTCATAAATTATTCATACCACTGCACTGCATTGCCCGGTTGAAAGGTGCTAAGACCATGCAAAAGAGAAAATAAAACAAATTTCTTGAAACACCCCCCATCCACCACATGTTGACACGGTTTAGTTGAGGTATTTTTGAACTAATGTTAAACATATGATAAATTGTCCAAACAGGTGATAATTGTTTAAGAAACGAGGGTCCCCCCAGGGCGACGGACGCTTCTATAGATCCGCTTCCGAGTGTGGTGGATGGTGGAATGCAATGCGTGTGATATAATCAAGATATGAACGAAGGATCGACTTGCGATCCCCAAGGATATTTCCTTTTTTTATGTCCTCTTGTCTCACGTTGAGAAGAGTCATAATTAATTTCGATTTAAGGTATACTAAAATGCAAGCGCGCGCATACTCAGGACTCTAAATGCGCATTCAAAATTGTAGCTCCTGGGCTTATGCGGGTATAACATCCAAATGTGTCATGTTTTCAGTCAACAATGAATTATTTTCCATTTTTAATAAATTGGTCTCGTTTAATCCAGGAAGCGCATAAATTTTTTATTCAACCGTCTGACCTGTGGCGTTTTTAACTGCGAAGAGTCGTGTAGGGGCTTACTTATAGTTGCCTGTTGCCTGATAAATTGTTTGAGTGTTTAACGCCAATTTAATTGAAATGATTTATTGCATGGACATCAGCGTGTCCATGTCCTTTAAATGAGATGTATTAAGATGTTTTCAAGTTGTTGTTGCGGGGTTTGAAATAAAGAGGTGCTTGGGGAAATGCTAAGTATACGGTAGGTGTAAGTAAATGTTCTTGTTTTCTCTATTGCGAGAATTTAACAGAAAGAAATAAAGCAGGTTTCAAACAGAATTATTTTAGTGGAATGTATCCTCTTAATATTAAATCAAAAGAGGTCTTGAAAAGCTTAACTTATTAGAAAGTCAATGAATAGTTAAGAAGTAAAAGTTCCACATCGAAACATTAAGTGTTCTTTATTTTCAATGACGTACTTTGTAAAAAAGCATGCTTCATCTGAAAATCTGCACTTTAGGTAAAAGGACTATCATTTCCCGTACATTAAGTGCTTCTTGCAAAGATATTGGATCCTCACTTATGATGGTTCCATTCCCAGCAAAAAATATTTGATGTACTTTGGTGTTATGCACTTTATCATCCACCAGGTAGTTAATGACTGTAATAAAAAGCAAAGGACTGAAGACGGTTCCTTGGGGTACATACCTACTGTGGCTTGAAATGCTATGGTGACCTTCTTCAATAGTTCTGTAGCAAATGGTATGTATTCGTTACTCAGTAACGAGTATTCTCTTTCGTACCGAATAACGAAACGTTACTCGCAAATAAATGTGGTTACTTGTACGTTGCTTTCGCTACTTTCGTTACTTTCTTTACTCGGGATCGGTATCGGCATTTCGTATGTTTAGTTACTTTGGGTAGTTAGGTACTCGGGTGGGTAGTCGAGTAGGTATCGATATCTTCACTGCTTCTTCATAAATATCCCCAATCATACGCACGGCGCCCTCTGGAACTCCTCTTTGTCTGATGGTTACCCATATTAGATCTCGTTGAAGTTGATCGAATGATTTTTTTCATTCAATTTCAAACCAACCAGCACAACATGCACATCTTTTAAAGAATCACGAAGTTTTTCCATAAGGATCTTTTTACTTTGGACTGCATCAATTCTTGACTTGCCGTCGACAAACCCGAATTGGGTATCAGACAACTTTATCATTTTTCGTAGTTGGCTTTTCATAATACCCTCTCACCCATCTTCAAACTGAACTGAACGGTAGTTACCGCAATTACGTGTATAGAAGGGAACTAAGCTATACTTTCTACCAATGTTCAAAAGAAACGGTCTTTGCGTATTGGTAGAAGGTTATTTTCCACATATTCTCTAGGCAGGCTATCACCTCCTTTAAGCTTGGAGATGTGTTCCTGAGTCATCAAATATCGATGTACCCCACCTTTTTCCAAAAGTCATCTTGCCCAGCACCTTTCCCTTTTTTGGAGTTCTTAACTCCTTCACCAATTTCTTCGACTGTGATGTTGGGTATTTCCATTTAAGTTAGATTCAGCTTCTGGAAAATGCGTTCTCGAAGAAACTTTTGGTTCAAAAGGCCATCACAATACTGTTGTAACCTGTGCAGAATTTAGTCGTCATCCACAAGGCGTTTTCTTTGAGAATCGTCAGTGCGATCGGCGAACGAGTCTCCTGAACATTGCTCCTGCTTTAAGAGACTATTTCAAGGATTCGTGTTTAGTTATTTTGCAGCCGGCGCAGAAACGTCTTTCAGTTCCGATACATTCCCTTCGTTCTCTTTGCTTGGAATTGGGCGCACTTCTTCTTGGCTTCTTTCTTTATTATATCTTTATTATATTAAGGGCACTATGACCATACCTTAAAAAAGCTTTGGCTTTTTCGCAGTGTTCCTTTGAAACAAAAGCAATGAGTTGGCTCGCTTTACATATATACACAACACAGGATGGTGCAACAGAACGGAGAGCCCCGAGGCCTAGCGCATTTCTCAAAATCATTTCTTGTGGGGGAATGGAGGAGACCTAATTTTGTCTGCCGGTTCACAACGGCTAATAGAGAAAACTCTTTTCATGGCAATAAATTTACCTTCGGAGAACTTGCCAACTCCTCGCGAAAGCCGATATCCGTGGCAAAACATTTTTTGTTTCTGTTAGGATTCGAACCACGAACCTCCTACGTAGCAGAAAGACATGCTAACCATTCTGACACGGTGTTTCCTTAGGCAAGTTTTTTGCATGCAATTCCACATACTTTTTGCTGTGCTCAATGCATTTCGGACTGTGTTGATGGTGTTCCACAGATATTTTTGTATATTCAAAACGAATTGGTTGGGTTGTCCTTTTCCAAATTATACGAATATAGTCTCTTCGTATCTTATTTCCTTCACCACATCCCTTATAAGATTCTGTCCATATAAGACGTGTTGCTGGGTAACAGCTTCATCCTGTATCACTTTGCAATCTTTCACTTGAGGTCTCATAAGGTTGATTAAAAAATAATAGTCAACCTGGGTCTACTTTCCAAGACTGCAGTGACAAAGTGTCGGCCTTATTTGATGAACATGGTATTTGATGTGATAGGACCATGTGACTTGCACATACTTGAGATATCTTTGCCAGATGGGTTTCCGGCTGTCCTCATATTCCTCGTCTTTCCAAAACGTCGGTCGGTCGGTTCAATTCTCCACCAACAAACAAAAATGCTTCTGTTAGGATTTCTGGGGGCCTGTAACACAAAGCTATAGGTACTTGTAATACCAATTGAAAAAAATGTTACAAGTTTGCTTGCTCTTCTACAAGTATAATGGACGAAACCGTACAAGTGGCTCTTGACTTGTAAATTTCTTCCTATTTATCTTAACTTTAGCCGATGGAACCAAGACTATGAAGAATTGCAAAATTTCCTTTTAAATAATAATCACGAAAATATAATGTTAATTGGTGACTTTAATGGTCGTATAAGCAACTTCCAAAATTCTTCGATTTTGAATGACGGAAACTTTTCCTACGAAAGAAGCTCACTAGATGAAAATCTGAACACAAACGGAAGGCATTTAGTAGAAATGATTGAGGATTTTGGTCTTTTTGTTTTGAACGGGGTCTCAACAGGAGATGCCAAAGGTAATTACACCTTTATATCGCCCCAGGGATGTTCGACGATAGATTATTGCTTAGTAAAAGGGGACTGGCTGGATGTTATTAAGAACTTTGAGGTATACCCCACTAACTATTCATCTCACCTGCCAATTTTAGTTTCTTGTGAATACTCCTCTCAAGATAGTCCAGCCCACATTCTAGAAAATACACCAACTTGTAGTAAACTTAAATGGATCAATCATATGGCCGTTAAGTATAAAGCAAACTTAAGGCACCAAATGACTTCGAACGATGTCCAAGTATCTGCCTCAGTCGAAAATGCGACATGTGGTGCGTTTGAGTTGATACGTAAATCTGCAACTGCAAGTAGTACACGGCTCGCCTCACCGTGGTCAAAGTCTAAATGGTATGATGAGGAATGCAGGAAAGCCAGAACTAAATCTTTTCGTTTCTTAAAACTTTTTAGAGACTCAAATAATGATGCTTTCAAACACCTTTATTTGCAGCAAAACAGAATTTATAAGGACTTATGCAATAATAAAAAACAATTGTACCTTAAGAAAGCGGCTAAAGACCTTATCAATTGTAGAGACTCTAAAAAGTTCTGGTGTAATGTGCGTGTTTCGGGAGGGCGTAGTAAGTCGGTCTCTCATAACATCAATGTTGATCAACTCGCCTCACGTTTTGAAAACCTTCTGCTTCTAGACCCAACCCAGAATACTGTTAGTTTTGCACTGCCATACACAAGCATCCCTGAGTTAGATTCGACTTTTACAATGCCTGAGTTACTTGAATCACTCAACAAAATGAAAAATAACAAAGCGCCAGGAGCAGATGGTATCCCAATAGAATTTTACAAGAACTCCACGCCTGAATTCTTAGAACTCATTTTAAACATTTTGAATATAATGTTTCATGAGGAATCCTTTCCCAGTTGTTTTCGCTTGGCTAAAATATCTGCTATTTTTAAGAAAGGTGACCCAAATCAACCTGAAAATTACAGAGGAATTTCGGTACTATGCTTCTTGAGAAAGCTTTTCACTCAAATGCTTTACCTCAGACTGTCAAGATGGGTGCACTGTAATAGCCTAATAAGTCCTTTCCAAGCTGGCTTTCAAGCTAATCTCTCAACTATAGACCACATTTTTGCACTTACTACCATAGCCAGGCGCTTTATTGATAAAAAAAAACCTTTATATACATTTTTTGTAGATTTTAAAGCGGCATTTGACACCATTAATAGAAGGTCACTGCTTTATAAACTGTCAGTAATTGGGGTGTCAATTAAATTCATAAGGGTCTACGAACATCTCCTACTTAATATGTCTGCAACAGTATGCTGTGGTGAAAACCAATCAAGACAATTTAGTTCCGAATCGGGCGTCCCACAAGGATGTGTCTTAAGCCCCGCTTTATTAAGCCTCGCTTTATTTATCAACTACATTGAGAATAATCTACCAGGGGGAGTATTTTTTGGAGATGTATTTGTGAAATTGCTGTTATATGCTGATGATTTGGTTATTTTTGCTGATCCCGGTGACACTTCAACTGCAAATAAATAAGCTAAAAAAATATTGTGATCTATGGGACCTCAAAATTAACTCTACCAAATCTAAGGTTATGGTTTTTAGATCTCAAAGTCGTTCCGATAGAAATTTAAGGATCTGGACACTAGACGGTAGGAATCTTGAAGTTGTGGATCAATTTAAATATCTCGGTTTCGTAATCTCACACAATCTGAGTATTAAGGCTCACATAAAAGAAAAACTGGCAGTTGCTAAAGTAGCAATCAATACTATGTGGTCTCAATTTTTTGCGAAATCCTTTGTTGATTCGACTTCAAAGTTCAAAGTATTTGATGCCACAATAAATAGCTGCTTCTGCTATGGCAATGAAGTGTACGGATTCCAATGGATGGAAGAAATGGAAACAATCCAGAGATACTTTTTTAAAAGAATATTTAAATTACCTGCAAATACTCCCAGCTACGCTATTTATGTAGAGTCCGGTCTACCACAAATATACTTAAAAAATTTGAAAGCTAGCGCAGATTTCTTGTCCAAAATAATGAAAAGACCCAGCACCAATCTGCATAAAAAATTACTGTTAGTTTCTCTTCGCTGTGGTTATACTCCTTTCAAAAACTGGCTAGATCTCGCTTCGGCACATCATATTCCTATGAGCTTGAGTCTAAATAACGTAGAAGATTGGCGAAGTATTTTGTATGACTGTATTAAAGTGGTAGACGAAAGTTTGTACCAAACCCATATTGAAAGAGCGAGGGAATCTTCTTACAGGATTTTTTATCGAAATTTAAATCTGAATCTACGCGAGAGTAATTATTTTAGAAGAGACCTTTCTATCTCCGATATGAGTCTTATTTTTAAAATTAGAACGGAAATTCTAGAACTTAATTTTAGACCATATCGAACAGATATTAATCCTACTTGTTCACTGTGTAATCTTAGGCAAAACGAAGACATTTTTCATTTTCTAGCTGTTTGTCCTATTTTGCAAGAAATACGGCGACTCTATTTTAATAAGAGTTCTCTAACGTTAGAAGAAAGTCAAAGCATTTTGAATGGAGAGTATGGTTGGAAGTTGCTGGTAGGATATATTTCACATGCAAAGAACTACAGAAATACTTATTTGGATTTGTCGTGAGTAATACACACAACTTAATTTTGTTTTAGCTAAACTAAAAGCCCACTTTAACTATTGTAACCAGAACATATTTTTCCCCTTTGCATTTCTCTTTTTTCTTTTGCTTCTTTCTTTTTTCCTTTTCTTTAAAATCATAATTTTTTGATGTTAAATTCCTTTTTTCTCTTTTTTTATATTTTATTAAACAAATTTATATTTTTATTAAATAAATAAATTTGTGTCTGTATAACTAATTTAACAAGAAAAGATAAATTCACAAAATTATAATTTTTATTTTAAATAAACTAAAATTGTTATCTCTTCAAGATCTTTTATAAGTTTACCGGCAGACGGCTTATAAGCCATGCTTAAAAATCTGTATTAAAATTGTACCGATGTTATTTTTTAGTACCAATAAAGATTCATCTAATCTAATCTAATCTAAATTTCTAGCTTTGTGTTACAAGTCCCAGAAAAATGCATTTTTTCCACCTGCTAGCATATAATTTATTGGGCATATGCGCTGTCAATATTCCACACCTTTCCTTTCATAACAGATTCAAGAGACATCAAACGGAGGTCACTAGACTTCGAAATAGTCAGAACGCTCCCAAAAGTAGGTCCTCCCCAAGGATAATACCGATTCCTTCTGTATTTTGATCTGTTTCATTGTAGAACATCTTATAAGTTATTGTTTTACATCTAAATAAAAGGGACGTGTTTCTAGTAAACCGCCATTTTGTTTCTTGGATGCACAAGATGTCTACCCGCCTAGTCCTTCTCATTTCATGAAATTTTGAAATAAGGAAAAATAAATTAAAGGAAATATCTAAGCCAACAAAAGTTATTCGCAAAAAACTTCATAATTTTCAAATTATCGACATAAGAACTCTCTTTTGTTGATAACATAATTTGCTCATATGTATGTACATAATTATGTATGTTCAAAATTATTTGTCTATGCACTGATGGAGTTAATTTTTTATTTGTTCATTGGCTAGTCATTTTACGACACATGAGTACGTTTTTAAAATAACATTTTTCATATACGAGTATTACGTGAATTATCGTGTTCCATTCCCATTGCAATAATATATACAATTAAATGATTAACGAGTACAATGCAAAATGCTGATTAAAATTGCAGACTTTTTTTATGTAATGAAAGGATTAATATCAGACTATTACTGAGAATCGGCAGTTTTTTTTTGGATTGAGGAGTCGAATACATTATTTTCAGGTTATTTCATTAAAAAATTACCATACACACCAAAGGGTTTAGCAAAGTGGAAATCCGTTCTTTTTTTTTGCAATGGTGGAAAATCGTACTCACCCACTTAATTATCATTGCTGTGATTATTATTATTAATGAAAGCATTGCGAATGTGTATTTTTTAATATGCTTTGCTCTGTGATGTGTTGTGGAGCGGTGATTTTTATTTTGTTGTGTAGCTGGATTGTTTGTTAATTAAAATCGTGTTCGATACAAATAGGCGATTATAAGTAGATATTTCTTGTGATGAATGTGATGTGGCCAGCGAATGCGGTCTGAATCGACTGTATGAGTGTTGAAATTGAAACATACAGATATTGAAGCTCTGTCAAATTAAATTTTTAATCAGTTCAAAATTCACTGAATACGCAGTTTAAACATGTTCCATAAAGAGTAGGGTAGACTGGGTACGGTTGAAACAATTTCGCTTATATCGTTTATAACATTGATTTCTGTAATTCGAGCGGTAAAGAAGGAATGTCTAATGAAAAAGCGGATTTCCATCTACAAATAAGGAGTGTCTTCTTAGTGCTATGTGCTTTATTTTTTGTAGAACATGGAATTTTAAAAAACATCTTTTTTGTTTCAACCGTACCCATACCAGGGGCGGTTGAAACAGCAATAGGGGTCAGTTGAAACACATGAAAATAGTAAGTATTTTTTATTTTAGAGTATAAGTATAAGACTGTTTGACAGTGCTTATTACATACTGTAGTCCATAGTTAGTAGAGCTATATACTGTATATATATATATATCTTTTTTATATATAATTCTATTGTTCCTATCTTTGTTTTTTTTTCAATTTCTCAGAAACTAAAGAAGATTTCTTCGTTCGAGTTTCTGTGTCTTACTCAAAACTTATAAGAGCATTGATTATTGAAACAAAAGTGACTCTTAACAGGCCAGACTGTTAAAATTTTATTCAAAGAAAACATTATTGATTTTTTAAAAATTTTGAATTTTACACCTGTTTACTCAAAAACCATTCACTTAATTAACTTGAATTAAAATGTCATTGAAGAACAAAGTACCTTTAAGATTTGAAAAACACTTTAGTGTGTGGTAGTTAGTGGCCTTGTTGTTTTTTTTTAAATCATAAAAAATTAGTTCAATTTTCATTAAATTGCCCCTCCAGCCTAAAAGGAAAGAGATGGCCCCCCTCTATATGATTTTTTTCTTAGAATATTTGTACCTAAAATCACATCCCAAAGTATGTTGCACAAATCCCTTATTTATTTTGGTATTTTTTTTTTCGTCACCAGAGACATATCGCATTTTTATAAATGTAGGGGAGAACGGGGCAAGAATGACCATTTAAATTAGACACTCCTAATTTTTTTCTAGTCCTTTTATTTTTTATTTTTATTAGTTCCAGCTATTGAATATGAGATGGAGTTAGAAACCATGGTAAAAATCGGTTTAGTTCTTTTTGCCCCAAAGTCCTTCTTGCCCCACTCTCCCCTATCTATGCAACGAACAATGATTTTGTCCATGTTTTTTCGTCACATTTCGCAACAAATCGCCTGCTTTGACATGGTCATAGGCCTTGCTGTAGGTTGTCAAGTCAGTCTGTCCTCTTGAAGTCTTTCTTATACGAACTCTTTGCATCTGGAAAGCAGGGAAACTAAGTAAACATTTTGTTTCAACCGTACTCAAAAAAATTGTTTCAACCGTCCCCAACCGCGCTTTAGTTACAAAAATGTATATAATTATGGCCATATTAGCAACACGTTAAAACAAGTCACTGCGATGCGTTCTACACTCCTCGTTTCAAACACAAACCCATACTCAAAGCTCTAACATGAACAGAAGCACAGTTATTGCAAAAAAAAGCCGCTCAAAAAATTTTACTTTTGGCTATCGATTAAGAAAAAATCCATTTTTGAACAACTGCCACTTCTCACGTGCTAGGCCAGGCTGACGATTGTTCGAATATGTTTTCGCTTCGTTTTCCTGCAGGAAACATTCTCGTACCGTCTACTGTTCGTAGAATATTTGTGTTGTTTCAACCGTCCTTTGTTTCAACCGTACCCAGTCTACCCTACTGTTTTCATTCGAAGTCTATGAAAGTGCTAATAAACCACTCTCAAAGCTTAAATTTTCAATTCGTAGCATCAAATCATATGAGCCTATGGGAACCTCTTGGTCAGTCTCTGGTCTTTACACTCTACCTACATAACTCAGACTCACATCATCGATACCAAGAACCCTTAAGTTCGATCTAGAATGCAAATATAACTGATTTGAATAGATTACATGAGCCAGATTACTTTACCAACCTACACAAAGTAGCCGTTTCTATCTCAAACAACATGAGCCCTGTCATGATTGGTCTCGCATCTAACATGGCTTCGGCATAAGCAAATGTTTGCCCTAGTTGCACCACACACACAAGATACATGTCCTTCAGATGCGCTCGCTTATTCTCTTCCTGCCTTGGTCTTGACTTGACCAAAAAAAAATAAACAACCACAAAAAACAAAATATTATTTTATTCCTCCCAAAAACAAAATTCGATATCTTTCCCAGAAATCAGCTCATTAAAACAGATTTGACTCGTCGTCCAACTTGTACTGATCGTCACGCATATATACGACGGAATCACTTTTCAAATACCCATGCAGAGCGTTCCATAAATAAAATCGAACGCAAGGAGTTCACGATATGCGCGAGGACATTCGCAAACGATCGATGAAAACCACCAAACGGTCGGTGCGATGGACGACTTGGACTTGGCCGGTCATCCCGCACGATGTCTTCCAACCACAATGTGTGATGTCAAATTGACAATGTCAAAAATATGGCCAGCTAACACTATCGATGGCATAAGTTATAAATCTCATATCAGATCCAAAAACGGTTGACACGAATATACGAGGCAGGTATTTGTAGCAGGTAAACAAGTTGCCAGAGGCAAGCAAGCATGTTTTGTAGGCACCAAAGTACTACCACGATGGATGATGCTGAAATGTTGCCGGACCACTACTGTTTGTGGGGAGGTGATGATGCCCGGCGTGGGGTGGTAGAAAGGGACGATCGCGATGTGTCTTATATAGTTACAAAACGCGGGATTGTTGCTCCTGCTGTTGATGGTGCTGCTGGCTGCTGCTGGCTGCCGACAATCTGTTTTACTCGATTGACTTTGCGGCCTCGGTGAGTGATCAAAACAAAACGAAAAGTGAAACTGATCAACTTTTTGAGTGGTGAACAATAGGACAACAATTGACAGCGAGGCAATCAATCATAATCACTGATCTGGTTGCGGCCGTATTTAAATGCGGATTATTGAAGAGATATTTGAGCTTTGTGTTTAGCATTGTGGCATTGAGAAAGAAGTTCTTTCATTTGAAGTCTGACGAGAGTACAAAGGGATTTTGATTTTTCTGAAAGGAGCTGTTTGTTATCGCGGGAAGAATAAAGGAAGACGTTTTCAAACCGTGAGAAATGCAAACTCCATAATTTGGCATTACATTGGTGGAAACTGTAACAAGCTTTTGCATTCTTGGAAGTGATGATCAGTGATGAAAGCCTAAGCCGTAGGAGCTAAGAACGTTAAAATACTAAAGTCATTCTGAAGTCGGTGAATAAAAAGGAGACCTTATTGGAAAGAAAATATAAAAATACGCAAGTAGGTAAACCAAGGCTTTTCGCAACTTCCTCAACAACTCAATCTTTGTGATCAGCCTTCCCATCCAGTGATAAAGTGGAGAGAAGTGTTAGCCAGTTAGATCGTCAAACTTATGTTGGTTGCAAACTGATCAAACCTTTCCAATTTCATAAAAATGAATGTGGTCCTTGGAAGAAACAGAAAAGCTAAGTGAGGGAGAAAAAAAACGGGGAGAGAGGAAACGAGAGAAGAAAAATTTAAGAGGAGGTATAAAAAACAATGATGAGTAAACTAAAGAAAACGCCAGGTAAGGTTGCGTATACGATTGGAGACACAGCTGCAAAAACTAATGCAAGAACAGCTGCCGATACGGATGCGGCTAAGAGTGTGACTGTGAATACAGCAACCGAAGTGGCTGCCCGTATGTCTGGTAATACGTCTGCCGATTTGGCTGCGGATACGGCTTAGAAAACAACTGTAGAGATGGTTATGAACACTGGTGTCGATACGGCTACGGAAACGGTTGTGGATACGGCCGAGGATATGAAAAGATAGTTACGTGTACGGCTGCAGATACGGATATCAATACGGCTGTCAATACAACTGGAGAACCGGCTTCAGATACAGCTGCTAAAACCGGTCAGATATAGACACAGCTTCCACTACGGCTATGACCACGGCTGCCGGCATAGATGAAGAGGCGCCGTAGAAACAACTGAAAATATATAGATTTGGATTCGGCAGTCGATATGGCTAGAAATATGGCTGCTGATAAAGCTGTGGACCGGCTTTCAGATACGTCTACAGTTATGTCTACGGGTACGGTTGAGGATGTGGCTATCCGATAAGGATTCCGATATGGGGATGCAGTTGTAGATACGGATACCGATACGGTTGTCAATATTGCTGCAGCTGCATCTGCAGATATGAATACTGACACGTCTATGAATGCAGCTGCGGATACGGCAGAAAAACGACCAGGATACCGCTGGGGATACGGCTATGTAAATGGCTGTTGATACGGATGTAGAGACCACTGTTAAAACGGCTGTGTATATGGCGGTGGTTACAGCTCCTTAAAAAGTCTTTGATACAGCTGCAAAAACCGTTGTGAACAAATTTCGTCTACCGAAATGGCAACGGATACGGCTGAGGCTATCCGTACGGCTTCCGATATGACTGAGGATACTACTATGGGTCGGTTGCTGATATGGATACCAATTCGGCTATGGATACAGCTGTTGATATGTCTGTACATACGTCTGCGGCCAACAAACTTTGATACTGCTGTGCATATCGCTGCGTATAAAGCTGCTGACAAAATCAGGATACGGCTACGGAAACCGCTGTGGGCCAAGTTTATAGATACGGGTGCGGATACGGCTATGGATACGGCTGTTGATATTGCTGTTGATATTGCTGTGGATGCAGCTGTGGTACCCGGTTGCAGATACGGCTGCAGTTACGGCTGCAGATTTAACTTCTGATAAAACTAAAGATACGGCTGCGGAACTACTGTAGATAGGTTTTACAGATACAGCTGCCAATACAGCTGTAGAGAGGGCTGTCTAGATCTCTAGAAGGACACGAATGAAAATGGCTGTAAATACGAGGATACGGTTGTGGACACAGTTACGGATGGGAAGACCGATGAGAATACCGCTGCTGTAACGACTTTGGACGTGGTTTTTGATACGACTGTCGATACGAATCGATTTGATTGGAGATATGTTTGCAAGTATCTATACGTCAGCGGACTTATCCTACTACATTTAAGGCTTTATGGAAAACATTAAAGCATTTCTATGTGTCGAAAATGTACTGATACGATGGTTAAAGTTTTTAGAAAATACAAAAACGTTATACAAAAAGACGCACATAGCAAAATATGACAAAGTTAAATCAATACACAGAGTCAAAGTTCAGCTAAACAAAGATTAATGATTGCAGTAAAAAGGAACAAGGTCTTGTCGCATTAATTTTCATCTATTCACACACGCCACACACGGACATCGCCTTGG
Organism: Melanostoma scalare; assembly: GCA_949752695.1. Classification (NCBI taxonomy): domain Eukaryota; kingdom Metazoa; phylum Arthropoda; class Insecta; order Diptera; family Syrphidae; genus Melanostoma; species Melanostoma scalare. The sequence continues at coordinate 14,404,959 of OX456986.1, forward strand.
CATTTTACAATTCTTTACGATGAGTGCTCGAGGTCAAACTACACCAAAATCAAATCAACTCAATCTTATCAAATCAATATTCAGATTCAACTTTACCCAATAAATTTCTATAAAATAATGACTACCTTAGAGCTCTTTATAGGCCCTTAAATTGCCCTTAATAAATATACAATGCAAATTGACAGGAACCCACAACAAAAACCACAACACACACATACGTGACACTTAACGCAGCCATCAGCAGGCCGTAGAAGATATTCAAATTTCGTCCATTGAAATAACAAAAATCATCAACAAAACCAACAAGGAATTCCCTAATGAGTCCCATTCTCATTCAGCGAAATTATTTTTTATTCTTCCTCCTTCTTCGTTTGTATAGAGAGCTTAGTTCCTTTATCGTTTTCCACATCAATTTGGTCTGGCATCTTCAATAATAATTTTCTGGAAATTCAAAAATCTGCATGTGCAATCATCGATATAAGTTCGTATGTTGGTTGGTACAACCCGCACCATTCAGAGTCTTGGAGAGCATATCCCGCTCTACTAAAGGATATACAAATACACACACAACAATCCAAAAACCGTCTTCTGATCGACCTTTTGCGTCGCATGTTGCATGCAGATCAATCGTTGAATTTATCTTACGAACCATATCGTAAAGCAAGCGACATGCAGATCTGTCAATATATTATTTAGGTTTTTTGGTGATTTAGTTTTGTTGAATTTTATTTAAATTGGACGGCGAAGGTGGACGAGGATCACCAAGAACAACAACATGCAAAACGATTTTTTGTCATCATTTTGGGTTTTTGTGTCTCTTTTGTAGAACGTGTCCTTATCAACGACAAGAGTTTATAAAAGCAGATGGGTGAATGAATACAGACTTTGGGTTTAAATGGCAACCTGGGGAGGTTCAAAACCAGAACCAGGAACAAATAATATCTGGTAGACGTTTGTAGTGGAGTGGGCCTTCATTAAAATTGAGTTTTCAACTAATAAATAAATTTTGGATAGGCAAATGAGGTATACACTTGAAAAAATGTTGTGGTTCAATCAACTGAGCTTCGTGAGGTTTTCACGTTTTAAGAAATGACAGCATTGTTGTACTTTGGGATACTATGGTGCTGTTTTTTCGAGAGCATATTGCAGGGAAGTCGCTGAAAAGGAAGAAAGTGGGTGCAGCAATCAAGTGGAAGTTGATTTCAAAACCGACTTAGAGCACGTGCCAGTACCAAGTGACAGACAGGAAAAGTTAGAAAAAAATTGAAAACCAAGCTGCATCGCTCAGCTTTAAATTTCGTTCAAATTTAACGCTTTGTCCCTCAGGACATGGTCGCGCCCCTTGAGTACAAAGCTGGATAGAGCCTTCCCGAGCTAAGAATTGTTGTCCAAAAATCTTGGTTAAGGTCCAGGTTCACCTCAAAATATAGCGGCCATTTAAGTAAAAATGTATGTATATTGCAAGTATCGCCTCAAACACCACCGGATATGCAGAAAATTCGAAGGCGAAAGTACAAAACCTCAAAACATCTAGGAATGAAAACGATAAGGCCGCTTTTGTGGGCTTCGTTTTCAAAAAATTAGCATAAAACCTTTTCAGTTGAAAAGATTGGAGGAATAAGGACCGGAGAGCATTAATCTTTTACATCGAAAGCAACAAAATGTTTGCTGATTTACTCACTACCCCCAAAACGCGTTCAAGGAAATTCCATCACCCCCTTTTTAACTTCACAATTTTTTTTCTCAGTGTAGACATGGACTTCCTCTTTACTTTCGCGATTGTTATTCCAGGAACTTTTATTACTTCTAAATTCTATTCGCCCCCCATTTGTGTGGTCCGACATAAAAGATGACAAAATCTACAAAGCCTGTGTCACTAATCACCAATAGCCGACAAAATGTAAATCACTTTAACCCTCGATAATAATTTAACCAGTTTTCCCTGCTCTATTTTCTTAGCTCTTCTGAGGCTCTGATGTTCAAGTTCTTCGGCATAACCACCACACTGTCGACCGTCCTCCGTCGCAACGCGCTGGCCGATTCGCAAAAACGCAACTCAACGTTAGTATAGGCACCACAAACACTAGTGGGACAGTGGCAATAAATAAAGAGCACAGTCGAGAAGATAAGATCATTTTCTTCATATTAATAACTAAAAACCAACATTTTTCAAAATGAAGACCAAAGAAACCGGTGAAAGATGTTAAAGCCAAGTCAACCATATGCAAAAGGAGAGCTATCTACGCTATTGGCTGATGGCAGCTTAAAGCAGCAGAAGCAGCAGCAGCAGCAGGAGCTGGGGGCAGCAAAGTGCAACACAACTGCTTGGCGGTGGATATTTCTTATCGCTGGAACTTCAGCAAATGAATTCCATGATAAGTATATGAAAATGGCGATTGCAAAGGGTAACTAATAGGACTCTGGTCGTGGCTCGACGACGACCCAGAAGGATTCATTAGTGTCGTAAGATGTAAATATTGCATGCCACCTTGGTGACTATCAGTGGGATGGTTTTCATTGGTGCTGCACTCGCACAATTATGGCACATTCTTAATTTATTTAAAATATAAATGTGCTTCGTGTGATTCGTTTGCGGCGTAGTCCACGAGCTCCACGGTTGGAGAGCTGTGACCCTTACGAGATCACAAGGCTCGTGACTACGGAAAATGAAGAAGAAGAAGTGCTACGTTTGATTCAAGAGAAAACTGAAAGCGCAATCAATGTTTTGCAAAATTCATTCTAGACAGTGGGTCAAGGCTTGCAAGATCAAAGTTGGTAGATTTTAAATTTTGGCTCTGACTCGATGGTATTCAATCGGACAACGATCTATCCCTTCACTTAGAATAGGGCTCGGAAAAAGGAAAAAAGAGAAGGAAGTTTCTTATAAAGATTATAATTTATGCCTCCAATACGACACAAAGCGACGTAGGCTTCATCCTGACTAAGACTTTTACAACTTAGATTTATTATAATTTAAACCCTTTCTACTTTCAAGCGGTATATTTATTCGGACTTTGGATCTGCTGCGGACCTCATTTTGCTCCTTCTATAAAGCCCGCCATTTGGGATATCATAGATTTGAGCCGGTTCAGGGTAAACTCGTCACAGCAAGTGAGAATTTTGAAACCCTACAAAGTAGAGGTGGGTCCGATATCGGGCAAAGCGTCCACGGATATAGGTAGCTTGTCAGTCATTCACTCGAGAAGCCTTATTTCCACTCAACTCCATTCTGCTTCGCTTAGCCATTTGCCAAATTCTCTTCATTGATAATGACCACCTCAAGGCTCTCTTTTATCAATTGCGCTTCAATACCAATTTTGTGTTGTACTGGCCGTTTTCGGGTTCTTCTAGTTTGGAGGTGCAGATAAATCGTTATGTCTGGCTCTTTTTCTTTGACTGCTTTCTCCGGGCTCTTTAAACCTCTCGGTTCTCGGAGCATTCAATGGAGGTCTCTCTGGTGTTGTTTTGGACACCACAGTTTTCGGTTTTGAAATTTTATAGTTTGGTACTGAATTAGTGAATTTTCCTTCGGGTAAGGTTTTGACTGCAATTTAGTGGATGAATTTTTGAGTCCAGCTTAGGCGCTTCCAGTAATGACAACTACTAAGCATTGAGGATTCACCTTTGCCATATCTTTTTACGACTCTTCTGGAAATTTCAAGCCTCTCTTAGGTACCTACAACCTCAACCAGCTCTGCTGATCGTTGGCTTTGAATGGGGTTTAATCCACGCCGACTTTGGTCGGTGAGCTCTTTTTTGGACCTTTGTGTGGCGTTGAGGTTGATTTTCAGGATTTCGCCAGGTATTCAGCTCTTGAGCCTCTGTCCGGTTTGGGTCGGGTTTTTCGGTCACAGCCAACGCCGTGCCCAATGGAATCTGCTGAACTAGAGAATGATTGACAATCGTCCTCCTTGAGGATGCGAACTTCCTTTTTTGGGGTAGTATCAAAAACAGCTCCATCATCGGTATATCGGTGAATTCCATAAGGAGAGACCCCTGAGAGACCCTCATTAGAAAGATTAACGAAAGATCAGCTGTCTCTGACTCGAAAATTTTCTCTTGAGACGTCCATTGAATATAGTCTTTACCCAGCAGGAAGTAGCCAACAACTAATGACGATTCGAGGCTTGTGCATTCTGTCAACCATATACCTGTGAGGAATGAAGGATACCTACAATTTCGCCTTTAAACTAGAAAAGATTTTTCTTTTTTAAAAACCCTTTCAAAAGAAAACATGAAGTAGCTAAACTCTGCACTTTAAGAAAAGTATTTACAAATCATCCCCAGATCCGTATTCCAGTCATCGCCATCCACTTATTCCACACTTCACAACTCACCTAGTTCCATCTTCTAGTTCTCGCATCATCAGCTTTAAGATTTACAACCCACACGTAATTTATTAAAAATAAATATATCTCTAAAAATGGAAAATTCCGTTGCTCTTTGTACACAACCAATGCCGCCATAAGCACCAAACAGCCCGCGTTGGCTCGCTTCGAAAGCCACAAGAGGAGGTAAGTATACGAGTATATAAAGAGCAAACAGTCTACCGACCAGGATAACACTCCAATTAACACAATGATGAAGAATTATGCTCGCCCGCGGAATTAAAGCAACAGATTCATCTCATTTTCTTTGAAGGAGGCATCCCCCACCTCCCACTTAGATGAACGGCCTAGATCATATTTACATGGGCCAAGGATGGCGCTGTTCTATCTCGCCGAGAATGTGTGAGTATATGTGTGTGCGCGGGTCCCTCTGTACTCCCATATATACACATTAGATTTGAGAAGCAACAGCAGCCCGACGCGGCGGCAGTCTACAGATCGATGACTATTCAGCCGCTAAGGCTTATAAGGCCACGTACCACATTTGTTGGTGCTATCGCAGAATTCATAAATCAAGTGACTAATTAATGGCAGGTAACTTTTCTAGGTCCATCGTTGTGTGGTGCTGGTGGCGGTGGCGTTGGACAATTTCTTCATCACCCAGGCAATAGCAAAACTAAAAGACATAAGGAAGGAAGCAGCAACAGAGTTGATGGCGGTGACGGCAGCAGCGGTAAGTTGTGGTCAAATAGACATGGAAAATATTTTTTATTGCTCCAAATCAGTTGAAAGTCGTCGTCGTCGAAAGACGTACGACCATAGAATGGACGGACGCGATATTAACGTGTGGTTTAATGACTACGTTGTTGGTGTGTGATCTTATGAATCAACAATTGGACAGTAATTAATTTCTGGAAAAGCTTGAGGCCATATTCCCTTATGAATTAAGGAAGATCTAAGGAATGCAAGAAATCACACAATATGGAGGTTACCCATGTGTACATATTTATCCCTGGGGAATCTGGATGATATATTGAAGTTTGTATATGGAATTGATATAAGAAGCTTAGTTCGTGACAACAACGAGTCAAACAAAGTTAAAATGTAGATGTTTTTGAGCTAATTTCTTACTTTTTTCATATTACACACATCAACGAGTCAACATTTTCCCTTATCTTTCTTTGAGCCTGGATGGGTTGGTATAGGTTAATCGAAACTATATGGGACATCATAATTAGTATGTATTTGGTTTGGCTCAGACATAGAACAATCTGAAACCGGGAATCTTGCCAACGATTTCAACGTAGGTATACGAGAAAGTTGTTATCTCTCCGGATCCCGATACCCTTACTTACTTACTTAGGTGGGCATTACAGTTCGGGGTGAACCTGGGCCTCAACTAACATCCTTCTGGTAACGACTTCGATTTCGGGCGAGCTCTCTCCAGTTTTGCACTCTAAGTCGGTTGAGGTCTTCATCTTCATCTTGATTGCGCCACCTAAGACGAGGTCTTCCCCTTCCGCGATTTCCCTGCAATGTGCTTTCGAACACCCGACGAGGCGGAGCGTTTGGGTCTATCCGCTCTACATGGCCCAACCATCGCAGCCTAGCGATGCGTACTCTTCTGGCTATGCCCATGTCGCGGTACAGCTCATACAGATCGTTGTTGTATCTTTTTCTTCACACGTTGTCTTTGCTTACGGGACCAAAGATCATTCGGAGAATTTTCCTTTCGAAACGACCAAGGGTTTCCTCATCCGCTTTCGATAAGGTCCATGCTTCCGCGCCCGCCGTAAAGCAGGACTGGGATGATTAAGGTCTTACACAAGGTTACCTTGGTTTTTCTGGAGAGGGTTTTGTTTCTCAATTGCCTTCTTAACCCAAAGAAGCAACGGTTGGCAAGAGTTATTCTCCGTTTGATCCCCGCACTGATGTTGTTTTCCATGTCTATAGCGGATCCTAGGTAGACGAAGTCCTGTACTACCTCGAAGTTATGTCTGTCTATTGTGACGTTTTGTCCAATTCGTCGATGTTCTGTGTCCTTGTTTGATGACAACATATACTTCGTTTTGCTCTCATTAACCATCAAACCCATTCCCGACACCGCGACCTCCCAAAAAGGCATCAACAAAAAGGTTCTGCGACTGCAAAGCTCAGTGAAAATGCATTACGTTGCGAGAAGTTGGGCAGTACTGCTAGATCGTGCGCGAATTGCGCGAATTTGCACGAAATTTACCGAAGCCGCGCGATGAGTCGAAGTTGCGAAAACATGCGAAAAGTTGCGAGAAGTTTGCTGAAGTTGCGCTTAGTATCGCGAATTTTCTCTAACCTGCGCCAAGATGCACAAAATTGCTCATAGTTAAGTTTGGTTAAACGTCATTGCACGTTGTTGTGCTAAATTGCTTAAAGTTATTGGTTGTAGCTGGTAGTTGCTAGAAGTTGCACATGCTGTTGTGGGAAATTGCACTTAGTCGAGTTAATTTATGTGAAGCTGAATTGCACAAAGATGCACTCACTTGGTTGGGAGTAGTTGCACTTGGTTGCGCCTAATTTTACCAAGTTGCTTAAGGTTACGGGTGGTTGCATGTAGTTGCGAAAAGTTGTGAGAAGTTGCGGGTGTTGTGCGAAGTTGTAGTTACGCTTTGGGTAAGGTCGTAACTCGAAGACATAGATGGGACTCTGAGATAGATCTATCACTTGGTTAAAACAGAGCTGGTACTCTTTACAAATAGAAGAAAAATACCAACTTTTGAGTTACCAAGACTAAATGGGACCCCTCTTAAGATCTCTGATCAAGCCCGATACTTGGGAGTGATCTTAGACAAAAAACTGAATTGGGGTCCCCAATATACGGGAAAGACACAAAAAATCTATGATAGCACTGTATTCGTGCAGCAGGATTTTTGGCAAAAACTGGGGACCAAATCCCAAAATCATCTTGTGGATGTATAGGTATACTGCCATTGTTAGAGACCTATTCTATCTTATGGCAATTTGGTCTGGTGGAAGGTGCTGGAAAAATCCACGCATTCAAAAACCCTAACCAACGTACAAAGATCAGCCTGTATTTGCGAACTGGTGCAATGAGAACTACACCAACCACGAGCTTGGAAGTAATCCTCAATCTCACACCCCTTGATCTCTATGTTCAAGAAGCGGCAGCAAACAGCGCACTTAGACTAAATCAGTGTAATGTCTGGAAAACCAGCCAAACAGGACACGCACAGATTTCATCACGATACGCAGATAACAATATCTGCACGGATTACATAACTCCATACCTGGACTTTAAAAAATCCTTCTCAACCAGCTTCCCGAATAGACAGGATTGGGAGAGTGAAACACCTTACACGAACGAGACGTCTATATCAATCTATTACCGACGACGTCTCAAAAATGGAAGAAAGCCTAAACCTAGCCAGTTCATTCAGACTTCCAAATCACAGCAGTGTCTTCCAAGCCGAGATCTTAGCAGTTACAAACGCTGCAAAACAGGTGTCCATGATGGCGCTGTTAAATGCTGATATCACTTTTTTCATTCATAGCCAAGCAGCAATAAAAGCGTTTTCTGCCACTCTTGTCAAATCAAAGCTTGTTTCTTGCTGTCGCGAAGAGCTAAGGGTTCTTGGCACACAGCATAGCGTGTTCCTGGTCATAGTGGTATACCGGGAAACGAAAAACGGACAAACTAGCGAGAAAAGGACCAGCACTTGACCCTTCTCTCATTATTTATTTTAAAACTGCCGCTCAAGACATTAACACTTATGATTATACTAAAGGTGATTTTGTTTCATTGTCATATTTTCTTGTTTCTTTCGATTGGATGTCTGTCTTAAGCAACTCAGATGTTAATAATGCATACCTTAATTTTACAGATAAGCTTAAAGAGGCAGTCAATTTATTCGTTCCGAAGACTATTAAGAATGTCTCTAACAAACCGCCGTGGTTCAATAGAGAACTGCTAAATCTTAACAACCGTAAAAACAGAGCATATAAATTGTATCGAAACTCTAACAATAGTTCTTTATTATATGAAAAATATTGCAGTGTTCAAAAGAGGTTTGATTTTCTAAATAAGTTTTTGTACAAGCATCACATTTTTTGTTTTTGGAATTTCATTAACAGTAAAAAGAAATCAGTGGGCATTCCTAGCACTATGCATTTGTCGGGCATAACTTCATCCGACCTTCCAACAGTCTGCAATCTATTTGCGCAGTTTTTTAGTTCAGTGTATGTTCCCCTAAATGATGCAACAGTGCTTGATAGAAATGGTTCTTCGAGTTTGATTGATATCGGCTTTTTAAATATATCTATTGATGAAGTGTTAGAAGAGTTGTGTGCATTGAACTTAGATAAGCAACCGGGCATGGATGGTTTTCCTCCTATACTTTTGAAAAATTGTGCGCAGGCTATTGCCCTGCCTCTAACTATCATTTTCAATCGTTCACTCGAGGCAGGCTCCTTTTTAGATTGTTGGAAGTGCTCATTTGTTACCCCTATTCACAAGGCTGGATCTAAGAACGAAGTAACGAACTATAGACCAATTTGTAAAATATCAACAATCCCAAAACTGTTTGAAAAAATTATTTATAAAAAACTTGCTATTTCACTAAAAAATTTAATTTCACCATATCAGCACGGTTTTGTTAGCGGTAGATCTACTACTACCAATCTTGCTATTTTTTCTAATTTTGTGCTAAGGTCTCTTGAAAGTGGTTCACAGTGCGACGTAATTTACACAGACTTTTCGAAGGCTTTTGACAAAGTAGATCACGCCGTTCTTATTTGTAAGCTGCGAAGATATGGCTTTCACTCAAATATGTTGGAATGGCTCATTTCGTATCTAAGTGGTCGAACTCAATATGTTCATATAGACAAGTGCTTATCGCGTGCCATGAATGTAACATCCGGTGTTCCTCAAGGAAGCCATCTGGGGCCATTATTATTTCTGTTACTTGTTAATGATATTCCTAATGTTCTTGTTCAATCCCATTGTCTTATGTATGCTGATGATTTAAAAATTTACTGCACTGTTAATAGCATATGTGATTGTTTAAAATTGCAAAAAGACTTATTAAACTTATCTATGTGGTGTGAACAAAACAAATTGCAATTAAATATCTCAAAATGCCAAAGTTTAACTTTCTGTCGTCGTCAGTCTTGTGTAAATTTTGTTTACTTTATAGGAAATGTGCCTCTTAGTAAGATTAACGAAAAAAAAGATCTCGGAGTTATATTTGACTCGATGCTTACATTTATTAGTCACATAGACTACATCGCAGCGAAAGCTAATTCTATGTTGGGATTTGTTATTCGAAATTCGAAAGATTTTAAAGACCCGTTCACACTTAAATGTTTGTATTTTGCTTATGTAAGATCAGTCCTCGAATATTGCTGTGTAATATGGAATCCGATTTATTCCACACATTCAAACAGACTGGAGCGAATTCAAAAACGTTTCACCAGATACTTGTTCTATCTCTTACGCTGGAATATTGTTAGACCTTCTTACAATGCTCGCTGCCTGCTTTTTGGCCTACAAGACCTAGAAACACGTCGTAAATATTTTGATGTAATGTTTGTAAGAGATGTCTTAAATGATAAAATTGCATGCTCTTTTTTGCTTGATTTGATTGGTATCAATTGTCAATCATATTCTTTTAGATCTAATAATTTATTTTTTGTACCTTATCATAGAACTAATTATGGTTTCAATGAACCTATTGCGCGTTGCTTAAGACAAGCAAACTCAGTATGTCATAATGCAAATATTGATATTTTGAACTTTTCTTATAGTAGAAATATTTTTAAGTCAAATTTAAAATCTTTTTTGCACTCTGGTGGTTAATTAGGTATATATATACTATCGATGTTTTGTATTGAATAGTCTGTAAGAATTTTGTAATTCTGTTTGACTAAAAATTAAATAAATAAATAAATAAATTGATCAATCAATCAGGATTTCACCCTGTGAAATTAAACAGATCATTGGCAACAAAATAATGCGAAAATCCATAATTAAAGATGGGAATGCCTAGATTCCTGTGTTACTTCCAGGAAACTATGGCCGAAATACGATAAGAACGGATCTGAAAAGCTACTATCATTGAATAGACCTTCATTACGAATGCTTAACAGTATCATAACTGGACACAACCTACTAGGTTACTACAAAAAGAAAATGGGTCTTGACCTGTTAAAAACTGTCCAAACATAAACTCATAGGTTTCTAGGACGTTACAATGCTCCAGGGTATCACAATGGATCTACATTGATCTAAGTGTGACGGTAATAAGATCAACAGCCTATTCTACCTAACCTAACCCATCACTTGGTTGATAGAATAAATGGATAAATTAAGATGATTAAGACTTTTAATATTCTTTGACGAAATTTCGCAAAATATTTCTGCTATGGATTTTTCGACACATGTGTTCCCTTATTTTGTAGATCTTTTTTTTGCTACACCGGCGACCTCCCTCTGTATAAATCCTTGAATCTGTATATGCACACTTCCATGATATTTTTTAGGTGTCACGGATTTCGCTGATAGTTCTTCTGGTATGATTTCTCCTTCATTCGTCTCTTATGAAAAAGTTTGAAGATGCTGCAGTGATACTCCAAGCCAGCTTGTATATTAACTAGGAAAAACACTTACTTATATGCAACTCCATATTCTGACTAAACCCAAGCGCGCGCATATGATTTCCTAGCAATTTGCCACAGACTATTAAAACTCTGCTCCCGATATTGCGATAAGCGTATATATCTTTCCAGCAAGAAGTTTCCTTTCTTAGCATTCACACTCAACCCATTTTGTAAAACAACATGACTCCACTTCCAGATACCAGATCTATACGAGCAACGAGCATAAACACCCATCACTGTATGACAATCGAATGTGCCAAACGATATGACTAACCTCACATGGCTGGTACTCAAAAAGACACAAGTTAAAAATCTGTCACCTCAACTCCAAGGAGTCAAATCACAGATAAATATACCAAAACTCCAACACACACACACACACTCAGACGAGAACAATCACCAAGAATAAATGAATATAAAATTGCGCTCACGATAGGATCTATCGTTGGCTTGTTACACTATCTCATGTTCAACACGATGCTTCTTTTGCTTGGCTCATGCATACATTCACGCCGCGTCAGCCGACCGCGTACCAGCAATCATATTTCTACACCTTGGCTAACATCAAATCCGAACAGAAGCCCAACAGAAAAAAAGAGAATACTTTTGAAATTTATTCATTTATTCCATATTTTTCATCTTTTTCTTGGCTCTACGGTTCCTTAGAGTCCTGCGATGCAGGGACGCATTATCCTTGACTGGGCTTTACGTTTTGCATAAGAATTTTTACTAACTCTTCAACGCTTTAGGTTGGAGATTTTTTGAACGCATCGATGATGATCATAACCATCATTATAATCATCATCATCATCATCTTTCCGTTATGGGCAGCTCGATGCGGTCTTTTGGTGTTTCATAAATTTTTGAAGGGCACACACCGATGTTATGTTCCATGTTTGGGGGCCTATTGTTTAAGAAGTGTGATTCAGGTGTTGTGACTGGCGAAATTACAAAAGGTAAAGGTGCTCTGCTGGTGTTTTGAGTTGCGCTTACGGTTGTCTTACACAAAATATTATTTTTGGCTTTGAATGAGTCTACGGTTAGGTGAATTGGAAACCATTTTCAAACCAACTAGCCTATCTTATCTAGTATAGATTTGTTGGTTTCTTCATAATTCTTACCCTGTATAGGCTTGAAAGAGTGGAAAGGCTTCTTATCCTGTGTGGGCTTTTTAGCTCGTTTAGGCTTCTTTCTGATAATTATCATAACCTGTACGGGCTTCTAATTATTCTGTATAGACTTCTTAGCCTGAATAGTTTTATTTGTCTAAGTAAACTCTTGCTTTTTAAGTCTGTAAAGGCTAGTAAGTCCGTAAAGGCTTCTAAGTCTGCATAGGCTTCTAACTCTGTACAAGCTTCTAGGTCGGCATAGACTTCTAAGTCTGTATAAGCTTCTAGATTTGCATAGACTTCTAAGTCTGTATAGGCTTCTAAGTCTGTGTAGGCTTCTAAGTCTCTATAGGCTTCTAAGTCTGTTATAAGCTTCTAAGTCTGTATAGGTTTCTAAGTCGTTTAGGCTTCTAAGTCGTTTAGGCTTCTAAGTCGTTTAGGCTTCTAAGTCGTTTAGGCTTCTAAGTCGTTTAGGCTTCTAAGTCGTTTATAGGCTTCTAAGTCTGTATAGGCTTCTAAGTCTGTATAGGCTTCTAAGTCTGTATAGGCTTCTAAGTCTGTATAGGCTTCTAAGTCGTTTACGCTTCTTAGTCTGTATAAGCTTCTAAATCTGTATGGGCTGAATAGACTAAGTCGGTGTAGGCTTCTCAGTCTACACAGGCTTCTAATTCATGGTAAATTTCTTCGCACTGAAAAGATTTTAAGTTTGCCTATAAAAGTTTCTAAACTACAACAACTAAGTCATATCATTCCCTAGCGCATTTAAAGTGTTGAACCTTTAAGGCAACGATGGCAAACACTTACCAGTTTGAAAGCAGGAACCTGCACTGTGTTTAAAGCATTAGCCAACAAACATAACGCCAATATTTGCCCAAGCCAAAACATGCGCCTTAAGCCTTGAGTTTCACAAAAAAAAAAATTTACCAGCATCCGCAGACAGAGCGTCTCTTTGGATAAGACACCTTGATTGTAGTTGTTGTTGTTGTGTTATTGTTTCGCACGAAGGTGCGCTTTTTTGTTATGGTGCCGCTGACGGAGACCTTCCACCAAATGCCACCAAAAGGTGCGATAAACGGAATAACGCAGAATAATATTTATGATCGCAATGATATTTCTGCCGACCGATGTTATTTATGTGATCGAGATTGAGTGAAGATGCGCGCAGGATGTGAAGGTCCGAAGGGGATACAGGAATTCCAAAAGGCATATTTTGAGACATATTTTTCGCATCCGTCGATATAAGAAGTGAGTTTTTCTTCTCCCCTTTCCCCAAATTCGTGAGAAGGTGATGACAAAAATGCTTAAATTGTAAGGAATTACAAATTTCTTATTCATATTGCGGCTGAGGGAACCTTCAACCTGCTGTTGAACTTCACAAAGGCGATGCGATGACGATGTGTATAAACGAAACGTGTATACCTCGAAATGAACAACTGTCAAATGCATAAAGTGAACGCCCCCGCATTTAATCGACAAACAAACGATAAATTTATTTGAAATTATAATTTAGTTTAACAAAAACACCTGAGTACCCGCAGGCGACACCGCCCGTAAGTGGATGTGTCTTTGGAGGGTGTATAAATGTATATCTTGGTCGTGTCTGTTTATTCAACCCCACGAATGGCAAATTGGAAAAAGAAATTAAAAATTTATTTTCAAGGGGATGATGATAGATTTGAGGTGGTGGTGTTTTGTTGCGGATGTTAAAAAAAAAGTAAATAAAATTGAAAGTGGAATGTTTTTTAAGAGGACCTCATTTGCCCTAGGGCACTACATACTCGTATACTTGCTGTGTGCGCAAAATTAAAGGCTAACTCAACACACCGTTTAAAGGGTAGTCAAGCAGCAACAAGTCATTGAGTCTGCAACTTGTTTATGTGGGTGGATCCTAAACTGTGTTTGCTTGGTAAAATTATCGAACGGAAAGTTTAATTGATTTTGAAGCGGGCGACTGTTGGTGACACATAAACGTCGAACTCAACTTGAATGCATTTTAGGGAAAAATTGGGAGTTGGTTGTGCAGATGACAGATTTACATGATTACGTTTTTGTAGAAGGTTTTAGGAGATCAAATTTTGGTTGAACAAATTTCGAGTAACAAAAAAAACCAACACTGTTTTGGTTGGTTGTGTATTGACAAACATTTCGTCACCTTTAAATTTACTCTTTTTTAATAAAGAGTAGTTTTAAGGCTGACAAAAGAAAAATTTAGGATCCACAAACGTTTTTTTTTCAATATTTTGTTCCCACACTAGAAATAAGAAGGCGATGTGAATCTGACAGAAACATTTGTTGATATTTGGCTTCAACCTAAAATTGTATTGCCCAAATTTTTTTCAAAACCACAAAATTTTGGTGGGATTCTCGGCGAGTCTCGGCCCAAAGCACTTCATAGATTTACAATATTGTGCCGTCTTCGCACAGTTAAGTGAGATGCCGATTTTCATGGCAGTGTAATTGACCTCGGGGGACTAGACGAATTCTTAGCGAAAGGCCATACCCAATTTCAAATTTCAATTGATATGTTTAGAAGGTTTTTGAAAGTTCACATGATAAGAAAAGACTCAGATTTCTAGTCTATATTAACTTTAAAACAGAAAAAAAGTTTCAATATAGACACTACAAAATAGGTACTTACTTACTTATTGGAAGATTAAGACGCTAGCTCCTCATATGGTACCTAGCCCATCAGCTCAGAGATATGTTCTTCATGGCTTTCCAGTTTCTCTGAAAAAAATAACCATCATTAAATCGAGTGTTCTCAACAGTAATTTAGTTTAGTTTAGTTTAGTTTATTGAGAAATTATTCTTGATACATGTAAGACTATAATCTTTTAAGGTATGTACAAGCTTAATGAAGTTCAACGTGAATAATAATTTGAGTTTGAATGAATAAATACGAAAATATTTGATTTAACAAAATGTAGAAAACAAAATAAATAAGAACTTAAAACAACAAAGATAAAATATTAAAGAAAAAGAAAAGGAAAAAATACAAGAGAAAAGATAGAAATTTTGCTGGCATTGCATATTTAAAAGTATTTGTGTTGCTGATACGCTTGATGGTAGGGGGTAAAGAGTTCCAAAGTTGAGTATAGCATAAACAAAGAATTGACGACTAGTCGTTTGGTATTTATATTGAGGAGTAATTAATTGAGGATTTCTATTACCTCTTCCAAATTTGATTTTTTCATATAAATACTCAGGTTCTTTTGTTGTAATCAATTTATGAAGTGTTAACACTGTCCGATATTTCAAATAAGAGTTCAGAGAGCAACAAAATATATTTGCTTGGTAAAGTTGGAGATATTTTCGTTTCTACGCTTATCGAAAATAAATCTCGCGCAACTGTTAAACACTACATTAAGCTTACTCATGGACTCATGGTCTAAATTAGAAACGATTTCGCATCCATATAAAATGAGCGGTAGTATAAAGGACTTAACTAATTGCAGTTTTACATGACACGGTAAGTATTTTCTTGTGGGAGTCAGACTCCTTAGTGCTCCATATATTTTGCACACGGTTTTGTTGATGTGAATGTCCCATACTTAAGACTGCTGCTCAAATATATTGATAGATTCCTTACTAAAGGTACAAATTCGATAGGTGATTGATCTAGAGATATTGTAGGAATTTGTTCAATATTAGAGGTATAACTTTTTCAATCAATAACATTTTCGTGTTGAGCGAATAGAGAAGAAATTTATTTTGTACTGTCCAGTCGTTAACAATACTTAATTTTTGGTTTATTCTGAGAATAGCACTATTTATGTGTTGATTAGAGAAAGTTAGGTACACTTGGACATCATCGGCATAGATGTGATATTTGCAGACAGAAAAGCATTCGGATATATCATTTATAAAACATGTAAACAACAGAGGGCCTAGTATGGATCCTTGCGGAACACCAGATGGTACCCATTTTCTTGAAGAATACTGTCCTTGATGACAAACATACTGATATCGATAGCTAAGATATGACATTATCAAATTACACAGACTGTTTTGAAATAAAAATGTGCTTTTCAATTTATCTAACAAGATCTTGTGGTTTACTGAGTCAAATGCTTTGGAAAAATCCAAGAAGACTATTAATCCAAGCATTTGAGCATCCAGGCCTTCACGGATATCATCACAAACTTTTAACAAAGCTGTGGTACAGCTATGTTTAGTGCGAAAACCGGATTGGTACTTGGTTAATAGTTTATTATTCTCCAGATAGATTTTTATTTACTAACTAATAATTGATTCCAGAACCTTGCTTATAAACGGAAGGATTGCAATAGGTCTATACTCCTTAGTACTTCCAGAAGATGCTTTTGGTATGGGTACAATTTTAGCAATTTTCCAGCAGTCGAGAAAAATAGAAGTTGTAATCACAGTATTTTAGACATGTGTTATGTGGCGCAAGATGACAGGCAAGAGGATTTTAATAAAATCAGGATGTACATATATTATCTGAACCCGTTCCTTTGGAACTTGTTCGTAAAATTTCCTGACCAACTGATATTTGATCAAAGCAATCAATGGAAAGAATGCCAAGCAGACTATTTTCAGAATCTCTCACAACTGGTCTGAAATTATCTACAAGGGCATGGTTGGATGAACTTTTCATTTAGCTCTTCAAGGTTGCAATCATCAATAGGTATATATTTATTTGATTAAAATTGTAATGTAGCATGTAAAACGTTTACTCATCTCTATTATTTCATGGTGTATATTTCGATTTTGCATAGTTAGTACAAGTAAAACTAACAGCAAAACATACAAAATGTTCCAAATTGAAAATCAGGAATTTGTTTTCCAAGCATTTCTGTAAAGAAATATTCAAATTGTTTTCATTTTACTCAACCGATTTCCAACTTTTCATTAGCAGAGTTCACATTGTACAATTAGTTGGACAGACTTTGAAGTTGGACGGAGCGGAGGAATATTGTTGGACGAAAAATCTGATAAGTCTGAACGCAAACTACATCCGACCCATTGTATATAAAACCTATAGTAACACCATGAACACTCGCGATGCTTGAGCCACCTACTTGCTCGATTAACGAACTTTGTGGTTCTCTTTAAATTTATTTTGGTGGTGCACTTGGGTATTATAAATATAATGTAGGGTTCTACACTTCACTTTCTTTCCGATTCAAAAGAGAAGTCCTTTAATCGAGCAGGTAGGTGGCTATAGCATCGGGAGTGTTCATGGTGTTACTATATGTTTCATATACAATGATCCGACCATCCAACATCCATCAAACGAAGTCCGCTATTAATAAACAAACATATCAGCGTCTTCCTTAAACTTTTTTACTATTTCTGATAACTGTTGATCACAAAAATTAGGGACTGTATAAGGTTTGCTAAGTCAAAACGACTGACAGCTCTAATATCTTTAAGCTTAAAATGTTTTCTTACACTCTCTGAATACCTTGTATAAGAAGAAATTTTTCTGAAGCTAAACTGTACTCAGTTTACATTTGCGCTGATCTCTATTCAAACGCGCGCCGATGCGATGATTTAAAATTGAAAAGCTGGCCCTAAAGTGCCAGTACCAAAGTTTGTTCTAGAATGTCACTTGAGTTTTTAACGCTGCTGTGGAAGTATATATTATCCATTATGGCTATGTTCGTCTTCAGGTCCAATTTCAATAGGTACCAGAACACAAACATACTGTGATGTCATGAAAGGTAAAATTCCTTATACACAACATTCTTGAAATGTCAGTTTTTATTTTCATTTCATTTCATTTTATTTATTCAGTTCATTTAGCCTTAAGATTGGAGTCTTATTTTAATGTGTAATTGGTTTTAATAAAGAAATTTGAACTGGTTTCTCACAAAAAATTCGCAAAAACATGCCTTTTTTTAACGAATTACCACTACCTCCCTTAAGTTTTTATAACAACCGCGCACATTAAGAGACCGTTTAAGAAAAAAAAAAAAAAAAGAGTCGGAGACAAAACGGAGCCCTGGGGAACACCAGTGTTTGTAGAGAAGTTTTAAGACTTAAAAGCATTAAACACTCCTTGTATTGAACGGTCGGAATAATAGTTTATAATCCAACGAAGAAGAGACTCATCGATACCAAAAGCACGCATTTTCGATAAGAGCGCTAGATGACAAACTATATCGAATGCATTAGAAATATCAAGCGCATTAATCTTATTTTCTCCAAAAAAAGTGTAAAGGTTGGTTTTTCTATTCGGTGATATATGAAATCAAATCATCAGTGAATCTTTTGCTACGAAAACCGTACTATCGGTCATTAAGAAGCTTTCATTCTCCAACATAATTCATGACTTGACGGATTATTAACGTCTACATGACCTTGGAAAGAAGGGAGTGCAACTGGACGGGAACTGGAAGAGGATGAAGATTTACTTTTTTTAGGAACTGGTTGACAAATGCAGTTTTCCGTCTCCTCTGGAAGGCCCCAGAAGGATAGGAAATATAGAAAAGCTTACACAATGAAAAAGCCCAAACATTTTTTACTTTCCTTTGGACTCAACGAATGTATCCGTGGTGTGATGGTTAGCATGTCTGCCTGTTTGCTTAGACCCTGGGGCTCCTCGCTCTGTTACGTCACCCTCTTTGGTCATGTAAAAATTTGGTGAGCATTAAAAATATTCCTGTTTTCTACTGAAGGTCGATTGTGTACTTACGAAAATGTTCTCCTCTATCCCTGATCACCTCTTTACAGCTTAAACCAAACCACGAATTATGTTTGGGGATGATGCTTCTGGTTCTATCAGGAACAAGATCGTTTGAAAGTTCACATTATCCTACATCCGGACCAAAGTCTGTCAAACTTATAGTGTGAACTGCCTTTTGTCTATTCAACTTTAAAACCATCAACAAACAACAATACTTCAAACTCACCCAACAAGTCGGATTGTCAGTCATTTGAGCGTTCACATTATCCAACATTGGTCATTCATACCAAAGTCTGTTGCACAAGTTGTAGGTACAGTGTAAACCACCCTTCTTACGTCAAGTCGCAGGAAACTTGTATCTGACACCTAGCGTAGAAAGGTTGCTGCAAAAGTTTTTGTGATATGACATCATCCTGTTTTGTTTTAGTTAAAAATGATGCATCTTAGTTTTTTATAGGATTCAAAACCTAGGTCGATCATTTTTAGGTACCTACAAAAATACAACCTTAGCTGCAAGAGACCTCACCGCGGTATCGGATACAATAATTGAAATTTATTTTGTTTCCAGAAGGAGCTTACAAGTGTTCAAAAACGCTATAAAAAAAAACAAACTTTCTTCTTACAAAGCTAAAAAACCAAAGCATTGACTTTTCGCATGGCGCCTCTTCATGTAAGATGTCTATCTACCTTTTAAAGATGACAAAAATGTAACATTGTAGACAATTTTCTTAAAGCCTTTTTTAAACTTCAAATGTGTGTAGGTAGTGTGTACCTACCCGAAAATATTCCACCTCCATATGACTCTGACACCTTTTAATGATTCCCGCGACTAAAAAAACTCAGACAATTCTCTCTCACAGCATATATCGCATGCGATATGAGCAGAGACATAAGAGGAGTGGCTTATTTCACCCAACTAAGCGAATTTTCCCCTTCGAAGTTCGAATTTTATCTTTTTAGTTTGTTTATTCTCCCCCCAATTCAATGCTCAAACTGTGTATAGGCCAAAGACCACTCCACCATACTTTTTTTCTTTTATTAAACTGAGTATTTTTTCATGATATTTTCTTTTTTGGTAGAACTGTTGAGTGAGTATGTTGTTTGAGTTGAGTAGGAGAGAAGAGTTTGTTGTTTCTATTTCGTGAATTACTACGAGTGGAAGTGGATCGAATCCGAGTAATGGGAATGTCTGGCAGGTTGACAATGTTGATGATTATGATATAGAATCCTTTTTGATTGAGGGTCTGCTTCGAAATCCCGAATTTTCGCCTCGATTGACTACTTTGAAAGTCACCCTATTGTGTAAGATACCCACCTACTGGCTACTGAAGTAAAAAGCAAATTTAGGTTAAAACATGGTCAGTTGGCCCAGAAAAAGTAGCAGAAGAAGTCATATTTAATATCGGGCTCAACCGATGACAGAAAATGGTGGCGTTTTCACATTCAAAACATCAACAATGCCAATATCGAAACCCGGAAACCAACTTTAAGACATTTCCATCTATTTACTGAAGGATATTAGGCACTTCCTTCCCTCGAATGAGGAAGGAGAAACCTCCCTTCCCAAAACAAAGACGTAATATCTTAACTTATTAATGTCATTTGGTGGTAGCTATAAATTTTGTTCTCGGGGCGTTGCAGTTGTCCGGCGCGTCTCTCATAAATGAAACAACATTCTTGCAGATATAGATGTCTTCTAATTAAGAAACTAGACGCACAATTTTCAATGCACAATAAATGCTACGAATCCACCCTCACGTCCATTTCCATTCATTTCCTCTTGCCGGTTGTCAGTTGGTTTTAGGTAAGAAGCCCGAGCCAGCGAAAACAACCATGGCATAAAATGAGCAAGAATCCTCCATCAACCCATTAATTTGGGGGAAGACGACATTTTATTTATAACTCGTCTCTTGTCTTCATGTTCAGTTTCAAGGGGTGAATTTTTAATTATTATATTTCTTTTTTGTTTTGTTTTGTTTTGTTTTTTTTTTTTTTTTTTGAATCTTCATCAAGCAGTCGAGTTGTAAGTACCTAAGTAAATAATATCCTTTTCGCTTTTTGAAATAGAGTTATTCCACCCACAAAAATCATGGGCAAAAATATAATGGTCTGAGGGACCACAGGGCATCTGTTCTGCTCTGAGACGTACCTACTCTAGTTTATAATGAGCTCTTTTCTGTTTTGCAAGTGTATTGTTTTTGAAAATGTGAAAAGGTTGGTTCTAAGGAGGCCAAGGGGTTTTTAAGTGAAGTCAAATTTTGTTTAGTAAAGTAGTCAAGTAAGAAAATATGTTTTTTTCTTTTTGTTTATTTGCTTTTTATTCCCAAACGGCGGAAAGCAATTTGAAAAACTTCGGATGTTATCAACAAAATAATGAGATGGGAGGAGGAGCAGTGGGCAGTGGCGTCACGTCGTAGATTCATAGAAAATGTAGTCAGAATTTTTGAAAATAATTAAAACTGCTTAAAATTACTAAGTTGCTTTTAGGAGAATTCCAATTTCCAACGCAATGTTTCTACTGGTGAAGCATGACTCTTCTTCTGCTGCAAAGTTAGGTATTGCTTCAAAATTCAAAAATAATTCTCAATTGCCTTCTTAACTTCTGTCTATAGTGACGTTTTGTTCAATTCGTCGATGTTCGCTGATGACAACATGGAAAGAATTGAAAAATCGCTAATTGCGAATTTCTAGTTTGTAATTTGCGAAGCCACTTTTTTTTGGATAAAGTAAACCGCTTTAATTGATCGAAAAAATACAGAGTAGGTACACTCTAAGTGTAAGTGTCGTCTCAAATTACAAAATTTTTTAATTTGTGATTTGCAATCGCGTATTGTAGTTTAAGAATTTTGTCTTTTTAGTAGATTACAAGCTTTTAATCGCAATCAACTACTTTCGGAGCACAAATTCGTTTTACAATTAATTCATCGTGGTTTACAAAATAAGTATGGCAATTTGCTTTCTCGAAATGCTCAAATCAGGAAATTTAAAGGAAGATATAGGTATTGACCCCAGACAAACGTAATCTACGAAAATATTGTACACAGTAAGTGTCAAATGATAAGTCGCATTTCTTTTATCTCTAAAACACTACCTCTACAATTTGAAAAAGGGGTTCTTATTAGATTTTTGCTTTTACTGCAAATTGGTTTCGAATTGCGATTCGCGAGTCACAATATTTTTTGCTCCAAAATATTAACTGATAGGTACTTAAAAATTTTGAAATGCGATTTTTGAGCGTCAATTTCATCATTTCGCAAAGTATTTCAAAAAGTAGCAATTTGCTAATACTTGATCCAAGGTCAAAAACTGGATCCATTGGTCGTGATTTATAGCTGATTTTCCTTGATCTGATCTCGGAATTCTTTCTGTGAACTAATAGGTATAGGTACTTTGTTTTGTTCTCATAAACCATCAAACCAATTTTTTTCCGCTTCTGTTTCAATGGCACACTCAAGTGGAAGAGGAACTCAACCAACTTAGAGTACAAAATTAGAGACAACTCGCCGGAAATCGAAGTCGTTATTAAAAAATGTTGCGGTTGAGGCCCATGTTCATCCCGAACAGTAATGCCCATCACCTAAGAAGTTCTACCTTGGCTATCATACCATTCGGACGTGTTTTTACTTTTGCGCTATTTTTCCGTCTTTTATTAAAACTCCCACTTTTCACTTTCAATTTCGCTGATAATAACTTTGTTCTGTGTCACAATTAATTTATTCTCAATCAAATGATATCCCTCAAGCAGCATATGGATTCTGTAAGGGAAGGTCTATAAAACCACTAATCCAGTTGAGTTTGTTTCCTTCTCTCTTTCTGCGATGAAAAAAGGAAACGAAGTAGACGTCATTACCACAAATTTCAGCAAGGCTTTCGACAAAATCTCTCACACTTTAGTCCTCTTTAAACTTCCCTTCCTCGGATTCAGCCCTATCCAACTCAAATGTATATCTTCATATTTGGATAACCGCCAATATAGAGTTCGATTCCGTTCTACTCTTTCAGTTCCTTTTGTGGCAACCTCCGGTGTGCCCCAAGGCCGCCATCTTGGACTCCTCTTTTTCATCCTTGCCATTAATGATGTCGAAAAGATCATCCAATATTTTTCTATCTCACTTTACGCGGATGACGCTAAAATTTTCAAAGTCATCACCTCCGATCGAGATTCTCTCCAGCTTCAAAATAACCTCGATTCATTCGTCTTTTGGTGTTCTAAAAACTTCCTTGAATTAAATATTGTTAAATGAGAGACAATGACTTTTTCTCGTAAAAGTAATAAACCTCCCCCCAGATCCTATCATCTTCAGAACATTTCTATAAACCGTGTGCAGCTTATTCGAGATTTAGGAGTTCTCTGCGACGCGAATTAAATTTTCGTTCTCATATTGACGAAGTAATATCCGTAAAGAAAAGGCAGGCCAAAACACTCCTGGTACAAGCAAATGCAAAAACAGCAGCATTTGGTTGGCCTCAGACATGGAACAATCCAAAACCGGGAGGCTTGCCGACGCTTTCTGAGGTCAACGCGGCGTACCCCACAGGCGGATCACTAGTGTGAAGCAGAAAAGTGGGAGAGTTGTGATCGCTTCAAGATCACTACTCGTAACGCCGGAAATGAAAAGAAGAAGAAGAAGATTGACGAAGTAATATCAAGAGCTAATTCCGCCCTTAGTTTTATCAAGAGATGGTCCAAAGAGTTCCGAAACCCCCTTTGTTACGAAATCCCTCTATATTGCCTATGTTCGCCCTTTCCTTGAGTATGCATCGCAAGTGTGGGCTCCATATCAAGCGGTTCATATCTCAAGGATCAAAAGTGTTCAACGTCGTTTTCTGCTCTTTGCCCTTCGGGATCTCTACGACGTTAGAAACTTTCTCACCCTTCCTGCCTGCCTCCTTACCGCGAACGTCTCGCAATCATTAATCTCCACTCCCTAGAAAACAGAAGGAATGTCTTTGACATCATATTCATTCACCGACTTCTTACTGGTAACACTGACTGCTCCCCCCTGTTAGACCTTATCTCCTTCAACACTAATCCCCGAAACGTAAGATCATCCCAATTTTTTTTCATTACTGCTCATCGTACATTCTATGGGCTCAACGAACTCTTAACCCGCATGATGAGTAAGATTAATTCTGTTCCTTTTCTTTTCGACCTCAATCTTCCAAGTCCCTGTCTGAAAGTCCTCCTTTTAAACCGTTTCTCATCCTTATAGTTTAGTTTTAATTAGTTTAAGTTTAGTGTTTAAGTTATTTTAAGCTAATAAAAATTAAGTCAAGTTTCAATTCTCGCAAAAGGACCTATGACATCGCGCTTGCTTCTTTCCATTACTTCAATGTCATCTTCGTAGGGGAGTAATTGTACAGACTTTTAAAAGATTGTTCCTCTGGTGTTGACGTTTGAGTTTTGTGCAATCTTTTCAAGAATGATTTTGAAGAAATCGCATGACAGTTTGTCGCTTTGTCGAAAGCCTTTTTCAACATCAAAGGTCTCGATGAGTGCTTTACCGACCTTAACGGAGCAGCGTTAGTTCTCCAAAGTCATCCTGCCTAGTCGTAGGAGTTTTGCAAGGATGCCGAAACTAGACATGACTCTGTAAGGCTCGTCTCTGTAAATACGCCTTGAATTTGATAAAAAGATGGTGTATATCAAGACTATATTCTCGGGATTTTTCCAAGATCTGCTGTAATGTGAGAATTTGGTCGATTGAGTACCCGCACTTTTCTGGTCTGAAACCACGTTGATAAGGGCTTATCAAGTTGTTGACGTGGGGTTTCAGACGTTCACATATTACAACAAACAAGATGTTATACGTGACGTGAAGGAGGCTTATTCCTCTAATTAGCACATTCGCGAGGGTCTCGCTTTTTTGGGATCGAGCATACGATGCTGGGGTTGCATTCAACAAGTATAGTTTCTTCCGACCATATCATGCATATCGTTTGGTACATGCTCCCTTCCAACTTACCTCCAGCTGCCTTGGAAAGTTCGTCATCAACGCCATCTGTACCTGCAATCCTATTTGATTTAAGTTTGCTTATGGCGGTGGTACCCGTGGTGTGATGGATAAGCATGTCCGTCTGTTAATGAAGAGGTTCGTGGTTCGAATCCCAACAGAGGCAAAAATGTTTTTTCCACGGGTATCGCCTTTCGCGAGGAATTGGCAAGTCCTCCGTTTGTATTCATTGCCATGAAAGGCGCTTTCTCGATTAGCCGTTCAAAAGCGGCAAAAAATTGTAGGTCCCCTCCATTCCCTCACAAGGCATGGTTGTGAGAAACGCGCTAGGCCCTGGGGCTCCTCGCTCTGTTGCGCCACCCTATATTATATGGCAACCATAACTCCTTCTACGTCTGAGGGACGGTATTCTTGATCATCGTCCAAGTTGAATGGGGCATTCTGATGTTTAACACCGGGATATGTGTATTTGTCGACGTAAGTAAGTAGTCTGGTCTTTCCAGATCCACTGTAGCGACTGTGATTCTATCACTATGTTACCCTCCTGGGAGCTTTACAGGCTCGAAATCGAGTTTTACCTACCTTACCTACCTTTTGGTAAGACTTTCGAATGTCATGCATATCATGGAATCTCTCAATTTCCTCAAACGAACGCTTTTCTTGCTTCTTCTTTTTCTTTTTGAAAATTCGGTGTTCTACCCTTCTTTTATCCTTGAAAAACTAGTTTTACTATTGTCAAAAGCAGCCCTTGTTCTCTTTTGCATCAACGTTTGTCGTTTTTTTTTATGTGGCTGCATTTGCCTGCCTGCATTCTTCATCGAACCATGGGTTTAATTTTGGAGGCCGAGTAAAACCAAAAACCTCAGAGGCTGCTGTTCTGATGGCTTGTTGGCATTGCTACCACTGATCTTCAATGCTTAATGCGGCATAGGATTCAAAGGTAGTGAAAGGGACACTCAATAGGGGAAAGGACTTGGCAATCCCTAGCGATTGTTAGTTTCCGACGCCATGTTTCTCAGCATTAGTTCGAGCGATTCGTGAACAGGATATCCTCAATCCCACCTTGGCTAAATCAAAGTATTAACTCTAATATGTTTTCCAATCAAGTCTTTCCGCTGCTTTGCCGTTTTGTAGGTAGGTGGCCATCAGGCTCATTGGTGCAACTTCTCAAAAATTTCTAATAACGCAGATAATTTTCTTTGGTTTGAAGCTGAAAAGTATAGTCTCAAAAAACTGACTTTTTTAAAGAAATTTTGGCAACTGGGTGACTTGTTTGTTTGGCATAACCTGCACTTTTTCCAGTTTTCCGCTTGCCATTCACTATCATAGTTCCGGGCCCGGCTACAGCTCATGAAATCGAGGCTCCAAATATTAATGTGAAGTTTACATAAATTCACAAAACACGCCTTGAGTTCAGCGGGCGAAATTGCAAGATTTTATTCAGGGGCATCTTTACGATTGTTTTTTAATTTAACGAGCTTTGATAGGCACGTGTAGTGTAAGGGACTTGATATGCAAAAAAAAAACACAGTTTTTATAGGAACACACTTTGCTTAACTAGGTGAATACAGTGAACCGATAAGTGTCTTAGGCTGGTGTTGCTATCAATCAACAATGACACCCATTTAAACAAAACCAATTACTTTTGAAGTTTATGTATCCGGCGCTTATCTCTTTACGATATAAAAACCGAAGTACATTACACAAGCCGGTATATAGTTTCGCTCAAAAGACTCTTACTATCTATCCCCACAAGTCTCACAAACAGTCAAAGAAATTAATATTCCAAACGCACTCCCTTCCAAAATGATTGAATTTCAAAAAAATGGAAACTTCAAAGTAGATCACCACTACGACACCACCAATCAACAGCAGCACTGAGGTACAAAACCCCATAATTTAACGAAATTTCAATTCAACGCCACAATTCGCACAATTGTTCCGTTCCCATGATCTAACAAAAAATAAAAATAAAAAATTATGCCAAATGAATATAATTTGGCATTTTATATGGTTAGAATTTTAAGTATAAAATTTGTGTGTGTGTGAATTCAAAGCACAACACAAAACTTAAGATCTCATAAATAATTTTGCATCAGTAGGTACGTAAATAAAATTATGTCGCATACAAAGTGAAAGGCAGCCGCACATCCTTTACACTGCAATCAAATTGACTTTTTCCCACCAAAAGGAAAGCTTACTATGAACATCAAAATACAAAATTAAATTAAGAATGAAAAAAAAGAAATGAAAAGCTCAACGAGGTGCAAATGAATAGTGTAGGGGGTAGGAGAACCTTTTTATATGAGAGTCGAGTATGAGGATTACATCTGCATCGATGCAATTCACAGGGACAAAATCAAAATGGAATTTAATCAGAAAAATATCCTTTTGGCTACCCCAGTGTAGGTATAGTGAGAACCTTTGTGCGTTTGGTCGGTGTCCACACACACACACACTCATTCAAGGCGTAATCCGTTCCTTTGGTAAGCCGACAGTTTTTCATATGTATAAAATTTCTGTTGACGCTTTTTGAATCCATTTGAGCAGAAACTCCAACAGTGGATCCAATTATGCAACCCTCTTTTGCCCTTCATATGAAGGAGTCCTTTTCAATGCACAAAATAAAAATAATTGAAAATTTGCATTGCCTTCGGATTTTATAAAGCAAAATAATTAAGTATTTCAGTTCTCTTAATTTATGGCTACCCATGCAAGTTGGCGTTTGTTGTGATTAATTTAAGTCTGACCGTCCCAAACAGGGGTTTTTGACAGGCTTAGGCGGACACAACTGTACTATTGCGATATATTTCGGTATAAAAGTCTTTTTGGGTTTTTCAAAACAAGAACAGGGTCTTGAAATTGAGATGGTAGCGGATTGGATCATCAAATGCAGCTCTCACACCTCTGCAGCAGGATGCTGACCCCAGAGTATCAGACCCTTTATGTCCAAGGGGACTGCAAAACACATACAATTCAATTCAATGATTCCGAAACAACCATCACCCTTGGATGACAATAATGATGACCGACGCAAACAAAAAAAAGAACAAAGACCTCAGGATCTGCAAGTGGAACGTTAGTGACGGATTACGCGCAGCAGAAGAATTAGCGTACACCCTTTGACTGCTGCAAAGCAGAAATAACCGCCATCTAAG
This sequence comes from Melanostoma scalare, assembly GCA_949752695.1. Lineage (NCBI taxonomy): Eukaryota > Metazoa > Arthropoda > Insecta > Diptera > Syrphidae > Melanostoma > Melanostoma scalare. The sequence continues at coordinate 14,432,808 of OX456986.1, forward strand.
AAGTGCGAAGAAATGGAACGGGCACATAAAGAAAATTGAGAACTGCGACATCAACTATACGGGGCCGCTCGACAACAGAAACATTTCTTATTTGGATGCGGATTAAACTCAGGGATAAGATTATCAGCCGAAATCCGTTTCAGGGTTAAACTCGTCAAACGTTAGTCTAATATGCACCAACACCCCCACAGAAGAGAAAGACGAGAACTCCAAGGACTGTTTCTACGAGCTCCTCACAGAAATCTATGAGCATTGCCCTAGACATATGACGTGAAAATCGTTCTTGGGAATTTTAACGCAAAACTATGGTAGGAGGACACCTTTGGAAACACGCAGTCGGCAAGCTTATAGCTTTCATTAAAAAACCTCCGAAAACGGACTAAGGCTAATCGGTTTTCCCACGGGGCTAGTGCAGGCATCTTTCCGTCGCTCAGTATGCGTTTTTATCACCGCTTTGCCGCTCAGTAATTGTCCGTATCCTTAGAGGGAAAAATTGGTGGGAGCTTGTCTTAAATCGAATTTTTTTATCGAAAGATTTTGGTTGAGGGCAAGGTTTACCCCGACTTGTAATGCCCACCTGAAAGGGTAAGTTAAAGCTGAGCGGTGTGCGTTGACGTTGGTCTACCGCTCAGTTTTCAAATGCATTCTAATTTTTACCGCACCATCACTTCGCCGTTCAGCATACGTGGTCGGGTATTAAGTCATACTTCCTGCTGCTCTTGGTTGATATTTAATCCAAGGACATATTTTAAATATCCATTTCGTCGTTATGAAAAATAAAACAGAAAGGAACAAAAAAGAAAAAAAAACTCAACAACCGCACCACAATTAACTCCTTTAGCAAAATAAAAAACCACCACTTGATTACATCCTTCCTATGCCAATTCCTTCTGCTTACTGAACCTTAAACCCAATTTAACAGCAATTATCGATTCAACCCACAACAAAAGTTAAAAATCATGATAATAGCTCCGGTACTCATAACAAGCCCTGATAGCTGTGTTATTCAGCACAGACTTTAATCAAATATTGAAAAGCTAGCAAAAGCCAAGTCGAGTCGAAAGCCCCAAAAGAAACCAAGTCATCTGAGATAGCACTATACTCACCACATCAAGATATACGTATAGACCTACTCAATTCATACCAACAACAATAAAAACACCCAACTACTCGAACAATTGTCGGATGAGGCCAGGATAAAGGTATAGTGGGGGCAAAAATCCTTGAAGCAACTTAAATACCGGAAACAATTAATTCCACTTGAATTAACATATACATCCAGGAGCCAGGAGGCAATTAAATTTTCTATCTAAAATTACTTATTATACACGCAAGACATGACTTTCATCGCCTATGAGTTTATCCGTGTGTATGTGTGTTTGTGTGGATGTATGCAGACAGACAGACCCATACCCTTCTAAGTGTGGTAACCTAAACCTCAAGCTCTTCACATTATTTGAAAAGAAAATGATTGCAGCAAAGGACGTTCTTAAAGTGTTTAAGTACACCTAAACCCCTTTTATTATGAAAATGTTGATATACATTCTCTCGCTCTCCTGACACTCTACCGCTACCGTGTTTACCTATAGGCAAAGTATAAAGTTAATTATTTACGGCCAGGCAAATCAAATTCATGCCTCGTTCACCCACTATAAGAACATCATGTAAACAATTGACTTTGCCCAGGTAAAGACAACTATCCAAACCCATAACACGAAAGGACATAATCATCGATACAGTTTTGCATACTTAAACAAAAACAAGGCATTATCGTCAGGAGGGTTGGATATCCTCAAAACCCATTTATCTATACACGGACTCGAATCAGGAGGCGAATTAAGGGCAAAGATTAGACTACGCGTGCCGACATTTAGGCGTAACAAATTGCCGCCAACCTGGGTACCGCAGTAATTATCGGCACTGCCACTGCGATATGGATACCGCGTTCCGTCAGCTTGCCTTCGACCGACCGACAACCGACGACGGCCACAAGGATATACAAACACGCTGAGCTTCTGTACGATTATATTCAACTATAATTCTTACCCCTTTTCAAAACTTTAATTTGAAGTTAAAGTAGGTTATGTGGAAACTCGCATACTCGAGAGCTGACTCAAGTGTACCAACTTCGGTTAATTTTTATAACTTTCATAATTGGCACGGAATACAGTGATAGCGAAAGAGACGGAAGGTATGTTTCGTGCAAATTGGTGCCACCGCAAAGGAGTTAACCACTGCAAACATAGTCTGCTCTGAAAAATTGGTGCGGTTATGTTAGAAGTATTGTGGGTATACAACATCAACAACATTAACTTTGTATCTCTGGTTTGAAATCAAAGTTCAAAATGAAAAGGAACTGAATGTATTAGAGTGCTTTTTTTTGGACAAATTTTTTTTTTCACTCCCATCCCGTAGTTTTGTGGAAAATACCTAAAAAAAATTCTCTAAAAATTTGACATTTAGTACTCGACCAAGGCATGCAAAGATTTCCCATATAAAATACACATAAACCTAAACTTTTTTTCTTAAAAATTCTACAGTTCAGAGGTATTTTATGTAATAGTCTAGGACAGGGTTTCCCAAACTATTTTGAGCAACAGACCTCTTTTCCAAAATGAACTGATACCGTAGACCCCCTCCCCTAAGCCAAATTACTTTAAAAATCCTGTCGAAGTTTTTTACTTACTTTTATAGGTACCTAGTACCTAAGCAAGTTTTGCAGTTACAGAAAGAACATTTTTTGAGATAACAATAAAACATGACATTACGATGATAGCAGGTATGAAATTCAATAAACATGAAGTGTAATTCATAATTTATTAATGCAGGTTTTTAAAAATCGTGCTCTGAATTGAGAATAAAAAATAAATTCATGAATTGAAAAATTAATGCGATGGATGAATTTGGTGACTTTCTAGCTACCAATCTAGCTAGATCTGGTTTAATATTGGTAAGTTGCAGCCTTAAGTTTCTGCGTTCGTTGACTTTCAAACAGCTTCTTTTTTTCGTCAAAATGTTTGCAACCACACTGAAGCCTAATAATGAAGGAAAAGCGATGAGATATTTTTCAGCAATGTTCCACAATGCAGTATTCTGAGTTACATGCTGCTGCATGCTGCGCTGCAACCAGAACTTCTGATAGCCTACGCTGAACTTTAGCTTCGGCTCTTGGTCAGTTTGGATGGTGATCAACTCTTCTTGCATTATCACATTGGCTTCTTCCATGGCTGTTATACTGTACGAATTTATTATTTACTCAGGAATTTGTAAGTTCAAAAGATCCTCAAACCTTTTGGTAAAATCTTTGCGAAGTGCGTCCAAGTGAGCGACATATGATAAAATAACATCGTCTTGAAGGATTTCTGTTGATTTCGACAAATGCGGAAACTGAAAGTATTCTTTTCTGCTTAAATTTTGTCTATAAAGAAAAAGTTTTCCCTCAAACGCCGCTATAATTGATTTTGTTTTGATCAAGTTGAGATCGGTCATGTATATCCGTCATAGAATCGGTCATAAATATCCGTCATAGAATTTTTCAGATTTTCTGCCAAATTTGGATCTTTTTCATTTAGAAACTCCAGCACAGACGCAAAAATAGCTGAAAATCTTGCTAAGCAAGTACCTCTTGAAAGCCAGCGAACTTCAGTGTGCAAAAGTAACTTAGTAAAGACTTCGTCGTTATTCACAACATTTGAAAAGCTGAGCTAATAACCGAGAGTTTACTGAATTGCTTCGAATCTTGTTGACAGCATTTTTATTTTATTTACTTGCAATCTAGGACTCAGATTTTTTGCTACTAAATGTTGTCTGTGAATCACGCAGTGAATAACCAGTACACCAGGCAATTGCGGCTTTAAGTGAGCTATAAAACCACGATGACGACCAACCATAGATGGCGCTCCATTAGTCGCAACAGAAATAATGTTTCTCCATGGAATAGCTTTGTCGGGAAAAAAACGTTCCAATGCCAGAAAAATGGATTCTTGTCAACATGAACTCGTGATAAGTGATCCTCCATTTTCGAAGGCTTCATGGCATCGTTACTAAATACTTTTTCACATATGAGACACATCGGCAAATGTTGTTTTGATGGAGATGAAATAAATCGTGTCTGTCATCACACCGCCAATCTTAAGCAAAAAAATGATTAAAACTACTACTTATAATATAATATACAATACTATGTCAATTTTTTTATATTTTAATGTTTCATTAAACTTTTCATTTTAAGAATGGCAAAAGTAACGCAACACTATCTTTAAAGTTTAAAATAAGAAAATGTGTTAAGGGGGTCGATTGAAAAACTTGTCGACCCGCAAATTCAGATTTCGTTTTTGTCGACCCGTGAGAAACCAATATCGACCACTTTGGGAATCACTGGTCTAGGATATTAGTAGGTTTTCTTTAGAATTGAATGCTGTACCAAAGTTCTCATTGCGGTGAAGTCGTAACTTACACCGACGAAGTAGTACGGGTCACCAAACCAATCCAATTTTTTCATTAAATTCTTGTAGCCGTATTTATAATAGCATAATAAACTCCGCACAACTTTAAAACACGCTTATTCATTGAATAAAACAAAAATCGTATTTATAATCATTTTTCGTCAGTGAATAAGGGCTGAATAGCTTAAACGCCGATATGCGTGTTTTAAGCGTGTTTTAGCGCATAAATGTCATTTGATTTTGAGTATTGAGTTGTCATTCAGTGGTTTATTTACAACTTTGAGAATTTTAAAAATAACTAAAATGGAAATGTACTCAAATTACACTAACTTTATAAATAAATTGGATGTAGTAAATGTTTTCAATTGAAAGAAATATACATTGTTTTCTTTTTTTGTAAACTGGTTTCTTACAAGTTTTCCAGCTTGGAAACGTTTTTGATTTTCCCTTTTTGGACAAAACAACAAGAAATTAAAACCAAAGAAATATATAGAATAACATATATTGTGTGACCTACATTTCATCTTCCATAGCTAAGAAAATATAAGCCATTTGACATTGAATCTTTTGTATCATAGCCACAAATTGCTTCCAGCATTAATGCTTAATCAGAAACAGAACGAGTAATGACTCCTGCTTGATCCAGAGAACTCGTAAATGCAATAATACCAAAACGCGAGCATCTTCTTGGCTTTATTCCAACCACTCCACAATGAGCTGCTGGTTGGCGTACAGATCCACCAGTGTCGCTATCTAACGCTCCAGCGCATAAAAATCCAGCAACCGATGCTGCAGATCCACCAGATGATCCACCAGGAACAACTTTTTCCCATCCCTTTTCTAGTCCACACATTTTCAACAGGGCCAAAATAGCTATTTGTGTTCGCAGAACCCATAGCAAATTCATCCGTTATTAAGCTTACCGAGCATGTCTGCTCAACTTTTTAAAAGCAAGTCAGACACCATAGATTCTTAAGTCGGAACGAAATTTTCCAGCATTTGAGCATGCTGTGGTTTTTATTCCTTTTGTACAGAATAGATCTTTGATGTCAACTGGTACACCCATGAGCGGCGAGATTAAATCATCCTGTTGCCTAGAGAAATGTTCATCTGCAGCCTTAGCAGCTTTCATAGCTATCTCTGGGGTTTTTGTTATAAATGCATTTAATTTCTATTACGTCAATGATATAAACAAAAACAAATTTCTGTTGTCAGTTTTAACCATTGAGAAACAAAATTAGAGAGTTTCTTTATGATTTTGACATAAGGGATGAATAACTATAATGGGTGATGAAAAAGATTATAAATAAGGATTTTTTATTCACTGAATAAAGCCTTAATAGGTTCTTATTCACTGCATAACTATTATGCGTTTTAAGCGTGTAATAGCAAAATCTAATAAATACGGCTGTTGTTCTTTTGCCCTTATCTCGTAAAAGACAATAGCCACAAAAGAAAAGTTTTCTACAAACTTGTAGGAAATTCAATTTTCTACAAAAAAATTCTGAGAATCAATATGTACCTATTGAGATATTGAGCTTTTAAGTTAAGAAAGTATGGAATTTTAATTAATAATAATAATAATAATATAAACGAGAATATTTCTCTCATGTTTTTTTTTAGCTAAACTAAAAGCCCTATTTATTGAAGATTTTGCACTTTTTTTGCTTATACACACCTATAAACCTTAAGAGCATTTTAAGAGAGCAGTTCGCGAAAGTAAGGCAATAAATCAAATGAGTTGTTTTCAGTCATACAACTTTCAGACAGGATCGCGAAGGAAGAAAAAGAAAGGCACACTAAAACTCTTCTGTATCGAAAAATCCAACGAAATCTGCATTTGGTTGGCCTCAGACATGGAACAATCCACACCGGGCGGTTTACTAACGCATTCTTAGCACAAAACCCCACGAGAGGATGACAAATGTGAAGCAGTTATCTTCGAGATAACAACTCTCGAAAAGGTCGAAAAGGATGAAAAGGAAGACTCAATAGATGTTGTGTTGGTTGATTTTAAGTTTCGTATTCACTTAAAACTGCTGGTGGGCCACAGGACTCCATTATTTGTCCGACTTTGTTTTTTGTACTCTCATAAATGATCTGTTTTTTGAAACTCTTCATCCTCTGAACTGTTTTGATGACGCCTCAGCTCTGTTTCCAACTTAAAGAAACTGCTCTTCAGAATGGAACGTAATACAAGCCGTGTCGAATTCAATGGTTCAAAAGCCGAATTCTGACTATTATCACATGGATGTTGGACCAATTTTTCTTTTCGATGAATGGTGCCTGCCTTAATAAAGCCAAGAGAGAGAGAGCTGTCAGTGCACACATTTGAAGTTACCAAAAATTCTGCAAAGTGCTTTGGTTTCTTAAAACGACGCAGACGCAAGGCATTTTTTACAAATTGTGATCAGGTTAAAATTGTGAGTATGAGTGGGTATGAGCCTTAGAAGAACTCCAATGTTTGGTCAGATGCTTCTCAAACATCCGTAGGCCTACTTCAAAGCGTTCAAAACATAATTTTAAAACAGATAGATGATTATTCAATCATGGGAACGATTTACTATCTTCAATATCGTCTAATGTTACCAGTCTTTCTATTTTGGCCGCTCAATTCGAATGTGGAATGCTTTACCTGTCTCTGTTTATGTCAATCGGTGTCCTCAACGGCGATACTCGTGGAGAAATAATTATATGCTTCTGTGGGATTCGAATCTCGAACCTCCTAACAAGTGACCTGCTGACATGCTAACCATTACGCCACGGTTTCCCTTTAGAACACCGTAACTAAGCAGAGCTTAGTGCTGTTTGTCGCTGTAGATGGAGGCCCAAGAACGTGGCTCTGTAACGACCAACGTATACTTAAACGTTACTCCTAACCTGTAGATTTTTCAAATCGTAAATTTGTAGATAACCTCATTTTTGAAGAATAAGGGCCTAATGATGCAACCACTCCAAAATCCGCACCACGCTGATTGAGCCCAAGAAGCGGCAATTTTGTTTATTATCGCAGGCGCCTCCTCCGACCGGGATGGAAAAGCGGATCGTCACAAAAGATGATTGATCTCCCAAATTCGTAGCCTAGTTCGAGCTTCTCTAATGCCCAAACTGTGAAGCGATAACAAATTGGAAAGTTGTCTGTCTTCAATTGCTGAATCAATTGGACTTTCAAGCGAATAATCCAAGATCTTTGCGATGGGTTTTCCTCAGGCGAGAGCGTGAAATGTTTAGCAGTTGAGATCGATGGCGAGCAGGTGTTTGTGGACTAAGTTTCCCACACTCTCGTCCACAGCAGCCATGTTCTCAACTGAGCACACCGTTTGAAGTGAGGTACTCCCTCGCATAATTTCTATGGTATCACAATGGACCTAATATTGGTCTAAGTGTGTCAGGTGTATTCTTGACAGCCATTGTAACCTAACCTAACCTAACACCGTTTGACTTAAACCATGAGTGGTCAGCCAAGTGGTCTATGGTTGGAGAAAGTAATAGTTGGGCTGTAGTTAGCTGCTTGCTTGTCAATGATTGCAAAAAAAATTCTTGTATCAAAAAGTCAGAGAACTTTTAAAGTATCCTCAAAGTCAATTCATAACCAAATAAAAGCTTCTCACCTTTTTTTTGCCTTGGTTTGATTCAAACCATCTCTTCCACATAGCCTACATTTGAAAAATATTTACTTGCAAAACAAAGCTCTCAGTGAGCATCCCATACTCTTCCATTCTCTTTTCATTATCGTTGTAGATTAAACAAATTTTTTGTTTTTGTCACATTTGGTGTCATCGCACATTTTTATTTCTTTTTATTTTAATACATTCAATTTGATCGACATGTCGTCAATCAGACAATTGATTAAATTTTATTTTTTATTATTTTTCATTCAAAGGGATTCGCAGCATATCAGGATTATAGCAGATGGAATGCACACACACATACGAACAAAAAAAAATCGACTTAAAATTTGATTGGATTTTAATTAACGAAAAATTCGAACAAAATTTATATATGTAGGTACGTAGGCATATTTGAAAGTATGTATATGCACATAAAAAGTAAAGTAAAAACCGTGTGTGAGTTTTTATTTATTTATTTTCATTTGTTTTTTTTGAGACGCAGAGATTTAATTAAAACTGAGTTTTTATTTGTTCGTTTATTGAATCGGAATTTAAAATAAATAAATGTGCCTAGTTAGTCGAATTCGGGGCCTTGAGCTTTTCAAACAAATTAATGATTTTATTCTAGATTAACATTTGCGAATCTTTTGTAGGAGATAACTTTTAACGAAAAGGATGAAATTGAAAGACGATAGAAATCTCCAGAGTCGCAAAATTAAAAGAGACTACTTGGAGCTTCTTCACAGACCATAGAAAGATAAAATTGAATGTGATGTTTGCAGTAAAAACGTCGAGCATGTTGTTGGCGAAATTGGCCACTGATTTATCTAAATGGTTGTTCGATGATAGTTATTGTCTTTCATGATTGTTGGCCTATTATTAAAATCACATATTCCGATTAACTACACTACGTCGAACAGTGGGGTCATTTGAATTGGAGAGCGGAAAAAAGTCCATAAAAACTTAGCCACTTAACCAATTTGATCAAATTCGGAGATCATATAGTTATTATGGAAAGAAGATGCCACAATGAGCTTTCCCTACCACCCACTAACATTCACCCCCCCCCCCCCCCCCCCCCCTCCTCTAAAAACTTAAAATTGGTAGATATCTAGGTTGTAATACCAGTAAACTTTGAAGATGGCGCTTTTTTGAAAAAAGTTGTCCACAATTAATAAAAAAAAATCCCTGCACCAGAATGTCATCATAGTGGCTCCTACATTTTCTATTTCTTTTCTAGCCGAGAAACTAAGTCATAATTTCGAGATAAATGTTACTCTTACATTCCATGATCTGCTGTTAACCATCGGGCTAAAATATTTCAATCAATTAATTCTTTACGACCAAGAAAGAACTCGAGGGCCCAAAGAATTTTATTTTTGGGACTTGTAAATTACAGTAGTGGGTTATAAGGCCCAAAGAAAGTTCCAAAATTTTTTTGATATCCCGCTTCGTTTTCGAGGTATTGATACCCGAAGTCGAAAAATTTTTTTGTTTATTTTTTTTTGGTTTCAAATATCGATTATTTTACATTTTCGATCTATTTAGACTCAATAAGCTAAATTGCCTGTCCAATTGGTGCGTTAATCCAAAATTTTCATATGTATGTAAAGCGGATATCGTATACCTACTATCCTCTATTGGATGTAAGAACTTAAATTTTGGCTTAAATCCTTAGCGTATTCCGATTCTCTGGCCAGTCTAATACAAGAAATGTGAATCCACAAATCAAAATCAACACTTTTAAAATTGGCTTTTTTACCGCCTTAGCCACACAATTCTTCGCACACTGAGGCAGTTCCATAGAAATCAGTGAAAAAAAGTCATTTTTAAATAAGGTATACGAAATTCATTTAAGGTGTGTTTTTATGTTTTGCACTATTTTAGTCAAGCCATAAAAGTGGACCCGTTCAGTGAGAAATTTGCAATCCGGAAAAGGTGTGCAAAGTTTTTCCTACTTCTCCTCTACTACTCCTTTTCGAGATATCGATAGGTACTTGAAGTTGCAAAAATGTAAGTATTTGCTATACATATGTAAATTTTAAGCTTGCGCCGCAATCTGACAGACAGTTTAGCTTAACTAGGCCTAAATAAAACCAAAACATTAAATAAAATTTTTCGATATCTCGGTTTATTTTCGAGATAAAGATACTTGAAGCCGAAAAAATATGTTTGCTTTATTTTTGTTTTAGGTTTTCAGGTATCGATATCTCGGAAGTGCAGCGAGATATTAAAATACTTTGAGTAACATTTTCGTTTTATTTTGACCTAAATAAGCCAAATTTGTCAGATTGTGGCGCCACGGATATCGTAGCACAGTGGCGTAGATAGGGAGGGGGGGATCAGGGGGATAGATCCCCCCCATTGGGATCGATAATTGTTCAACATAACCAGTCAGGAACCAAAAAAGTTAAAGAAACACAATGTGAAATTTAGTACCTACTTCCAACGTGAATTAAGTCTTATTAGTACTCACAGGATTGTACATTCTATACTTTCATTCTACAGGGAAAATACAAAGTCAATTTCATCTGAAAGAAATTATTATTTCGGCAAATCACCTAATCTTTTGAATTTAATTTTTTATATCGATTTTCCACGATTGGTATGAATAAAATCTCTTCTCTTAAAATCTCTAATACAGCAGTTTACCTAACATTACTGTATTAACAATCCATTAGGTGATGCTCTTGCAAAGCTTATAGTGGAAAATCTTCAAAATTGTGACCTGGCCATTTCTTTTTTGATCGGCCAAGGGTACGACGGAGCAAGCAACATGTCTGGTCGATACAATGGTGTTCAGACAATTATTCGCCAACAATTTGCTTGGCTCTGTACGTCCAGCGTCCACTGTGCAGCACATTCTTTGAATCCTTGCTGTATCTGTTTCCAGCAAAATACCAGCCATTAGAGACTGCCTAACCACAATTGAAGCAGTTGTCAATTATTTCAATCTCCACAAAAAAGACATTAAAAAGGCTGAGTCTGACGCGATGGATCTCAAAATATAAAGCAGTTGAAGATTTTGAGAAGCTATTTCCGTTTGTGTTCGAGACTCTTGACCGAATAAGAACATTGGAAATTGATGCAAGGAACTTAAAAAACGCTAAAAAACGCCATGGATTTCGAGTTTTTGACTAGCTTAAAGGTTGAAAGTATGGTTTACCAACTCTCATTGTCAATAAGTCCTGAGATTCAAAGAGTGAATTTAGACTATTTTATACTTTAACATTTTTATCTTTTTTTTATGGAATGTCTTTCCGGCAGACGGCAAAATTGCCATGTTCGTATTCATAAGACAAAAATATTGTAATTTAACATAAAATAAAGAATCTATCTATCTATCTATCTATCTATCTATCTACCTAGACTTGGTCCAAGCTATGAATCTCGCCAAAGATTTAAGGGATCAACTAAAAATTAAACGGGGAGAAGATGACTCATTTTCGAAAGTGTTTGAAGATGAAAAAAAAAAATTGCTGAAGTCCTTGATATTGACGTTAAACATAAGAGAATAGTGAACCGACAAAAGAATAGTTCGAACCCTTCGGTTTCAAGTACAGAAGAATATTTTCGTGTTATGAAAGCAATTCTTTTCTCGATTTCTATGTAATGAACCTTGACCTTGGTGAAAAATTTACAAACCATTTAAACATACTAGAAGGTTAGAATTGTAGAAGTCTCTTCCTTATTGACCGCAAAAATGATTAAAGAAAAATTAAACAAAAACACAAACGAAATTTAATTTAGTTGTCATCTGTTTATTTTTTCTAAATACCGAATGCATTTCGGAAGGCAATTGGCCTACCATCATCAGCGTAATACGCGTGAACAACTGAAAAGCTTATGGTTGTAATACAATTAAAGCAATAACAAAATTTTTTTTAAAGTCAGAGAGTAACATTGAGATTATTACATGTACAAATATAAATATAACACATACAAATTATTTAGCAAGAGCAAATAAGTTAGAGGTTATTGGACTTTCTTCTATGTTCATCAAATTCTCGTTAATGTTAATTTAGATGGATTCATATGCGTCTAATTTCGATGGAACAGGTACACTTTTTATGAGCTTGTAGTTGTCGAGGAGAGGTGTCAAGTGGTGAGGTTCTGTGTGGGTCAAGTCAAATGCATGAGCTGCAACTGCTTTTTGGATGTCTTTATTGTTTATGTACCTCTGATGTTCAGCTATACGACACTCAACGGCGCGCTTTGTCTGTCCGATACTAGAAGGGTTTTCGGTTCTTTTCAATGATTCTTCGTCTGAAATATACAAAGCAGCTGAAAAATTTAATGAAAATGTTGAGTCCATCTTCTGTTCTTGAAGAATTAAAAACTTGGAAGAGATATTTGATCCGAAGGAATAATACTTCCTCTAAGAATTCATTGGAAGCGCTCGATAGCTGCCCCACAGAAAACTTTCCTAACATATATACGAGTATATAGATCTTCTATCAGGATATTAGCTACACTGCCCGTTTCAACGTCAATTCCCGAAAGAAATTTCTCCTATTTAGAGAGAGTAAAAACAACACAAAGAAGCGTGGCCAACGAAGTGAGATTCTTAAAAATATGTCTTTTTTAATAACAAAAGGACAGAATTAAAAGGATTTTATTCTATGATAAATTTCTTAAATTAATATTATTTCACCTATTACATCAATATTTATTTTAGTTCACATTCAAATTAATGCGCATACAATATTATCTTTAAAAAATACACAAATTCTTATGGCATACATAATGAATTCAATGAAGTCTTATTACCTATTTGTTTTTTTTTTAATTATTAAATCTTTTTAAAAAATGAGTGAACTAGGTTTATCCCCCCATAGCCAAAAGCTATCTACGCCACTGTCGTAGCATACACATCCTTGATAATGAACAAAATAATGAAAACCAACGATTTTCTTTACATAAAGACTTAGTTTGTCTGTAACAACCCTCTTAATTCGTTCTTTTTCAAATCAAATTAAATTCGAACTCATTTTTATCCTTTTAAAGCACTTCAAACTTCTAAAAATAATTTATCCCAAAAAACCATTACTTCTGCCCCACTGTAACTCGTCCAAATGGCGGCCTCTGCTGTCTTCATAATTTTCCCAAGACCTTTTTAATGGTTTTGAACTGTAGCTCACGGATAACTTGCATTGTGGGTTTTCTGTTTTTAGGTGCAAGGAAATAAGTCCCCGGGATGTAAGTCAATTTTTGCAAAGTGAACATAACTACCATGGAACGCAGCTAGTTGAATCTTTATCGCCTAATTGCCTAAAGTAAGCTTCAAGGAAACTATACAACCATATCTCTTTTAACTTAAGGACGAATATTAAAAAGGAAGTATACATTTGACACTGCTGCACTGGTTACAAAAGCAGTCGACTGATACACCCACAAGACAAAACAGAACAATTAACAAATGATAACACATAACAGCACGAGGTTGTGCGTACCTACAGACGACCGACGGGGTCCAACCTCCAACTCGACTTAATTGCGGTGTTCTAAAGTGAACCGATGCTTTCGAGTGACAAGGACGATTAGAAGCAACCTACAATCACTAATTAGTAGTAATAATGTACTTACAAAGAACTAATGATCAAATAGTCTGAATTGCTATCACCCAAATCTTTGAAAGGTAAACTCAGAAGAATCAACGTCAAATCTCTTACAATTTAAAGAGCGATTACTCCAATCCAACTTGTCAAAATAAGTGTCAAATTTAAGTTCAAATCAATTTTCCATGACAGTAAATTTGTTCCTAAAAGCTTCACAGGAGAACGAGAACGAGGATGCAAACTTTTCTGTTTCACTTAATTGCTTATTCGAATGATGTGTTGTGTTTGCTAACCCCCCTTCGACTGCTTTAAATTTAGTATCCAGATTTGTCATGCACCTGCATCAATGATAAACAAAAAAAATTTGCACAAAAAATAATAAACAAATCTAGTTTCGAAAACTGGTCACTCAAAAACTTTGCTAAAAGTCATTTTCTACATCCAACTCCTCTCCTCTTCCATCGCACCCATCCCACAATCACACTAAACAAATTTGCTGTCAATTGGAAGCATTTACATTCATAGCTTAGGACGAAAACCATTTTATTTGACAACTTTGTATATTTTTACCAAACAGCATACAAAATTCAAATACACCACTCATCCGAATAAAATAAATACCAGGAATATTGAAATTTTTTCTGATTCACTTCCATCGCACAAACTCACTCCTTTACCCCAACCTCCTCCACTTGCGCTCACTCACCTCTCTAACCACTCGCTCTAAACACAAAAACAAATGGGCTTGTAGCGCAGTAGTTTCCTGGATTTCAAAAATAAAGAAAAAAAGACAAAACTTCAACAAATCCTTACAGAAAATATATATGAAAAAAAAATATTGGAAAAAGGGAAAAATTCAAAAATATCAATACACCAGCGCTGCACACCGCTCCACTGGCCGTCGCGTCGCGTCGTATAAACTGTTGGTACTCGTCGGTACTCGTATACTTGTATTGTAGTTCCGTTTCGATATTTTTGTATCTTTTATTTGAACATTTTTAGCAGATGCATTCATGGGGATTTCTGAGTGGCTGTGGAACTGCTAGGTGGATGCATGACTGCATATCACATGTGGAGCGGATTTTGAATTTTGCAATTTATTTGCAAACATCGTTCGGATCAAATTGAATATGTTCATTCGGGGAGTTGATTTTCATCTGTCAATTTGAGAATGACAGTTGTGTTTCGTTGTTTCATGTTTTGTATATTTATCTGTCGAGCATTTTTTCTTTTTAAGTCCGTATTCTTTTTTTTTTCTCGTTTTGCATTATATTTGATGTGTTTTCTTTCTTTTGCTGCAATCAATTCTTATTTTTGCAACATGAATTCGACAAAAATTACGTCTACTTGGATGCAGATACCTCGTAGGTATAGGTTGGATATGTGATTTTATAAAAAAATGAATGAAAAAAGGGATATTTGTAAAGTATGGTCGTTAAGTTGACAAATGAAATGCACTTTAGCTCCGATGAGTTTATTGTTTTATGTCGTTTCAAATGAAATGGAAAATAATTAATATGACGAAGGTATTTCATTTCGAATTGATCGTTGGCAAAGAATGATTTCGTTTTTATTTATTTGATGGCTGGTTTGTAGAGATGAAAGGATGATTTTGAAACAGCGCAGCGATGTCCAGCAGAGTTCTACAGAATTGTGATGAAAATTACCTAAGTAACGAAGGACTCGAGGACTTCAAAAGACCAGAAAATGATTATACTTAGAGTTAGACTTCTTCTACTTTCGTATAGCGTCAGCCACTGGTTTATAGGAAAGCTAAAGCCATTGTCTACTATAGACCTTAAATTCTTCGAGGAAGTGCACACCAGAAGTAAATACCTTCTGATATTGATTAAATCCGAAGACCCCATCCCGTTTATACTTAATCAGTTCTATAAGACTTTTAGGCTTACTCTTCGTCTTTGTTACAAAAACAATGTCTTCTGCCAATATTCAGACTTTTTAGTTCATTTCCTATTGTATGTGAGCTTATAGCTGCTAATGGCTTGTCACTGAGGCAGCTGGAGATCATTCGGAAAACGGAATGGAGCATTGCCATCTGATCTGCACATAGTAGAGCAGTAGGGGGTCGTTTAGGTAGGTCCTTAGACCACTGAAGTAAAAATTATATAAACTCTTTGTCAACAGAAAAAAGAAATTATAAACAAACAAACTTTGTTTGTTTAAATTTATCGTTTCGATAATCGCTCAAACAAATTGAAAAGATGACAAAACATCCCTCCTAGTTCAGGCATATGTCTATTCACAGATTACTAATCAGGAATATTATGCGACATGCATTTTAATGTTTACTTATGTCACCCTTTGCGCGAATAGGGTATTGAGCACTTGATATGTGAGATATGCATCATCCCTTCGAATCATTATCTGCAATTAGTTCAGGAAAAAAGTTTCGTTATAGTACGGTCACCAACATTTGGTTGATTGTTTCTGGCTTGTGACGTTCAACTCTATTGCCCCTTGCGCCATCTAGAAAAACAAAACTTGTCTCTTTAAAAACGTCTCCTTTTTATAAGTCCTACAATCCTGTTATGATGTAAGGATTATAGAGTTCGAAACTTTTTTTTGTAAAATCTTGTGAATATGTATTAATAAACGAGTATGCTGTTTGTTTAATGGTGTGTGGTACCCGTGACGTACTGGTTAGCATTTCTGCCTGTTTCCAAGAAGTTCAACGTTCGAATAAAATAAAAATCCAATTGCTGAAAAACGGATGTATGTGGCCTTTCTTGGGGAATCGGAACGTCCTACGATAGTATTTTCACTGCCATGAAATTTGGTCCAGCCAGAATACATTCGGTGCAATACGATTTGGTACCCGTGCGTGGTGTGATGGTTAGCATGACTGCCTGTTAACCCACAAGTTCGTAGTTCGAATCCCAACAGAAACCAAAAAATGTTTTCAGTTCATTCGATAGTAAGTTCATTGCCATGAAAAGTGGTTTCTCGAATAGCCATTTGGAGATTGCAGAAAATTGTAGATCCCTTCGAATTCCTCACAAGGTATGGTTGTGCGAAATGCCCCAGTCGACGGAACTCCCCGCTCTGTTGCGCCACCATGTTTTTAAAGCTGGGCTCCCAATTACAGATATTTATTTGAACTACTCCTCAAGAAAACAGACTTAAAATATCGAATAGATTTTGTTTACATTCTTGCACTCTTAGTTTTTCTACGTCACTAAGATTATTTATCTTTTTTCTTTGCATTCTATTTTCAATCACACTGTATGCATTTGGTAACTTTTCTGCTGTCAGCAATAAAACAGTTATTTGTCTTTGGGATAAAATTGTATTTTTTCGTTCGTGCATTATCAGCAATAATATCATTTAATTTGTATTGTTTTCATTCACACCTTTTTTATGTTCATTACTTGTCAGCAATAATTCTTTAATATTCAATTCAGTAACGTCATTTGATATTCGAAACTATAAATTATTTTCTTTTGTTTTTGTTTTCTTATGCACATTTGTAAATATGTAGAGTAAGCAATTTTTAGGTATAAATATTAAGTCAATCAGAAATAAAGCATGATTTTGAAATAACCAACCAAGACTTTTACACGAACCTTCAAGTGAGTCTGCTTGAAACCTCTTCATTATCATCTCAAGGTGTTATAGTGTTGCACTGTAACCACCCTTGCTAATCATAGTGATACACTGTGATCTAGCCTACATCATTCGGTAGAAGCACCGATTGAACATTTGGTGACCCCGACGTGATTATTGCTTCCCTCACCAGCAGTAAGAAGCAATTTTCGCTACCAAACGCGTTGCCAAGGCTATAACATTGGCATTTTAATTGAACGTATCTTAAAGCGTTGCCAGGGCTAAAACACTGGCAAAACTGCAACATTGAAATCTGCTCAATTCATTGAACTCATTGAAGACTAAAACTTCAGAGAGAGATCCAGAGACGACGCGACGATCCAAAAATTTAAACTATGGAGGATGAACTGGATATCTACACAAAGGGTGCCAGGCAGAAGGTCATCACCGATGAATTGCTGCGTTTGCAATCCAACATTGCAAAGGACGGACCGGAAAGGAAAACAGCAGAATATGCAAGGAAGCGGTTGGTGTTGATTGAAGATCTTTGGAGTGAGTTCGAAAAGAATCACAATGACATCGAGGAGGGGGGAAAACACGATACACCATACTTCCAGGGCGACACAGCTGGGAAGGTCAAGCAACTCTACCAATCGATAACACAATACCTTCTGTCCGTGATGAAGGCTGGGACATCGGAAAAACAAGCTGAAAAAGAATCAGCAAAGGAAAACGTGATGAGGGCTGGGACATCGGAAGGACAAGCTGAAAAGGTATTCGCAAGGGAACATTGTGAAGCTACTTCTCATTCGCTAACCTCAACACCGAACCAGGACATCGACACAACAAAGGTCTTTCGAAGGCAAAGGGCAATCCTGCAGTCATTGAAGCGATTGCTGGAAAACATAGAGGAGAGCGCAGAAGAGTATTCAAGCACGTGTTGCCGCCTAAAGATCGACCAAACAAAAGGCGTCTGGTCACAGATGGAGGAGGTTCATCAAAAAATTGCTGAGCTCCTAGAAGACCCAGAGAATGCAGGTTATGACATCGAAGAGTACTTCGCATTCGAGGACAGAGTCCAGAAAAATCTCCTCATGTTGTCAACCAAACTTGAAGGAGGCCGTCCTGATTCCCATCAAGCTGACACATTGAGGCAAACGGCAAAATTACCTAAAATAACCTTGCCAAGGTTTGACGGAAACTACCTGACCTGGAGGCAATACTGCGACTTGTTTACCGAATTGGTCCACAATCAAAAAATAGCCGATTGCCAAAAGTTGTTTTACCTAAAAACAACTCTGGAAGGTGAAGCAGAAAAACTGATACGCCACTTCCCCACCTCAGACGCCAACTACCACGCTGCTTGGAAGGTAGTTACTGAGCGGTTCGAAAACCCTCGGCTACTTGTTTCAGCACTTATCAATAAATTAATGGCGCAACCAACTTGTCAGCAGGAAACAGCAAATCAAATAAAGGCATTGCACGACACTACAGTCGAATGCCTGCTGGGTCTTAAAAACCTAAAAATTGACATAGCAAACTGGGACCCACTCGTAATGAGTATTCTGATGAAAAAATTGGATCGGAATACTCTAACCCTTTGGGAGCAGTCCCTAAAACAGCCCAAGGAATTGCAGCCTTTGGATATATTTTTGAAGTTTTTGGAAACAAGGTTCCAGTCACTCGAAGCAATTGGAGGCAAGAGCAGCAAAAGAGACGAAGAAGAAAGAAGACGAGTCCATGGCTTCAAGGTGACAAGTTCTATAACCACCCAGAAGAAGGATTGCACATTGTGTAAGGCTCCACATCAATTATATGCGTGCCGTGCCTTCCTTGATCTAACACCATCGAACAGATTAAGTCATGTAAGAAACAACAAATTGTGTGTAAATTGTTTGAAGGATGGTCATACCTCCTATGATTGTCGTCACGGAAGCTGCTCAAAATGCTCAAAAAAACACAATACGTTGGTACATTTAACAAAGAGGGAGCTGCCGAACTCTAATAACCACAGTATTGGGCAACCAATTCAAGAATCCACCAACAAAAACACAACACTAGCAGCTGCAGGAATAAACAAGAAGGAGAGTTATGTATTTCTCAGCACAGTCATCGTGAACTTAGAGGGACAAGACGGTTCAACCATCAACTGCCGTGCGGTGTTGGACTCTGGGTCACAGATAAGTATCATCACAGAAAGAATGATACGAAGGCTTAAGATACCACTGTCCTTCAAGCCTATGATCATCCAAGGTGTCGGAAGCTGCAAAAGAGGTGCCCAGAAAAGGGCAAACATTAGTCTTAGGTCTAAAACTACCGATTTTACCGCCAGGCTTGAGGCCATAGTTTTGCCTCAAATCATATCACCTCAGCCAACACAAGCGTTCGATGTTTCAACGTGGAAAATTCCAGGAAATGTCAAACTAGCAGACTCTCAATTTAATAAGCCTGACCACATTGATCTCCTTATAGGAGCCGAGTTGTTCCATCAATTACTCTGCGTTGGGCAGATTAAACTTGGAAGCAATCTACCACTTCTACAAAACACATTATTGGGGTGGATAGTGACCGGAAGGGTGAAGGCTGGGTCAACAACAACTACAACATGTGGAATATTCGCTGAAGAATCTTCTCTCGAAAATGCAATTACCAAGTTCTGGCAAACCGAAGAACTCCCGTGCTCCAACTCAAAGCGAACCATCGCAGAAGAGAAATGTGAAGAATATTTCAATCAGTCAACATCAAGAAATACGAGCGGAAGATTCATTGTCAGCTTACCCTTCGCTGACGATCCAACTAAATTAGGGTCATCAAGTGACATAGCTCTCAATCGATTTCATGCCTTGGAGCGCAGACTGAACCGTCATCCAGAATTACAGAAACAGTACACTGAATTTATGAACGAGTACATCCAGCTGGGGCACATGACGGAAATAGATTTCAAAACAGTGTCTACACCACACTACTTCTTGCCTCATCATTGTGTTCTTAAACCAGACAGTAGCAGCACAAAACTAAGAGTGGTATTTGACGCCTCTGCAAAGACATCATCTAATACTTCGTTAAATGACATCTTGTATGCCGGACCAACAATCCAAGATGACCTGTTTACGATTCTATTACGTTATAGATTGCCCCGATTTGTAATCAAGGCTGACATTCAAAAGATGTATCGCCAAATTCTCGTACGTGAAGAAGACCTACACTTCCAACTTATATGGTGGCGCTTCCATCAGAATCAACCAATCAAATGTTATAAGCTTCAAACTGTCACATATGGAACTACGTCAGCTCCTTATCTTGCGACAAGGTGCCTCCAAGCATTGGCTAAAGAATACAATACGAAGTACCCCCTAGGCTCACAAGTATTGCAGAAGGACTTCTATGTTGATGACGTCATGACAGGGGCTGATAGCATGATCGAAGCAAAGGAAATTCAGACTCAATTGTCAGCATTGCTGCGCGAGGGAGGGTTCCAGTTAAAAAAATGGTGCTCCAACAAACAACAATTGCTCGCAAACGTCCCATTAGAAGACCAAGAGATTTCACTCAGCGACGATCGTAACGAAAGCAGTGTCAAAACCCTTGGGTTAATGTGGCGACCAAAATCCGACATATTTTGCATTAAAACAAATTATCGAACATCAAAAAGATTTACCAAAAGATCTGTGGCCTCAGATATAGCACGTCTTTTTGACCCTCTCGGCATAGTCGCTCCAGTGGTAGTTGTCGCAAAACTTTTCCTCCAAGAACTGTGGGAGCTTAAATACGACTGGGATGCTGCCTTACCAGAAGAAATGCACACCAGATGGGATAAATACTACAAAGGTCTCCGAGAACTAGATACATTCCAAATTCCTAGACACGTCTTCAGTCATCACATTCCATCATCAGTGCAAATCCATACATTTGCAGACGCATCAGAAAGGGCCTACGGAGCTGCTGTATTCATCAGATCCCTCAATAAAGAAGGTACAGTCATAGTGCGGCTGTTATGCTCAAAATCTCGAGTCGCACCAACTACCAAAACAGCATCAGGTATGAGATCAATGACAATACCTCGTCTAGAATTGTGTGCGGCACTGTTAGCTGCCGAACTATCACAACGAGTAAAGGGAGACCTAAACTTGGGCAATACTAGTAGCTTTCTGTGGTCTGACTCTCAAATTGTATTGAGTTGGATCAATTCAAGTGCAGACTCCTTTCAGACTTTTGTTGGACGTCGAGTGGCCAAGATCCAATCACACACGAGCGCTGATAATTGGAGATATGTAAGATCATCAGAAAATCCGGCAGATGTCTTATCAAGAGGCATATCCCCAGAAAAATTGCAGGATCATACATTATGGAAATTTGGTCCTCGGTTTTTACATGGTTCAGAAGCAATTTGGCCACCACCATTTAAAAACAGTAAAACGTGGTCAGATGAAAGGAAGAACGCTGCCTTGGTAACCAGTAAAGTTGACACTCAAAAACACGATATTTTCGAAGGAATCAGACATTCCAATTCCTTCCCTAAGCTCAAGACAATAATGGCATACTGCTTTCGATTTACAAGTCTCGTCAAGTCAGGTAAATTAAAGGAGTCGCTAAATTCAGTGAGGCAGAACCAAAAAAGGAACAAATCTGCATGGCCAATAACAACTTCAGAACTAGAGACTTCTTTGCAATTCCTCGTCAAGGAAATTCAATTCCACGGTTTTTATAAAGACATTTGTTTCCTCAAGGCAAATAAGGAGCTGGAAAAGGATAGTCCACTGAAGGGCCTAGCTGTATTTTTAGACGCGGACGATATTCTACGTGTTGGAGGTAGACTTCAAGAGTCATCATTATCTTACGATAGCAAGCATCCGATCCTGTTACCATATTCACATCCATACGTTGAAATGATCATGACAGACTTGCACATTCAAAACAATCATATTGGGCCTCAAGGTCTTCTAGCAATCACGAGACAGCGATTTTGGCCGATAAAGGGCAAAAACATTGCACGTTCCATCACTCAACATTGCACTTTTTGCATCAGAGCAAAACCACATATGTATTCCCAGATGATGGGAAATTTGCCAGGCACAAGAGTGCAACCAGCACGTCCTTTCATTAATACTGGTGTGGACTTTTGCGGCCCATTATGGGTTCACTACCGCACAAGAGGAAGTCGTCCACAAAAATGCTATCTATCAATGTTTTGCTGCTTCGCGACAAAGGCTGTCCATATCGAAGTTGTTAGCGACTTGACAACTGAAGCTTTTTTGGGAGCCTTACGAAGATTTATGAGTCGGCGTGGACACGTAAAAAATCTGTATTGCGATAATGCCACGAATTTCGTTGGCGCCAAAAATCAACTAGAAGAACTAAAAACAAATATATACTCAGCACAGGCGCAAAATAAAATCGCAACTTCGTGCAGTTCAAAGGGTATTGATTTCCACTTTATTCCTCCCCGAGCACCACATTTCGGAGGATTGTGGGAGGCCGCAGTCAAGTCCGCCAAACGTCTTTTACAATGCAAATTGGCTAACGCTTCACTAACCTACGAAGAACTTTGCACAATCACAGCAGAAGTTGAAGCGATTCTTAATTCACGACCCTTGACAGCAATGTCCAACGATCCAAGTGATCTGAATGCATTAACACCTAGTCATTTTCTGATTGGGGAGTCACTAAGGGCAACCATTGATACCAAGGCTGAACCAGTACGTGGGAGCCTACTGACTAGGTGGAAATTAGTAGCACACATAAAACGAGAATTCTGGAATCGATGGTCTCTGGAATACCTTAACGAGCTTCAATATCGAACAAAGTGGAAAAAACAATCAAACAATATCAAAATTGGTACCATTGTTATCATGAAAGAAGACAATACGCCAACAATGAAATGGCCACTTGGCAGAATCGAGCATATCCACGTCGGAAAGGACGGCTTGGTACGTGTCGCTGACGTGCGAACTAAATCTGGCATGTTGAGGCGCCCCATACATAAGCTTGCCCCCCTCATAGAAAATGATGAAGTCGAGTTGAATCCGCCATCAACAGATCGAAAACGGAGAAGCGATAGATCCACTCCTGATGAAACAACAACGTCAAAGGCAGCGAGAAATTCTACAAATCTTAATCCGCTTACTACGATGCTTTTGATTGGTCTTCTTTTACCAGCAGTATTGACAAGTGACATTGAAGTAACAACTTTCAACAACACTTCACCAGGAATGCATTTTCACCGACACGGAACAATCAGCCTGATTCATAACAAATGGAACATCATAGTATTCTACAACCTCGAGCCTTACCGAATGGAATTTGAAGCTTTGGAAAATACAACTACAATACTTAACCACATTTGTAAAAAACTATCCGGTAACGAACTGTGTCTTCAAATGGTTCACCAGTTTCAAGTCATCAAAAACGAGCTCAATGAAGACAACCTGATCGGAACTACCAAATTATCTATAAGAAGGAGACGAGGCGCCGTCGATGTTGTTGGAAATATAGCAAACTCACTTTTTGGAGTCCTCGACTCTAAATATGCTGAAGATATATCTCAAAAATTTAAAGGCATCGAATTAAACGAAGACCATCTTATGAGACTACTAAAAAATCATACCTCCATCGTAGATTCCACTATCAACATTGTCAGATTGAGTCAAGAAGATTCAATCAAAAGAAAACAAGCACTTGACCAACAACTTAGTCAATTGTTCAACAGTTTAAGCAATGTCACTGAAGAATTGTACCACACTAAAATGAAGGAATTATTTTTATCATGGTGCACGCATGCAACACTAGTTATCATCAACATTCAGAGAATGCAGACAGCTATAGCAGACGTTCTGACTGACACGCACCGTGGACGAGTAAATCATCTTTTAATCACTCATCAACAACTCGTAACCGAAGTAGCAAAAATAAGAAATCATCTTCCTCCAGGTCTTCGCATCGCCGTAGAACCCGATCAAATTTTACAACTCTACAACCTAATGAATGTGGAGGGTCACATCAGTTCAAATTACATAACTTTCAAAATAGAAGTACCATTACTCAGCTTAGAGGAATTTTCAATTTACAAGCTTATTCCCATTCCGGCACCAGCTAATAATACTTACATGATTATTCAACCCTCAACTGACATGCTAGCAGTAAGTGCTCATCATGACCAATATTATCCAATCACTGAAGGTGAACTTTCAAAATGTTCAACGCTCAATGGAAATCATCATTTATGTATGCAAACTCACCCGGTGTATCAATCTGGAACCAATTTGAGTATGTGCGAGATGAATTTACTCAACAATAACTCAGAGATTTCCACCTGTGAACTGAAATTTGTCAAGGCGGAATCAGTATGGACGAAACTTCCTGACACAAATCAATGGATATTTTCATTAAACAAAGAAGCTGTGCTTAATGTTGTTTGTAATCATCAAACCTCATTTTTAGCATTGAAAGGAAGTGGGCTATTGAAACTTCAGCCCAATTGCGTAGCCAAAGACAAGCACTTAACACTTCAAGGCCAACAAATTTATTCATCAACGGTTCAAGCCTCATACACCAGGATTACTAACAATAATATACACAGTGAAGACGTAATTCGCCTAGCCTCTCCTCAGTACAACATGTTTAACCTCAGTTCATTCAGTCTTGAGCTAAATAAACTTCGAGAACAAATTAAACTTCAACAGCTTGAGCTTCCTACTACAATCAGTCTTCATAACACTCCTCATGTTGTTTCGAGTTCAGTTGGATTAATTATCATTTTCATAGCACTTATCTTCTTTATTTACAAGAAAATAAAGGGACGACAGAAGCCCCCTCATCCAGTTCCGTCTCCGCGGACAACCAACTCATCAAGTTGTACCATATCCATCTAGAAACTAACCTTCTGATGAAGCCTGGGATCATCAGCGCGGGGCAGGATGTTTACATTCTTGCACTCTTAGTTTTTCTACGTCACTAAGATTATTTATCTTTTTTCTTTGCATTCTATTTTCAATCACACTGTATGCATTTGGTAACTTTTCTGCTGTCAGCAATAAAACAGTTATTTGTCTTTGGGATAAAATTGTATTTTTTCGTTCGTGCATTATCAGCAATAATATCATTTAATTTGTATTGTTTTCATTCACACCTTTTTTATGTTCATTACTTGTCAGCAATAATTCTTTAATATTCAATTCAGTAACGTCATTTGATATTCGAAACTATAAATTATTTTCTTTTGTTTTTGTTTTCTTATGCACATTTGTAAATATGTAGAGTAAGCAATTTTTAGGTATAAATATTAAGTCAATCAGAAATAAAGCATG
Source organism: Melanostoma scalare (assembly GCA_949752695.1). Taxonomy (NCBI): domain Eukaryota; kingdom Metazoa; phylum Arthropoda; class Insecta; order Diptera; family Syrphidae; genus Melanostoma; species Melanostoma scalare. Next base: position 14,458,289 of record OX456986.1, read on the forward strand.
ATTTTGAAATAACCAACCAAGACTTTTACACGAACCTTCAAGTGAGTCTGCTTGAAACCTCTTCATTATCATCTCAAGGTGTTATAGTGTTGCACTGTAACCACCCTTGCTAATCATAGTGATACACTGTGATCTAGCCTACATCATTCGGTAGAAGCACCGATTGAACAGATTTCATCAGCTAGGCCGCAGCTACCTTCCTGGGTTGGTTTTTAAGGGTTAGAGGGGAAATATTTGCTTTGAAATGAGTACCTCACAAAACGGACCGACGACTCGAATCTTCAAGACCCACGAAAAGGATAATTGTGTTAATTCCATAAATTCAAGTTGATATTTTAAGAAAAAGGGAAGTAATTTAATTTGAAGTTGAAGAAGCAGTAGGTGCTACGTGGTACATTTTCTGAACAATGAGAAGATCTGGGAGAAGGTCTACAAATTTATTCGAACAAAAAAGAAGAAGTACAGAAATCTAATTCTAAGAGAAAGTCTAAGATTTAAAATTTAGAATGAACAACCGCAATCACTACTGAACAATACTGCTGCTCTGACGTTTAGAAATGCATCAAAAACTCTTTACACGGGTGGACGTGTAGTTTTAAATACACGTTTAAATAAAGTTCAACGTGAGTTATAGCTCGAAGTTTTTTTCATTAATTTTAACAACACATGTGAGAAGATTTAATTACTCGTGTAAATAAAAATACACCTGCAGACAAGAATACACGTTCAGACAAAAAATCGAAGTGTATAGTAAAAATACACGAGTAAATAACAATACAGTAAAAATACATGTGTCGATAGAAATACACGTTTCAATAAAAATTCACGAAATATACGACATGAGAATTTATGTGGAAGTAAAAATACACATTTAAGTAAAGATACACGTTAACTCAATTCAGTGTTTCTAAACCAAACCAACTTTGGTTTAAGGATAGCTTTGATTTTAATGTTAAATACACGTGTATTGAATAATACACGCATGTGAATAAAAAAAACACCTGTAAATGAAA